>PPNK03000004.1:0-747051 GCA_003708145.3 Phaffomyces orbus
TATCCTAAACTGATCAATGATTTTGGATAAATCACAAATTTTTGTTAACTTTGATCTAATACTATGAATATCACATCACACCAAACCAATGAACTTCATCAAATGACCATACGAATTTGAATTTAAAAGTATAGAAATGCTTAATCGGTAGCATTTTTCGCCTCTGGCATCATTAAGTCTCCTTCCCAATAAGTCAATTATCCCTTGCATCACATAAAACCAACAGAATTGAATGTTTGAATTGAATGTTTGTTGATAGGTTTCAATTGAAAATGGTATACCCCATCAAGACTTTAGCCATATGAGTTTTTCAAATAACAATAGGGACATCTGATAAAATTAAGCTCATCATTTTATCTATCTGATACTACTCGTGTGAGTCATTACCAACACTATGATTTAGGATCTAGGTCAAGTTTTGAAGTGGTAACAGTTTGGTGCATGGATGTTTATGGTACACTTTTACTTCAAGGGCCAATATTAAAAACTTTCTGTCAACTTTCGAACAATGTTTGCAATGTCCAGCGTAACGTCAAACACAAAACCAGCATCAAAGAGACGTCGTGTTATCTACTCTTGTGAACAGTGCAGAACAAAGAAATTAAGGGTAAGTTGCGTCAGTTTTACGATTATTTAATACATCCCCATTCAGAATTTTAACAAATCAAAACAGTGTGATAGAACCAGGCCTACTTGTACAAATTGTGATACAGTATCATGGCTTTTCTGAAATTTCCGTTTATTATAAATTTCAGTAAAACAGAGTAGCCAGAAATTTTCTAACAATCAGATCTGTTTTCAAAATGACAGTATATAATCTTTCTTTATGGTTGAAATTTCAGTATTTTTAGAGGATTGAGTAGTTGAGAAAAGTGCATCTACAAAGAGTATTAAGAAAGATTTTCAGCAAATCTTCAGATTTGTGTTAATCTAAAGGCTTCTATCTTCACTTCCAATCATTAATCAACAAACAGTAATTTTCTTTGTTTTGTCTTTTACAAAAATTCATTTTCCTAAGACTTAAGTAGCCTACAAAACTGATTAGCAAGCTTTTAATTTATTGCACAGAATACAAACTCATGACAGGATCCAAACGATAGATTCAAACCTTTCCTGATATAAAACAAATTGAATTTTATCACTAAACTTGTTCTTTGAGCTGAATCGAGCTTTCTTCAAATAAGTGTTCTTTATGTTGACTTTCAATTTTTTCATTAAATATAACATTGTCTTTTTTTAATTTTTGAACTTCAGTAACATAGTCTTGAAATTTTCTTAATGGAACTCCGGAATGGTATAATTCTTCAATTTCATCGTAAGTTCTACCAGCAGTTTCAGTTTGTGTGAAGAAAAAGATAGCCCAACTTGCACCAGCAAGTCCACCAAAGATGAACAAGGTTCTAGATTCCAAATTACCTCGATCAGGGTTGAAGATATAAGGTAAAACAAACATCCAGACCATACCCATAGGAGCTGTAACAAATAATGAAAAGACAATAGTCTTATTTCTTAATGTTGTAGATGAGTTTTCAACTGAAATAGGATAAGCAAGGGAACCGAATAAAGCATTATAAACACCACCATATAAGATCATGAAACCAACAGTAGCTTCAAGAGCTCTTGGATTGGTAGTTGCTGTACCTAAACCACCAATCAAAAAGTCCAAAATGACCAAAACACCAAGGCCCCATAAAAGACCTTTTCTTCTACCAATTTTATCAGCAATGATAACGGAAACTATACACCCAAAAATAGAAATAGCTTGAGACGCACTAGTAAATCTAAAAGATCTTTGAGCACTGTAACCTAATAATTGAAAATAGTAAGCTTGGTAACCCATGATGAACCATATACCAGAATTTGGTTGCGTGAAAGGAGCAAAAGTAGAGACAAAAGTTCTTTTCAAATTAACTTTTTTAAAAAGATCAGCAAAACTTGTACCTTCATCTATGCTTCTCGCTCCTTCAACGGTTAATTTGACAATATTAACTTGCTCAGTGGCTGCTTCCTCGGTTTTTAGTAACTTGATATATGATGATTTTGCCTCATCAAATCTGCCTTTGAGAATATAGTAAGTTGGTGATTCTGGAATAACCCATATAAGAACGAATGAAACAACACAGAATCCCCATTGTGATGCAAATATTGCTCTATAAGCCCAAGCATCATTTTCACCTTTGGTAGATAAACTATAATTTAGAATATAAACAATCATAGGACCAATCGAGTATGATAACTTACAAGCAGTGACTGAAGACCTCTTAATGATAAAGGAGAAATTTCAGAAATGTATGAAACAACAGCAGGTTGAATAATACCTAACATGAAACCATTCAATGTTTTACCAGCTAAGAATAAGTTTAACGCAGTTGCAGCAAATTCCATACCAATGAATGCACTTGAAATCAAAACACTAGCAAGAAGAACTTTCTTTTTTCCAAATCTATCAGTAAGTTAAACACCAAAAATTTGACCCATCATTTGAGAGGCTAATGGAACACCTGAAAAAGCTGATTGCCAATTAGCAGGGATAACATAAGATCCATCGGGTAAAGGGTTACCAAAATGGAATCTGAATTATTCAATGGAAATAACAACACTACCAGCTTGAGATTCGTAAGAACATAAAATCAAAGTCCAAATCATCATACATAAGCAAAAGGTAGCATAAGGATATAGTCTAATTGTTTTCCAAACAGAAAGTTCTGCATTTTGAGCTTCAGTAGCTCTGATGGCTGTAGTGTCAATAGCGCTATCTTCAATAGTTTCGTTTTTTGACATTGGATGTTGATAATTTGTTAGCCCTAATCTGGAATAAATGTTGACAACTATTTCAATATATATAGGAAAACCATGAGAATTTTGAAAAACTGGGGTGCATTGACGGATAGCTTGTACAAGTACCTTTCTTTACTCTTAAGCGGGAATTTTTCAAATTTCAGTAGCTAAAGAATAAACTTCAAGTCATTTCAATTTTCAACATATGGCTACCACTTATAGTCACGAGTCATGACCTCTTAAAATAGTCTAAGCAACGAAGGATGAATTCAAGCGACAAAAAAGCTATTTCATTATGAACGTAAAATAAACAACTATGATTAGAAAAAAAATAGCCCATTAATCACCAACAATGTTATCAGTACATGATTCAATAGTTTAAATAAAAAACCTTACTGAAAGTTTAAGTTTTTCTCCAGATTGGTTGATTCTCTCTCCTCAATTAAGATCACATCATGTTGTTTTTGATCCAGCTTCAAATACTAGCGTTTATTCACAACACAGTCAATGCTTTGGTCTTAGAGAAGAATTACAAACCTAATGTCTTTGTCTGCACTGACATATCTAATGAACCTGATGACGCTGAATCTTTAGTGAGACTGCTACTATACTCTAATGAGATCAATCTAAAAGGAATTGTTGCTACAACTTCATTCTGGTTAAATGATACCGTTCATGATGAGGATATATATTCAATCATTGATGCGTATGAAGAAGTTCATCCAAACTTATTGAAGCATTCTTCTTACCCAACTCCAGATTATATTAGGTCAATTGTTGGTACAAGTAAACCAGTTTACGGTACTGCTGCTTTTGAAGGAGAATTGAGTTCTGGTGCGTCTAATCTTATTGAAGTTGTTGATAATTCTGAGGAGATGATCTACGTGTTACTATGGGGTGGGGCTACTGTTGTTGCTGAAACTCTCCATCAGATTAGAAATACTAGGTCTCAGGAGCAAATCGAATTATTTGTTTCTAAGATTATGGTTTATGCTATTTCTGATCAGGATAATGCAGGCCCATGGATTAGACAAAACTTTCCAAAACTCGAATATATCTCATCTATTCACGGATTTGGTGAATATTCTCACGCTACTTGGCTTGGAATTTCTGCTGATGCACTTTCTAAGTCTTCCTCTGATACAGGCGGCCCTGATACTTCTTTAGTCAGTAAAAGATGGTTGAAGGAAAATATTCAAAATGTTGGACCAGTTGGTGCTGCTTATCCGACTTATGCCTTCATAATGGAAGGTGATACTCCTTCTACATTATATGTTCTACCAAATGGTTTAGGTCCAGAACATCCTGAGTATGGCTCATGGGGCGGTCGCTACAAACTTGTTGATTTAAACGGAGACTTTCAACAGTATGCTGATGCTTATGATACTGTCAAAGGTAAAAATGGGCTGAAATTCAATAGCAACAAAGCGACTATTTGGAGATGGAGAGAAGCTTATCAAAATGATTTTGCTACAAGAATGCAATGGACTGTTAAAGATTTCAAAGATACTGCGCACCAACCAATTGTTGTTACTGATGATGGTGATTATAGTGTTCTTCCTAAAAATATTCAAGGTAATCCAGGCCAAAAAGTTCTTTTAGACGTCTCCAGATCTTATGATTTGAATAATAGAAAGCAACTGGAGTTATTATAGCGAGTGTACTTTTGGGTTTGGTAACCCTGTGGAGTTTGAAGATTTTGAATTTGTGTCAAAAAATGAAGATAAATCAATAGTTCAAGTAACGCTACCTTCTTTTGAAGCTTCTTGTTTCGATTTATATCAAAGACCTTTGAAATCTTGTAAGAACTATCATATTATTGCTGAAGTATCAAATAGGTTTGAAGGAAAAAGAGTGTTTGATACAAAAGATTCATTGTTCAAGTTGTATCGGGAAAAGATGATGACTATAGCTCAGTTAGGGTTTTAGGAAGATATCGAAGAAAAAATGGCAGCTTCAAGAAGTCATGATGAATTATGAACAGTGTTATTAGATCAAAGTCTATTCACATTAACTTTCATTTCTATAGATCGAAAATGAACATTCAGTCTGTCAAATGTATACGTGTAGCTCATGTTCCAATGTTCAGACATTGATTGGGAGAGCAAACTACTAAATCAGTATAGAATAACATTCAAAATTGAAGAATAAGTTTCCAAATTAAGTGACTGTTTCGTGAGTAGTTTGTTATATATAAGACCTAGCTTGTCCATTTCATTATTGCTACTATATACATCATAATATACTTGTCTAGTTCTAATGTTTCTCCAATTATCAATTGAAAATCACCTCACGTTGAGTCTACATGGACACATGAGAAAGTTTTACATAATATTATTATGTTATTTCATATTCATCTCCCTAAAAATAGTTTGTCTCATTTTGACCCCTAGAGTTCAAATCTTGAAACTCCCACAGTAATTCAGGGTTAGAGTTGACTGTTTGATAATATTTGAATATTGTTTTAGCAATGAGCTCACCATCATAACCAAACCATTCATAAGCATCAGCACCTGGTAAAGATTTACCAAATTGTTGTAGGGAAATACCAGCGTTAGCATAACGCTCCCAACCATTTGGTGCATAAGCTTCAACAACAACTGTAGGGATTTTGCCTCTTAATAAGATAGATCTTTTGTAATCAACAGATTGCTTTTCAAATATTTCCTGACATGGACAAGAAATGACCCTTGTTTTAACTCCCAGAGCATTCAATTTTTCGGCTGCAGAAACAGCAAAGTTTATCTCAGCACCTGTACCTATTAGTTGTAATTCTGGGTCTGCAACATCAACAAACACATATGCTCCTTTGTAAACACCTTCTTTTTTGGAAAATTTTGGGAATTGTGGTAAATTTTGTCTTGATAGTGACAAGATTGTTGGACTATTTTTGGCTTTAATAGCAATTTCCCAAGCGGCAGCAACTTCCGTACTATCAGCAGGTCTTATGTACATCAAATTTGGAAGTGATCTATAGAAAGCAGCTAGAGCAACAGGTTGATGGGTTGGACCATCTTCACCAGTACCAATGGAATCATGAGTAGCAACGTGAATAACTTGTAAATTTGATAACGCACCATATCTTACAGCAGGAGCGGCATATAGATAAAACATAAAAAAGGTTGATGTGACTGGAATGAAAGTACCTTTGTTGAAAGCAGATATTCCATTTGCAATAGCAGCCATAGAATGTTCTCTGATACCATAGTGAACATATCTCCCTTTATAAGAGCCATTTTGCCCACATGTTGTTTGAATATTTGGATTTTGGAAATCTGACTTTTTATCCCACATCATGTTAACTGAGGGAGATAAATCGGCTGTACCAACAAAAAAGTTATTGACGTCCTTAGCAATAGGATTGAATGCTAAACCAGATGATTTTCTGGAGGCAGTAGGAGTTGTTGGAAACTCGGTTGGAATTAATGATTCCCAATTTTCTGGAAGTTCACCATTAACACGTCTCTTATAATCTTTGAACTCGATTGGATATTGTTTCTCATATTTAGCAACTAATTCAGTCCATTCGGCTTCATACTGTTCACCTTTTTGAGGTAAATCAGAGAAGAAATCATATACTGCGTTCGAAATGTGGTACTTTTGTTCAACAGCAAAACCATTAACTTCATGTAATCTATCAACTTCAGCTTGACCGAAAGCAGCTCCATGAGCAACAGCTTGACCTTCAACAGTAGAACCGATACCAATTTTAGTGTGAACATTGATTAAGGTTGGTTTATCCGAAGTCTTCGATTTGATTAAAGCTTCACTAATAGCATCAATATCAAACGAACCATTTTCAATTTCAATAACATTCCAATTAGTTGCTAAGAATTTTGCATTGATATCTTCAGTGTTGGTTAAGTCAACAGAACCATCACATGAAACTTGGTTGTTATCGTAAATAACAGTTAAATTACCTAGACCTAAATGACCAGCTAATGAAATAGCTTCAAGAGCAATACCTTCTTGTAAACAAGCATCACCAACCATACAGAAAGTATGATTTGAAACAACTGGAAAACCTGGTTTATTATAAGTAGCTTGTAGGTTTTTAGAAGCAATAGCTAAACCAACAACATTAGCAAGTCCTTGACCTAAAGCACCAGTTGTAATTTCAATGCCTGGAAATTCAACTTCTGGATGACCTGGACAAGCACCATGTGGGTCTTTTGAATGGTAAGTTTTTAACTGTTCTAGTGTCATATGTTTGTAACCCACCAAGTGTTGAAAGACATATTGAAACAAACAAGTGTGACCATTTGATAACACAAACCTATCTCTGTTGAAGTAATCTGGATTATTTGGAGAGAATATCAGAACATATTTCCACAGAGCGATACCGATAGCAGCCATATCCATTGCACCACCTGGATGACCACCATTAAACTGTTGAACTAAATCAGCAATGAGTACTCTAATCGTTCTCAAAGCCAAATCGTGGATTTCTTCTCTGGATAAATCAGTCATTTTCGTTAATTTCAATAAAACAATTCGATTCGAGTATTCAATAAAGATTCTGAAATATTTGACCCCATATTTAACTATTTTCAACTCTGAGTTTATCTTGGTGTATCATATATAGAAACTTGAGTTTCAATTTTCTTCGCTTAATATTTTCCTTGCCCTTCTAAGCGATTTTTTTAGGCTAAAAATTCTTAAGCCAACAACAAGCATTGTACTCCACAAAATTAAAATTCGTTGCAACCTACTATCATCTTCGATGAGTTTGGTATAAAGTTATTATCGTTCCTCTTTTTCGCTTTTCAAGTTTGTTGATAGTATCTAATCAAAATATATAGGAATATATGACCCCATCAAATCCATCCGTTCAAGTTACTTTGGATCATAATATTGTGATCAAAGAAAATGAAATCCCAGAATTGAAAGCTGGCCATGTTCTAATACATCCTCGTGCTACTGGTATTTGTGGTTCAGATTTACATTTGTGGAGACATGGTAAAATTGGAACTTTAGAGTTACACGGAAACTGTGTTTTAGGACATGAATCAGCTGGTGATGTCATAGCTGTTGGTGAGGGTGTTACAAATGTTAAAGTTGGTGATAGAGTGGCGATCGAACCAGGTGTTCCATGTGGTAACTGTTTCTTATGTTGGAAAGGTTCTTATAACTTATGTGAAGATGTTAAATTCATTGGTATTTATCCATTTTCCGGTTCTATGCAACGTTATTTAGTTCATGATGCCAGATTTGTCTTCAAATTACCTGAAAATATGTCATACGCTCATGGAGCTTTAGTTGAACCAGTTTCTGTTGCTTATCATGGTGTCAGACGAGCTGAACTCGAATTAGGTAAAGGTGTTGTTATCGCAGGTGCTGGACCAATCGGTTTAGTCACTTTACTTTTAGCAAAAGCTTCAGGTTGTACCCCAATTGCAATCACGGACTTAGCTGAAGAAAGATTATTGTTCGCTAAGAAACTTGTACCAGAACTTATCACCTACAAAATCGATACAACCAAATCTAATCAAGAAAATGGGTCAGCTATCAAGTCTTTATTTGGTCCAAATGAATACGATGCTCCTCCAAGAGCCTTAGAATGTACTGGGGTTGAATCATCAATCAACACTTTAAGTTATGTTGTAAGAAGATCAGGTTTGTTATTAGTTATTGGTGTTGGTAAAGATTATCTTAATAACTTCCCATTTATGCACTTGTCATTGGCAGAAATCGATGTCAAGTTTATAAACAGATACCATGACACCTGGCCTGCAGTGATTAGAATGATTAGCAGTGGAGTTATTAATGTGGATAAATTAGTGACACACCGTGTTGAACTAGAAAAGGCACAGGAAGCTTTCAAATTACTTGCTTCTCCAAAAAATGGTGCTATTAAAGTACTTATCGAAGATAACCAAGTCCTTTCAAAATCTTCTAAATTATAGTCATGAAACAGATGCTTCGATATTGTTCATGTTGTAGATTATTAAGAATTCTGATTTTTTTCAAAGACCTACTCAGCTAAAGCATGCTCTAGATTAACAGCAAACACTTTCCTTGAAGAAATAGATGGTTACATTACTAATGTGCACATAATCCGTTTAGATCACAGTGGACTGAAATAGTCAGTCAGTCAATAACTATACTCGGATTTCCACTATGTATATTTTATTTATCACGATCTAAGTTTATCAGTTCCATATACTAAATTGATATACATGTATAACATATCCGGTCAATACTATTAATGAAACTTTATCGAATCAAGCAAAAATTCTTAATGGGAAGTTTGGTAAATAGAAACCTGGATCGTTAAATCTTAAGTCTTTGTTTAAACCTGTAATTCTTTCAATCTCAGCTTCAGTTAAGTCAAACTCAGTATTTGATAAGTTTTCAGCTAATCTACCTGGGTTATTAGATTTTGGAATAACAGCGATACCTCTTTGAGTAGCCCATCTTAATAAGACTTGACCTGGTGTTTTACTGTGAGCGTTAGCAATTTTCTTTATAGTTTCATGTTCTAATAGAGGAGTAATTCCTTTAGCTAATTTTGAGAAAATACCTGGTAATTCTAAAAACGATTGTGGGCCATAAGAAGAATAAGCAGTGACAGTAATATTATTTTCTTTTGCTAATTGAATCAAATCTGGTTGAACCAAGTATGGATGGTGTTCAATCTGTAAAGCAGAAATTGGATGTCTGTTGTAAGTTTGAATATCATATAAAGATTGAGCTTGGAAGTTAGAGACACCAATAGATTTAACAATTCCCAAATCAACAACTTCTTCCAAAGCTTTCCAAGTTTCAGAAATTGGAACTCTTTCAATTTCAACGGTAGTTCTTTCTTTATCAGTCCACCAAGCTGGGAATTCAAGTTCAGCTGGATCAACGTATTTTAAAGCAGTTGGGAAATGAATCAAGTATAAATCAATGTAACCTAGACCCCAATTTGCGTTTTGTTTTTTAGCTTGGTCTAAAACATGTTCTCTTTTATGGTAGTTGTTCCATAATTTAGTAGTAATGAAGATGTCTTCTCTTTTAACTAAACCTTCATCAATTGCTCTTTTAATACCTTCTCCAGCAGTTTTCTCATTTTGGTAATCGTAAGCACCATCGAATAATCTGTAACCAGCTTTGATTGCGTTGTAAACCGTTTCAGCACAAGTTTCATTTGGGACTTTCCATAAACCAAAACCAACTTGAGGCATTTGTTCGCCTGATGCTAATTTGAATGAGGACATGTTCAATCTGTTATCTATTTTTTCGTCAATACCGATTGAATTGAATGTGTAGAAGTAGAAGTGATTGAAACTACATATTTAAAGGTTTTGATGGGATGGATACAAGCAAATTATTGTCGCTTATATAAATTGAAGTTAACCGATTAAGATTCTGTCACCCAAAGCTGCGCCAAAAAACTGAGTCACTGGAGTCTGGAGGCTGGCGCCGCGGCCGAGTACGCGCGGGTGTACACCCACTAGAGATAGTACATAAGCTGTTCCTGCAGTAGTGCGATTCCATGGAGAAACCAATATTCTTGGCCGCTACAAACAAAGATGTCTTAGCCGTCAATTTGAACAGTGCTTCTGATCTGTTACTCCAAAAATATTAATACGATCTTCAGAAACCATATCTAGTATTTTGATTCTAAAGCCCATGTTTAGAGCCTAAAGTCCGTTACTAACTTTAACCTCATGCTATAATTCATTATAAGGCAGTGATACAATAGCTTGATATTTTCAAAAAGACTCACCTCTTTATCAGGTTCTAACATCCAACTACTTTTTGTGAGATATCGTTTATTGGATTACACACATTAACTACGTAACTGTTTATCGCTTCGATAAGGTCAACAGTCAAACAATAATAAGCTAAATAGCCTTATAATAAGAATGTTAGTCCATACCCCATATATTTTAAGGACGTCTCAAATAATGGTAAACGATTTTGAAGAATTTAAACCGTTTGATAAGATATTACCAAATGCTCATAAATTTGCTCTATCGGGATTGAAGATATACGGCAACACAAATGACCAAATAAGAGACATAGCATTGATGGAAAATTAAACCACTTGTGATGGTTTTAGTTCTTAGGACAGAAGTTGGATTCTCAATTGCAATTGTATAAGGAAGGGAACCAATGAAAGAGTTATAGTTTAGACGTCTTACTCCTGATGTTTGAATTTCTTAGCTCCTATCATTGAATTGATGTTACAATTATACAATTTAGACTCATGTTTCAAAAACTAATCATATATATATATATAATATATTATTAATTTTGGGAAAAATACGTATTGTAAAATACAATCGGTACAATTTATCACTTCTACAATGTATTAATTCATATCAAATTTCTCATTATTTAAGCTAAGATACCTTCATCATGTTCAGATTGAATCTTTTGATCAAATGCAACATTTTCTTGTTTTAAAGCGTTAGTTTTAGTTACATAACTTTTGAAATGTCTTAACTTAATACCAGAAGCATATAATTCATCAACTTCTTCGTAGGTTCTTCCACCAGTCTCAGTTTGAATAAAGAATAATACAATCCAAGAAAGAACCGAAATACCAGCAAAGATAAACATGGTTTTACCACCTAAATTTGCTCTATCTGGATTGAAAATATACGGCAAAACAAATGACCAAATAAGAGACATAGCATTGGTGGAAATTAAACCACTTGTGATGGTTTTAGTTCTTAGGACAGAAGTTGGATTCTCAGCTGCAATTGTATAAGGAAGGGAACCAATGAAAGAGTTATAGATACCACCGTATAAAATCATGAAAGCAACAGCCCCTTTGGTTGCACCTGGATTATTATCAGCAGAAGATAAACCACCAATCAAGATATCATTTAAAATAAGGATTCCTAAACCAAATAATAAACCATTTCTTCTACCGAATCTGTCAACCAAATACAGAGCAAGGAAACAACCACCAATTGAAATAGCTTGCGCACCACATGTGTATCTAAAGGATTTAGCAGCATCATAACCCAACAATTGAAAGTAGTAAGTAGTATAACTGGCAGTGAAGAAGACCCCTGAGTTCGGTTGAGCAATGAATGGAAATATAGAGACAAAAGTTCTTTTGATGTTGGCTCGTTTGAATAAATCCAAATAAGAAGAGTTTTCAGAAAAAACTCTGGCTTCTTCTATTGTCATTTTGATGATTTCAATTTGTTCATCAGCAACTACTTCATTTTTCAAGACTTTAACCAAGGATGTTCTTGCCTTTTCTAATTTACCTTTGATAATATAATAGGTTGGTGATTCTGGAACAAAGACAAGTAAAACAAGTGCAACAAGTGAGAAACCCCATTGAGAGACAAAAATAGCTCTATAAGCCCATTCATCATCAAGATCTTTACCAGACAAACTATAGTTAATAATGAAACAAATCAATGGACCAATAGAGTAAGCAGAGTTACACAAAACAGTGGCAGGACCTCTTAAAACTAATGGTGCAATATCTGAAACATAAGAAATAGCAGCAGGTTGGATAGCACCAAGAGTCAAAGCGTTTAAAGTTTTACCAGCTAAAAATAGTTGGATACTTGAAGATGCAAATTCCATACCAATGAAACCGAAAGAGATAATAGTAGCTCCAAGTAACACAGTTTTTTTACCAAATCTATCACATAGTTCAGAACTTAATAGTTGACCAACCATTTGGCTTGCAATTGGAACACCGCTAATAGCAGACTGCCATTTAGCCTCAATAACATAACCACCTTCAAATGGGATACCAAAATGTTTTCTGAATTGCTCGATAGAAATAACGATACCCCCTGCTTGGAACTCAAAAGAAGTCAGAATTAACGCCCAAACCATAACCAAAATGTAAAAACAAGCGAATGGATACGCTTTGAATGCTTGAAACTTAGTGAATTCAGCATCATGTAACTCAGCAGCTCTAACTGCAGCTTCATTATCTTGTGAGTTCACTCTTTTATCAGAAGAGCTTCTTTGGGATTTGTCTATTTCCATATTAGCTTGTCTATGTTGAAATATTTCAAATTTGTGAGTTCATGTGGTCTTCAGTGTAGTTTTATATTGTAAAGTGAAAAACAAGAATCTATCAACAGAATAAGCGATTCTAATAGTCGAGTGTTTCAATTCCCGAATCCAAGTTTATCAATTATTTCTTCCATATTCCATAATGTGGAGTCTGCCCCAGCCTCATGCATTTAGTGTTGAAAAAAAACTTTATTTTAGCGAATTCAAGTTTTTTTTTTTTTTTTCAGTTTCAACTTACAAGTGAAAAATACTTGTCGCTTATCGCATAAACTCCTATAATAAATAATAAATCATTATTAAGCTAGATATTTAATATATATTAGTATTCTTGACTCTTCAGTTTAATGAAGATAAATTTGGGTGGGATAAAAGTAATCATCTTTAGTATACACTGCCCCAAAACATGTTAACATTCCTTTTGTTGGTGTCGGCTTTATTAAGGTCAGTCGTTTTCTGTTTGATTCCCGCTAAAGATTATAGACCCGATGTCTTTGTTTGTACTGATATTTCCAATGAACCTGATGATGCTGAATCCTTAGTACGATTATTGTTATACACCAATGAATTAAACTTAAGGGGAATTGTTGCTACGACTTCCTTTTGGTTGAATGAAAGCACTCATGAAGAAGATATCTATCCAATTATTGATGCCTATGAAAAGGTTTTACCAAATTTATTAAAGCATTCTTCAACTTATTCAAGTGGAGATTATCTCAGATCTATAGTTACTTCAGGTAAGCCTGTTTATGGACTAGCTGCATTAGAAGGTGAATTAAGTAAAGGTGCTACAGATTTGATTGATCAGGTTGATCAAGTCAAAGATACGTTGTTTGTTTTGCTATGGGGTGGTGCGAATGTTTTAGCTGAATCTTTGAATTGGATCAAAGTCAACAGAAATGAAGATGAGATTATTCTATTCATTTCCAAGATGATTGTTTATTCAATCTCCGATCAAGATAATTCAGGTCCTTGGATAAGATATAATTTTCCTAAATTGAGATACATTGCTTCAATCCATTCCTTCAATGACTATGGCCAATCAGCATGGGTTGGTATTTCAGGCGAGGTTTACAACACTTTTGATTTTGGTGGCCCGGATACTTCTTTAGTTACTAAGAAATGGGCCAGAGAAAATGTTCAAGACGTTGGGCCTTTAGGTAAAGCTTACCCGACCTTTATGTTTAATATGGAAGGCGATACACCATCAACACTGTATGTTTTACCAAATGGTTTAGGAGATCCAAAACATCCAGAATATGGTTCATGGGGTGGTCGTTATAAGTTAACCGATTTACATGGTGATTTCCAACATTATGGTGACGCTTTAGACCATGTAATTGGTAAAGATAATAGAGAACATGTTAGTAATAAAGCGACTATTTGGAGATGGAGAGAAGCATATCAAAATGATTTTGCAGCTAGAATGCAATGGACTGTTAAAGACTTCAATGAAACGTCTCATCAACCTATTGTCGTTTACAATGATACTGAAAGTGTTTTACCGGAATATATCACAGTTCACCCAAATTCAACTGTTCAGTTAGATGTTTCCAAATCTTATGATTTGAACGATCGTAAGTTGAATTATAATTGGATGTTGTACAAAGAAGTAACAATGACTCAAGGTAACCCAGTAGAAGTCAAAGATATTGAATTCAGACCTTTGAATGAAGATTTGTCTATTGTTGAACTAACCACACCATCGTTTAGGGACTCTTGTTTTTCATTATTCGGCAAGCCTTTAGCTAAAGGTAAGAGTTATCACATCGTTGTTGAAGTTAGTAATGATGGAACCCCAAAAGTGTTTTCCTATAAAAGATTTATCTTAACAGTGGAAGCTGGTTCTAATGATGATTACGACAACGTTGATTTGTCCATCGATATGAGTGTTGTTGAAGCCATGAATGAAATCGACGTCCATGATGAGTTGTAAACCGTGAATATATACCTATCACTGTCAACTTACCAGTGTACTTGTATTGTATAGAATATCGTTTATTTTTTCCTAAAGTAAACTATTGAGATCAACTCTACGATTAGCACAACGGTCAACGACACATTCAATGATGTGTCAGGCTATAGTATCTCCCCATGTTGAGGGAATTTCCCCACTTAATTTTTATAACCACTCAGAAATCCGAATCCCCGAAGTCTATACATCCAGTTTTTATTCTTTGATTCTTTGATAAATATTTTATAATTTCAGTGTTTCCTTTATCCGAAACACCAGTCTATATAATATATTAAAAAATGGCCTCTACAAGTGAGCTTTATTCCTTCTGGAAAGTCACAAAAGCCGATAAACCCCCTCCAACAGAACAGAAACAGATCAGGACAAGGGTTAGAACTGGTTGTTTCAATTGTCGAAGAAAGCATAAAAAATGTGATGAACAAAAACCAGTTTGTTCTTCTTGTCAAGGAAGAAAACAAACCTGTGAATGGCCAACCCTTGATGAACCAAAGAGAAAAAACAATCGTGCCCCTTCGAAGAAGAAACAAGAAGAAATTTTGGAATCAAATATAGCACAGTTTTTAGACAAATCAAATTCACCAGAAAAAATAAATAAGAAAATAACGACACCTGGACTAAAGAATGATGCTGCCACCAATAGCATTCATAACGTGAACCTTGATAATGAAGATAATGACAACAATAACGAAAATAATAGTAATATTGATAATAACAACAACAATAATAATAAAAGTAGTATAAATAGAAACAGAAATGATAGAGTCAATCAATCAAACATCATAATGGAAAATGAAGACAACAAAAACACAAAGACAATTTCACCCAATGAAGAAAATGCTCTGAAGAACTATTCCAAGAATCTAGAAAATATTGACAGTTCCTTGACTCATAATATCTTACCTGAAAATAATCAACATAATTGGATAGAACCAGAAAATGTTACTTCCGTTCCAATTTTTCATGAAGAACATAATCAACA
This sequence comes from Phaffomyces orbus, assembly GCA_003708145.3. Taxonomy (NCBI): domain Eukaryota; kingdom Fungi; phylum Ascomycota; class Saccharomycetes; order Phaffomycetales; family Phaffomycetaceae; genus Phaffomyces; species Phaffomyces orbus. Next base: position 15,717 of record PPNK03000004.1, read on the forward strand.
ACCAAATTTATATATTCCAAGTCCTGGTTCGTATTCATCAGCTGCTTCAGATTCTAATAATGCAGGATCAAATAATTTTGGACTTGGTGGAGTTCCGCTGTTTTTCAAAAGCCCTGGAATTGATAATAGTTTTGATATGTTGAGTTATGCATCACCTCAACTCACATTAAGAGATTATATGCTTGCAAATGCAACTAATTTTGAATCAAGTGCTGATATTTTCAATCCAAATCTAGTTAATGAAGAGATTTTATCAATTAAAAGTGATGATCCACCTACGTTTTTAACTAAGAAAGAAGAAAGAATTTTGATGAAAAATTATCTCTATAATGTTTGTCCATGGTTAGATATGTTTGATTTATCAAGACAAATGGGTATAAGATCTGTTCAATTGGCTAGAAAATCGCCTTCTCTAAATTATGCTATCTTATCATTAAGTGCCAAACAAATTGAAAAAACTGATGCTCATTATGATTCGTCAAAGTCAAATATTTTATATCAATGTGCTCTTAAACATTTAATTCCAACTGTTAAAAAATCGCCAAATATTGATGCTATTACAGCTTGTGTAATTCTTTGTGTTTTGGATATGATGTCAATTTCTCCAGAAAAATGGAGATATCATCTAGAAGGTTGTTCTGCCTTATTTAAAGCAACTGGAATTAACGGATTTAGTGAGAAATATGAAAGGGCGTTATTTTGGGTTTTTGCTAGAATGGATGTTAATAGTGCAGTTATTGGAGAAGAAACTACTATGATTGAATCTGAAAAATGGTTACCTGAAGGTTATTCAGTTTATGATGCTGCTAAGATATTTACGAAAGATCAATCTTATGAAATGTATGCAAATTACATGGTTTTTCTTTGCTCTAGGGTGGTTAATTTGATTTCAACTGAGAACAATGATTTTGAGATGGAATGGAAACTACTATGGGATGAAATTAATCAATGGCATCAAGATAGGCCTGAGGTTATGAAAGTTATAATGGAGATTGAAAGCTCACCATTTCCTGAAGTTTTATATGATAATGGTCCAGCAATTTCAAGTAATCAACTATATCATATGGCAATGATTTTATTAATGGAAAATAAACCCAGATTATTTAAGATTAACCCAAAGATTACAAAACCAGCTACATGGCACGCAAAACAAATTTGTGCAATTAGTATTCATAATGATCATCATGGGTGTTGGAATAACTCAGTTCAAACTTTATGGATAGCAGGTAGACTATTAACACATGAAGATGAACATAAGATTATATTAGATCTGCTGAATACAATTGAAAGTACAACTGGTTGGGCTATGAAATTTAGAGCGAAGGATTTAATGGAATTTTGGGATCAAGCTTGAAATATTTCAATATAACGGAACGCGTTTCACTAGCTGGTTGTAGGTTTCCTCAAAATAGTGGATGTGTCCTGTAATGTATAGATAAAGTTTTTTCCCTAGTTTATTGATAATCCAAATTTCCAGACCATTGATCCACGATCATAATTTGTTCTTCTTGTTTCGGAGCAAGCGCAAGGAACTAACACCTATATGATTTCAATATGATTCTTGAAGCCAAATAACTCTGCGATAAAGTCTATTTCTAGAGAATAAAATAAAATATGACATCAGGCCCTGCTCAGGGGTCAACCACTGATAAAATTTATTAATGGAATTGGCATAAATGTACCAAAGAACACCTCAGTGATATCTATATATACAATCAGACATAGAATCTTGAAAAATTCAAGAAATAAAGTAATTTGGAAAATAAAGTAATTTGGAAAAAATCATTGGATAAACGAAAGAGAAAGCTGTCAGGCGTTCTAAATATACGGAAAATGGGATTGATTTTTACAAAGAGATAGATATATTCTTGTCAAGATAATAGCTACCTATTTTAATCGAATGGATGACCGACCAATTCGTAAGAAACAGTTGAACAGTGAAGAGATATTTGGAACCCATATGTAAAAATACAGGGTCTCTAAAATTCTTGAAATATATTAATATTGTCAGACCTTTTATTGGTTTCATTGAGCCTGACTAGTACAGTAGGTATTCTACAGTACTTTGCTCTTAAGTTGGTTCCAAGATATTACAACTAAACGAGAAATTAATCATGAGAAAATTGTATTGGTCCATATATAAAATAAATAGTTTATAATGTTTTCCAATCAAATGAATTTTCAAATGCAAGAGCAGCTTTATATATTGTCTTCTCATCATACCATTTAGCCACTAATTGCAATGAAACAGGTAATTTAGTTCCAGAGTTAGCTAATGGCCCTTCTAAAATTGGTAGCATACCACAAGGTAAAGATAAAGCTGGATGACCAGATTGATCAAATGGTGCCGTGTTTGAACTTAACCCCTTTTGATTAGATAAAAAGTCTATTGGCTTTGTACTCTCGGTTCGATATGTATGAGGTTTTGAAATGTATGGAAGATTTGGTAAAACAATAAGATCATAATCTTTCAACACTTCATTATAATCATCTTTTAACTTTCTTGATAAATTCATACATTTACCATAAACATAGGGGAATTTTTTCAAAGAATAGGCACCATTGTAGAAGGTGTTCTTAGAAGATGGATACAATTGATCCCAACTTTCTTGATCAAGCATTGAAGTTAAAAATTTTTCATTCAAATCATTCATACTATATCCCCTTCTTCCTCCTGGTAAAGACATTTTGGTACCATAACCACCATGTTTAGAAATACCAGTCCAGATCAAGGTTCCTTTTGAGTGCAATGGAATACTAACAGTTTGAACTGTTGCTCCTAAAGATTCAAGCTTTTTAATAGCTTCCATGCAAGTCTTTTTAACACGATTTTCAACTGCTGGATTATCAAAACCTTCTCTCAAAATTGCAATTTTCATACCTTCTAAAGAGTTTGATTTCAACTTCAATAAATCATCAAAGTATGGAGTGGTTATCGAATTATAATTACGATCATCAATATTGTCAGTACCTGCAACTGCTTGAAGAACTTTAGCATTAGTTAAAACATCTTTTGTCATAACACCTAAATGATCATTAGTTGGTTCATTTGAAGCACACCCAGTAAACGGAATCAAACCAAAAGTTGGCTTAATACCAACAATACCACACCACCCAGCAGGGATACGAACAGAACCACCTTGATCAGCACCAATCGAAGCAGTAACTTCGCCTGATGCAACTAAAGCACCACTACCGCTTGACGAACCACCTGTAGAGTATCCAATGGCCAATGGATTTTCAACTGGGCCAGTAGCAGCAGAATGAGAGGTGGCACTATGACATAGATTTTCACAGACTGCTTTACCCTTGATAACGGCTCCATTTTTCAATAGTCTGGTAATGACAGTGGCATCACATTTTGGTGTAAAATCTTTGACAAAGTTTGTACCCATCAACATTGGGACACCTGCAACACCAACACAATCTTTAATAGAAAGCGTAACACCATCTAATAACCTTTTTGTGCCATCTGATGGGGTTACGTCTTTGATATCAGTTTTATAACCCCAAGCATTCAATTTATTTTCCTCCCCAGTAGGTCTATAGACCTCACCTCTTGGAAATCTATCTAAATCAGTTTCAATCAAATAGTCATCCATTGCCATTATTTCTTCACATACATCATGATACACAGCTAATAAATTCCTGTAATCTTCTAATTCATCTTCGGATTCTTTGATATTAAGTTGTCTTCCTAATTCGATAATGTCTTCTTTAGTGATTGGGTTACCAGCTTTAGCATCGAATGTGAAAACAGACATTTTGGAATTTGACTTTGATTGCAGTTTTTTCTTTTCAAATTCTAACTCATGATTTATTGGTGATTATATATAAGATCGAATTGTCGTTTTCAACTTACAATTTAGGCCATAATTCCGCACTATCGGATTATCTCCGAATTTTGGGCTTATCTTATCTGAACTAAACGGAGATTCTTCCGAAGTTATTGATAGTAGATAATTAACTAGTCATTGATTAAGTTACTAAGTTGAGTGAATAAAATTCTCTCGATATATAATGCATTCTATATCCTCAGACTAAAAATATAAAATAATTTTTTCATCATAGACTTTACACCTGTCCAAAACCAAGAAAACTATCAAAAATGGATACATTAAACTACGAAGTTTCTACTTTACCAGACTTCGAGCTACCACGTAATTTAACTGGTTATGGTGAATTTCCACCCAACCCAGAATGGCCAAATAATTCAAGAATCGCTGTTTCTTTCATTTTAAATTATGAAGAAGGAGCTGAACACAACATATTACATGGTGATGATAGATCAGAAGCGTATATTTGGGAAAAAGGTGGCATCACAACCGAACTTATTGGTGACAGACATTTAATGAGTGAAAGTGAATTTGAGTATGGTTCAAGATCAGGTGGTTGGAGATTATTAAAGTTATTCAAAGAATTCAATTATCCAATGACTATATATGCTGTCGCTCAAGCTATTAAAAAGAATCCAGAATTTGGTAAAGCATTGGTTCGTGATGGTCATGAAATTGCTAACCATGGCTTGCGTTGGATTAATTGGGGTGTTGTATCGGATGAAGAACAAATTGAAATGATCAAAACTGCTGTCTTAATGTTAGAGGAAGTAACAGGTGAAGCTCCAGTTGGTGCTTACATTGGAAGAGGTAATATCAGAACACCAGCTTTAGTTCACGAAGCTCATAAACAGATGGGTAAACCATTATTATGGGAATCTGATGTCTATTGTGATGATCTTCCATTTTGGGTCGATTTACCACAAGAAAAAGACCTACCAGACGAAGAGAAAGAAGGTATGTTAATGATTCCTTACAATTACACAGTTAATGACTATAAGTTTGTTGCCTCTGCCCCAGGCCCAGGTTTCCCAGGTGTCCATGCTTATTTGGATTATCTAAAAAATGAATTTGATCAATTATATCGTGAAGGTGGTAAAGTGATGAACATTCCAATGCACAGTCGTATCTTAGGTAAACCAGGAAGAACAAATGCTTTGAGAGAATTTATGAAATATATCAGTTCCAAGCCAGGTGTTTGGGTTGCCAATAGACGTGATATTGCTAAACACTTCAGAGAAAACTTTCCTTATCAACCAGGTGAACTAGCTGTCAAAAAATAATTCCAATAATTTTTCTTTAATGAACGTTTCTAGATTTCTTGATAATTATCAGTTGTAGGCTCATTTGTCAACAAAATAGGCTAAAAATGTATATACAGAGTAAAATTATGATATAATTTGATGAGCAGTCAACTGATCTAGAAAATGAGTATATTGATTTTGTTGTGAAACAACACAAGGTCTAAATTGATATTTTCATTATTTGTCTACAAAATTATATTATTGCTTCATGATGGAAGTTTTAGAATACTAACACTTATTTTATATAATATATTAAAATGAGGAATTTTTACATATTATAGAGTTCAAAAACAAATATAAAATTATAAAACGATTAATTAGGCAAAATATAAAAAACATTGAAGACACAATTAAGTAAATTACACATCAATTTTACTTTCTTGGATAATATAAGTACGTTTCTCACTATCTGGAATTGAACTAGTTGATTCTAGAACGTCCAATTTTTGATCACCAGTGATATCTTCAATTGACTCCCCTTCTAAGAAACCGTCATTTTTTGCAAATTCTTCAAAGTTGATGGTTTTGATATCATAACCTTCTGGTAAAATCTGTTTGAGAGGAAAGAAATAATTCAAACCAATATAAACTAATGAGGAAAATATAAATGAAATGAAAAAACCAAGTTTATACATATCTTGAGAAACCTTACCAACACTACCAGGGTTAACGGAGTTAGAGACACCTGAAATCGAAAGACCAACACCACAAGCCCAAGCCACCATAGTTCTCCAATTAGTACCAGCTTTGTTACCATACCACAACAGAGATGATTTATCATTATCATAAAATGATAAGGTATAGTAGTTACCTTTTCTAATATAGTAGTAATCCAAGATCATAGTTGCTGCAATAGGACTCAACAATGTTGTGTAACAACCTAGGAATGCAAGAAATTTGGCACCAGAAGAAACCATTAACCAGGGAACTAGAACAGGTGCAATAATCCAACATAAGACTTGACCTCTTCTGATGTCCAAATATGATGGTAAAGCAGCAGTAAGATCAGCACCGACTGGTAGACAATTGGTACCTAAATTAACAACAACCAATGCAAAAATCATACCAAATGAAGCAAAAAAGATACCAGTTCTCATTGAAGCACTCCAATTGTAATCTAATAGAGCATTATATAAATCCCATGGGTTCCAATAAGCTTTACCTAAAAAGACTTTGGCTGCTGAAGTAGTAGCAGCACCAAAAAATGTAATCAGCACTTTAGAAGTCAAGACACCAAAAGATTGAATCCAAGCTGAATCACTTGGACGACGAGAGTATCTGACTATATCACCGGTGTTAATCAAAATTGGCATTAATGAACCAATGATTGAATTAATTCCACTAATAATACCCCAAGCTAATTGAGATCCATGAACTCTATTGCTATTCAAAGTTTCTGGTGTACCTAAACCACCAGCTTTTCTAGCACAGTACCCCAAGACACCTAATAAAGAACCCAATGTCAAAACAAATTTGACGGTGTAAAGATGACGTTGTTTTGATGGATGAAGTAGCATTAATGGGAACTGAACAATCCAAACAAGGAAAAAAGCTAATAAATTTTTGGAAGTGATACCCCCTGAAGCTGGTAAATGATTTGGAATGTCAACCCATTTGTGACCAAAGATACATCTTAACATGACACTCATTAAGTTACCAGCAAAATAAGTTTGAACTGAGAAATAAATAATGGCCACTGCAATTCTAATGAAGATAAAAAAATAACTTCCATACATACCTGCTGTGGCACGAACAATAGCAGGGAACCCTAAATGATAAGTAGCTGGGGCTCTTGAATTGAGAACTAAAACAATACTCAAGAAGAAACTTCCAACAATAGCACAGATCAAACCATGCCACCATAGAAGACCCATTGAGACTAAAGTTGAACCTAATGTATAAGAGGATGGAGTTAATGAGGTAGTGAAATAAAAGAACAAAAAGTTTGTAAGAACCCAAGTACGATCTTCTTTTGGTGTTGGAAGTAAGTCAACATTATACCAACTATGACCTTTTGGTGAACCCTTTAATCTGATCTTGTTTAAGAAGGATGACATCTTGTTGTTTGTTTGTTTTATTGAAAAATAAAGTATATATCAAGCATTGAAAAGATGCAAGGACTTTCCCAGTTATATATAATTGAGTTCTTTAACCTCAAATACCCTTTATTCATCTAGACTCACAATTACAATAAGGAAAGATTAGTATAAGAAGATTTTCACTGATAAAATCTTTATCGGAGAAATCTCCGATTCTTGATAAGGAATTAACTCACCAAAGAACTCAAACGGGAACAGCTCCGCAGATGAGATGAGATGTGAGAAGTAAAATAACGATGACTCGAGGAAAGCCTCAACTTGAAACTACCCTGGGAATAGTTCAAAGAATCTTTTTAAAGAATAATATCTGCTTTTGACTTCTTTGAACTAAACTTTTTTTTGCATAGAACCTTTTAATGGTCTGATGATGAGTTCAGTTGAAAAAGAAGAAGGCACTGTGATCGAAGAGAAAGAGTTAGATCAAATTCTTGCAGACTCTCACGACAATTTGCTGCCCACCAAGAAGCTGATTATCGTCTTCATGGGTTTAGCTCTATCTTTATTCTTAGCTTTTGTTGATCAAACTGGTATAACTATTGCATTACCTTATATTGCAAAAGATTTAAATGCGGAAGAAACAATTTCATGGGCAGGGACTGCTTCATTAATCAGTAATACAGTCTTTATGGTTTTATTTGGAAGATTTAGTGACATTTTTTCTAGAAAATATGTTTTAATAGCATGTATGATAATCTTAGCGCTCTTTGATTTGGCATGTGGGTTTGCTCAAACTGCTACACAGTTATACATTTTCAGAGCCTTTTGTGGTATTGGTGTTGGAGGCATAACCTCATTGAGTATGGTTATTGTCTCAGATATTGTAACACTAGAATCTAGAGGGAAATATCAAGGAATATTAGGAGCGTGTGTTGGTCTAGGTAATGCAATTGGTCCATTCTTAGCATCAGCATTTATTACACATCTTTCATGGAGGAAATTCTACTATATGTTATGTCCAGTGATTTTATTTGCTTCAGTGATTGTCTATTTATTGGTTCCATATACACATCATAAAACTGATATCAAGTCCAAACTACTACAGATTGATTTCGTTGGATTATTCTCAAGTTCTGTTGGAATAATTTTTATTTTGATTCCATTGAGTGGTGGTGGTACCACATACGCATGGAATAGCACTTTTTCAATCGTTTTTTTTGTTATTGGAGGTATTGGCATGATTCTTTTTCCTATTATTGAGATCAAACTAGCAAAATTACCTATGATTCCAATGCATTTATTCAATACAAAACTCTCTTTAACGGCATTATTGAGTCAGAATTTTTTTTTTGGAATGTGTTATTTTGGTCAGATTTATTTTACCCCATATTATTTCGAAACTGTGAAAGGATACAGTGTAATCAAAACTTCAACTTATATGCTTTGTCTTGTTTTACCACAAGTTACTGTTTCTATAATTTCAGGACAATTTATTTCCAGAAAAAAACATTATTTATCAGTTGTGTGGTTTGGATATATTTTTTGGACTTCAGGTACTTGTCTTTTATTACTTTGGAGTTCCAATAGTTCTAAAGTTAGGACGGTTATTCCTTTAATCTTTATTGGTGTTGGAGTTGGTGCAACTTTTCAACCAACCCTTGTTGCAGCACAAGCTCAATCATATAGAAAAGATAGGGCTATTGTCATATCAGCTAGAAACTTTTTGAGGTCATTTGGTGGTGCTGTTGGTCTTGCAATTGGAAATACATTATTATCCAATTTTTTTCTCAAAAGTTTGAAAAGTGATCTTGCTTTAAGCTCATTTTCGAGTGAACAACTTGAATTTTTGAAAAGCCAAATATTTGCTTCAGATTTGTATTTAGTGCTTTCTGATCAACAGCTTTTAATCATTAGAGATATGTACATGAGTGCATTGAAGAATGTGTTCTACTTTTGGATTGGATCCATGTCATATTGTTTAATATCAACATTATCCGTTAGAGATACTGGATTGGAGCATCTAGATAACAAAACTGAAAAGTCATAGTCAGAATCAAATCATTCAAAAATTTATACATCCGTTTATATACACGTTTCAAATACTACGTTTACTTCTATCTAGAGTGTAAATAATAAATATTTAAATGCGTTTTTAAAAATGCCAAAGAACTGAATCATTAAAACCAGCTAAATCATCAGCTTTCCATAAATTCTCGAAAAGGTCCTCCAAATTACTACTTTCTAAAATTTCATTAATTGGATCTTTTGAATTATCTGAAAAGTTCTCATCTTTTGAAATCTTTTCAAAAAGTTTGAGGTTTTGTTTCTTATGAGACTCCTGTAATCTTTTTTTTATCGAATCTTTACCAAAAATATCATTTGATGATTGTAATGAGTTTTTAGGTGATTTAATTCTATTGTTTGAGTATCTCATCTCATCAACTTCAAATACCAATGCTTCGAACAAATCTCTGAATTTTACTGCACTTGATGACCTTTCTGCAAATAAATATAAAACACTTGAGCAATTCCTCAAACCTTCACTGACTTCAAACCCCCAACTAACTTTTTCAGATAACAATCCATAAACTATTGTAACACCTGCAAGAAAGGCAGTTTGTAAACTTATGAAAGATTGTTGATAACTCGAAGATTGATGAATTCTTCGACTTAAAAGACAAATATCAAAGCAGCTTCTAATTGTTTCTGTGAAAAGAGGATCTTTAGAATCTAATCTGGTAATGAAAGGTTTTGTTAAACTGCAAATCTGTTTGTTGAAAAGATAGAGACAGTAATCAGATTCAAAAGTTGATATATTTCCAGGTAAGTCTTCAATCCAATTCCTCATTTTTATTTGTAATTGAGTGATCTCATTGAATGGAATTTCAGTAACTTGAGTATCAATTCTATAAATAGTACTTTGAATTTGACTATCAATTCTTCTTAGTTTGAAAAAATGATTTGACATTGTTAAGTATGTCAAATTTCTTGAACTAAGAGATATTTTAGAAATATCAAAGTTTGAATAATTGAGAGTTGGATTTTCTGAATAGAATATTGTTTTAATATAATTTGGATCTGCATTATCACCATTATCTATAGGCAGATCGACGTCAATATCAATATCACTTATTGAATAAGGTCTACCAAAGCTGTTGGATATAACTCTTTCTAAAGAATATGCAGTCCAAAAAGTTCTTGAATTCAATTGATACTGAACAGGATCTTTTTCAAACAACTTGATGTCTCTTCTATGAAGATTAAAATCAATGCAAACACCAATGGCAAATCTAATCAAATTCCAAATGGTTGGGCCAATTGGTGTTCTTAATAAATAGATAACTAAGAGTAATAAAGCATTGATGTTTTTGACATTTTTAAAAGTGAAGATATTCAAACATAAAGCATTGATGTAAAAAATTGTATGATTATCAATCGCTTCACTCTCTTGTTGCTGTTGTTGTGACTCAGAATTATTTTCCCGTTCACTGAATAATCTTGCTCCAACTGCACAAATCATAAGGTAGATGAATTTATCGATAATTGAATCATCATTCAAATCTTGTAAAACGTTCTCTTTATTCAACATCAAGTATTTTATGTAACTTATATCAAGCATGGGATATTTAGAATGAACCAATTCAATATACATCTCAAAATACCTGTCAACCAAATCTGATTTATTCAACAGTGAAGTTAGACATTCAGTCCAATCTGTTTCAGTGTTTTCATGTTGACTCTTTAGTTCCTTTATTGGTTCTGCTAAAAGGGATGAAGCGAAGCCAAAATCAGAAATGCCAGTTGAGTTAAATAATGAATCACCATCTTCTTCTGTTGAAGAGAATTTTGACCTAAAATCCTGTAATTTTGTCTCCAAGTCTTTGATTTTCAATTCTAGTGATTTTGTATAATTAGGGCCTCTATTTGGAATGTAAATGCAATCAGAGTTTGATTTATTACAATTGGAACATGTATTACCCTTTGCAAAATCACCATCACACTTCTGTTTTCTAGTTTTACACCTTTGACAGGCAACCACAGCCATGGTTGAGCTTCTGTCTCTGCCCAATTTTGCCTTCTTTGTAATTTCTCTCATAGAAATGATCGAATGAGTGAGTGTTTAATGTAGAATAGCCATGAGAATGATATAATGTTGGTAGCATGTCCGAAATCCAGTTGTTCTTATAAAGAGGATCCACTTTCTTATCGGGCTTATCTTATCGGAGCATGTCCGAAGACCCAACTCAAGAGTCAAGAGTAATTGTAAACATTACTGTGAAGTTTGAACTTTCAAGTACTCTGATAGTGTTGTGGAATCATTTTGTTTTGTTTTCGAATATTCCAACCAGGGTTCAGTTTAGTGTCATACTGTAATTATCAATAATTCAGATTCAATTTCAAGTTGTTTAAATAATAAGGATGGAAAAAACACACACCATTTAATAACAATGAAGTATTTATACAAGAAGATCATATACTAGATCAAAATCACAATGGATGAAGAAAAGAAACAGAAAGAAAGGATTATGGATCAACAATTCCGTAAAGACCTTGAGTTCAACACTAAACTGTACGATATAGACCAAAAACTTGCCAAACAAGAGAGAGAATCATTGGAAGCGTTTTATCACAAAGTCAATCAATATTCTTTTGGTTCATCTATCTTGCTCTCCATGGTGCCTCTTACCTTTGTGACTCCTGATAGGATAGGTAGATTGTTCAAAAGTAAGCCACCTTCTACACTTGTTGGCTTTGGTATCGCATTTGGTACGGCCTATATAACCGCAGGGTTAGTTCGCCCATTAACTGATTTTGGAGCAACTATATATTTATCAAGAGATTTTAAGAAGACTCAAAATCAACAATGTATTGATATACTTGGAATGCATATAAGAGAGAACAATCCTGGTAAATGGCACAAATATTATGAAGTTACCAAAGATCATCCAGAGGCAATTTTACCTAATCCTAGGTTATTCACTAACGAGGAATTAGAAAGATTGAAAAAACAATATTATACTTGGTGAAATTACTACCATATATGTATATATATAAATAAATCTATGCAAAATATGAATATATGACTTACAAATAACATTTCATAAAGACATTCATTAAAAATAAATAATTGAAAAGATCAATTTCTACGTTTTCTTTTCTTTCTTTTAGACTTCTTTGGTAAATTATTAGTATTAGTGTTGATACTGTTATTTGGATCAACAGGATCGGGTGACGATAAATCAAGCGGTTCGTTTATTGGTTCTGATGGTTCAATTGGTAAAACTTGTGGTTCCTCTAATAATTTTTGTTCACCAGAAGATGAAGCTAAAAGTTGATTTTCCAAAGAATTTTTTAAATAAGAAGCTGAAGATCTTATTTCATAGAGTCCTTCATCAATGATTTCATCATGTTCTTCCGTATTGACCAGATCCTTAGGTTCTTCTTTATAACTAGGTGGACGATACTTCTTGTTTCTAGGAACCAAAGTAGTAGAAGATAATAAAGCTCTTGGACCGAAAAAAGTTTCTTCCTCGATTGGATAAGTTGGAGGTAAATCTTCACCTTTATCCAGGATTTCTCCAATTTCTTTCCCATAAGGAGGAGGAATTCCAATAGCACCAGAAACTGTACCAAACCCCCATTTTTTAACGTTAGCTTCAATATAAACGAACCCCAGTTGACCTAAATTAACACTGACTTGACAGTTTCCAAGGGAGCCTATATGAGGATATAAATCGAATTTTAAATTATGAATGGCATCATGAATTTTTTTACCATTATGAGTGAAAAATAAAGTCCCAGTACGTTGTCTAAACCCAACACCTAGAATATCACCTTGCTGTAATTTATTGAAAATGGTTGGTGTTGAAAATGGTTCATTAATCCTTATACTCCCTCTTGAATCATAAGCTAACGAATATTTATGATAACCTGGTAATGCGAATAAAGGATAAGGTTTTGATGAAACACCAATACAAACAATTGAATCTTCTGGTTTATAGAACAATTTAGCTTCAAAATAAGTAGTTTCGTTATTAGTTATAGGTAATGGATAATTTAAAATAGCAGATGAAGCTGTATTTGAGTTGAATGTTAAATCTAATTTATCTTCAATGAAAACTGATAAATTCCTTGATCCGTTCCATTCAGAAGGAATTTCAAATCCATAAGCCTGAATACCTCTTTCTGTGATGTATTGAGATTCTATTTCGCTTAAAGATTCCCCTAAAGGTTTTGTAATGGGAGGGTTTTCAGATTGAAATAATTTGGCAGCCATATAGTTTGATCTTTCTTCATCAGTTAACTTAGGTACCTCATTAGATTCTTGAATTAGTCTATTTTCTTCATCGTCAAATTCACCAGGGACGTTGAAGTTTGAGCCTAAAAAGATTGGATTGTTTGAGAATGTTAAATAGACAGCCAATAGCATCAGTATGACGAATATTGAAGCAAGTCCTGCAGATAAACCAACGATTAAAGGAATACTGAAATCACCATCATCTACGAGGTCTCTGAAAGCAGACAAGTCCAGAGAGCTTATCACCATGATTCGAAAAGATCAGTATGAGAACAAAAACGACCAAATTTTGTGGATTGCTGGTTTGTATCTTTTTTGGATAATTTATATTCAGTTTGAGAGGGAATAACAATTCTAATTCGCGTAAAGAAACTCATATAAAACTACAATGAGTATTCTTTTTAATGTAAATGTTCATTTTCTTACTAAATCATGTCGTCTTCATCAGAGGAACTGTCATAGTCGCCATGTGACCAGTCTATATAAATATCCTTCAACAAATCTTTAGTATCCTTGAGAAAAAGCGGATCAAATGGGAAGTACCCTTCCAAATCTATAAATTGTTGTTTAGAGGAAGCTGCACTGTCTAATAATAAAGAATTATTCTCAGAGTTATTATTACTAACTAAATCAGAGGCTAGTCTTTGTCCAGAGATACCTTTTAGTCTTTCATTTCTATTTTTTTGAATTATTGAAAAACAATAAGCAACATTCTCTTCTTGTGCAATTTTAGCAAACATTGAAACAACATTTTCATTACAATATTTTAATGGATTGAATTTAGTTATTAGTAACCTTTGAAAAAATTGTGGTAAATTCAATTCCCAATGAGATTCTAATTCTTCATTTTTCAATTCTGAATGTCTGAAACAGAAAACGTATAATAAAACTTGGAAAGTTGAATAGAATAGTTTAAATCTGCCCATGTTAACATTCCCAACAATTTCAACTTCTCTTTGTTCGACGTATCTTGTTAACCAAGTCATCAAGTATTTCAAAACGTACGTGATCTGATTTTTGTTTAAATTTTTGGCCCTTGATAGATAAGATGATAAATATTGTAAAGATTTAATTCTTTTCTCAATTGATTCCTGAGATGAAAAGGATATTTCAATCAATGATACTAGGAAAGAATCTGATAATTCAGGTAGTTGTTGAGTGAAATAAAATAATATAAATTGAATTGATTTGGTATAATAAGTTGGTAAAATATGAGTTTTAAATAATGAAGAAAAAATATTGAATAATAAAATTGGTCTATCTTGTTCGTCTTCTGAATATGTGGTATTAATGGTTTTATGTAAGTGCTTGATGATTAATGTCAGAGACAAATCTAATTTATCTGATAGATCAGTGATTGTTTGTATTTGAATTTCATTAATGTTAAGATTTTCTTCAATGTCACTTTCATCATTTTGCTCATCGTGTAGATATTGTTTGCTTCTTTCTTCTATTTGTTTTGATAATGATGTTTTTTTTTTAGGTGAAACGTCTTGTTCGTCTTCACTTTCCTGATCAGAATCAGAATCAAGATCAGAGTCAAGATCAGAATTAGAACCAGTTTCTTCATCGTCGATATCACCTTCTTCTTCACCATTATTATCCTCATCATCACTCTCATCACTATTTGAATCAGATTCATATTCGCTTTGTAAGACTGCATCATCTAGTTCATCTAATTCATTTTGTAGCTCAACGTCAATACCAATGCATCTCTCAATTATGATTCTCCAAATTCCCATTCTTAATTCCTTGCAATAACTTTCGGTTATTAATAAGTTACTTATGTAGTTGGTTAAATCATTTTTAGAGTTATGTTTACTTGGGAAGTTCTTTACCAGATGATCATTGATATAATGCACAGAAGTTGGAATGATTGATAAAAAATATTTCAACAGTTCATGATGATGAGTTGTTTGGGATGTTGATAAAGTGAATTGACTAATTAGGGAGGATGACACTTCATTCCACCATTTAGGTAGATATGAACATAAAGTCATTATGAATTTTTGGTAAGTTGAAACTTGTTGTAAATTGTACCAAGTTTTATAACGTATTATACTAAAAATTAAATTATTTGATAATCTGTTGTCAAGCTTTGATATATTGTTAGTTAGGATGGATAATATGATAGTGAAATTTTCTGGAGTTAAAGATTCAGAGTTAAATTTTGGTAATGATATTTGACTAGCTAAAGTATCAATTTGAGTTGGATTACCATTTGATAAGGAATCTAAAGCAGCATTGATAAATGTTCTATACATTGTTGATTGAAACTTTGTATCTTTATCGTTCTCATTATTAAGGTTCACAATGTTATTGTTTGCCTTGATATCACTATTTATTCTTCTTCTTTTCAACTCATGATCAGCTTCTTCTATCATCTCATCTTCATTATGTCGTTTGAAATGGTTCTTGGTCTGTTTCTCTATCGACATCATTGTAAGTTATAAAGAGTGCTGTTGTGTCTGTAAAGGTGAATGCAAGTCTACTGAGTCCAGTTTAAACAGTTTTAACGTCACAAAAATAGCTGAAATTAGCTAAAATGCAATAAAAGTGAAAATTTTAGTAAAGAAAAAAAAAATTTATTTAAGAAAAGAAAAAAAAAAAAAAAGACAAAAAAAAAGTGTCACGTGATTTGAAAACAGTTCTCGGATTTAGACGATTTTAAGTAAATTTATTCGCTCTTAAGCTCTCAAAGCTCTCAATCTGCTTCAGTCTCACAAAGAGAAGAGCACCGATTCCAAATAAGAGACAATCGTGATGAGTACATGGGATTACTTGAAAGACGTGCGTCCAGCACAGCCAGCCTTTTTACCAAAGGACTATCCAGACTTATCTGGCAAAACAGTTCTAGTCACTGGTACTTCTGCTGGAATTGGAAAAGAAACTGTTAAATTGCTATTAGCTCAAAATGCTACAGTGGCTGTGGTAAACAGATCCAAAGCTAAGACTGAAGCCGCACTTGAAGAGATCAAGTCGTCTCTAATTGACTCAGACTCTTCTCTGGAAAATGTCATCAATGACAGAATCATCCCAGTTTATGCAGACTTATCTGATTTAACAACAATTAAAGCAGCTAGTGACGAAATCAAATCACAAGTTACGCAATTGGATATCGTTATCTTCAATGCTGGTGTCATGACCCCACCAAATGGATCAGTTACAAAACAAGGTTATGAACTACAAATGGGTACTAATGTGTTTGGCCATCAGTTATTACTTGATCTAGTGAATCCATTGATTTTGAAGTCTTTAGAGTCAAGAAACACCCCAAGGGTCTTGTTTGTGTCATCTGCAGCACATCTGAGCTCTCCAAAGGGCGGTGTTGATCCAAAGTATGATTTCAAAGATGCTTCAGCATGCTCCACGGTCACTATTTATGGTCAAAGTAAAGCAGGAAACATTTATCAAGCTGCAATTTATGGTCAAGAAAATCCAGGAATCATTAGTCTAGCTGTTCATCCAGGTTATTTAGGTTCTGAATTAGGTAGATTCCTACCTAAATTGGCTGCTAAACTTTATGGGATGTTGTTTTACCCTCCAATCTATGGCTCCTACACGGAATTATTTGCTGCTTTAAGTCCAGAAGTTACCCTTGAAGACACAGGCAGATACGTTGCTCCATGGGGCCAATTCAGAGAAATGCGAGGTGACATCAAACTGGGTGCAACTGACGGTACTGCAAAGAGGTTCATCGAAGCAGTTGAGAAGGAAATCAGTTCGTTTAAATAGTTTTGTCTTGTATACGAGTGTTAAATGTTAAGAAAAATATTACGTAATCCATTTTTCTTTTGTTTTGATTTCACTGAAATGAAAACATCAACAAAACAAATGTTAGTCAAGAGACTCAATCACTCATTTTGTTATGCCGGAGACTCCTTCCAGGGTGAATACATATCCATCTGATCAGCCAAACACTCCGAGATCAAGGTCTAGAACACCAGGGAGAACACCAGGAAGAACACCAGGAAGAACTCCAAGAAGAACTCCAAGTAGAAGAAGAAGTATCATTCACGCTGCAAATGTACTATTAAATACACCACGAAGAAGTAGGAAAAAAAGTACAAGTCCCTTCAAGTTACTTCGGTACTTATCCAGAGCTCTAGTTAGAGAAAATAATATAATTCCAGATGATGATGTTAACATACAGATAGATGAAAAAACTTCCACAACAGAATTAGTAACGTTATCAACCCGAAATTCTCAAACTCCATTGAG
The DNA here is from genome assembly GCA_003708145.3 of Phaffomyces orbus. Classification (NCBI taxonomy): domain Eukaryota; kingdom Fungi; phylum Ascomycota; class Saccharomycetes; order Phaffomycetales; family Phaffomycetaceae; genus Phaffomyces; species Phaffomyces orbus. The sequence goes on from PPNK03000004.1 coordinate 33,412, forward strand.
AGAACCAGAACCTGTAATAAATGATCATTATGATGAAGGTTTTCAAATAGAAATAGATGAACCAGATGAAAGAAATAATGTACATATCCCGATCGATGAATCAGAATTTCCTCCAATCGTATACACACCTGAGAAGCCCACATTAAATGAATCACAACAAGAAATAATAACACCAGATAATTCAGTCATCCCAAATATCATAGCAACATCAGAAATTACATCTGGAATAATATCTACGCCGAAATCAATTAAACCAATAACACCAAGGTTAGAAACTCCAATCAATGCTACTGTTGATGATTCTTTAACACCTGATAGATCTACTAGAAAATCAATATCACCAGATAGATCTAATAGATCACTATTGAATTATAATGATAACTCATTAACGCCAATAGAATCAATAACACCAGAACGATTAATAAGAACAGATATAACACCACCACCATCAAACATTACACCAGAAAGAAATACCCCTTCACTACTACAACCGCAATCAGTGACACCAAAATCAGTGATAACACATTCAAGAAGACAATCACCCGATCAGATAATGATGACACCAGAATTACTCGTTCCAATTGATTCATATAATAATTCACAAATTCCATCACAAAAATTGTTTTCAGGTATTGGAATTCCACAAGGTTTAGCACCAGAATTGAATTTTCTTGATATTGAAGAAGAAGAAGAAGAAGAAAACACTAATACTTCAGAAAAGTTGATGAAATCTGAAACTGATGACACCGTTAATTTAGAATTGAATTTTAGTAAAAAATTACAAACAAGAGAATTAAGGAAATTATCAAAAGATGTTATTTCAAAACCTTTAAACGTTGATTCTATTGATGTTTTAAGAGAAACCATAGATATGTTTGTTGATCAAATGACTGATGATTTGAAAGCTTATTCAAAACATTGTGAAAAATCTGTAGTAGATATTAGATCAGTTTATTTGTTATATAAAAGACAAAGAATCATTAATGATATTGATTCATTTTTAGAAATCACTGATGATAATTTACCATTAGAAGATATTATGAAGTTAAGAAGACATATAGATAAATTGAATAAATAAATAAATATTACATGACAAGTTTTTAAAATAGTAAGTAAGAATACATGTATAAATGACTAATTCTATGAAGATGTAAGAAAAAAACACTAATTAACAAAATAAATGACAATCAATATATCGGTAACGTTCAATCAAATCAAACTTGGTCCATCATAGTTATTTGTTTGATAATTGGGTTGAGCTTGTTGTTGGAAACCGGTAAATTGATTGTTTAGATAACCATTGGTATATTGCTGTTGTAATTGTTGCTGTTGCTGTAACTGTTGTAATTGTAACTGTTGTTGCTGTTGTTGTTGCAATTGTAATCTAGCATTTTGATTAAATTCATTAGTTTTCTGTTCTTGAATTGTTTCAGGAAACACTGGAGTTGTTGGTAAGTTTTCAAAACCACCAAAGGTAAATCTATTTGAATTTGGATTAGTAACAGTACGATTTTGAAATGGATTAGGTCCTGTTGACTGATTGGCTAATGGTTGATTGTTACTGGTATTGGTTTTTGAAAAAGGATTATTTTGATGTCCGGGTTGTTGATAGTTAATTGCAAATGGGTTGTTACCAGTTTTAGAAGATTCCAAAGGTTGAGTAGTACACTGTTCTTGAATTGGTTGAGCTGGTTGATGTGATTGTTGTTGTTGTTGTTGTTGTAAAAATGGATTGTATGTTTGTTGAGGAGCAATAACATTTTGAGCAACAGTTTTTTGATTAATATTATTATAAATTGGAGGAACACCGGTGAAAGATTGTTGAATAGGTTGAACAGGGGTTGGTTGTGTGAAAGATTGCTGTAAAAATGGATTATTTGTTGGTTGAGGTTGTAATTGTTGAATTGGAGCTTGAACATTATTTGGAATGGCTGGTTGTTGAGTGAATTGAACTTGTAAAGGTTGAATTTGATTTCCCCAAGGATTAGCAGTTTGTAAAGGTTGTAGTTGTTGCAATTGTTGTTGTTGAGGTGGGTTTAACTGCTGTTCCCTTTCTTGTTTAACAGGTTTAATTGGACTTTTATTATTATAATCCTTTTCAGCTAAATATTGACTTCTATTTGATTCAAATTGTTCATCATGTAAATACTCTTCTAAACTTTTAGCTAATGCAGTTGGAGCATGTTTAATTGTTGGAACATGTAATTTAGTTGCGTATTCTAAATGTTTAGCCACTCTTAAATAATTAACAACATCGGTGGTTAAAACAACGAAATCTTTATAAATTTCCAAGGCTCTTTCAGCATCATACTTAGACATTTCAAAATAATGTTCCAAGATATTAATAACACCTTCATTAAGAGCTTGAAATAGACATAACAAGTCATTAACCAACATTCTGAAACAAGTCAAAACAACATCATTATTAACGTCACTTTCAGAAAATTTACATTCAATTAAAGAGGTGATTTGTTTTTCAACACTTTCAACTTCTCTTAGCAAACCTTTATCAATTGATAAGCTTCTTAATCTTGCCCCTTCTTTATTTGAACCTCTATTTTGTTCATCTCTAACGTAATCGATACCAGTTGAACTGAACTGTTTTGATTTTATTGACAAGTATTTAGCATAACGTAACAAACTTTTGGTATCCCCAGATTTAATCGCCTTGATTTGTGGCAAATTGAGGAATCTTGGGTGTTTGGATAAATATCTCAAAGTGACGTCTTCTTCACCTTCTCTGATCATTATATGCAAGACCAATAAAGATTTGAATACAATGGACCATGCGGTATCTCCTAACCTGTCTGATAAGGCATCAATGATGGTTCTGAAATCTTCTCTGTTGTGTGTACCTATTAGAATTGGCTCTATGTACTTCGGTTTAGGAGCAGCGACCTGTCACGACAGTTAGTATACAATTCTGTGATGTACTGTCTGTGGTTGGTTATTGGTTGTACGAATGACAACTCACTTTAATTTTGGTGGCACCCTGCGAGGAAACGGTCAGTAAACTGGACAATTGGACGGTGTTAAGACCAGAGCTGAACTCACCTTCACGATCTTCACGTAAGTCGTCATTTTGTGCTTCGAATGGGGTGGCGTCTTCTGTTTGGAATCTGTGTGGGATTCTCCTAATTTTCAACTCTTTTTTTGTTTTTTTGGCTCATTACATAAGTCACTCTAATCACTAATCACTAATCACTAATCAAAAGATACAAAGACTGAACTTCTGAACGGATCTTCTTTGTGGGAAATGGCCAAAAGAGCTGCTGAGAGTGAGAATGTCGAGGGCGTGAAGATGGCGAAGTCAGACAGCGGAAGACTCACGAGCAACATCGTCGGGATCTCAAGGACTATCGCTGCCTGCCAAAGATGCCGTCAAAAGAAGACCAAATGTGATCAGCAATTCCCAAGTTGTGCCAGATGCACCAAGGCCAACGTGCCTTGTGTTGGGCTGGATCCTGCTACAGGCAGACAGATCCCACGGTCTTATGTCATCTCCCTAGAGGATAGGATAGGCCAGCTGGAGAAGATCATCAAAGAAAACGGACTTGATCCTGATAATCACAACTATAACAGTAGCAGTAATCATAGTTCGGTACATGCTAAGAATGAACTGAACGAAGCTTACTTCCCCACGACAGAGTTTGTGATAACACCACCAAAGACAGATTTGAAGGAGAAGCAAACAATTAAATCGAGTTTGGAATTCAACAACACTAATGGGGTTTCATTCTATTTAGGTGATAGTTCAGGTATATCGTTTGCCAAATTATTATTCACAGCTGTTAATTTCTCACCTGGCTCCATCTCAGAAAACAACTCAATCACTACAAAAGTTCCATTGAAAAGAAAACCAATAACTGCAATACCATTACCAGAAAAACATGTTGCAGAATCTTTGATTAAATCATATTTTGAACAATCAAATACTCAATTGCCAATATTACATAGAGAACAATTCATTAATAACCATTTCAAACCAATCTATGGCAACCTGAGCTCCGATATCAAATTAGCATCAAATTATACTAAAATGAATCTTGATAATGAATCAATTAATGATGAATTTTATAAAGAAATTAAGAATAAAGACTTAACATTTGAATCAGTTCCAAGGGTTCATCATAAATCTATTTTTTTCTTATTCATGGTTTTTTCAATCGCATCATCGATCAATTTCTTAAATTCAAATGATCCTGAAATATCAAATTCTTTTAAAGATGAAGCAATGAATTTTGTTGATTGTATTTATCAAAGCGAAGACAGATTAGAATGTTTACAAGGATTATTATTGTTGACGTTATTTTCAATAATGAGACCTTCAACACCAGGATGTTGGTATATCTTAGGTACAACGTTAAGATTAACAGTTGATTTAGGATTACATACAGAAAAATTAAATCATCAGTTTACACCATTTGTCAAAGATTTAAGAAGAAGACTATTTTGGTGCTCATATTCATTAGATAGACAGATTTGTGTTTATTTGGGTAGACCATTTGGTATACCTGAAGAAAGTATAACAACGAAATTCCCAGTTGATATGGATGACTGTTTAATTAATGTTGATGAAATTTATGATTATAATTTAAATTCAAATTCATTACCAAGTTATAAGACAATATCGATAAATTTTTTCAAAATTAGAAAGATTCAATCAGAAGTTTTACAAATTTTATATTTTTCAAATAGTTCATTACCTAGACAAGATTTAAATTTTAATGCTTGGAAAGAAAGAATAAACAATCAATTAGAAAGTTGGTTTAAAACGATCCCATTGAAAACTTCAAGAAAATCCAATTCTGATTTCAATTTTGAATTTTTCAAATTGAACTATTATCATACGAAATTATTATTATTTGGAGTTACACCAAAAAACAATAAAATTAATGAAAATACGTTAAAGATATTATTTGATGCATCAAAGGGGATTATTAGTTGTTATTCAGAATTATATAAGTCTAAAACCATTAATTATACATGGGCAGCAGTTCATAATTTATTCATGTCAGGAATTTCATTTTTTTATTCAATTTATAAATCAAATTCAAAATTAATTGAATTAAGTGAATTTGAAGAGTTTAATGGTAGAGTTTTAAAAGTTTTGAACTCGTTAGTTGAAATTTGTGATGCTGCTTCTTCATGTTTGGAAATATTTGAAATTTTATCGATGGTTATAATTAAATTAAAATTTGAAAATGTTAATTATAATAATAACGTTGATGATATTTCTCATAATATCAATCATAATAATAATAATAATAATAATAATAATAATAATAATAATAATAATGATGATGACAATAATGATGATGAATCAATAGATGAAAATAACAACATTGATGAGATTGAAAGGTTTTTCGAAAAACTGAATAATAATGAAACAGATAAGACGGATATTTATGAAGATTACAATTATCCAAGTTTATCAACACCACCAGTTATAACAAGTTCAAATGAAGAACAAGATTTTGAACAATTAAGAATATTTGAACTAATGAACCAAGTTTCAAGTGACACCATTTGGGAGCAATTTTTTTCAACGAATAATAATCTAGAAAGTTTCAATAGAAATATATAAAAAATGATTGATGAATGAAATTCATATTGGATTTTTTCGTAAATTTGTTATTTTATCGAACGTTTGTTTGTGTTGTAATAAGATATTACCATCTGTGATGATATCGATCGATAATAAGATGATATCCTCGCCATTATACAACCCGTGGGCATCGATAAGTGTCCCCGTGTATGCCAATTCAGGACTTTCTAATATTTCTATATCTTCTTGTAATTTTAATTTTACAATCGTTTCGTCATTTGATAATAAATTACTTGATTTAGTTAAAATGAATCTTTTAACTGGATTGAAATCAAGAATTGTGCCAAATATTCTCACTTTCACAAGATGATTTTCTTTATAAAGACTCTTCAAATCGCTAAAGTTTGTGATTAAAGTGGACATTCATACAATTTAATACATTAAGTGAATGATGGAAAATTTATGTGTGAAAAAAAAAATATTCAAACTCATCTCATCGAAATATGTCCCATACAAATCCATAACATAAATAACTCTCATGATCTTCAAGAGAGCATTCTCCAGGTTTCAGTACGGAGACAGAGTGCTTATCAGATCAATGTCAAGAGGTGATCATCTCTGGTTATCTGACCCATTACAAAAAGGTAATAAGATTGGAATTACTGGAGATTCCATCTTACATGAAGATTTAGTTGGTTTAAAATCAAGAAGTTTAGTCAAATCACATAAAAACAACAACTATATCGTCACGATCCCATCTACTGAGGACTACATTAACTTGACTAAAAGAGAAGCACAGCCAATATACCCATACGATGCAGCTTCTATTGTTTCGTTGGCTGATTTCCATGTTGATTTTCCAGAATTAGATGAACAAAATAAACTAGTTAGATCTCCTTTACAATTCTTAGAAGCTGGTACAGGGCATGGGTCGTTGACTTTGGCGATTTGTAGTAGAATCCATGCTGGTAATTGTTATTTAGAAAAATTCAATCAACAAGGTGCAATTTTACATTCTATTGATAATAATGAAATTCATTCTAAAAGAGGTTCTAGAAATTTGAATGGATTTAGAAGAGGTTTATACTCTAAAGATGTTAAGTTTCATATAAGTAAATCTCCAACAGATTGGTTATTAAATCATGCTCAAGAGTTTAAAAATTTAGAGAAATTTCATGAAGATTCAACAGAATTAGATAAAGAAGAATTTTTAAGTGGTGCATTTTTAGATATGTCAGATATAATACCAAATATTGAACAGATATCCAAAAATTTAAAACAAGATTCACCATTGATTATATTTTCACCGTCAATCACACAAATTGTTGACGCTTTAGAATATGTTAAAGAGAATAAATCTATCAAATTAACAAACATTAAAACAGTTCAATTACTTCCAGGTATTGGAGGTGGATTACAAGATTGGGATGTTAGATTTACCAAGATTAAATCTAGTGATGAATCAGGTATAGTTTGTAGACCAAAAGTTGGATCAAGAGTAGTTGGTGGTGGATTTGTTGGAATTTTCAAGAAACTACCAAATGATTCAATACGTAGTAAATAGTTCAAAATGATATATAAATAATGTACATAGATGATTAAATTTTTTTTACCGTTTATAAAACACGTTGCTTTGGACGTCTCTTGTTTTTTAATAACACTTTTTGTTTAACTTGTTCTTGTTCAGATTCTTGTTCAGATTCAATATCCATTTCTTCATCAGATTCTTCAACAGCTTGTTCTTGTTCTCTTTGTTCTCTTCTTTCTCTAGCTTGTTTTTGTGCTAATTTCTTTGCGATTTCAACTTCTCTGATTCTCAATAGTTCAGGGTTGGAGGCAACTAGTTTCTTGTCTAATTCAATCTGTCTTTCTTTATTACCTTTCATTCTATTCTTATAGAATGCACGTTCACGTTTCTGTCTGATTTCCTCCACTCTGGCCATCCCTTTCAATGTGGTGGCGACGAGATCTCTGTTATAACGAACTGGAACGTTTCTTCTAGCAGCGAATGTTAGAGTAGAATCAACTGCCAGTTCTTTACCAGCTGCTTTTCTGAAAGCTTTAGTCCATCTCAATTTTCTTGGATTACGACGCATCTTGAAGTTCTTGTGACATTTTGAGCGGCAGAATCTGAACTCTTTGGCGTCATTACGCACAAACATCATCCCGTGGCCAGGATACACTGGAGAAGAGCAGAAATGGCAGGAATAAACTCTCATAATTTGAAGCGATCTGAGTGGCTTTTCTTACTAAAAAGATTTAAATTTGAAATTTTTTTTTTTGGTAAAAATTTTATCTCATCTCACTCGTAACCTTTCCTGATTCAGTAATTTCCTGTTCTGGCAGTTTTCTTTTTAAATTCTTTTTTTTCTCTTTTTTGTCCATCAGAAAATCGTTGAAATTCACTGGAAATCCACACTCTTCAAAAGTACACAAAATGTCCTCGAATAACACGATTGACGTCCCAACGCTCCAGATCCCAGGTGAGCAGTACCAGGGACCAAACCAAATCTCACTAGACACGCCAAATAATGCCCAAAATGCTCAATCTAAAGGCGTTGAGTACTATTTTGATCAGACTTTAGGATTCATGGGAGATCACCCAATATTGACTGGGATCGGTGGCTTCGCTCTAGCGTATGTGATTGCTGGCTCTTTCAAATCAAACCAGCCGGGGATCGGTGGTAAAGCTTTCTATAGAGGTGGATTTGGTGCAAAGATGAGTGCGAAAGAAGCATTACAAATTTTAAACCTTAGAGAATCCACTTTGACTAAACAAAAATTAAAAGAAACTCATAGAAAAATCATGCTAGCTAATCATCCAGATAAAGGTGGTAGTCCATATATCGCTACCAAGATTAACGAAGCAAAAGATTTCTTACAGAAAAGAGGTATCCAAAAATAAAAAGAAATGGTATATTAGTATATCAAAAATTAATGCCCTTGTACATACGCACAAATGAATATATAAATAAAGACTTATTTGGTGACAATTGAAACAACGTCCTCATCGTGAACTATATGGTTCAGCCCACATTTCTGTGGATTATGTTTTGTAGAAGACCCCCAAACTAAAGCATATTTGAAATTAGTCTTGAAATCTCTATGAATTCCATCACAGACATTCTCAATCGTACTATTGTTTCTAACAACTAACGGATCATCGAATTTCAATGGGATACCTTTTCTTTTAGTGTATAGTTTCAATAAATTCAACTGATACCATATTTCTTCAATAACGTCGTTTAATCCTAAATCTGATTCACAACTCATCACTGAGGTATTTGGTTCTCTTGCAATTCTATCGATTTCTTCAATTGAAACGGCATCAATCTTGTTATAAACGTACAAACATTTGACGTAAGTGATATGACTTTCATTCATAACGTCAATGAAATCATCAATGGTGACATTCTCATCACGAATCAAAATATCACAATTATGAATCTTGTAGTCTTTTAAAATGTCATAAACTAAGTTCTTATCTAAATGTTTTGGTGGTGTCAGGAAATTGTATTTAATACCACCGGTCTTTTTGATTTTGAAATAGATATTAGGTCTTTCCCTATTCAGTCTAATTCCAATGTTCTCTAATTCATTTTCTAATATAACTCTTTGATTACCTGATTTAGTAGCATCTAGAACCATCAAGATCAAATCGGCAGTTTTAGCTGTCGCAATGACCTGTTTACCTCTACCTTTCCCTTCAGAGGCACCACCTATGATCCCTGGCAAGTCCAGGATTTGAATAGACGCACCTTCGTATTCCAACACACCAGGCACTGAAGTCAACGTAGTGAAGGCATAACTTGCAACTTCTGACTTAGTTTTCGTTATTTTCGACAGGAACGAGGACTTCCCAACTGATGGGAACCCAATTAGTGCTACTCTTGCATCACCACTCTTGCTCACTTCAAAACCCTGACCACCTCCACTAGATCCACCTGCTTCAGGCTCCAACAACTGTCTCTTCAAACGGGCTAACTTCCCTCTCTGGAGACCAATGTGGTACTCTGTTGCTTTGTTCTTCTGCGTACGCGACAATTCCAGCTCGATCTGCTTGATCTTTTCCACCACAGACACCATTTTGATACCAGAGATTGCTGCTTCTTCTTATACAAATTTGAGTCTCTCTTACTTAACTGATTTTTTTTTTTCATTTTTAAACCAAAGAAAAAAATAATTGGAAGAAAAAAAAAGAATCTGAATTTGCCCAACGCGTTAACACAAGTAAATCTACTCCAGAATGCAGGCTCCTGTTGTCTTTATGAGTAAGTGGACCACAGATTTGGACTCTAAGCCATGGATTACCCCCTCTCCCAGTACTCCCCGTTAGATTCCCTCTATTGAATGTATTACTAACCTTCATATAACCAGACACCAGCACCGACAGGCAAACTGGTCGTCAGGCTCAAATCTCCAACATCACAGCTGCGAAAGCCGTCAGTGACATTGTCAGAACTTGTCTAGGTCCAAAAGCAATGCTTAAAATGCTTTTAGACCCAATGGGTGGGATTGTTTTAACTAATGATGGACATGCCATTTTAAGAGAAATTGATGTTGCTCATCCTGCTGCCAAATCAATGATTGAATTAAGTAGAACTCAAGACGAAGAAGTCGGTGATGGTACGACAACGGTCATCATCTTAGCAGGTGAAATTTTAGCTCAAACTTATCCATACATTGAAAAAAACATCCATCCAGTTATCATCATTCAAGCTTTAAAACAAGCATTGAGTGATTCATTAGATATCATCCATGAATTATCAAGACCAATCGATGTCAACAACGAAGAAGCCATGATCAAATTGATTGGTGCATCAATTGGTACCAAATACATTAATAAATGGAGTGAAAAAATGTGTAAACTAGCCCTTAAATCAGTTCAAACAGTCTTGATCGATGATGGATCAAATCATAAAGAAATTGATATTAAAAGATACGTTCGAGTTGAAAAAATTCCAGGTGGTGAAATTGAAGATAGTGAAGTTTTAAACGGTATTTTGATCAATAAAGACGTTACTCATCCTAAAATGAAGAGAAATATTTCTAATCCAAGAATCATTTTATTAGATTGTCCATTAGAATATAAAAAAGGTGAATCTCAAACAAATATTGAAATTACAAAAGAAGAAGATTGGAATAGAATTTTAGAAATTGAAGAAGAACAAGTTAAAGAGATGTGTGAAAATTTATTAGTATTAAAACCTGATTTAGTTATTACTGAAAAAGGTGTTTCTGATCTAGCTCAACATTATCTATTGAAAGGTGGTGTCAGTTGTTTGAGAAGAGTTAAAAAATCAGATAATAATCGTATTTCAAGAGCCACTGGTGCCACTATAGTTAATAGAATTGAAGATTTGAAAGAAACTGATGTTGGTACTAAATGTGGATTATTCAAAGTTGAATTGATTGGTGATGAATATTTCACATATTTAGTAGAATGTGAAACTCCACAAGCTTGTACAATTATTTTAAGAGGTCCTTCTAAAGATATTTTAAATGAAATTGAAAGAAATTTACAAGATGCAATGGCAGTTACAAGAAATGTATTTTTAGAACCAAGTTTATCACCAGGTGGTGGTGCAATTGAAATGGCAGTTTCAGTTAAGTTAAGTGAAAAGGCTAAAACTATTGAAGGTATTCAACAATGGCCATATCAAGCAGTTGCAGATGCTTTTGAAGTTATTCCAAGAACTTTAATTCAAAATTCAGGTGGTAATCCAATTAGAATTTTATCTCAGTTAAGATCAAAACATGCAAAGGGTGAACATACGTTTGGTATTGATGGTGATAATGGTAAAATTGTAGATATGGAAACTTATGGTATTTGGGAACCTGAAGTTATAAAACAACAAAGTATAAAAACAGCAATTGAAAGTGCTAGTTTATTATTAAGAGTTGATGATATCGTTAGTGGTGTTCGTAAGACACAAGAATGAAAATGATGTATAAAATTGTATATTTACATTAAATAATTATTTCCATTTCTACATCTTCTTCTTCTTCTTCTTGTACTTTTTCTTCTACTTCTTCAATGTAAGTTTGTGGGAAATATTCAGATACTATATCTAAAATTTCTTGACATTCATTCTCATTAAATCTTTGATCACATTCTTCCACGATTGAATACAAATTAACTAAAGAATATGGTGCTGAATTTATGATTTGCAATTTTTCTATCTTTTCCAATTGAAATTTTGATAAGTCTGTCATACAACCCGTTATTGAATCAACAGATTGTGAAGCTGTTGGAGTTTTCGATAAATAGGAGAGCACGTCCTTGGTGGTGATTTCCAGATCTGGATTGAATGATTTTTTCAGTTTTTTGGAGTCTAGAGTTTCTTTCCAGTTATTGTCCTTCTTGATCTGGTTTAGATGTTCAAACACTTCATAGTTTGAGAGTAGTTTTTCTCTTTCCACTTCGACCTGATTTGGTGTTGGTATGTGCACTTGTGTGATATTTGGTGGTTATCAGTTATATACATACCTTCATAATATAATAGTAATGATAGATATAATACTAATAGTGATATCAGTACATAGTACTAAGTAGTACTAATAAAGAAGTGGAAATAAAATTATTTTCGGCTCATCGCTCCCAATCTGACCCCAGAATCACGTGCACTAATATTTCCCAATCCGATCCCAAAAGGAGCAGCACAGAAACACGTGCGAACCACCTCAACTCCGTTTAAAAGCAGCTCATTTCCCTCCAGATTTGCAACTCATTCAATCCCATCGCACTACAAATTCAACATGAAATTTGGTGAGCATTTGAAGTCGTCGCTGATCAGAGACTACAACTTCTACTACATCTCCTACGATGATTTGAAGAATCAGATTAAAGCCGGTTTGAAGAACAATAAATCATGGAATAATCAAGCTGAAGAGACCTTCTTATCATCATTAGAAACTGAATTGGATAAAGTCTACACTTTCCAGAAGGTGAAAAACACAGAAATTGCAAGACGTATCAAGGACGCTGAGGAGCAAGTTACCCAAGTTATCAATGCAATCGATACAGATCAACCTCCATTAGAACAAGATTATGAAGACTTGGAAGAAGAATTAAGTGACATTATTGCTGATGTTCATGATTTGGCAAAATTCACAAGATTAAACTATACAGGTTTCCAAAAAATTATCAAAAAACATGATAAACAAACTCAATGGAATTTGAAACCTGTTTTCCAAGTCAGATTAGATGCAAAACCATTCTTTAAAGACAATTATGATTCTTTAGTTGTTAAAATTTCAACGTTATACGATCTGGTTAGAACAAGAGGTAATCCAGTCAAAGGTGATTCCTCTGCTGGTGGTGGCCAACAGAATTTCGTTCGTCAAACTACTAAATATTGGGTTCATCCTGATAATATCACTGAAGTTAAACTAATCATTTTAAAACATTTACCAGTTCTAGTCTTTAACAGTGATAAAGAATTCCAAATTGAAGATTCTGCAATTACTTCCATCTATTATGATAACGAAAACTTAGATTTGTATTATGGTAGATTGAGAAAAGATGAAGGTGCCGAAGCTCATAGATTAAGATGGTATGGTGGTATGGATTCTGATACTATTTTCGTTGAAAGAAAAACTCATCGTGAAGATTGGACTGGTGAAAAATCAGTCAAGGCAAGATTTCCATTAAAGGAAAGATTTGTTAATTCTTTTATGAAAGGTGAATATACCGTACCACAAGCATTTGAAAAAATGAGAAAAGATGGTAAAAAACCATTAAAAGAAATAGAAAATTTAGAAGCATTAGCAAGAGAAACACAATATACTGTTTTAAAGAAAAAATTAAGACCTGTTGTTAGATCATTTTATAATAGAACTGCTTTCCAATTGCCAGGTGATGCAAGAGTTCGTATTTCTTTAGATACTGAACTAACAATGGTTAGAGAAGATAACTTTGATGGTGTTGATAGAACTAAAGGTAATTGGAGAAGAATGGACATTGGTGTCGATTGGCCATTCAATCAATTACCTCCAAAAGATGTCGAAAGATTCCCATATGCTGTTTTAGAAGTTAAATTACAAACTCAATTAGGTCAAGAACCACCAGTATGGGTTAGAAGTTTAATTTCATCTCATCTAGTTGAAGCTGTTCCAAAATTCTCTAAATTTATTCATGGTGTTGCTACTTTATTACCTGAAAAAATTGATTTAATTCCATTTTGGTTACCACAAATGAATATTGATATTAGAAAACCTGCACTAACTAGCGAATTTGGTATTCATAGAGCAACAAATAATGGTTCTCAAACTAATACTTCAAGTGGAGAATATATGGATGAAGAAGAATTAGCAGGTACTAATTTTGGCTCAACTAACGATCAACAACTATTATTACCAAATACAACTCAATCTAATGAAAATTCAACTTTATTGGTATCATCCAATAATACCAACCCATCCAACGCTACAACTTCATCAAATCCATTAATAAATCTTTACAATCAAGTTATAAATAAATTTGAATACTGGTTCACTGACGAAAATGATTATAAAGTTTCAAAAGATACAGTATTTGAATCAAAAATTGTTGCACCACCAGGTAAAAAAATTTGCGTTCCAGTTAGAGTGGAACCAAAAGTTTATTTTGCAACTGAAAGAACTTTCTTAGCTTGGATTTCAATTGCTTTAATCTTATCAGCAACAACTACTTCATTATTATCATATGGTGATAAAGTTTCATTAGCTGCTTCCGTTGGGTTTTTCTTAACAACTGTGGGGACTATTATTTATGCCACTTTCATGTATATGTGGAGAGTTATTAATATCAGACAAAAAGTCGTTGCAACTTATGATGATAAATATGGTCCAACTGCTATTTGTGGTGCTTTATTTATATCAATATTGATCACTTTCATATTTAGAGTCATTTAGAGATTTACTTCCATGTTTGTATAATATAAAAATTTAATTAATAATAAAATTTTGATGCTTTTCTTTGTTAGAAATAATTTTTTTTGAAATTTTTCTATTTTTGTGTCACTAGTAAACCAAAAAAAAATTGTGGTTGGTTTCAAATACATACATGTGTATATACGCAACTGTTCATTGATCACACTCACCATAATGAGCACGCCTCAACTGAAGAAACCTTTGAACAATACTACTAATGGAAACATTAATAATCATGCTTTTGACATTTATCACCAATATCCTAAATCCAATCATTATAGATTTCCTAATAAAAAATATTTAACTGACCAATTCAAAAATCAAATACATAGTTTAAATAATAACAATTACCAAGATTCAAGTCCTATTAATATCAATTACTATAATAATTTTCCTCCCGATCAGTGTAATTATGTTCCTTTATTACCAACAGCTGAAAAAAAAAATAGTAAGGTTGATAAGGTAAAGCAATTTCCTGAAACTTTTGATCCAAGAAATTCACCAAATATGTCACATAGAGAAAAAGTCAACAAATGGATTAAAGATGTTCCTGTTCATTTCCTAACAACAGATAAAGATGGGATTGAAATTTGGCAAAGTGATTGTTATCCTGCTGTTATTCCAATTACAAGTTGTTCGACAATTTCAGAATTTGATAATTTTAGTAACAATACTAATAATGACTTGTTTGTTGATTCAAAAGATGTTTTGGAATTTCAATCAAGAAAAATTACAGAATATGTTAGAAGGTTATATTATTTAGATAAAAGAGATTATAATAATGAAAGTGGTTGTTATGGTTGTTATGGTAATGATTGTTGTAATTCGTTAAGTAATTATGATTATGATAATAATTCAAGTGAACATCGTTATAATGGAGAGTTTTATAACGGTTTGAATTTTGAATATTTTGAAACTGATCAATTAACAAATGCGATCAATGGTGTTTTAGATAGAAATAATAATAATAGAAGGAGAAATAATGGAATATAATTAACAAATTCAAATTATTATTATGAATTTTGGTGTATATTAAGACAGTATTTTATAAAAGCATACTTTGATTGATTGAAAGAGATTGTAAAATAAAGTAAATATCTTACTTAGTGATTCAAAAAGTTGGCTGACTCGAGTGAAAAGAGAGGCATGAATATTAAGTATTTTTTGAGTATCTAATCTGTTTTCTTTCCAATTAGAAATCCTTGACAGAAGTAGGCGCTCTCTCTTGTGAAAAAGGTTCAGACTCCATACTTCAAAGGGAAACATATTCATTAGTCAGATGCATACTACCTTCTCTATATAGGTAGCTTAAGACTATGCTCTTAATGACTTTCTCAGAATGATATAACTATTTAATTAAACTAGTTGAAGATTCTTATATAACAGCTTCGTCATTAACATTATATTATTATTGACTCAAGAGACTGGTGGTTCCTAAGCTTACCGTAAACTGAAATATTGGCTGGAGAAAATATAAACAGAATGCACTATAAACTTCGTATATGTTGATGAAGGTGCATGACAACAGATGCATCATGTCAGTATATGCCAACTCTAAATTTTAATGACAGACTATTTTCTTGGCTTTCAGATTTAGAAAGTCTCTAGCTTTAATCTTTTAAGCTACGTAGGACATACCTAAAGTTTTCTAACTTCTCATCATGGGAAAGCAGAGGGATATAATCATGGACCCGTTGAATCCACACATACATATCTGAATCTTTTTAATTGGAAGTATATCGGAGAATGTAGTTTTGATAGAAGATGATGACGAACAATGAGAAGAAGGAGAAGAGCTATATCCTAACAAGGGTAGAATAAAGGAGAATGTTTTAAGTTTAATATTTTTGGAAATTAAAAATACGTAGCTATTTTCTGGAAGGAGATGGATACTTTGAACATACAGTATATCATTATGATAGAGTAGAGACTTAACATTTGAATATTGGAAATAATGATGAAATTGATACCTCAATATTATCTATTTAGAGATATATATAAGGTACAATCTAGAATATTTATAAAAAATACAGATCACTGAATCCTACACAATATACTGATGTAAAGAGCCTATTTGTTACTCTTGGGAAGACGAGAGTTTCTTGTATTTCCTTCTTTTCCAATTGAACAATACTTTCTCCAGATAATCAAACAAATGGGCAACCTGCTCGTCAAAACAAATGCCCATTTTTGGGAACATTTCAAGATTATAATCTTCACTTAATGTGCTTTTTCTTCAACCTAAAAACACTTGTCACAATTTTTCCATTCAAAAGAGGTTATAAAATATCTAAATTCTGATGTTTTTTCCAAGCAACACAACATTCATTATTGTTCTTATTGTTCCCATGTTCCAATATTAACACCAAACTCCCCTTTATGCATCACTGAGGCCGTCAAAATAGATGCGATTGTATTATAAAATGAGAAGAACCATACTTGAAAGTGAAGAGAGCAAAGTGATTATGGCAAAAACAATTAAAGCATTTAATTGAGAAAGAATGTTTTCAAGTATTGATATAACGTGATCCAGTGTAGTAATCATCTGCGTTTTCAATATAAAAATATGAAATATTCTTGTACTAGGATGTATTATACTATTATCCTCAAATATTCTTCATTTTTATAGTATTTTTAGTATCATTTAGGTGACTCTATGCCGATCAACTTAGAAAAGAATTGATGAGTGAAACTTATAAACTTTTAGTAAGGGCAAACATACAGTTATAGGGAAAACTCTGGACGGTGTAATCAAATCAAGTTCAATTTTTGACATGGTTACCAAAAGATATACCAGTTTGTTTGGAAACCCAGACTGAGAGTATGCTTCACAACTTCCCTGGTCTCTCTACCTCTGAAACATTGGCCGTCATAATTTCTTCATGCAACGAATACATCCTGACTTTTTGACCACAAAATACAGCACACTGGTGACAAGCATCATCTCAGATCGTTAGTATCATCCTACACTGTGAAATCCACAACCACTTCCAGCAAAACAACCAAAAATTCCAACACAGGCGCTAAAAAGAATGTCATGACTTGAATCACATATACCACTTCTTTTTTTAAGCATTTCTCCCTACACACAGTATCACACTTTTAATTGACTTGAAATCATCATAGATCTCATGAGAGCTTGATAAATGGTCAAGGTTATTGAAACGGCCTTTCGTTCTTTAATCGGTTGGGTAAAGACCATTAGCGTATGGCTCCAAAAGTTTCCCGGAATCTGCTGTACTCGAATTCTGTGAAAGATTTGATTGCATCATATGCTATGTACTATGTAACTAGGTTGGTCAACAGTCACTAATGATTTAAATACGTCTAGGATCAATATTAACAATTGTTTGAAAAGAAGTAAAAAAAGAGTTGGCATAACGTGGTAAAGTATTTGTAGCCCTCAGAAAGAGTTTGTAACCGAAATGATTCTATTATTCATCCATCATAATACTGTGGACAGAACACTTCACTCTTTACCTCTTCACTCTTTTCACTCTTCACTCTTCACTCTTCACTCTTCACTCTTCAATCTTCAACCTTCAACATATTGATTACATAAACAATGATGAGCTCATGAGCTCAACGACAAAAAATTCTTTAGTACCTATTTTCCAAACTATCATCAATCACACTAAAAATGAGTAAAACAGCTCCAACTCAAAGTGCCAATGTCCTTCTCAACAGGGTGATTTCACTCAAAGAATCATCACCATTGATCTTAATCCAAGACACAATCGCTCAATCATCTGCTCCGTTAGTCAAAGAGTTCATTAAAAATATACCAAATGAGACAAATTTCATCCATGTTTCATTCGAAACTTTAACTAAACCAAAGATCTTAAACAAAGATATAAAATATCATTTTATTGAAGTATATGCTATATCACTAAAGAAACTAATAGAAGAAATCGATAATCATTATATTGCAAATAAAAAAAACTTGATATTAATAGATTCTATAAATTTCATAGATAATGAATTTGTTTCCAGATTTTTAACAAGCATCATCAAACCAAACGTGACAGTCCTAACAACATATCATAACTCTTTACCTGAATATAAATCAAGTAGTACTTATTATCCACAAAGTCTTAAATTTTTACAATTTATTGCATCAAGTATATTTGAAATCATACCAAATTTGAATTCTAATGAAGAAGAAATGATTGAAAATGAATTAAATGGTTTGAAAATAGTGAAAGGTTTGAATAATCAAAATTCAATATTGGTGAATTTTATAAATAGAAGAAAATCAGGAAGATCAATGAATAATAAATTTCAGTTAGATTTCATTAATAATCAGTATAATCAAATTCTTGATAAAGATAACAACAATAAT
Organism: Phaffomyces orbus; assembly: GCA_003708145.3. Taxonomy (NCBI): domain Eukaryota; kingdom Fungi; phylum Ascomycota; class Saccharomycetes; order Phaffomycetales; family Phaffomycetaceae; genus Phaffomyces; species Phaffomyces orbus. The sequence goes on from PPNK03000004.1 coordinate 52,215, forward strand.
AATGCCACTGATTTATCAATGTTTGATAATTTAACAACTTTTAATTTAAACACTTCTGCTAAACAAAAATTAGCAAGAGAATCGGTTGAATTACCATATTTGGATGCTCAAAGTTTTGAAAATGGTGGTGCAATTGTATATGAATTTGAAAAAGACGATGATTATGATGAAGAAGATCCATATGAGGATCCATTCTAAAAGAAATATGGGTCTTATTTCAAGTGATGTTATATATATCTTTGTATTATACACACATTTCTATCTAATTCATATCGTTCTTTATAATTCCATGTGAAATTGTTTATTCATGATCTACCACAATTCATTAATACCATCCCAATTTTGAGTCTTTCTTCTATCCCAATAATTGATATTCTTGGTTTTAATAAATTCACACTCAATTTCATCAATTTTTTTGAAAAAATTTGGTTTATAGGTTTCATTTAAATTAATTAATCTTTGTCTTTCATCTCTTTGTTTTTGTTCTAATTGTAATTTTAATGATTCTGCTTTATCTAATTCACCATTTTCATAATTTCTCATATCTGGTCTATTTCTTGTATCTGTCTTTGGAATTTTATTTAACTCAATTGAAGTTATTTCATTCAAATAAGTGGTAAACTCACTAAAACCCCAATATAAATTTTCATTTTTCAATAAATCATTAACTTTCCAAATCAGTTCATTAATTTTTGGATTTTTAAGATTTTTTAAATAGATTGACTCAGTCCATTTACCTTCACAGTAATAATCACTTTTGATATCAGTATTCCCAGTTTTCAAAATAGAAATTAAAATTTCTTCAGAACGGTGTTGAGCTGCAAATAATCCACCTGAATTACGTTTTTTAAATTCAATTAACGAAGTTAATCCAATCGAACTTGTAATTGTACATGAATTTGAAGCAGGTTCAGAATATCTATCACCAGTGATTATATTCTTTAATAGAGTTGAAGGTTGTGACCATTTAAAAATTTCACCAGTCTTCTTCAAAACTAATTTAGTTGAGCCTTTATTTATAATTTCAACTGATTTACCCCAAAATTTTTGATCTGGACTTAATGTTAATGAAACTTCCCATAATGGTGAACTTATATTAAAGGCAAAAATTTGAGGTTTATGAGAAATTTTTTCACCAATTAATCTATAGTTTAATTCTTCATTGATAAATTCGTATGTTTCACCTAAAATTGGATTAAAAGGTTTTCTTAAATTCCTTACTTTGGATCTAAATGAACCTAAACAAGAAATTGCAAATGTGGAAATCTTTAAAAATTTTATATCTTGATTTGTTTCAATTGCTGCTTCGTTTAATAAGTTTGCAAATTCAAAACCTTCTGCGATTTTTTGTAAAATACCAATTGGTTCATTTGTTGTAATTGGCATTGAAATCGATGTCAAATCCTTACCGACATTTTTACGTAAAATTTGAAATAATGACTGAGGTTCTGCTGTTGATTTGTGAACTGTATTTCTTCTCTTAACTTTTTCTAAGATTGGTAAAGGGTATAAATCTTCATTATCCACAATTTCTTCATCAATCACATTGATTTGCAATTTTGACATATTAATAGAATCATCATCATCACTTAGTTCATCAACAGAGAAAGTTGAATGTCTCATATTATTTGAATGTAACATAACAACATGATCATCTAATTCTCCTTCTTCAGCATCAAAATAATCTTGTGAAAAAATTGAATTTGGTGAGGATGAAATTGTTAGATCATAGTCATTTGAATTTTGAATCAATGCTCTGACTTTAATTGATAATTTCAATAAGTCTGATTGAACTGAATTGACATTTTCAGAATCATTTAACTGTAATGATAAATCTGATAAAGTTTTATAGATACCAACTAATTCTTTATCATTATTGATTTTATTATTATTAATGTTATTAATATTTCTAGAATCTTTAGTATCATCAGTCTTTGGAGTTGTTGGTGGTAATTCAGGCGAGCTGATTGAACTATTACTATTATCTATTGCAGTTCCGTTCGATTTAATGAAATCTAAAGCATTAATCCAATTATTCCAATCCTCACTATTCAAAGTTTTCAATCTCCAAATATCCATACCTGAGTCAATAATGATTGAATTTTCACCTTTAGAGGCACTGATAGTTGATATGTCTAATTGCATTTCACCTCTCATTTTCAATGAATTCTCATTTAAATAATAAGAGAGTGTATTGTCTTTAAAATTGAGTATGAAGAATCTTTTAGTAAAACCTTGTAACTTCTTTCTCTTCTTCTTTAACAAATAACCTTGTAGATATTGACCCTTTGTTGGATTCAACAAATGATTCGAGTATAAAGAAGACACTGAGTTTGAACGATGTGGATGCGATTGTTGATGCTGAGGTTGGGATTGATCTATGTTGGAAGAAGATTCAGATGCATTTGAGACAAAAAAATTATTGAACAAAACCTTCTTTGAGTAATTTTTGGAAAAAGTGTTATCAAATATAAATGCAAAGATTCCACCTTTTTCAACTTTGAATTGATTTTTAAACACTTCATTAGCATCAATCAAACCGTAATCTTTAATCTGAGATAAAGCAGATTTTTGAATTCTCTCATCTAGAGACAAAGCTCTTAAAGTGTTTGAACGTTCTCTTACGCTGCTAGATTTTGGGTTCAAGCTTGGAGAGTTTGGAGTTGATGAGATTGGAGATGGTGAATTAGGATCTAGAGAAGAACTTGATTGACGGGTCTCATTTGAACGATATACGGCCACGTTAATGGAACGTTTTATAGGTTTGAGCTGGAAGATGACAGTTGAGTTGTCCGGTACGCTTAGCCATTTGACAACAAAGCCCTTGGACAGGACGTCGATGGTCTCCATTGTGAGTGATTTGAGTGTGTTGAGGTCTCAGTGGTAATGATTTGATTTGTTTACTTGCTTTTGGGGGAGTTGAGAGACATCCGAACATTCCTTTCTGGTGATGAGTTAAATCCGAACTCCGTCCTTCACTGAGCATTAACTGTACTGTATATTACTGTACTGGCTGTACTGGTAATCACTGTGTTGCACTGTGTTCAATGTGTGTCATACTAATACGCTGAGATTCTGAGTACATTCACTTATTTTTCTCTGTACGTCAGTATTCATCATGCGTTCACTCGACTGAGGCTTACGCACCTGCCACCACAATTGTCTTCTGGTATATATTACTATTGAATTCATCATTGTCTCGTTATTCCTCAGCACTCTCAAAACACTCCCAATGCACTGCTTCAATTGTAAAACTGACAAAACTCCCATGTGGAGAAGAACCGTTGATGATAACTCACAAACTTCGGTAACACTCTGTAATGCTTGTGGTTTATACTACAGATCTAAAAAGATTCATAGACCAATTGCACCAATATCTAAAAAAAAATCACTCTCAACGTCTCAGTTAATAGACAGAATGATTATTGATAAACAGGACTGTGATAAAATCATCCTTAAAAACATCAATTTGAATATAATTCACTGTTCGAATTGTCACAATATAAACACTTCAATATGGAGAAAAGACAATAATGGTAAAACGATTTGTAATGCATGTGGATTATACTATAAGAAGAAAGGATATCATAGGATTGTCAATCAGCTAAATGATAGCGTGTTTCTGGAAATAGATGAGAATTTAATAAGATTCAATAGAATAAAAAGAAGAAAAAGAACTGGTTCTACTATTGAGTCAGCTGGTCCAGTAATTACTGTTGAGGATAAACCAGAGAGCATTTACAATCTGCAAAGTCACCAATATGATCCTCCAACACTTCCAAAAATAAATCAGCAACGCAATATTACTTTACCACCAATCAGTTCGATACTGAATAGTTTATAATGGAACGGTGAATTCAACATTCTATAAATCCTGTAATAAGCGAAGATCCGTCAAGTGTATGAATATAAAATACAGAATGATCAATAAGTTGCCTGGTTTCTTTTGTTCATCTGAGATATGTGATAGACTTCATAAAGTATGTCTGATAGTAGAAAAATAGTTGAATACCTCAGTCATTCAGAGTTTTGCATCGATAAAGTTTTATATTCTCTCTCTGAATCTAATCTTAGTAATCTACACCACTCAAATCCGTATGGAATCTCTAGCAAATTGAAAGTAACAAATAACTGATTACAATCTCTAGTTACTTATCTCATACTGTATCAATATCATCATGGTGTCCGGATGTTGGTTACGCTGCCCTGCTCTGTTTACCTTTTTCTTCCTTTTGGACTTTTCCCAGCACTTCATTTTTCTTATAAGCGCCATAACTTCATTCCACAATGGACGTCTTTGACCAGATTATAGACCCAACCTCTGTGTCGCATTCTCTATGGTCCAATTTCAACTCATTACAATACAAAACATTGGTCGTTGTGAAGAACACTTTATTACAGCTATTCAAAATCGGTATTAATGATAAACTAGTACTAATTAACGAATTCAAATTAAATGGTTCTGTTTCAGGTTTGAAATCAATCAAATTAGAAAACAATGAATACGATCAACTACTGATATTAACCAAATTCGCCAAATTGTCTTTAATCTCATGGGATTTTGAAAATTTTTCCATCCAAACAAATTCTTTACATTACTATGAATTAGAATTTCATAAATTAAGTACCAATACCAAAGATACCTTCAATGATGCTCAATTAAGACTAGATCCAAATAATCACTGCTCTTTGGTTTTTTACAATGATTTATTGGCTTTCCTACCTTTTAAACAATACTCTGATGTTGAAGATGATGATAATTTAATTCCAAATGATGATGATTCATTTTACGATAATTCTATAGTCATACCTGTTTCAAAGCTAGAAACTTCAATAAACTCAATAATTGACTGTCAATTCTTATACAATTATAAAGATCCAACTTTAGGGATCTTATATAATAAAGATATTGCTTGGTCTGCAGATTTATCAGTAAAAAAAGACGTTTTAAATTTCATATTACTATCATTAGATTTGACAACTGGCTCATCGACTCCTATTTTAAACGTGGAAAATTTACCTTATGATATTTATGAAGTTAAAACTTTGAATAAAATCAATGGTGTATTATTGATTGGTTCAAATCAAATCTTATTCATTGACAATTCTGGTAATGTTAAAGGTTCAGGTGTTAATCCATATTGGTCAGAATGCACCAATTTGAAATTGAAAGATCAATCCAATCTAAATTTATATTTAGAAACATGTAAAGTTGAAATTCTAAATAATGATAACGTCTTAATAATTAATGAAGATGGGAAATTTCATCAACTAAATTTTAAATTAGATGGGAAATCAGTTAAAGATGTCACAATCAGTGAAGAAATTGATTTGGGTTTAATCAATGTTAATACTCAAACCATTTGTGAACATGGTGATTATATTTTTATTGGAAATGCTGCATCAAATTCAAGTTTATTGAAAAAAATCGATAATGGAAATAATGGAATTAAAGAAGAAATTGTTGATGAAACAATGGACGTTGATGATGATGATGATTTATATGCAGATGAGAATCGAAATAAACTAATCATCGAAAATAATATCTCAACTTATAAACAGATAGATTTTTTAATCAATAATGGTCCAATAAGTTCATTTACATTAGGTAAATTATCATCAGAAGAAACTATTCAAGGTTTACCTAATCCAAATTTGAACAATATTTCAATGATTTGTACTACAGGTGAAAGTAAAAGTGGTTCAGTAACATGTTTTAGACCTACAATTCAACCAAATATAAAATCATCATTAAAATTCAATAATATCAATAAAACATGGAATTTATTGAATAAATACTTAATAACAACAGATTTATTAAATTTTAAAAGTGAAATTTTTTTAATCAATGAAAGTTTTAGAAATTTTCAAACTTTAGATTTCAAAACCAATTCAATTACTATCAATATTGATTTAATCTCAAATAAAACAAGAATTGTTCAAATTTCATTAACTAACATTTATTTATTTGATTTAAATTTCAAAAAATTGTTTCAAATCAATGTTGATTTTGAAATTTTATCAGCTAAAATAATGGATCCATTTGTTTTGATCACTTCATCGAAAGGTGAAATTAAAATTTTTGAAATTGATAATAAAAAGAGTAAAAAATTAATCAAATTAAAATTACCAAATTTATTAAATGAATTGATTTTAACTTCTGGTAATATTACATTTTCAAAATTAACACCACATGAGGAAGAATCAAGATTTTTATTTTTAGTAACAACTGTTAATAATCAAATTTTAATGTTTGAAAAAAATCATAATGAAATCTTATACCAATTTTCCAACATAAATAAATTGAACGAAGTTTCCAAAATTGAAGAATTCAATAATCCATCCGGTTTGATCCCTGATCCATTTATTAAAGAATTAGAATTGATTGAAATTGGTGATGTTAACAATAAAGAAGAATTTCTAATTATATTAACAATTGGTGGTGAAATCATTTTTTATAAGAAATTTGTAAATAATGATGAGATTAAATTTTTGAAAATTAATTCAAATTTGATAACAGGTGCTCCTGAAAACATTTATTCAAATTCAACGGTATTAGAAAGAAATATTATTCCAATTAGATTAAATGATCAAAATTTAATCTTCATTTCAGGTATTCAACCATATTTAATAATCAAAGATTCCAAATCATTACCAAAAATTTTCAAATTTACTTCAAATAATTTAATTTCAATTTGTAAAATTTATTCAAATAATGAATTCATGTTTATTGATAATCAAAAAAATGCTAGAATTTGTTCATTAGATTTAAAGAATGATGAATTATTTAATTATTCTCAAAATTTACCAATTGAAAGATTTTATTTTAATGAAACAGTTAATAATATAGCATACCATGAAACTTCTAATCTGTTTACAATTTCAACGTTAACCAAATTCCCATACATTCCGAAAGATGAAGATGGGAAATTAATCGTTGGTACAGAAGAAGATAAACCAAAAAGTTATAACTATAAATCATCATTGAAGTTAATTAATTTGAAAAATTGGATCGTTATTGATGAATTAGAACTTGGAGAGAATAATGTAATTAATGATTTAAAATCAATGAATTTGATCATTTCTTCAAGATCAAAAAAAAAGAAAGAATTTATTGTTTTAGGTATTGGGAAATATAGATTAGAAGATTTAACGGTATATGGAGAATATAACATTCAAGAGATTATTTCAATCAATCCAGATCCTTTAAAACCTGAGATTAATTTCAAATTTAAAGAAATCTCAAAAGAACATTTAAGAGGTTCAGTCACTTCAATCTGTGAAATTAGTGGTAGGTTTTTAACATCACAAGGTCAAAAAGTTTTAATTAGAGATTTACAACAAGATAACAGTACTGTTCCTGTTGCATTTTATGATACACCGACTTTCACGACTGATTGTAAAAGTTTTGGTAATCTATTGTTATTAGGTGATAGTTTCAAAAGTGTTTGGTTATTAGGGTTTGATGCAGAACCATATAGGTTATTATTATTTGGTAAAGATTTACAAGATGTTAATGTATCAAGTTTAGATTTTTTAATTAATAATGAAGAAATTTCATTTTTAGTTGCAGATGATGAAGAAAATTTACAAATTCTATCATATGATCCAGAAGATGTTAAATCTTTAATGGGACAAAAACTGTTGAGAAAAAGTACATTTAGAACTAATTCATTAACAACTTCATTAAGAATGTTACCAACTAAACAAGAAAATGGTAAAATTTATCAAAATTTAGGTGTCAACATTGATGGATCAATTTTCAAAATGTTACCAGTTAATGAAGATATTTATAGAAGGTTATATATTTTACAACAACAGATCAATGATAAGATTGGTCATTATTGTGGATTGAATCCAAAGAGCAATAGATATCAAGATAACGAAATTGGATTCAAACCAGTTCTGGAATTCAATTTATTAAAAGATTGGTTTATCTATTTAAATATTGATAAAAGATTGAATCTAAGTAGTAAAGTTGGTAAGAATGGATATTTGGATATTTGGAAAGATTTTATTGAAATTGAAACCTCTTTAGAAGTTATGGAAACTGATTAGATCAAATAGAAATACATTATTTGCTCCACCTATATTATGTAATCTTTATCGCTATATTATGTAATTGTTGTGAGCCCTTGAGCCCACAACAGAAATAAACCAAAAGAAAAACTTGAATTTAATACTTGTTCTTACATTTTAGTACTCTTATTGTAATCAAATGAGTAGAGTATTGAAGAAAACAGTGTCATTCACTGACTCAACCACTCCGAAACAAGAGGTGAAATCAGACGTTTATCAAATATCCCTGTCAGTGAGATCAATTCCAATCCATCTGTTGATATCAAACTATTTATTATTCCAACATGATTTGAACGATGTCAATCAAGTGCTACAAAATGGATTATTTCAACTATTCATTACACAATTCATTTTTAGTTTGATCTACTTACCATTATTGAAGAACCGGAAGACCAATAAAAGAGTTAAATTTACTTTAATGAACGATTATCATAATTTATTGATTGGTATTCTAGGAATGGTATTAATCAGTTTTGTTTTATTCATCACTGTGGTGTTATTTGGTGCACCATTCAATACAGTCACTGCGAATTATCTATTAGCATCACACTTGTCAGTTATTTTATATCCAATAATTGTACTATTTGTCAAAATAGGAACTAATAAGATCTCTATCAACGTTCTATTCAGTGTCTGTGTTGGGTGTTGGTTAGGTGCAATTGGTATTCCGCTAGACTGGGACAGGCCATGGCAACAATGGCCCATGACTATCGTGTTTGGTGGTTACGTTGGTGGATTCGTTGGGTATTTAGTGAGTTTTCTCTATTAGAGAGTATATATATAGAAGGGATTACTTTGATCTGGTTGTAGAAGCGAGTGGTGCTCCCTTGGGCCCCAGGCAGGAGTCAGGACCACCGACACACGCAGGAAGTTACAGGCTGTAAGTGATGGTGGTGTCTGGATGTATGTGTGATGGTTTATTTACTTTTCCACTGTATTTTTAAAACGAAATTGAATTGAATCTTCATTGATTGAGATACTTTCAACTAAAATGAACGAAAACGATGGATTTGAACTCCAGTATGAGCCAGTGAAGGATGCTGATTTTTTGAATTCCCATTTTGCGTCTTATAAGGCAGGATACGAAAAAGAGACGCAGTATACTGATGAAGATGATGATGAATATGAAGAAGATGATGTTATAATATCAAACGATAGTTTATTCCAACGAGTTTTACGCGTTTTATTTACATTAATTCATAAATTGAAGAGTGATACTCTTGTTGGATTGTTTGGTGTTCTGCTTGTAACTGTTTTATCCGTGTGGTTAGTATTACCAACCATCACATCAATTCAAGATTCTGTTCCATCATTATCAGAAAGAGCTTCATTATCTGATACTGATATTAAAAAACTTTTCAAATTACAATTCAATGAATTCAATAAATTGATTAGAAATGAAATGAAAGATGTTAAAGATTATGTTGATTTAAGACTAAGTTCATCTGATTTGAATTTAGATGAAACAATCAACCAACTCACATCATCTAATGAATTTAAATCATTTTTGAATCATTACTTGAAAGATCAAATAAGAATATCAGTTAAATCAGAAATCAATGAAATCAAACAAGAACTGATTGAGGAATTACAAACGGATCAAAAAGATTATGAAATCAATTATTCATTGTATTCATCTGGGGCAAGAATCTTGAACTACCTAACAAGTTCAACTTTTAAACCAAAATACAAAGGTGGGAACTTCATCTTAGATTGGTTTAGTAATAGTGCCAATGAAAATGATAAATTGGAAGACCAATACAATTCTCCAATGATTTTACTAAGTGAAACTAAAGGATTCTGGAAATCCTCAAAATCCAAGAATACAACCATTGGGATTAAATTTTTAGATCCTATTTATTTCAGCAATTTCCAATATTTAAACAATAAGGCTAATTTAATCATAGATTCAAATCCCAAGAGATTTTCTATCTACATCAAGACTTACGACGATAATTATAGAAATTTAAACGTGTTTAACGATGTGAATAATGGACATTTCAAGATTGTTGAATTTGAGAATAATTTAGCTAAAGACTCTGTTGGTTTTGATACTAAATTTATCGAGAATGTTCTCATTGAATCAATCATAATCAAAATTGATGAGAATTTTGGTAATGAATTTTTCACAACTGTCAATAAATTCATCATAAACGGAATTACAAAATTCGAATTGAGTTCAATTCAGAAGAATCTTCTCAATAAGGAAATCAAGCATGGAATCCAATCAAATTTGAATAGAAAATCGATTAAAACAATCGGAATTGAGTGAAAGTCTCTCTTTAAAAGGTGTGTTTTTTTGGAGTGTCCGGATGTCTTTTCCCAAGAAAAAAACTTTGCCAATTTTAATCTCTCAGTTTAATCTTGAAGAAACTATTTATATCCTTCAATTCCACCCTTTTCCACGTTAAACGGATCCATTTCCATTCATTCAATTCTTCTTATCTGCTGGTTTTTGGTGTGCTTTCAATCTGCTTTCTTAGTGTGTTTTTTACGATCAAAATACATATCCAACCCATTTCATCAATACTCAGAATAGATTGTGGCTAAGAGATAAAGAGAACAACCCCCCTTACCATATATTTTTTCCATACAACAACTACAAACTCAACAGCTACTACAATAATCCTTCAAACTTCTCAAATGAACCGTTTTAAAAACATTTTCAAGAAACAACCTGAGGTTGATTCAGATCAAACTTCCGAACCTTCCATAAACATCAACGATGATTCAAACTATTCTATCGATTCTCCAGTTGAATCACCAACAACCAACTCTCCGTCAATTACAAACAGTAATAGCAAATCAGCTTCGGTCTATGACCAATATCTAAATTTAAATAATGGTAATATTCCAACTGAATTAGTCCCAATAATCACTTTATTAACATGTCAATCTTCAAGGGTTTATTTAGAAGGTGATTTGGTATACAAAGATTCAATCCATAAATTCATTCTAAAGGGTACTAATTTAATAATTTATGATGATAAAACAAAACCATTAGTGATTAATTTATTAGATTTTGAAATCAGATTAAATTCAATTACAAATTCATTGATCTTATTCAATTCAAAATTCTCATACGAATTGGATATCAACTCATTAAACTCACTACAAGCTTTAATCTCTGCGATCAAACTATCAATTTTCGAATTTACTCGTTTGAATGAAGCTTACACTGCATCATTATTGAGTTGTAAAGCAACACAATTAAATGATTTGCACGTCGTTTTAGCAGAAAATAGATATTCTTATCAAGAATCATGCAGTGTTAAAATTAATGGAGATTGGATGAATTGTTTAGTAGTTATTAATCCAAATGAAAAAAAGGGTACGTTAGGTAAAAATAGAAAAAATGGTTCAATTTTAATCTATTATGGTTCAAAACCAATTAAAAAGAATTTAATCTGTTCAATTGATAAAGTTGATAATTGTTTTGCAATCTTCACTCATGTTGATTTAATTGATCAAAGTTCAATGATTAAATTAAATGGTGATATTAGAGTTTATGATATTGATACTTCTTCAACTTTACCAAATTCTAATTCTAATGCAAATTTGAAAAAATCTCATCAACGTGCAAGATCTTCAATAACTTCAATTTCATCATTAAAATCTTCAAATGATTCAAATTCAACAAGTTCAATGAATTCATCCATTTATATCATTCCAAAAATTCATCATGGTGTTAAAAATTTTGAAACTTTGATTAGATTTTTGATTCCAATTTATGATTCTTTCCAAATTTATGGAAGACCGTTGAAATTAAATCCATCTAAAAATGAATCTGAATCTTTATTATTTGGTTTACCATCATTACCATATTCACAAATCTTGACGAATGAATTGGTTTTAGAATTGATCAAAAATCATTGGGAGTTTATCTTAGATGTTGAAGACGTTTCTGATGTCAATAATGAAGGTGTTCAAAACGTTAAGAATTCATCTTCTTTCAATTTTAATTCATTATTAAATTCGAAATTAGTTCAATTATATGAAACAAATGGAAATTTCTCAGGATTTGGTGATTTGAAGAAAGATTTAATTAAAGAATCCAACTTTAAAGATCCTGTTATTGAATACAACAATACATTAAACAATAGAAAATCAACATTGTTGAACAATGGAATTATTGGTGCAGCTGAAGAGTTGGATTATTCCCATATCAATCGTGATAGTTATAACAGTTTCAATGACAATAATTTTGATGACAATTACGCGGATTCAAGAGATCCTTTCCAACAACAAAATTCTTATAGGAATTATGGAAATAATAACAGGAATAGTTTTAGAAATAATGATGTATCTCCTACTTTTGTAACAAATGAGAAGTTTCATGAATATCAAGAATTTGAAGAAAATGATGATGGTGATTATAGACGTCCTTAAAATGATGGCGTCTTTCAATTTTTTATGTTTGTATAAATTTCAATATTTTTTGAGCTGTGCTTATAAACGTTGAATGTTTTGAAAATTTTATGTATTGTATTGTCTTTAACCTGATTGTAAGAATATCTGTAATCATTGATGAAACTTATTCTATTAAGAACATAATATATACAACACGTGGAAATTTCCTCACGCAATTTGAAGAGACGTTGAGTAATAGAGAAGAATCATTTATTTAAAGATAAATCTTTTTCCAAAATTTTTTCTGTTTCTTTTTCCAATTCTTCTAAAATTTCCTCGTCTTCTTCATCTTTTATCTTTAATTGATCATTATTTTCATGATTATTTGAACCATTTTCACCCTTTGCTAATAATTTATTCAATTCTGAATCTTTATTATTCTTCAAAACTTCAAAACTTCCTGTTTCAGCAACATCACCATCTTTACTTAAAACAATAACCCTTGATGAATTTTTTATAGTTGAAACTCTGTGAGCAATGGAAATTGTAGTTAATCCATTAGCACAACGGTTTTGTAAAGCTTCAGCAACAACTTTTTCAGATTTGGAATCTAATGCACTTGTACTTTCATCTAATATTAAGATTGATGGATTTAATAATAATGATCTAGCTAAGGCAATTCTTTGTCTTTGACCACCTGATAATTGTGTCCCCCTTGGTCCAACCATAGTATTTAGACCTTCTGGGAATTCTTTTAAAAATAATGAAACATTTGCTTCATCCAATGTTTTTTTAATTTCTTCATCACTTGGTTTATTAGGGATACCATATGTTATGTTTTCTAAAATAGTTCCTGGGAACAATGGTGGTTCTTGTTGGACGTAACCGATTTTTGAACGGAATGCTCTTAAGTTGAACAATTTAATATCTTTATCATTGATCGTAATTGAACCTTTGATTGGATCATAAAATCTTAATAACAATGAAGTTATTGTTGATTTACCAGACCCTGAAGGGCCCACGATACAAACGTGTTCTCCATTTTTGATTTCAAATGATAAGTTATTGAAAATTTCAATGTTTGGTCTTGTTGGGTAATGAAATGAAACGTTATTGAATTTGATTGAAGATTTCAAATCATTTGTAGTTGGTTTAATACCAACAGTTGGTGGAATTACAGGTTTTCTATCATTTAACTCAAAAACCCTTGATGCTGCACCTGCACCTTTCATTAACTCACTATAGAAATTGGATAATCCAAACATCGATGAACCTGTATAAACGGCATACATCATAAATGACGATAAATCACCAACTGTTAAACTACCATTTCTAATCATGTTTGAACCAATACCTAATAATGTGATTAGACCAAGATTTGCAACCAAAGAGGTTGCACCAAAGTAAACCCCTGAGGTCTTTGCTTCTTTAACACCAATTTGGAAAACATTACGAACGTTATTTGAATATTTTGCAACTTCTAATTTTTCACCAGCATATGCTTGAATTGTTTTTGTTGCATTTAATTGTTCCTCAGCGACTTTAGTTAGATCACCAATTGAAGTTTGTAAATCTCTTGATATATTTCTAATTCTTTTACCATAAATAAATGAGATTGCACCTAATGGAGGACCTAACAATAACATGATTCCGGTTAATTTCCAGCTGACTAAACTCATCATTGTAATACCAACAACACCACTTAATAACGATCTTATACCATCACTTAAATTCTGGGTGACAGATCTTGAAACAATAGAGGCATCGGAAGATAATCTTGAAATTAAATCACCTACTCTATTGTTATCTAAAAATGTTGAATCTTGTTCTAATGAGGCTTTTAAGGTTCTGGTTCTTAGTCTAGCGACCAATTTTTCACCTATTGTTCTTAACACTATAACCCTGCCTGCGTTACAAACAGCACCAACTAAGAAAACACCTCCAATTGCAACATAGAATTGATTCATGGTTAATCCATATATAGTCTCCAGACTTTGGTTACCAGAATCTAAAAATTTACCAATGACCAGTGGAACAGACATTGATATAGCTGAAGATACGGCCAATAGACCCAGAGCACCAATCATTGGTTTTGTTTCAGGTTTAGCTAGTGAGAATAATCTCTTGATATCGTTGAAACCGGAAGCTGTGGAATCATGAGGAGATAACTTACTAGAATTCAGTCTGACAAATGTGAGTCTATTCAAGGAGGTTGTTGGCCGTAGAAGCGATGTCCTTCTGAATGCTGTCTTTGTGATAGTTTGGAAGCGTAGCATTTTAGTGAAGGAAAGTAATACTGTTGGTTATATACAAAGTAGAGTGAGTAGAATTTAGTGGTGTTTTTTTCCCGTACCGAATCCCGATTTTTTTAAGCTTAAAGAGAGAGAGTTTAAGCGGGTGCTTCAAACATTCTAGAAGGAGATTCTTAAGTCTTTCTGCCTGGTGCTAGAAGGAGATGATGAGCTTGAGGTACTTTGGGTGGTGGTGTGCTAGAAGGGGACGTACAAGCTGTTACCTGTAGCGAGTAGTAAAGTATGCACAGTCGCCTAAGTACTCTGATCCAATCATTCCCGCGTACTTCGTCTCGTCACGACTTTGTCAATTATCAGGGACACTCTCGACATCACCAAACAAAATTTTAAGGTGATGAGCTTCAGATATAAAATATTCTTCAAGATCACAACACAAAAAATATAATGGGTCTTTCTACTAGGTGGCCAGCTCAGTTGAGGCCCTTCCATGGGATCATACACGACTTACACGACAGACTTCCACTCTACGTGTCTGACTGGACTGATGCATGGAATTATAGAGTCATTCCAGCAACTATCCTAACTTTCATCACAAATATATTCCCAGCTCTGGCGTTCGCTCAGGACATGTTTGATAGAACAGACAACTCATACGGTGTCAATGAAGTGTTGATGGCCTCGGGACTAGCTGGTTGTGTCTTTGGGATCTTTGGAGGTCAGCCATTAACTATAGTTGGTGTTACTGGGCCTATTGCTATTTTTAACTATACTGTTTACGAGATTATAACACCATCAGGGGTTGCCTTCTTCCCATTCATGTTCTGGACTGGTATTTGGGCAATGATATGTCATATCATCGTTGCTGCTTTGAATCTTGTTAGTTTACTTAGGTATGTAACTAGTTTCCCATGTGATGTCTTTGGGATGTTCATCAATATCGTTTATATCGAGAAGGGGATTCAGATATTAGGTAGACAGTTCAAACAGTCAGATAATGGAAGAAGTGGGTTTGCTTCATGTATGATTGCTATAATTATGGCTGTTGTTGGTGTCGCAGGGAATTGTTTTAATGAAACTAAATTTCTCAATCATCATGCAAGACAATTCATGGTTGATTATTGTACACCAGCTTGTGTTATTTTCTTTACAGGTATGATTCATTTTGGTGGATATTTTAAATATGTTGAATTTGAAAAGTTACCAGTGACAAAGGCGTTCCATCCTACTTCAAGATCTAACTGGATTGATGTCACTGGATTATCAGTGAACCACATTTTTTTGGCATTACCATTTGGTATAATCTTGACTATATTATTTTATTTTGATCATTCAGTTTCTTCGTTAATGGCACAAGATTCTAAATATAAATTAAAGAAACCTGCTGCGTTTCATTATGATTTCTTAGTGTTAGGTATAACTACAGGTATAGCTTCTTTGTTAAATATTCCATGCCCTAATGGATTGATCCCACAAGCACCATTACACACGGAATCATTATTGATCAGAAATAAAAAAGGTGAAATTACAGGATGCGTTGAACAAAGAGTCAGTAATACCGTTCAAGGTTTAATGATGTTTGGTATGATGACAGGACCGTTATTGGTATGTTTAGGGTTGATTCCACAATGTGTATTGGCTGGATTATTTTTCATCATGGGGGCCACTGGATTACATGGTAACGTTATTCTTAATAGAATAAGATATATTTTATCAGAGAATGGTAGTGCAGAAGGTGATATGATGGAATTAGATCGAATTAGGAAAAAAAAAGTGATATTATTTGTGTCTTTTTCAATAATTGCAACGGTGGCTGAAGTGGTTATAGTAAATACTATAGCTGCAATTGGGTTCCCATTGATTCTTTTATTGAGTGTTTTAGTGACTTTTTGGTTTGGGAAATTGTTTAGAATTGAAGAATTAGAGATTTTAGATGGGCCTGTTGCTCATCAAGATACGATGAAGAATTTATAGGTTTAATTTTTTATATGCGATAATGCGATATATATAACTAATGTGAAGTGTCTATTAATTACTGACAGTGTAGGCTTACTCATTTAAGACACTCACAGACATCACACACACGCTAACTGTTACTGGTGAAAAAAATATTCGGCCAAACATCTCTTCACTATTTACTATTTATCTGTGAGGAATGAATCCGCTCATAGTTCTATCCTTAGTCCTGCTGGCTAATGCCTCTCCAGGTGATAACTTAGACTCATTCATATACTGTGTGGACCAATGCACCACATACTGTGATAAAGGATTCCCAGACTCTTCAACATTCACAAACGTTCCACCATTATTAAGATTATTAGCATGGGATTGTCCATCGAACTGTGATTATCAATGTCAACAGATCGTCACTGATGGATTGATCACACAAGGTGAAGAGGTTGAACAATTCCATGGTAAATGGCCATTCTTGAGATTGTTGGCAACACAAGAATTAGCAAGTGTAATATTTTCAATGTTGAATTTTGTTCCTCATTATATAAATATGAAAGAATCATGGAAAAAATATTCTAGAACTAAGAGAACCACTGAAGGAGGAATCAAGATCTTATATCTGAACATCTTTTTTGTTGCTTTAATAACATCATTTGCGTGGATTTTTTCAACTATTTTCCATATCAGAGATTTAGATGTCACTGAGAAGTTAGATTATTACTTTGCAGGATTGACTGTTTTATCAGGATTTCATTATTTATCAATAAGAACTTTTGATTTACACAATAACAAGACTAATAGAAATAGAATCACTCTAATTTGTGTATTATTGTTCATTTATCATATTGGAAGATTGACTTATGATTGGTCATATACTTATAATATGCAAGCTAATATATTTATTGCATTGTTACAATACTCGTTACTCCTCAATCTAGCTTACAAACATTACAAGAGTGGGAATAACAAGCTGGCACTGATGCCCATCTATTTATTAGCAAGTGTTTTGTTTGGTATGTCGTTTGAAGTATTTGATTTCTTTTGGATTGGTCCACAATTAGATGCTCATGCAGTATGGCATGCGGTTACAATCATACCTGGATTTTACTTATATGAGTTCTTCTACAAGGACATTGAAACATTAAGAGGGTATATAGATTAACAATACTAATAATACAGGTTTTTTTTCATTGATTAAGAGCTTTGAAAGCACTTCTCAT
Source organism: Phaffomyces orbus (assembly GCA_003708145.3). Lineage (NCBI taxonomy): Eukaryota > Fungi > Ascomycota > Saccharomycetes > Phaffomycetales > Phaffomycetaceae > Phaffomyces > Phaffomyces orbus. Next base: position 70,066 of record PPNK03000004.1, read on the forward strand.
TTGTCCTAAGAATGGATTAAAATCACTTGATGTACGTAGATTTGAAAGTATTCCCTTCAATTTATCATCAGGGATCTTTGGATTTGTGTTGATCACATCGTATTTATGTGTGACGTCTAATGTGAATGAATATTGTTTTAATGGTTCATCATGAAGTATGTGAATGAATACAAATTTCAACACACCTTCTTTAACACCAAATATCTTCAACCCTAGTAGTTCTTCAAGTAAGAGCAGTTCAGGTACGTTTCTTTCTTGATTCTGTATTATACCTTGTCTCAGTTGGAACAACTCTTGTCTTTTAACATTGACTTGTTCTGTTAATTCTTCAACTTTTTGTGCTATTGATTCAGTCTCCAGTTGGAGTTCCTGTTGTCTCACGTTGAGTGCCTCAAGACGGATATCTGACTGTTGCAGCGTTGCAGCATCCGCTTCTAGTGCCTTGGTGAGCTTTTCTTCCTGTTGTTGGAGTTGTAAGATTTCAGATTGAACGCGTTCTTTTTCACTATCTAGTTCTTTCAGTTTATCTTGATATTGTTCCTTGTTTTTAAGAGATTCAGATCGTTGTTTCGCAATGAACTCGTTAGTTCTTCTGGTTAGTTCATCCATCCGGATTTTAACCTGTGAATCCATCTTGTCTTTGATATGATTTCTAGTTTCTGCACTTGATGATGTGTTTGTTTATGTTTCTTTTTTCTTTTGTTTACATTTTTGAATAATTTTTTTTTAGTTCCATCACAATAACATACACAGATAATTATACCATAAAGACCACCGGCAGATGTCATCAGAGAGCGTCTCCCTTCTCACTTTGAACGCCTGGGGACTCAAATACGTCTCCAAGAACCGTCGTGAAAGACTCAAGGCGATTGCTGCTCGGTTGGCCCGGTCAGATAGCTATACAATCATCGCTCTACAAGAGGTTTGGTGTCAAGAAGATTGGGATGAGATTTCAAATCAATGCGATACGAAGTTCCCTTATAAAAGATGGTTCTCATCGGGGATTATTGCAGGTCCAGGTCTAGCGATATTGTCGAAGCATCCAATCAAATCAACGTTTTTATACAGATTTCCCATTAATGGGAGACCTTCTGCATTTTGGAGAGGTGATTGGTACGTTGGTAAATCCATTGCAGTTACAATCCTAGACCTAGATGGCAAGTCGGTGGCTGTTTTGAATAGTCATTTGCATGCTCCTTATTCGTTATCAGGAGATGCCAAATATGAATGTCATAGAACTCTACAAGCTTGGGATTTTTCCAAAATAATTCAGGTCTTGAGACATGCTGGACATTCAATCATAGTCGTTGGTGATATGAATTCAAGAAAGGGTGAACTATCGTATGAACTATTGACTCAAAATACCGGGTTGATTGATAGTTGGGAAGAAGTTCATGAAGGTGTTGAACTAGAGGATATCAAAACCATGAGTCCGATTGACCAAGTTGAAATCGCAGGCGCTACTTGTGATTCTATTTTGAACACATGGAGAGCTTCAAGAGAGCCATGGGAGGCTTGTAGGTTAGATTATGCATTGGTTGATGAATCCAGGTTCAAAGTGAATAAGGCAATGGTTGTATTTACTGAACATGTTCCTAATGTTGGATCATATTCTGATCATTTTGGTTATGAAGTGGAAATGACACTGATCTGTAAACAACATGATGAAAGAATAACGACTCCAATGGCAAAGCAAATACAAACTTACAAAGAAGTTATTTCATTAATATCAACATATAGAAGAACTTCGAAATGGCAAAAGAAATGGAGGTTAGCACATTTCTTCCTATCGGTGCTTGCATTGGTAGGGATACTGATAGTTACAATCTTCACGTCAATTCTAGCTCCGTGGTCGTCGATATTCTGGGTCATTGGAGGCATTTTCATCTCAGTTACGGGAGTCATTGACGGATTGATTGGCTTCTTGTTTGGGAACTACGAGTTGAGACACTTGAAAGAGTGCGAGCAAGAGATCACCGACGTGATTGACTGGCTGAAACACGGGAAGAGAAATTGAATCGATCTTTAATATTGCAAGTTTTTAGTGTGTGTAGAGATAACAAATATTTTGTAAGAAAAACAATCCTTATAATAAATTTATAGACATTGCTAAATATTTTTGCCACTTTTCCCTCTTTGTATTCATTCAGCATGGACAGGTCTGAAGACTCTAGTACTGCTGGCGATAGCACTGTTCAGGGCGCATCAACGCAGGGAAAAAGCCCGTCAAGAGTGAGTCCTGTCGATTCCGCTGAGGGTCTAACACCTTTAATAGGATTTGACGATATAAAAGTTTTGAGTGACGAGTCTAATGATAATAATAATGATGATGATAATGATGATGACGATAATGATGACAATAATGACCACCAAGATGCTGCGAAACCTGCAAATATGGCAAAGAGTTTTGTCAGTTTATTGACAACAGCAACCATGTATAATGGCAACATTCAAGATATAATGAACGAAAATTATCCAACCAGTAACTTGGATCCCGTTAATGAGCAACAAGAATCTGATGATGTTGAAGAGATTGAAGATATTAGTGAAGGGTCATCTGGTTCATTAGAAGAAATAAAAGATGTCACAATAGATTCCAGTAAGACAGTATTTGCTAGAACCTCAAGTTTATTTGAAATCTCAGTTGAAAATAAATTATCAAAAGCAACAAATTCAACTGATGATTTTAAAGATAGAGTAGCTGCGTTAACTACTAAATTAAGAAAATTGTTCGACGTTGATGAGAAAGATGTCTTTTTAGCAGATTATCCTTGTTGGTTATTGAAAGATGTTCTTTTACAAGGTCATGTTTACCTAACGAAATCCCATTTCATGTTCTTTGCATTCTTACCAAAACTAATGAAAGATAAACCATCATTAACTGGGAATCTCTCAATGGAAGTGCTGCCATCAATGAGATTAGTACGTTATTATACAGTGTTGAAAAATTACACTTTATCTTTTTATAATCAATCAACAGATCTTTATTTCCCTGTTTTAACAATAGATTTGAAAAACGTTATCAGGGTTGAAATTATAGGGGATTCATTCACCAAAAGTAAAGGAAATTGGATTAAAATTTTAACAGACTCAAAAACGTATAAATTTCAAGCTGATTCGAAACATGTGGCAAGATCTTGGGTTGGTCATTTAAGAAAACATGTATTTGCTGCTTGTAATAAAGGAAATGAAGTTACTATTAAATTCCCATTACAAAATATATTATCACTTGAAAGAACTCCAATTTTTGAATCAACTGATACTTTAAAATTTAAAGTACTAGAAAATTTAAGTTCTTATGTTTATGATGATTATTTTTTCATGTTTTTCAACTTTGGTCCAGAAGTTTATTCAACAATTAATGAAGCAATGAAAGATGTTCAAAATAAAGATGTTGACGAGATTGTTGATAGTACTGTAAAATCAAGTCCTGAAACCAGAAAATCATCTTTATTTTCATTGAAAACCGTCTTCACTAAACCTCCAATAATACATTTACCTTCATCAAGTACAATAAAATCAAATATAAGTGAAACCATCGAACAAGTTATTTCAAAAGATGAAGGGGCATCATTATTCTTATTACCTTCAATATCAAGTGCTAAAGAAACTCTTGGTAAATTAACACCAACTGTTTTGAAAAATGCAACTTCTATGTGGGCGTCAAATCCAAGGCATTACGAAGATTCAAATGAATTAGGTGAAAATGATCAATATCTTGCACCAGTTGAAGAAATAACTCAAGCAAATAAAAGATTTCAATCATATTTCTCATTACAAGAAAATCATAACTTATCATGTGCCTATTATGCTTATTTGCATAAGAATTTACCGATTTATGGTAAAATTTATTTGAGTAAACAAGAAATTTGTTTTAGATCTTTAATCCCTGGTTCAAATACTAAAATGATTTTACCATTATCACATATTGAAAATGTTTATAAAGAAAAGGGTTTCAGATTTGGTTATTCTGGGTTAGTTTTAGTTATTTCAGGTCATGAAGAATTGTTTTTTGAGTTTAGTGGTTCAGCTGCAAGAGATGATTGTGAATATATGTTATTGAAAAACATTGATTCAATTTTAGAAACTCCCTCGTTAGAGAGTAGTAATCATTCAACAAGAGACTTAGAAGCTGCCAAAATAAGATTATTCGAAGATGAAATTTTCAATGAATCTGGTTTAGATGTCCCAATTATAATCGAAGATCATCCTTTATTGAAAACTGAGATAAAACCAGGCAAAGCTTATAAATTCGGTTTATTGACCATCGGATCAAGAGGGGATGTTCAACCGTATATTGCATTAGGTAAAGGATTGATAGAAGAAGGCCATGAAGTAACAATCATGACACATGCTGAATTTAAAGGATTTGTGGAAAATCATGGATTGAAATTCAAAGAAATTGCAGGTAACCCAACAGAATTAATGTCATTAATGGTTCAACATGGATCAATGAACGTTGGATTATTAAAAGAAGCATCATCAAAATTTCGTGGCTGGATCACTGAATTATTGAAAACAAGTTGGGAAGCATGTCGTGAAGATTGTGATATTTTAATCGAATCACCATCTGCAATGGCAGGTATTCATATTGCAGAAGCATTAGGAATTCCATATTTCCGAGCTTTTACAATGCCATGGACAAGAACAAGAGCTTATCCACATGCTTTTATTGTTCCTGAACAGAAAAAAGGTGGTAGTTATAATTATTTAACTCATGTTTTATTTGAAAATATTTTTTGGAAAGGTATAAGTTCACAAATTAATCAATGGAGAAAAGAAACTTTAAATTTGAAAAAAACAAATTTAGATTTAATGGCACAAGGTAAAGTACCATTTTTATATAATGTTTCACCAACTGTTATGCCACCTCCTGTTGATTATAATGATTGGGTTAAAGTAACTGGATATTGGTTTTTAAATGAATCAATCACTTATGAACCTGACTCAAAATTGGTCAAATTCATGGAAAATGCAAGAAAAGATGGTAAAAAATTAGTATATATTGGATTTGGTTCAATTGTTGTATCAAATCCAAGGGAATTAACTCAAGCTATAATTGATTCTGTTTTAAAATCAGATGTTCGTTGTATTTTGAATAAAGGTTGGTCAGAAAGATTGAATGATCCATCTAGAGATGTGATTGAAGTTGCATTACCTAAAGAAATTTATAATTCTGGTAATATCCCACATGATTGGTTATTCCCACAAATTGACGCTGCCGTTCACCATGGTGGTTCAGGTACCACAGGAGCAACACTGAGAGCAGGATTACCAACTATAATCAAACCATTTTTTGGAGATCAATTTTTCTATGCTAATAGAGTTGAAGATATTGGAGCAGGTATTGCATTAAGAAAACTAAATGTTAAAACTTTTACAAAAGCTTTGAAAGAAGTTACTACAAATTCAAGGTTGATATCAAAAGCTAAAGATATTGGAATCAAAATATCGAAAGAAGATGGAGTTAAAACAGCAATCAATGTAATTTATAGAGAATTACAATATGCAAAAGAATTAACTATGAATAAGAAAAAACAAACCATTTCAGATGAACTTGTGGAAGAAAATTTTGGTAAAGATCCAGGTAGTTTGGGAGATTTGGATATATTTGGTAATAGTATAAGTATGAATGCAACAAGAGGAGAATTTGAGGATGAATCTGAAGGTGAAGATTCATGGCTGATGTTATAAACAATAAACCATAATGTTTTATGTATAGAAGAAGAATGAAAGATACTTAATGGATAAATTAATATATTACAAATGAGATTTAAATCTATAAACTACTTTAAATATTTAAAACTTACCAATTAGTAACATCTTCAGCTTCACCGAAAACAGATTCCTTGATATCAGTAACAGGTTCTTCATTCCAAACAAATCCATCACAATTAACAATCTCAGCACAATTGATCTTCAAAAAATCAATAATTAGTTGATTAATTGCAGCAAATTCTAATAAGAAAGCATCATGACCTTCTGGTGAATCAATTTTTTCTAATTTTGAATTCGGCATATAACGAGCGATTGTTTCTTGTTCAGAATAAGTGAAAAGCCCATCTGAACTAATCCCAATGACTAATGCTGGTTGAATTAATGTTTTTAAAACTGATGCAATATCTCCTTCACGTTCTCTTGTTATGTCATGAGTGTCTAGTTTTCTTGAAATTGAAATATAACAATTCGCATCAAATCTATCAATAAATTTTTCACCTTGATAACGTAAATAACTTTGAGCTGAAAAATAAGTTTGATGTTTATGTGTCAGTTTAGTAGATGTAGATGTTGAGTTACTTGAAGTTGATGAGTTGACAGATTGTGATCTTTCTTCTCCATTTTCGTTATCAATCTGTAGTTTACGACCTCTTTTATGACCTTCATTATGAATCGCCCAATTTTCCTCTTGGATTGAGTTAGGTTGTCTTGTTGTTTCTTGTTGGATTTGTTTTGTCTTTTTAATTAAATTTGGATTCTTTCTACCAAATCTTGATTCAAAACTATTTCTTGATCTATAAGTTAATAACGCAGCCATTCTAGCTGCTCCTAAACCTTGTGATGGTGGATCATTTAAATCATAGTAACCATCTTTATATTTAGGATCTGAATAAATACATTGACGTTGGGCTTCACTCCAACTAATACACCAGGCTGAGTGTTGAGCAGATGTGGCTAACGGTACTATAGTCTTAACATAATCCGACCCGAAGAATGCCCATTCTAATACTAACATACCACCCATTGAACCACCGATAACAGAGGCAATAGTTTTGACGCCTAATGAGTCTAACACCAGTTTATGGATTCTAACATCATCTCTGACAGTACAAATAGGGAACTCGGGACCATATCTTTTACCAGTTTCTGGATTTAATGTCACTGGACTAGCTGAACCGTATGGAGAACCCATTGAATTTAGACAAATGATAAAGAACTTAGTTGGGTCAAAAGCTCGACCTGGTCCTAATAGAGGGCCCCACCAGTCAGCAACATCAGCGGACCCAGTAAGAGCATGACAGATCACCATACAGTTATCACCTTTGGAATTTAGTGTTCCCCAAGTCTTATAAGCTACTGGCACTTCTTTTAAAACATCTCCAGTTTCCAGAGTGAATTCAGGGATAATGACAATGTTCTGTTTGTTGACAAGTTTAGAGAATGGATTCTCAGGTTCTGAGTCGATCTTCTTATATCCCATTATTACGTCTATCGAAATGGTGAAATGTAACAAACATCAAACTACAATTGTGACTCTGTATCTGATAAAATAGTTCGAGTCACGAGAACTTTCTAATCGTTAATGACACATCGGAAAATGGCAGAAATACCCTGTTAAAAAAAAATTTCAAAAGAGATGAGATGAGGTCAATACAACAACGATACAGCAAATTCACAGCAGCTTAAAATGTCAGAAGAACAAAAACTAAACAAGAATGAAATAGAGAAACTCAATAGTGAGAACTATGCTAAAAGACTACAATACCGTCAACATCAACAAGAAAAAAGAAAAGCCTTAAAACATGTAAGAATTGATGAATCAACCAAAAAGGATTCAGAAGATGCTCTACTACCAAAAAAGAGATTTTATAGACAAAGAGCTCATTCAAACCCATTTTCAGATCATTCTTTAGAATACCCTGAATCACCAGACAAAATGGACTGGTCCAAACTCTATCCACATTTCTATGATGAATCGACTGGTAAAATGACTAAAGATGTCACTATTGCAGATATTGGTTGTGGGTTTGGTGGATTGATGGTTGATTTATCACCTGCTTTTCCAGAGAATTTGATCCTTGGTATGGAGATCAGAGTTCAAGTGACAAATTATGTTGAAGATCGTATCATTGCATTAAGACAACAAAATACTTCAAATAATGGATATCAAAACATTAATGTACTAAGAGGTAATGCAATGAAATTTTTACCAAATTTTTTCCATAAATCACAATTAGAAAAAATGTTCTTCTGTTTTCCTGATCCTCATTTCAAACAAAGAAAACATAAAGCAAGAATCGTTACAAGTACTTTATTGAGTGAATATGCTTTTGTTTTAAAAGAAGGTGGTATAATTTATACGATTACTGATGTGTTAGATTTACATGAATGGATGGTTAAACATTTAGATGAACATCCTTTATTTGAAAGAGTCGGTGAAGAATGGGAATCAAATGATGAATGTGTCAAGATTATGAGAGAAAGTACAGAAGAAGGTAAAAAAGTCGCTAGAAATAATGGTAGTAAATATATTAAAGTCTTTAGAAGATTACCAAATCCTCAATAAATTGTAAATTGCTTTAAATGTGTATATTAATGTACAATAAAATGGTGTGTATGTATAAAAACCTATGAAAATAATAATAAGGACATAGTTTTATGTATTTCATGTTTCGTTATCTGATTCTAGGGCATCTTCATTATTATAGCCTTTTTTATTGAAAACTTTCCCAACCATGGAAGTGACAGTTGCGCTGGATCTTCTTATTGAGGAGGTTATAGAATTTTGATCAGAATTTTTGAATTTAACAATATCTAAGAAATCAGGAGGCTCGACGCTATAAACTGAAGTATTTGAATTAGAGGTATTATTGTATTGTGGATGAAATTGATTTAATTGGGTTCTAAATGAAGTTTCTGATTTTTTCGAATGTAATAATTTTGGAATTGGTTCAATTGGATTATTATTGAATAAAGCTTGTTGTCTTGCCACTGCGGCACCTGATAGATTTCTATTTTGTGACGATTCTTCCTCATCGGTAATAGGTTGATAACTTAAATGGCCATCAAAACTGAAAGTTGAGGATCTGTCATCAAATATAGAATCCATATCCTCTAAACTGACTCCAGCAGTTTCAGGATATAGGTAATAAACGACAAAGAATGAAATAAAACAAGAAGTTGAATGAATTAAATATAATCTCCAAGTTATCAACTCTTGTAAAATTGGTGTCATTTCTCCAACTAACCAATTAAATAACCAATTTGATGCAGTTGATAAGGATGTAATTTTAGATCTAACTGATAATGGTGCAATTTCAGCAGGGTATAACCATGGAATTGGACCAAATGAATAACCAAACCCTGCATTGAATATAATAACTAGAATAACGACGAGATGTCTTGTTGTTTCTGTATTGATATATAATGCATATGATATTGAAGTTAGTGCAATCCCCATTATTAGTGCTCCAGATAATAATATAGGTCTTCTACCCCATTTGTCAATCAAATACCAAGGTGGAATTGTTGAAGCAACATAAAATAAGGAATTGATACCAGTCATCAATAAAGCCCTTCTTCCTTTCCAACCAGCCTGTTCAAACACCAAAGGAGCATAATATGAAATAACGTTAATACCATTCAATTGAGCAAATGCCTGAGCTGACATTGCAATGAAAACTCTTCTTTTATAACGATGAAACATATAAGAATAAGAACTTTCTCCTTCTAATCTATGTAACACGACCGTTTCTTTAATATCTCTAAATTCTTTACGCGCTCTTTCATCTCTAACATCACCTTCTGTTGTCAGATCTGCAATGACAACTATCCCTTCAGCATCATGATCTTTACTTAATAACCATCTTGGTGATTCCACAATCAAATAAGAACCAACGACTAAAGCAATTGCAATGAAACATTGGATTGATAAGGGGAGCCTCCAAGAAATATTTGATTGAATGGTGGAACAAAAATAATCTGTCCAAACAGAAGCAGAATAGCCTATAATATTACCAGTAAATTCAACACAAGCTAATAATCCTCTTTTATGTGAAGGAGATATTTCACTTTGATAAACAGGAACAATTTGAGTTAAAATACCAATACCCAAACCACTGATAAATCTTGCCATTGTTAGAATTGTGAAATTATGGGCTAACGCTTGTAAAGCCCCACCAATACTGAAAATGAGGGCACCGTATCTTATAGAACGACGTCTACCAATCTTATCTGATAATTTACCGGATAGTAATGATGAGATTAAAGCACCAATTTCTAGAATGGCAACCATTGTACCTATTTCAGCACTGCTTGGTTCATTAAAATAATCTTTAAAATATTCATTAGTTAATAAACCAGACATCACACCTTGTTCATACCCGAATAATAAAACACCAAGTGACACAAAAACTGATGTAAAGTATAAAAGTGGTTTACCTACTAGGTAGCTCTGTTTCAGCTGGAGTTGCTGATACTCTTCATCAGCCATTTTGTGATGTCGAAACTTGAAAAACTATTGGAATAAACAGCAAGAAATGTATAAAAACAAGCTGGGATTATGGTAGTTGAGATAAGATGAGAAGATAAGTGATAATTTGAGACGCTCTATGTATCTTCTTAATAGCGAACGGTTGTGTCTAAAGGTACAAGTGGTTAATTATACCTAATTGATCTGTCTCTGGTTGATGATAACAGAGTCTATCCTTGAGAATAAGATCTTTGCAAAACCATTTTCGAGTTTCAGTTCTTTATTTATCACTTTATCTCAAATGACGTCATTGATAAAAAAATAGTGGAAGAAAACAAGCTTGAATGATGATTGATGAGTGAGTAGTACTCTGAGGTTTGGGAGACGTGTAGATACTACAGCAATTAGTGTAAGACAATGTGTTTTGGAATTGTGTTTACAGTATTTAATAACTATCACATCTCATTCCATTTTTTGGAAGAAGCATTCGTAAGAAAATACAATATATAATAATAATACTTACTTACTAAAAACTAAATAGCTTTCTTTAGATTTGAATGAAACTTGATTGAGTTTTATCCAACCTTGGCTGGAACTAATTGATAGGGTTCAATGTAAGCTGTACTCTTCTACATCAATCTATAAGCTATCAAGTGTTTCTCCTTCTAAACTGGTCAATAAAACTGTACCATTTTTTGATATTTCCACCTAACTAGTGATTATCAATCAACAACTTTCACAGAAACAGATTCTTTGGCACCATCAAGAACATAGTAATGAGTAACAATCTGGATTCTGTGATGTATTTGTAACTGTAATCAATAAATAGATTATATTATAATATTCTAATAATTGTATTGATTGGCTAGTCTAGAGAAAGTAGTAGAAGAGAGGAGTCAGTCAGTCGTGCGTGTCATACTAATTTTTTTGTTATTTTTGTTAATTTTATGTTTTTTCAGTTTGTCAGATTCCTAGCTGACTATCGTCATTGAAATATTTTACAGAATCAATATTTTAACCAATTCCTTATCAAGTTCTAACAATTACTAGAAAGTTTTGTATGTAGCGTTATGCTAGTTTCTTACTTATATCTCGAGTTATTGTAGGAAGTTTTATCAAAAAAAATGTACATCAGTCACTTAATTTTTTTTTTAGTTTTTATCAACTGAAAAATATTTTTATGTCATGAAAGATTCACCGTCTGATCATCATCAATGCCGTAGAAACAACGACAACGATGTTGACGTCGACGTAGTGGTCCATATTATCGATCGAGACCATAGATGCAGCTATTTAATTGATTGTAATCTAAAAGTACCAATTAAGACATTGTCAATATATCACGCTTGTGCATATTTTAGAAAGAAATAATTTGAACTGTGTTTTAACTTTAAAATGACATTATCTTCACATGAATTGAAAGATATAAGGTTGTATTTTGGAAGATCGTTTCGTTTTAGAGAAAGTTGTGTGTTCAATTCAACGGTTAAAAGAAAATCATTTTGTAAGTCCTCATCATGAATGGTTTCATATAGTTGAATTGTTTGAGCTCAAACTTGTTCTTTTAGGCTAGGAAACTGTACGGTTTATCTTATAAGTATTAGCCATAGATTGATTCGTGTGTTGTTGAAAGATGTATCAAAAGTGTTCTGTGAAAATAGATGTTTAGTTTAACTGTACTGAAAAAAGTTGACCTTTGACCTTAAACTTCTTATGCAGTATGATATGACTCTTGGAAGATAGATAAAAGGCCAGTAAGTTAGTTGTATTGAAATTAATAAACCGTTCAGCTGACAGGTATCCTGTACTTAATCGTTTAATAATAGAGATTTGTGAACTGTACTTCTTGATGATATTGATTGTCAATAAAGTATATACAAGCTGTTCTAAAATCACACTTAAGATTGATTATCACAAGAAATGCAGTTTTCAAGATATTATGGATCTTGGTCTTGTATAAAACGAATCCGCAATAATGTTGTAAGCGCAAGAACGTAAACATTAAATTGAAAATTTATTTATCGACTACATTCTGATAATTAAAAACATGAACAATTTCAAATCTATTTCATTAAACCCCTTTACAACTACACAATATATCATTAATTAGATCTCATATCTTGAAATGAACCTGATCCATTTATATCCAAAGCCAAAAAATTGAAAAAGTCATCATGAGTTAATTGAAATTCATCAAATGATTGCAAATTAGCAGTTTGGAAATTTGAAATTGAATTCGAATGATGACTGAATAGACTTTTGGAATTTATTACATTACTATTATTTTTTTGCTTTTCTGCTAATTTATTGAACCAAAATAGTAAGGAATGTGATGCATTTCTAATATCAGAAAACACAATAGCTGGCTCTTTATTCTCACTTGCTATCTCTTCATCATCTTCATCATTGTCTTCAACTTCTTTCTCATTAATGCTTCGACTGTCTATTCCATCACTATGATTACTATTTAAAATTGAATTTGTGTATAAGCTGGTAACATAAGATAAGTCTTGAACGTTTAAGAATTTCAAAATTTTATGATAAACCATTGAAGATTCCCAAATTTTCCCAATTTTAAACAAAATATCTGAGAAGAAAGTCAAAATTTTTTGAAATTGAATAATTTTTTCATTATTTGGTTGATAAACAGAGTCCATGAATAAAATTCTTGCATTGATCCAAATATAAAATCCAAAATGTGGTCCTAAATTTTCAAAAATATGAGAATCTTTTAGATTTGAAACAAAATTGTATACTCTGATTGAGGAATCCGTACAAATTCTTCTTGAATTTAATGAAGTTTTGAAAAATTCGGATTCCTCTTGTGGATAAGCGTTTGAACCATGTAATTTGATTAAAGTTGTGTAATAAAAAACAAAGAATAAAATGTCATAAATTTTCAAATTTTCGATTTCACCAGTTTGCAAAAAAATTTTGTATTTAATTGGAATTGAATTATTCAACCATAAATTCAATTGATTTTCAATTTTTGAGAAATTTATTTTCCAATTATTAACTTCAATCTGATCATTTATATCAATATCATCAATTAAAAAAGTATGTATATCACCAATCAGCTTATTTAATTCCAAATAAAATGCAAATGAATCATAATTGCTATTATCAATATTTCTTGGTGATAAATGATTATTTTGATTATCAGGACTTAATAGATCAATTTGTTTCAAAGTTCTATTTTGTGATATTATAATATCTGGTCTCGGATTAATCCAATAATTTAATTCCAATGGTAATAAACATGTTGCATTTTTAGGTTTTAATTTCATTTCATGAGATGATGAGATTGCATATAATTTATCTAATACAAAAATGCACCAAAAGCAATGTCTTCTTGATTCTTCATCAATCCAAGTTTTAGGTTTTTTCAATAAATTTAAACTTTTAGTTTGATAATTTTTATGTTCTTTTTTAGAATCATTTGAGTTGATTGATGAATTTATTGAATTTGGTGAATCAACTGTAAGATAGGATAATTTTATTCCATTTTCATGCCCTAATTTTAGATAAGTTGCATAATCTGATGCAATTGATACATAATTCCAAGCTTCAGGGACTTTAATACTTCCACCCAGTGAATCATAAGCCAATAAGATCATTGATTGTAAACTTTCTAAATTAATTTTTTTCAATGAAGTTGATATGATTTTTTCTTTACATTTATTATAGTAATTTTTTTTCTCTAAATCTGATATTTGATCATCATTCAAGAATTTTAACGTTATCAGTACTATTGCATAAATGATTAATGGTGGCTCAATCCCATTTGACATATTTTGTATAGCAATTTGATAATCTTTTGAATTTGAAGTATGAATTAATGGGAAAATTGATATAATTTTAAGGAAAAATAAATCAAGAAGGAACAAACATTGATTGATTGAAGGTAAACCAAAATTATTTGCAGTTGCCTGAGGATTTAATAATGTTGGGATTTGTAATGATTTTGGTCCCAATGATGATGAAGATGAACTGTCATTAATTGTATTGCTGGGATTATTATTATTGTTAGCATTCTGATCATGGTTATGATGATTTAAATACATCGATCTATCATTATCATATTCAATTTTATTCTTCATTGCTAATAGTTCAGCTCTTAAAAAGACTATTTCATCTTCTAAGCTATCAATTCTTTGAGTCATTCCTTTACCATAACCTGGTTTTAAACCCGGTTTCTTCATTATTGAATAATTACAGTTTTGAGTGTTGTTTTTCAAACAAAATCCACAAATTGGTTTAACACCATCACATTTAACTTTTTTCAATCGACAATGATCACAAGATTTTGATAGTCTCCCTGTATCTTGATCCTCTGTCAGTAGAGGTGGCGACGACACTGAAGTGTTTCTTCTTTTTCTAGAATGTTCCATTTGGTCTAGTGTCCTTTGCAAAATATTCTAGCTATGATCTATTGAAAGTCATGAACGAGATAAACTAATTCTGAGAGTTGAAACAGGAAAAATCACCAAAATTTATTCGATTCAAATTTCCCCAGATTTTTGAAATGACTTGGAAAAAAAACCCCGGAGAAAAGGTCCCGCACCTTCTGGAGAATCAAAGCTCCGAAAAAGATGAGTTAGCACCTCCACACGAACAAAATTGTATAAAAACCCATCAAATTCTTCTGCATTTCTCCGTGTTCAGTCTCCAGAGATCCATATATCACGATGTCATTAGAACCAGGTATTTACACCCCTTCTGCAACCTTTTTCAAATCAGATTTACATACAATTGACTTTGAAACACAAATTAAACATACCAAATTCTTACAAAAAAATGGTATCAAAGGTGTTGTATTATTAGGTTCAACCGGTGAAAATGCTCATTTAACTAGGGATGAAAGATTCCAATTGATCAAATCCATTCATGAAAACGTTGAGAATTTCCCAATTATCGTTGGTATTGCATCAAATTCATATGAAGATGCGTTGGTTGAAATTAATAATGCTAAAAAAGCAGGTGCTTCATTTGCTTTGGTTTTATCATCATCATATTTTGGTGCAAGTATCACACAACAAGGGATAATCGACTATTATACCAAAATTGCAGATGAATCCCCATTACCAGTTTTATTATATTTGTATCCTGGTGTTACAAATGGATTGGTTATTAAACCTGAAACTGTTTTACAATTATCAAAACATAAAAATGTCGTAGGTACTAAACTATCACATACTGATGTTGCTGAATATATTCAAATTGGATTAAATCCAACAAATGAAGAAAATAATTTCAAAGTGTTTACCGGGTTAGGTAACTTATTATTACCATCAATGACTGTTGGATTGAGTGGTGCAGTTGATGCAATTAGTGGAGCATTTCCGAAAATCTACGTTGAGTTATTCAATTCAATTGAAAGTGGTGATTTAGTTACGGCTAAGAAATTACAATTGATTATCACTAAAGCTGAAAGACTTTTACAGTTTGGTGTTATTGGTATTAAAAAGATAATTCATTTACAAGGATTTGGTGAAACTCATCTAGGTAGAATTCCATTAAATTATGATGTTTCTGATGAAAGTTGGTCAACTTTAGATGAATATTTAGCTGACATTAATAGTTATGATACAAGTTCTAAATAATTTCGAAATAAAAAGAGTTAAAGCATTAGAGATTTATATGAATACAACTGAAGTAGTCGTCTTAATTCAAGATTTTATATTTGTTTTCTCTCTTATTTTGTTTTGATTCTACTTAAAATCAAACCATCACACAAACTGAAAACACGAAGAGCGTTCTTACACAGCTTCTTTTGTAACAACTCCGTATATCTGATATTTGGTGAAAATATAATTTATAAAACTAATTGATATTGAGACCTTTTACTTTTTCCAATGGTTGGATCAAGTTCTTCGATCATTGACATTAAAAATGCAGTTAATGATGGAACACAATAAATTCCAATTTTTCTTATTATTTTAGAAGATCTTATTGTTATTGAGGCCCACCCAATCTAGTACAATAAATCCTTTCCAAGAGTAATGAGAATATACAGGCGATAAAAAAAACCAATACGGATTGTTATACTTGTAACTCGTTGCAGAATATTAAGAAATTCTTGGATCTAAAGAAATTGAATAACAATTGTATAATGGTTGACATGGAGTTGGTGTAAGTTAAATATAAGATTGTTATGCATGAATCAATTCAAGTCCAATTGTGGTTTAAGTCAATATGGAGTTATGGTTGAATGAAAACCACCTAAAAAACGGATTGATCACGAACAGTCTCTATTTAAACAATGGACAAGAAGTGTATATAATGAAAAAGAAGTGTTAAGATATACTTCGTTTCATGATCAGTTTTTATCGTCTTTGTACTTTTTCTAATTCTTGTTCTTCTTTTATATCTATTTTGGTTTGATTGTTTAATAAACTTAACATCACCAACTAGTCAAAAATAAAATAGATCCAGTTGTTGAAAATCCCAAAATGTGTGATAAATCAGGTAGCAAAGGTGGGCATAAGCTATTAAGCTGTCCATGATCCCAGTGAACAGTAATGGAAAAAATTGAGAAGTTTGTGTAAATGAATTATTCAACAAGAAGCGAATTCAATGTGTAAAATAATGTGGCTTAGAAATGGACAATCAGAACAGTGAAACTGGTAGAAAAGAAGCCTAAACAGTGGTGATTGAATGGAATGAACAGTTTGATAATTGAAGTAGCGTTTCTATAAGATTATCACTAAATTTTTATTGTTTTGTGTTTAAGAAAAGAAAAAGTGTTTATTTAGGATTATATATTCTATAGGCTAACATTGTATATAACATAGGATATACAGAAGGATAACTATAATAATTCAATATTGTTGACACATATTAGCCAGAATTATATGACACTCTTTATTTCTGATTTTTTGAAAGATAGAACTACAAAAAGTTTTAACAAACATTAATATACGCAGTTTTTCATTATTTTCAATACACAAAATCATCTAGACAGTTGGAGCATTTGGCATTGGAGTTGATGGAATTAAAACATAACTATTTTCGTGATTAGCAACACCAGCATAAACAATAATGAACCCACATGTAGTAGCTAGTAAACCGAAAACACCACCAGCTTTATTAACACCAGTCTTACCAGTGAAGCAACCAATTGCCAATAACATTAAGAAGATCCATAAGAATAAAAACAATAAAAAGAATGGATAAGTTGATTTAAAAGTACATAACCACATTAAAAATGAGAATATCACCCAAGCACATAAATAAAATCCTAATGCATTATTAAACTCTTGAGTTGTGGCATAAGTATCAGCTACACCCCAAACATTAGCAATAATCAAACCATAAGACATCCAGAACCCACCAAAGGCACCTAAACAAGTAGCTGCAAAAGTATTTTCCAATAATAGACACCAAAGACCAGCAATTGATTCTAAAACACCACCCAAGACGATTGCAGCACCAGCCAATAAGTTGACATTAGTGACACCTCTTGCCTGGACGTTAACTAATGCGACAAAGAAACAACAAATGGAAAAACAAGTCAAACCTAATGGAACTGGATTACCCATTGGTCTTGTTGGAATTTTATGAACACCTGGATTCAAAGAACCAGCAAATGCATTTTCTAAATCTGATCTTTTGAAAGCTTGTGCACCTAAATAGATAATGTCACCATTTGTTGAAGTTTTAATTTGTGTTAGTTCAGGCTCATTTACATAACGAGCTGTATTTTGTGATAAAGATTCATTTGAATCGTTTGATCTATTTATTTTTTCTAGATTATCAGTCATTTTAGAGATTAAATAGTATGATTGTGATTTAATGTAGAGAATAGAGAGAGAGAGATGAGGGAGAGTTATTGATATTTATATAGATTCCATTTTTGCAGTGGGTTATTGATTGAAGAGATGACATCGGAGTACAGCAAAAATTTAACCAGTATCAATGACATCGGAGTACGAATATAGTAAATTCTCAGTAATGATTTTAGTTGTGAGGTTGAAGTGGATTAGAATGACAGTGGATGATTAGAGAATGAAGAGGGTTGTACAGTTGTAAGTTATATAAGAATAGGCGTTTAGGAGTCCATAATAAATTGATTGAAGAATTTGAAGAGTTTATGGTCTTTCCCCAGATCAGATGGATAGAATGTTATTAGACACACACAATTTAGCGAGTTAGAAAAGTGTTTATCTTGGGAATAAAGCGAGCCCGGTATAGCTGTGATAGTGAGTAGATAACTTTGAAGTTTTAGAGAGTACAAACCCTTGAATTTTCAGCCTTTTAATGGAGAATGGTATGCCGTATGTACACTGTATTGTAGGATTAATTGAAGTGTTGATAATTCCATGATCGGAGTTTAAGAACATGCAACACACAATTAATACTACACTTATAATAATAGGACAAAGAATTGTTGTTT
The DNA here is from genome assembly GCA_003708145.3 of Phaffomyces orbus. Classification (NCBI taxonomy): domain Eukaryota; kingdom Fungi; phylum Ascomycota; class Saccharomycetes; order Phaffomycetales; family Phaffomycetaceae; genus Phaffomyces; species Phaffomyces orbus. Next base: position 88,650 of record PPNK03000004.1, read on the forward strand.
AAGACACCTCAATAAGTGCTAAACAATACATTCTAATTTCTCATAATGTGGGGGGATTAAATACATGGATTTATGAGTGTTGAGTGTTGATGATTTATGACTCCATTTAAATCCCCTCCAAAATACCTCAAATTCAGTACGTGGTTAAATTCCAACTTTTGAACGTTTTGACATTGACGGATTCCGTTTTGTGAAACTTCAGATTGGCTTTTTGGTGGTGACATATTTAATACTTCCACACGCGTACAGAAGTTAAAATAAAATGTAGATCCCGGTGTATTTGGTGGACACTGGAGACATATTGAGATTCGACATCTATTATTAAACCACTTGCTCATATTCTCGCTATCAGCTCATATTCCTTATAGTATCCCAGTTAGGAAAGGTTATGAACCATGAACATTTTAAAGATTACATAATAATTACATAATAGACGATATGAGGCACCGCTCCAGAGTCTCACATTTTGCCTTTTACTAGTAGTACTTACAACTGTACAGTTTAAGTATAACCATATCAATCATCTACTAAACAGACCCCAGAAAGTTGCTGTTCAACTCAAAAATCATGAACAGATACAACTTCATATTCTTTGTGCTATTCATAACTTTCTTATTACCAGGCCCAGCAGTGACTCCAATAGCTTCAGATGATCAGTATAAAGCATTATCTTTATTCAAGTCAGAGCTTTATGAATCCTATTATCAGTTGCTTAATTCAACATATGATCAGAATTATCGTAACTTAACAGGCTTCAAATTAAGTTACCAGGATGCTGTGGATGGTGCCGTTAATCAAACCTATCCTATCCCAGGTAAAGATTATAATCATTGGGTTAATAACCAATCATATTCGATATTACCTGATATAATAACTAAAAATGCAGAAAGAGTATGGGATCTTGATTTGCAGGAACCTAAAATAGGTGATTACAACTATTATACAAATATCTCATCAACTTTAAAAGGTGGATTTAAACTAGTTGATAATACTGATTTAATCAATCTACCATTACAATTACCTCAATATTTACAAGATTTTCAAAATGATTTAAATGATCCATATATTGAAAACCCTGATTTAAGTCCATCTGTTATGACCAAAATTGGGAATATCACTGATAATGAAGGTATAGTCAGAATTGATATAACACCAATCAATAAAATCGATGGTCTTTATTTCAATGATTTAGATTCCATGATTAAACTAATCAAAATAGATATTGAAATATCAGATTATGATGAATCAAATAAACATTCCATCGAAACTAATGGATTCTATTTTGTTGAATCAGGAAATATTATAACTTCAACGAATAGTGCAATATTTTTAAGTTTTTATGGTGGATTAAACCATTTAACAATTGATGAAGAAAATTTTGAATTAAGTAAAAATTTAACAATAAATTATTTGAATCATACTTTTTTCAGAAATTTAGATCCTAATTATAACTTGGAGATAAATTTCAATTATTTAACTCAAGTTTTAGAAAAATCAATCAATCATTGTGAATACGTTTCATATTTCCATTTGAACAAAGTTAATTTATCAAAACATCAGATCAATGAAATTGATGATGAATTACAACATCAAATAGGCAGACCGATTGATTTCAATAAAATTCCAGGTTTAAATTTAACTGGGTTTATTTATTCACCAGATTGTTCAATACAATTAGATATACCAAACGTTTATGGTGTTAAAAGTGAAATTTTGATTTTCAGATATCATAAAATTGTAATCATTGGTATTGTTTTATTGTTTATTCAAATTATTTTAATTATGAAACAAATGAACTACTCAAGTACACCTTCCACTATATCAAGAGTATCATTTTGGTCAATCTGTTTAATGAGTTTAGTTGATGGTTCTTTAGCAATGTTATATCTAGTTGGTTCTGCGATTCTAAATAAACTTTATCTCCCGTTAACAGTCAGTGCATTTTTATCATTTATATTAGCATCAATTTTTGAAATGAGATTCATGATTAGTATCTATACATCACAATTAAATGAAAGAAACTTGAATCTATTCACTGCATTACAAGGAAGACCATTAGATGAACCACAAACAGAAGAACCTATTACTCAACCTATTGATAATGTCCCTACAGAACCCGCAGATGAAGCCCAGGTTAGTGGCACGATATATTCAAGATTTTTTTTCGTTCTGATAATATTCACCTTCATTACATTGAATTCAATAATGTGGCCTAAAAGGGTGAGACTGGCATTTGAATATTCAGTTTTATTAATTTTGAATTCATATTGGTTACCACAAGTTTATAGAAACATTGTTAAAGGATCACATAGATCATTCAAGAAATGGTTTATATTCGGAACAACATTCGTTAGAACAATACCAATATTTTATGTGTTTGTTATAAAATCCAATGTCTTTGAACATCATTATGATTTGAAATTCTTCATTATTTTAGTTTCATGGATTTCATTTCAAATATTCTTATTATTCTTACAAGAGGTATTTGGTTCAAGATTCTTCTTACCTAAAAAATGGTTACCACAAACTTATAATTATCACCCAGTATTAAGTGAATCTGACATTGAGAATGGATTTGGTATTGAACATGACCATGATCACACAGCAGACATAGAAACAACACCATTAACCAGTCCTGATCAACAACAACAACAGATTAAGAACTTGAATAATGGTCATTGCACAGTTGATTGTTCAATCTGTATGAATGAAGTTGAGTTACCAATATTGAAATCAAATCTAGATCTTGCCTCAACGTTCTTATTAAGAAGAAATTACATGGTCACTCCATGTAAACATATCTTCCATACTCAATGTCTGGAAGCTTGGATGAAGTATAAATTACAGTGTCCAGTTTGTAGAAATAACTTACCTCCATTATGAATAAATGAAATTAATTTAATGACTTCAATATTCTACTTGTAAAGGCCGAATTATAATTGATAGTCCCGAGAACCGTTAATCTCATCTCACTTATCAAACATCATAAATATGGCAACCACTAAAACGTGCGTATATATTTCAGAGTCACTAATCATTCCAACTACTAACACACCACAAAGTTTCAAAGCATGTCTTTTCGGTACGTTGATGGTTTTATCCACCAGTTCGAACTCCAAATATACTAACATGTAAATAGACATGGATGGTTTATTGATCAACACAGAAGACATCTACACTGAAGTCACTAACGAGCTTTTAGCTGAACACGGTAAGGGTGAATTAACATGGGATGTCAAAATTCAATTACAAGGAAGACCTGGTCCTGAAGTAAGTATTCTTTAACCTATCACACTTTTTGCAATTTATCTGCTAACTGACTCACACAATTATAGGCATCTAGGTTATTGATCGAAGCTTATGATTTACCATACACACCTGAAGAATTAATAGCCAAAAATATTTCAAAACAAGAAGCCAAATGGAAGAAATGTGCATTCTTACCAGGTGCTTTAGAATTATTACAATATTTAAATGATAATGGTGTTCCATTCGCTTTAGCTACATCATCAAACCAGATCAATTATGAAAGAAAAACAGGGCATTTAAGACATGGATTTGATCTTTTCGGTAAACATATCGTCACTGGGGATGATGAAAGAATCCCAAAGGGTAGAGGGAAACCATTTCCTGATATTTGGTTAACTGCATTAGAATCATTAAATCAGGAATTAGATTATAAAATTTTACCACATGAATGTTTGGTTTTCGAAGATGCATTACCTGGTATAACTGCAGGTAAAGCAGCTGGGGCTTACGTTATTTGGATCCCTGATGAAAGAGCCTTGAAAGTCATGGATGGTGAAGAGACTGAACACATTGCAGATCAAGGTGTTATTTTAAAATCTTTGTTAGAGTTTAATCCAAAAGAGTATGGATTATAGATACAACGAATTATAGATGTGTTTTTGTTTTCTTTGTTTGAATGAATGTATTAAAAGACAAGATGAATAATAAAATAATAAATGAATAGATTGGAAAGTTGGTTATATTGGAGAATTTCTAAATAAGTATGAAACACTTTCACCATTATGTAAACGTCTAATACTTTCTGCTAAAACACCAGAAATATCAATGGTATCCAATTTTGGACATAGTTTCAATTTTTCCTCAAATGGAACAGTATTGGTACAAACAACTCTATCTAACTTACTATTATTAATATTGTTAATTGCATTACCTGATAAAATACCATGTGTAACAATTGCAATAACTGATTTGGCTTTATTTTCTAGTAAAATTTCAGCAGCTTTAGCTAATGTACCACAAGTATCAGCCATATCATCAACAATCAAACAAACTTTGTTACTGACATCACCAACTAAAACCATTCTACTAACTTCATTAGCTCTTGCCCTTTCTTTATGGATTAATGCGAAATTTAGATCTAATCTATCAGCTAAACCTGCTGCTCTTTTAGCACCACCTGCGTCTGGTGAAACAATAATAGCTTCTTGATGATCAACTGATTCTTTAATATATCTAACAACGCTTGGTTCAGCATATAGATTATCGACTGGGACATCGAAGAACCCTTGGATTTGTGAAGCATGTAAATCCATGGTGATAACATGATCACAACCTGCAGTGGTTAGCATATCAGCCATCAGTTTAGCAGTGATTGGTGCCCTTGATTTATCTTTACGATCTTGTCTAGCATATGGGAAATTTGGAATAACAGCTGTAATACGTCTTGCTGATGCAGATTTACAGGCATTAATCATAATTAATAATTCTAGGACACGATCATTTACAACACCTGAACCAATTTGAGTGACTATGTAAATGTCTTGATCCCTAACTGATTCACCAATAGAAAATGAAACTTCTCCACAAGAATCTCTTTTCAAATAACAATCTGTTAATTTTAATCCTAATCTTTTAGCAACTAGTTCAGCTAAGCCTCTGTGGACGTCACTTGCTATAAGTTTGATAGAGTTTCTAGCCATGATTGTGTGATATGCTAGTGGTGGTATAGTAGTGAGAATAGTAGTTGTGTGAAGTCTATTAAAAGATTGAATATGAAAGTCATCTTCCAGTTGCGTAAAATTTTTTTTTTGTAAGAGATCTTACGTAATAAATATAGCCAAAAAATTGGTTAAAATCCGAGAATTGATAAGTCGAGAGTGATGGATTAGTGTTAAGGAAGATGTAAAAGTACGTCAAGCTTGATCAAAATCTCATCACAATTTCATTAGTTTTTTCATTAGTTTTTCATTAGTTTTTATTTTTTTGTTCGTCCTTTTTTCATCACAATTTGACCATTTTTAACTTCATCAGAAGCATCTTTAAATTTCTCTTGAGATTCTAGAAAAAACATCAAATCTTTGACTTGTTCCTCTAAATCTTCATTTTTTAGCTTCAATTCAGAGTTCTCTATCTTTAATTCTTCAATATTTTTAGATAATGCGTCTGTTAAACTTTGCTCATCTTTCCATTTCTTCTCTAAGTTTTTAGCTAAATTTTTGATAGCATCAATTTGACCTACTTTCTTCTTCAATTCATTCATTTCTTTAATTGTATTGGTTTCTATCATTTCAAATTCTGATTCTAAACTTGCTAACTTCTCTTCCAACGAATTCTTTTTTTTTTCTTTGATTGAAAGTTTCTCTGAAGCTGAATGATTTGCTTCTGATAACCTGGATTCATAATATTCTCTTTGTGATTCTAATTGTGATAATAATACATTTGAATATTCAATACTATAATCCAAACTTTTACTTTTGATATTATCACCATTCAAATCACATGAAGAGTTTGAAGGGGAACTTAACTCAACTAATTTTCCATCTGCCTCATTTTGTAATAGTCGATGAACATAATTATCTCCTGCATAATCCCAAACTCTTTGTGTTGAAATATCCATTGAGAAACAATGATTTGTTGATTCATAATGTTCAATTGCATGTTTAGATTCATACCTTCCACAACCAACATTGCCACAAATTAAACAAACCCATAAATTAGAAACACCACCACATGAACAGCAACTATCAGATTTATGTTCCATTGGATCAAATGTTATATTTGAATATCTACAAACTGGACAAGTATCATCTCTCCATCGACTTAAACATTCACAATGGAAAGTATGTTGACATGAAATTGTTAATAAGCCCGACACATCAGAATCCATTCTTTCTAAACAAACAGGACAAGTTGGTAACTCTTTTATGATAGAGTTAGATGTAGTGTTTGATTGTTTAACTTGCATTGTGAATGGATCTTCTAAAAGGTAAGGAATCCCCAAAGTGGGTGAATTTAAAGGAGTGAAAATAACAGATTTAATGAAAATTGTATGACATTTCTCAGATTCCATTGAATTGAATTGAATTCCATTAAATTCATCTTGAAATTTCCTTGCTTGATCATTCTTACGAAATTTCATTAATACCATAAATCTATTGATTTCTTCTGATCTTATTAATCTGAAATGTGAAATGTTTTTAACAAATGATTCTCCAATGAATGACAATAAATCAGTTGGTGACATGTATGCTGGAACTGCTACAATGGCGACAGTTGTATCATCAGAATCAACTTCAACTGTTTTATCTTTGGAATCTTCATATTCTCTGTATAACTTAACGACACCATACCCCATATATTTAGCCTTTATTGGCTCTTTTGAAGTATGATAATTCAGCATCTTGTTTGAATCAAGGCCAGTTATTGATATTTTAGATTCTCTATAATCTAATGAATTCTCTTTTGGTAATTCTTCAATATGTGTTTTGCTATCGATATTTGATCCTTTATTCAATTCAATAAAAATGTCCTGTTTTTGTATAACTTCAGAGCACCAATTATCCTGACCTTCAGTATTTGAAATAAAAACTTGTATGAAATAGCCAGTCATTGAAAACTGAATCGTTCAAAGTGTTGAAACGTAAAAAACAGTCAAGTTATTTTTGTTTTGTGTCTATGCACTAAACCATCGCAACTAACGAAATCAGTATTTCGCGTAGCAATAACACTACAAGTACACTACAAGTATCTATCAGTATCATATATATATTCAGTATTGTATTGAGTTATTAGCCACTGGTAATGATAAACTACCAAGTAGAGCATCTTTCTCCAGCTTTAAAACTTTTGTTGATACCCATCCTCTTCCAGGAATGAAGATTCTCTTTAATGGATTTCCATATTTATCAGTGATTGGATGATTGAGCACTGATGGTATTGGTTTCTTAGGATCATGAATATTAATATCAGTTCTTGCTCTTCTTAGAAGTTTTGGCTGTTTTGAATCTTTTTGATCTGAAAACATGACTTTTGGTGATGAGTCTGATTTGAGAATTGACTTGACTGAATTACTCTCTTTTCTTCCTGTAACTAAAGACTCAGCAGTAGAAACATTGACAATAATCTCAGGCGATTCAAGATTTGCGCTTTTAGAATCTTCCTCAATTTCTTCTTCAACATTTTTTTGAGTAACATAGGCTTCAACTTCTTCATGAGTTTCCTGTTCCACTTCTTGTTCTTCATATTGACTAGCTGGTTTCACGTATACAGAATTATTAACAGTTGAATAGATCAATCCAGTAACACAGATCACAATAAGAAGGACCTTGAATGAAATACTTTCTATAGCTACTTCTGTCCAGACAGTTCCTTCTTTAAGATTATTGACATCTTTTGAATATTCAAAAATACATTCTGCTGTTTTAAGAATAATCAAGTGTGCTCTTTTCTCTTCAGAAACCCAAAGAAAGCAACTACATTTGATCCGTTAGTTATAAAGACTGAATCAAACTCATTATGATAGTACTTACTTTCCCAACGTTTCTGTTGATTTTTGACCAGCAAATAAATCTTCATAGTCATGAAGAATTCCTTTTCTAAATCTTTGAAAACATCTTGAAGCAACATAATCATTCATACAATTAACCATCCCTGAGAAGTTTGTAGATTGTTCTGAAAGAATCTCTTTTGGTTTATATTTTTCAACTCCATCATAAATAAATTCCCATATTTGAAGCTTTAACAGACTCTGAACCAGTAAATAAAGACCAAAACTACATAATATAACACCTGAATAAAATCTGATTCGTTCCCATTTCATATCAGAAATCATTTGATTCTAGAAACTCAGATAATAAGAAATATAATAGATTGAAATTGTGGAGTGTAACAATTTTTGTGTGTTGAATTTTAAAGATCATTGTTTTTGTGTCAAAATTAAGTTTACTATCCTGATTCCTAAGGTTCAGAAATAAATGAAGTCTTGATAGTTGATCACTGTTTCAGGTATTTTTACCATAGTCCCCCAATTTAGTGAATAAAAATACCCTACTAGTGTTCATCAAATCGAACTCAAATTAAGTAATTTTGCTTAACAAATTAACAAACTTGACGTGAACGTAATAAAGGAAGAACCAAATTTATTGAAAACAATAATAGAGTGTTCAAGTCATTTATGTTTTCAATTAATCCTATAAACTATTCTTAGAGTGTACACTAGTGTACATGTATCAATCAGATGATTTGAAAAGTTTAGTTTGACATGTATATATGACCGAAACCTTTTGGATTCAATACGATACACCGCTGGATTACATGACACGATCAACTCATGAACTGGAGTGGAATGTGCTGATCAAATCCTATAGGTTATGACCATTCACTGAAGTGATTCGTAGTCAAATCTCACAATTCTCTATTTAAACTAAATTGAAAATTGTTAAAACACCCTTACTTCTCCAGTATGGTAGTTTAGAGCTCCCATATCAATACTCCATGCATTACAAGGTCTAAGAGAACTACCACCACTAAAGATCCTGCCGCTAAATCATTCTCTGAAGAATTAGTGACTTAATAGACTAGTTGTACCAAAACTAAAGTTTCAACAATCCAAGCCAAAATAAACTATGAGACCTCTAGAGATTGGGTCGTTTTCATTTAAAATACTAGAAAACTGTAGTAGTATTAATACAATTTAATATATTTGTAAATATTTTGACAAATCTTCATAATTTCTAGTTTTCTTTGTTAACTGTTTCCAAACCCCAGAAAATATGAAGTCTAGTACAACTTATAGTTTGCTTTGCGGTAAAGATTATATGATATTCTGAGGGATTTAACTATAGTAGTGTACATATTGATACAGAATACTGATTGACTATTCCACATACATATTTTTTATCTTATATTACAGAAAGAATTTATTTATCAAATACAACCATGAAATAATGCAATGTATAATATAATAATATAGTAGGAACTACATTTCAGGATATAGCTTTAGATTCAGCCAACTGAGACAATATCTTTCTTTACTATGAATTGAAATCAACTCAGCTTTTGGGGTTTACAGTTTTTTTTCAGTACATATGGAATTAAAGTTGTTCATCCAATAAGAAAGAAAAACGAATGTAACATATGGAGAACATTTGATAAGAACGGTCTTAAGTTAAGCGCATCTGGATTTGACTTTGTCGAATTTGGAGCTCATAAACAAATTAAAGAGATTAATTGAAGTTATTACATTTACATTGGTCCGTGTGATTACAAATTTGTGTCTGTATACTATATATAATGAACCTAACCCAAATAACTGTATGTAGATAAATACTTGGGGGTCCACTCTTAAACATTAATCCAACTATAACGAAAGGCCTGATTGAATATTGTTTAGGTTCAACTTTTCATGTTCACTAATCAAATGAATTACTTATCATTATATGTTATGTAAAAAAGAATGATTTTTCTGTTTCAAGTAGTGATTATTTAACTCTTCAGTCTCTTGAGTATATTGCAGATTTTGTACTAACATTGAGTCAGATTAAACATATTTCCAAATGATAGAAAACAAAAACATATTAAACTTACACACAACATACAAAACATACAAAACATCATTTTACATATTGGTTACTGACTTGTTTGTTACTTTTAAGATTTTTTTCATACTTCGCTTTATTTATCTAGACCTTCACAGCAAATAGGCAATAGAAGAAAACCTAGATACATATAGTCTCTATTATCAGATAAAGGACAAGTAAAGAATCGATAACCTCTAGTCCCATTATTTGAAACATTATATAATACTTTAGGTCCCGAATTATAATGAATATGATGAAGTTTCCTATAAATACAACCTGAGGGATAAGAAATTAGAATTCAGGATTTAAATTTTGAGGAATTTCAACAGGATGTCAAATTAAACTTTTTTGATTGATTGAAAGGATGCACAATTATGCATACCCTAAGATTCCTCTAATTTTAGAAAAGTTAAGATCTGTATATAATATAATCTTTATAACTGATGGGGAAAAATTAAGATTTCATGGTGAGCAGTGAACAGTGAGCACTGAGGAACTAAGTAAATTACATGATCCTTTAGATTCGAGTTTATCCTGTTATGTTAGTTATATATTGAATTTGAATTTTGGATGGTAAAGAATCCAACAGATATTTCTATTTCTTTGAATTAGAAGTGAGAAGATAGAACCATATAAGTCGCCCAAATTTGATTCTACAGTCATGATTTGATACTTGCAGCTGGAGTTATAGGTTTTCCTGAGTTCGGATTCTGGATTATTTCATTTGCTTTCAATATGGCTCGATGCTCTCCCATAATACAATAATACAATACGGAGAATTACAGCCATCATAAACAGCAAAGATCTGTCACCTTGCCATGGACAGATTTATGCAATTACTTTCATTATTTTGAATGCCATCTATTTCATCATTGCTGCTGTATGGTATATAGAAGTCTTAATATTACAAAACCCAAAAGCAAAACTAATTGCAATTCATAATAGAGAAAGATATTGGCTCAGTTGGTTATGTTTTGTTAATAGTTCCTTACGTGGATCAAAAGGGCAACTAGAAACCAAAGCTTAGACTATTAGATCCTGAAATTTAATCTCCATTATGTATTATACTAAACATTGTAATAATTTCAAGTTTTATTTAGAAAATCACGATACACAAGGCTTTATACGTTATTTTTCTCGTAATGACTTTTATTTGTAGTTGTATATACCAAAATTCTACAAGAACAGTTTTTCTAGTATATTTTAATTATAACTATTATACAAATAAACGTGGAGTTTCTATTTATTGTTCACCATTAACGAATTTTAATGCTTTAGCTTTAACGTATTCAGCACCTTTGATATCATTGTTTTGTTCTTCTAAACTTAACCATTTAGCAAAAAAGAATTTAGCTTGTTTACGAGATATTTTTCTTTGGAAAACTCTTTCAAACAATTCTTCAGCTTTCTTCTTTTCAGATTTTTTAATCTCTTGATCAATATAAACATTCCAAATATCAATACGTTTTGGAACATCTGCAAGTAAACCTTCAAATAATGTTCTACCTTGTTCAGCATCACCTTTATTGAACTCTAATTGAGCAAATTTACGAACAACTTCAACATGATCACGTTTTGGTAAAACAGCTAATGCATCACCTAAAACTTCATGAGCTTTTGTATGATCACCACGGTCTAATAAATAATCACCATAAGAAACCCAAGTTGAAACAGAAGATTTACCGAATTTCTTTGTGATTTTCCTGAATAATTCATCAGCTTTTGCAAAATTTTCTGATAAAACATAAATACTGGCTAATTTTTGATGCATAACCAATGAATCCATATACTCAGTTGATCTTTTGAAGACATCTTCTAAAGTTTCTGGAGTACCGAATGTATTCTCCAAATTTAACAATGCAATCCAAATATTCAATTTTTCTTGTTCTTCACGATAACTAATGGTTTTCAAAGCACGTTCACCAATTTCTCTAGCTTTTTCAATTTCACTTAACTGTAATTGAAATGACATAAAATTCATCCAAATGATAGAAGAGTTTGGATTACCAATAATTAATCTTTCAAAATCAGAAGCGGATTGTGGAGCTTTTGAATTAATATCACCAGTGGTATCTTCAACGATTTTTTTACTATGTTTCTTTTTCTTGGTTTTAGTCAATGTAAAATCTTCTTCATCACTTGATTCATCATCTTGAACTTGATCTAAAATTTGTGCGGTCCAATCGAAACCATTAGTACCTAAACCTGATAAACCAACTGATTTTGGTTCTTCTTCTTCATCAGATTCTTCTTCTTCTTCTTCATCATCTTCACTATCATTATCATTTTCTATATCAATTTCCTCATCAGAATTACCTTCAGCATCAACAAAATTCTCATCTTCATCACTTCCACTATCATCAGCGTCTTTCATTTCTAAATCTTCAGAACCTTCAAAGTATGAAGCTTTCATACCAAGAGATAACTGTTTCTTTCCAGTATCAATCTTTAAGATTTTAACTTTAACATGATCCCCTTCACCGAATAGTGCTTTAACGTCATGAATAGCATTATCAGCTATTTGAGAACGATGACACAACCCGCTGATGTTCTTGGTACCTTCTAACAAAACGAAAACACCAAAATCGGTAACTGATCTTATCGTACCTTCATAAATCTCACCCACTTTCAGGTCATCGAAAGTTTTTAAGGAGATTAAATCACCTTTAACTTCAGATTCTTTTAAAGTCAATAAAACGTTATTGTTGTTTTTCGATGAAACTTTACCAGTGACGATTTGATTTAATTTGAAGAATTTTTTCCAATCTTTTAAAAATGAATCTGATAAGTCTGTAACTCTACAATAACCAGTAACTAACGAGCCAAGACCAATGAAAACACCTTTATCAGTGATATTTTTAACAAACCCTTTGACAACTTCACCAATTTCTAGGTCTGCTGAATTTTTGATTAATTTTTCTTTAGAGTTTTCAGTACGTAAAGAAACTGAAATTCTTCTATTTGGTTCATCAACAGCTAAAACAACCGCAGGAACAACGTTATTAATAGAATAAACATCTCTTAGATCATCATCGAAATTGTCCAACGCATCAGTGATATAAGAAAACCCAACATAATTTTTAGCCAATTCAACATAAACACCATTATCAGCAATTCTAACAATACGACCTGGTAATTTCTCACCAACTTTGATGTCATCGTATGAAGAAACACCATTTTCTCTAGCTGTTAAAAAAATTGAATGTTTTTCTAAATCAACTGATTGAACCCTAACTTTAATAGCAGAACCAATTGGGAAATGTTCACGAATATTTTTCAATAATTCAGTGTTATCTGATAAATCCATAAATGAAATAACAGCATTTGTATTTGGTGATAAAGTAACAAAGAAGAAAGATTCTGAAGACTGATTGATGAAACCGATAAATTCTTCACCAACATTTAAATCTTCAATTGTTAAAACTTTTGGAGATTTTGCCTTTTTAAGACTCAATTCGACAACATCTTTGTGTGATTTTCTTTCTGAAACAACGTGATCATAATCATGGAACCCAATGATAGTTGCATCTAATATTTGATCAACTTTGAATTGGGACAAAGGATTTTTAGGATCTTTAATATCATTATAAGAATCATAAATTTCTGAAATGTCAATTCTACCTAAAATATTATCAGCTAATTCAACATTCAAATGCAATTGTGTAACTTGTGTGATTTTAACTTTAGTTAATTTACCAATTGAAGTATCACTTAATTTTTTAATTGATTTATCAATTGGATTGATTGCAGGATCATTATCTTTATTACCATTGATAGCCAATAAGAATTTTCTATCTTGATAAAGTTCTAAAACTCTAACAGAAACTGATTGATTGATATGATATAATCTATTTAAATCATCAACTGGTCTAAAAGAGGCATTTTTAGGTAAAACTAAACCAACAAAATTACCATTGAAACAAACAAAGACACCAGCCTTGGTAATATTTTTGATATAACCTGGAATCAACTCATTGGAAACGGTCAGATCTTCAAAAATTGTAGGTAATGATTCATCTTTAGCAGCTTTAATTAAAGATTTTTTAGCACTTAATTCAACTGTTTTTTTGATATCATTTTTGTTTAAAACTAAAAGTTCAATTTTAGCTCCAATTTCTAATTTTTTAAAAATCACACGATTGTCTTCAAATGAACCATCTGATAAATGAGTATCAACGATACCTCCTCTTAATTTGTTCTTAGTTATCTCAACAGTGACGACATTTTTAGATTTCTCAACAACAGTAGCTTTTAAGACTGATCTACCAACTTTCAATGTATTAAAATCTTCTAATTGTTCTTCTGTTGTATCATTACCAGATCTGCAAGTAACATAAACTTTTTTATTTTCAATATCAATACTCGTTACTCTAACGTTAACAGTTTGACCTAATTTTAGAACATCTTCAGGTTTTCTAACAAAGACTTCAGATATTTCATTCTTTGGTAAATAAGCTCTAATGTTACCGAAAAATGAAACAAAGACACCATTTGGTAAAAATTGTTGAACAGTGGCAACTGATTTAGATCCCACATTAATATCTTCAAATTTAGTGATAAAATTTTCAGCTTCAATTAATGATTTTTTCAAAGTTAATGAAATAACACCTTTAAATCTTGAAACTGCTAAAACTCTACCTTTAACTTTTGAACCAATTTTATATTTTCTTTCTGGATTTGTCATTATAGTATCTGTAATTTGTAATGAAGAACAAGTAGCTTCATACTCATCCATAACTTTCAAAACTAATCCTCTTTCGGGGGATATCTCAATGACTTTACCAGTTACCAAAGTACCAATTGGAATATCTTGAGCTCTCATGTATTTTTTTTCAACAACTTCTTTGTTTAGCGTCAAGTTATAAAGATTATCAACAGTGGAATATCCCAAGATTCTACCTGGATGTGTCGTACCTGAATAGAAGACATTAGTGATAGCTGGACCTTCAAGACCAGTTTTGGAAAGATGAACACGACCAAATCTATCACCACCGAATTTAACGTATAAATAATGAGAATCACGACCTTCAATACTAACTGATTCAATGACTTGACCAATTGGATAAGCTTCTAGTGGATCGGATGAGGTTTCTGAATCAAATGCAGTTTTTTTCAGTTTAGTGATATGATCTAATGAAGATAAATAAAGTTTTGAAGCACCGCCAGACATTAAAACCGCTAAAACTCTTGCTTTAACAGTAGTACCAATGGAGAATTTCTCTTTGATTTCATCTTCATTATATGAATTTAAATGTGAATAATTGATTGAAGCATCAACAAGACCTAAAATTTTAGCAGTGACACCATCGTCTGAAACGTCATTAATTAATGCATCAACTAAGTTACCAGCAACGATGGCATCAATTGAAGAAACAGTAGTAACGACATCTGTTTCTTCGGTAGTTAATTTAACAGTAACAGTTCTACCCTTTTTTGAGACAATAGTTGTAAATAAAACAGAACCAACTAAAACATCATTTGGATTTAATCCACCTAATTTAATCTCTTTGTTTGAAATAAAACCAGTAAGTTTTTTTCTTCCAATATCAAGAATTAAACCATGATCTTCTACACTTGATACAGAGACTTGTAAAGTATTACCAGCAATGAAATCTTCTTCAGGTTCTAATGATTTATTGACATCTTCTGGATTGATTGATAATTCGATATGTTTCTTTTGATTTTTAGATTTCGTTACAGGATCAACGACTAAAGCACGTAACCATTGACCAACTTGGAAATATTTTAGTAAATTTGGAGTTTCATTATCATTATTATTGTTATTTTCGTCATCACTTTCATCATCACTTTCTAATGAAGCATTTAATTTTTCATTGATTTTATTCGATATTCTAGTGATTGGAACAAACCCAGTTAAATTGTCAGCTAATGCTAAAACGATGTTTAGTTTTGTGATTTCTAAGATTTTACCAAACACAAAAGCACCAGGAACAACGTTTCTGAAACTTAGTGTTTCAATTGGAATTATTTCTTCTTCAACTAAATCTGTTGGTTTTGTTGTTTTCGCAGTTTTTCTCTTTTTTGGTGCACGATTAGCAGATTCACCTTCTTTAATGGTAGATGTAGTTTCTTTACCAAACAAGACATCACCTGCGACTTCATTATTAACTTCCTTTAATTCTAAAGCAGATAAAGTGGAAGCACCACCTCTAGGAAATGATATTTCACTTGTATCTAGGATTGATCTTTCTGGTGCCCGAGTTTCATCTTCCCTGACCAAAGGAGATTCATTCTTGGCATCAGATCTTCTTCTCTTCGTGATAGCCATATTGGATGAATGAGACTAATGGAATGTGTGAAGTGTTTGATTTGTTATGTTGATACAGTATTTGATTTAAAGAAAAAATTTAAAAAAAATTTACATTTGAGTGTCCGAACCGTTTCTTAATCAGGAAATAGCAGATGAGCTTGAAATTTGAAATGTGATGGAAGTGTCAAATTTCGATTATATTGTGGATCGTGATAGAAAAGGCGTTATTGATGTGTTGATCTGCCACCATTTTGAGTCAAAGAAGTGAGTTTTCATCATTTTGAATCAAAAAAAACACATGATAATCAAGAGAAGAAGTCCGTATAATAGTTCATTACACAATGTGTCAGTTAAAAAGATTTACATTTCAAGTTATCTATAAACGAAGTGATATTATTTTAGTAATTGGCCAATGACTTTAGACAATTTAGCAGCAGGGACCTCTTCACTTGAGATTTTGGTGGTTATGAAGTCAGAATTTTTATTCTTTAAATAAGTTTGTTCAATTAATTTCAAACTATGATCATTTACAATAGAATCAAATTCTTTATTTTTAGCAATGAATTCATCGAATTTATTAGAGATTAGTAGTTCATAAAGTGAAACCAAGTTTTGAATTTTAGTATGATAATCACTTTGAATTGCAAAGATTGATGCAGGGAGTAGATGTAAATATAAAGAGAAATCTTGATCAATGAACTCGACTAATCCTTTAATCAACACCTTAATTGTGGATTCTTCCCTTTCCTTGGAGTTGTCTTCACTCAACTCGTATAATTTTAGTAATGCTAAATTTGAATTTAAATCGCTGTAATCACTTTCATATTGGTTCTGTAAATAATCTTGAAGTTCTTCAATGACCGAGATGTCGTATCTTTTTAAACTTGATATGATTTCGTTTATGGATTCTGGTCTTTGAGGTAAGTTTTGAGTAAGTCTGTTACTCATTTTGGGGTAGTTTAAACAATGAAATATGAGTTTCTTTTGGTTTTATTCAGTTCCAATTAAAATTCGATGAAAAACTTCATATTTAAATCCGGACACCAAAGATATGACCTACACTCATTGATAGCTACATGCTATTGTATTACTGTGGTCTCTATATATAAATGAGTGTGTCAGTTGGATGCGTTTCTCATCGATAAGAAGCAATTCCATAAAACACCAACTGGAAATGAAAAGTTAGTATAAAATTATCAAAATAATTGTCTTTCTGTTACTCACTAGATGATGAAAATGGGACTTGAAACCTTTTTGGCATAACCAAGAAATTGATAAACTGAACCAATGGCCAAATCATGTAATTGACAGCCAACGTGCTGAAATATATCTTTCTGATTTTCTCAGATAGTGTAACTTTATCACCACCTTCTAAAATAAAATTTGAATAGCTGAAAAAACAAAACAATGAAATTGGTGAATAAACCAATTGATCCGACAATACTCTTTCTAAAGCAGATACGAAAGTTGGCTCTGAGTTATAGAAATGATTTAACACCCAGTACCAACATTTTTGACAAAATGCCATCAAAAACCCCCAAAAGATGAAACCAACAAATCTATAAAAATTAAAAATATCTTTATCAGTTTGTTCTGATAGTTGTTGATGGTAATTTTCATTCAAACTGTTTGACCGATTTCTTGTTAAACTTGAAGTATCACCATAATCAGTGTAAAAAGAATCATCAATATTGTTACCATCTCTGAAAGAAGTTAAAGAGATCGTGGAATGAGATCTAAGTCTGATGTTACCACCATGAGCCATTGCATAGAAACATGAAAGACTTTGCGCTAAAGTATCAGATAGACCAAACAATAGAACATTTGAAGTGATTATTGTCAATAATGGAGACTTTTCATATAAAGATTCATATTTATAGATCAATTTATATAGTAAAAACACAAAGATTGTCAGTATACACCAATTTAGCACGGGGATGTTGATGATTTTAAACTGTGCGAAATAGCTGATTATTTTGTAATAATAGGTTTGTCTATACCTATCATTGATAGATTGCAATTGAGATTCAGTGTCCAAGTTAGCAGTGGGCAGTGTTATGTCTATGGTTCTATTCGAGTCGTTTGTGTTTGTCCTTGAGATTGTGGAATGTGTAACTGGAGATGATACTGACATCAACGGAGATTTTTATAGTAAACGATTCAATTGAATAAAACTGAATACTTAATAGAATAAATTGTGTCAAATGAAAACACATAATTTGGGGGGTTGAATATTATGTCACGTGTTCAAGCTGAGGGCTAAACTCTCCCGTGGTTTTTTTTTTTGTGACTTTTTAAAAGTACCAGAAGAATGAAAAATTTCAGAGAATTTCCATACTAAAATCTTCGCGAATTTGGGCAAACTCGATTTTGTTTGGCGATTTTTCCTGGTTCGCGACACAGCTCGAAAAAGTTTCCCAAACTCGCAAAACAAATTTGGAATTTGTCAATCTTCAATTAGCATACACTGATATAATCTCACCAGTCCTTCAAGTCAATATGTTTATTCCAAAAGAAGAGAGAACTAAAATCCACCAATACTTATTCAGTGGTATGTACAGACACCCAGGGAGTCGATAGGTTACTAGATAAGATCAGTTTACAAAGTGAGCGTACTTCAATTGTAATTCAAACAAACACACCAGAAATTGTATTTTCATTCATCATATATCACCAAATTGGGATTCATTTTTACTTAAAATAATTTACTAGAGCCTGTGCTATCATTCTGAGTTATCATTTGTTTCAACATTTTATCAGCTATATCAATCATTCAAATACAATATTTCACAGAAGCAAATGATTATAGTCTAAAAGACCTACCACATGTTAGATCGAGTTATTATAACAGAGGACATAGAAGTAATGACATCTCACCCATTTGCAACAATTCAAAGCCCAAATGATATTTATATTTTCACATGTTTATACATCGAAGTACAACTCACTTTCTAGTGATCTATAACCTTTCCCTAAGAAACTCTCTAAATTCAGATTTACTAACAATATATCCAACAGAAGGTGTTGTTGTCGCTAAAAAAGATTACAACCAAGCTAAACATGAAGAAATCGACACCAGAAATCTTTTCGTTATCAAAGCTTTACAATCATTAACTTCAAAAGGTTACGTCAAAACTCAATTCTCATGGCAATACTATTACTACACCTTAACTGATGAAGGTCTTGAATACTTACGTGAATACTTACACGTTCCAGAAGGTATTTTCCCAAAAACCAGATTACAAGATACCGTTGCTGAAAGACCAAGATACGGTAGAAGAAACTAGATTTTCCTACAAAAGGTGTTGTAATTTTGTAAATGAGTTAATATAAAAATATCGTTAGGTTAAGTTTCAGTGTAATGCGATATAGAGGTAATGTAATTTAAATGTAACACCAACTACATATTCAAGAAGAAATCAAGAGTCAGTCTTATTGAATTTGAATTATTGAATTAGAATTTTTGCATTTTATGTACTTAAAGATCAATCTTCTAGTGGTACCAATATCTCAATTTTATACCTTTTCATACACATAGTGCTCATTGAATACATTATACCAATGATCTCCTGCAAAGAATAGACTAATTCCTTGTTCTTTTGTTCTTTGATATGTTGACACTTCTAGGGCTAATGTTATAATCATGTGACATCCAAAAGGGCTCTAACTCTCTCCTATTTTCTTCTCAATTAACCCAGACATCTCAAAAAAGCAAAATCATCCAAACCGGAAAAAAAACAATTTGAAGAATCGCTAAATCAGTACTGAAATAGACCTTGTTGAATAGAACTTAATTGAATCAAGATGAAGTTAAACATTTCTTACCCAACTAACGGTACCAATAAATCCGTTGATATTGATGACGACCACAAATTACGTGTCTTCTACGAAAAAAGAATCGGTGCTGAAGTCGAAGGTGACTCAGTTGGTGATGAATTCAAAGGTTACATCTTCAAAATTGCGGGTGGTAACGATAAACAAGGTTTCCCAATGAAACAAGGTGTTTTATTACCAAACAGAGTTAAATTATTATTACATGATGGTGTCTCATGTTACAGAGCCAGAAGAAAAGGTGAAAGAAAGAGAAAATCTGTCAGAGGTGCTATTGTTACTCAAGATTTATCTGCTTTACATTTAGTCATCACCAAACAAGGTGAAACTGGTATTGAAGGTTTAACTGATGTCCAAACTCCAAAAAGATTAGGTCCAAAAAGAGCCAACAGAATTAGAAAATTCTACGGTTTAACCAAAGAAGATGACGTTAGACAATTCGTTGTTAGAAGAGAAATTGTTAAAGGTGATAAAGTCTACACTAAAGCTCCAAAGATTCAACGTTTAATTACTCCAAAAAGACTAGAAAGAAAACGTGCATTAAAAGCTCAAAAAATCAAAAATGCTCAAGCTTCAAGAGATGCTGCTGCTGAATACGCTCAGTTATTAGCTAAACGTTTACATGAACGTAAAGTTGAAAAAGGTGAAGCTAAAAAGAGAAGAGCTTCTTCTTTAAAAGCTTAAGTGTAATGATTTGGGGTTTGTAAACATAATGAAATATAATAAAGAAAAACATATATCAAAAATATATATTGAAAAGATGGTGCAATTTATATCTTTTTATATTAGAGAATGATCTAATATTGTTTTGTCGTTGCACAATTCACATTTTTATATAAAATAATCTGTAAAATAAAAAAATTGGAAAAGGTATTTTGAAAAGTGTAGATTTATTTATGAAGTGATTATGATTGATGATTGATGATTGAGTTATTGGTTGTTATATGTACCAGATATAGTCTCTATTATTATAGTCTCTAGTCTCTGCTTTAGTCTAGTCTAATACCTACCTATCTCTGCCCATCCAGACACCACACTTATAAATAATATTAGTGATAGACATCGTTTAAGTTTATAGTTTACATTGAACTTCCACTACACAACTCATACAAAATGGCAGGAGATGACTTATACGTAAGCCCTTATTATTAGCATTTAGATATCACTTGCTTACTAACTGATCATTTATTTATAGTCCTTTCCAACTCCATCTGAGGCCTTTGGAATACGAACCACCAACCAAAGAAAACCACCATCGACTCAAAGCACGAACACTTCAAGCTCTCATTACACAAGAACCCCCCCATTACATCCAAATCAAATAAGTACTCATAATATTCCAACTCAAACTAATCATCAACAACCAGTTCCACAACAAAGAGTCACTTCAAATCCACAAAATCATCAACAATCCATTAATAGTAGACCACAGCAACAATCAGTAAACTCCAATTTCAGTAGGTCTCAACCTTCAACTCCCTTTGTACAGAACTCACCAAACTATAATCAAGTCTATCAACAACCTAAAGAATTTGTCCAATATTCACAATCACAGCAAGTTCCCCAATTGTCACAACCCCAAAGAATTCAACAACAACAAACTAGAATAACTTCTGCTCCTTCTTCATACAGTCCACCAAAGGGACAGTACCATCAGCAACAATTATCTAATTTGCCAAACGATCCTAGTTATAGAAATGATGCAAGTCAAATTTTAGAACGCCAGTTAAGAGAATTATTTAATCGTGTTGATAGAAATAGAGATGGAAAGTTGGATGAAACTGAATTAATCACTGCACTTGCCAATGATGACGGTACAAGATTCCAATCAAGTACTGTTAAAGTAATGATGCAATTATTTGATGCCGATTCTTCTCAAGGTTTAGAATTTAAAGAGTTCTACCATTTATGGAATTACATATTACATTGGAGGAAAACTTTCAATAAATATGATATTGATCATAATGACAGGATTTCATTTGGTGAATATCAAACAGCAGTGGAAAGTTTTGGCTATAGGTTACCTACAGATATTGTATTATACGTATTTCAAAAATTTGGTGATTTTCATACAAATAAACCCATGACTTTAAAATTCGATATGTTTGTTGAAAGTTTGATTTGGTTATTACGTTGTACCAATATTTTTAAGAAATTTGATCTGAAAGGAAATGGGATTGCAACCATATCATTCCAAGATTTCGTTCATGAAATTCTTTCATTCATGTAGTCAATAAGAAGAAATAATAATAGAGTAAAGAATATTTTCAGGTAACCAAAGTTCAGTAATCAAAACATTTTAATATAGACCCACTGTTAATATACTTATTCAATCTTTACAAAAATAGTATCAAATTTAAAATGAAGTCATGTATGATCAATTCATTGACTAACATTCATGAAAAGACCATAAGAAGGAAATCACAAAAAAAATTCTTAGTTAAACACAGGCTTTCTTTTGTGGATCATACAGAGTTCAACTTTTTTTACAATAGATAATTTACTGGAAAATTTCTTCAATGATGACTTCAAAATTCTGATATTTTACCACCTTTGAAAAGATTCACAACTACTTATTGATTAAGAACATCTACGCTTAATTCAAAAAATAAAGATTAGAAAGTTGAATAAGATATAGTCAAAACAATATTTATTAAAGCATGTTATCTTCTATAATCCTCTGTGGAAGTGCAATTGGAATTATGAACTGCCGCCAAAACGGTAATATAACCTTGATGCAGTAGAACACCCAAAAGGTAGCAATTCTATGATATTTACAAATCCAGAGGTAGCGCCAAAACCTTTCGAAAAGACTGAATCAAAACAAAATAAAATGAAGAGATCATAATTCATAGTTATCCATTCCTGAGAATTGATGCTGTTCTTTGTTATTCATTGGTTTCTATAGAATCATATAATGAAAGAGATTACACAAAAACACAAGAATACACAAACACAATTAACAAAAAAAAGTGTGTTTATCAAGTAATCTTAGTACACACAACTTGAAACGATTTCAATATAGTAACTACAACTGATGAACTTAACACCTCTGAATAATGGTCATCAGAGGTCATTAGCTGGAAGTAAACTGAAATTTGAAACTTTTGAATCAAATAAAGAATTAGTCTCCAACGTTTCCGCCAAAACATACTATGATGCTGAATACAATGTTGGGATCAAATCATTACCAGAACAGACTGAAGACTTGAAATCAAGAAAAGGTGCTACTTTTAATCTTTTACTAGTTGGTCAAATTGGACTAGGAAAAACTACATTTATCAATACCCTTTTTGGAACATCACTCCTACCTAATATTTGGCATGATATGGAAGATGATAAACCAAATAAAACATTCTCCAATACAACAAACATCATTAAACACACCTTTTCTCTAACTGAAGAAAAGTTTGATTTAGAATGCTCTATTATTACTACTCCTGGATTTTGTGATTCAATTGATAATCAATTTTCTTATGTTCCAATCACTGAGTATATTGATCAACAGTTAAGATTGTATATGTTCCAAGAGGAACAACCTGATAGATCTAAAATTATAGATAACAGAGTTCATGCTTGCTTGTATTTTATCAATCCAACCTCTAAAGGTTTAACAGTTATTGATATTGAATCATTAAGACATATCTCAAATAGAGTTAATCTAATCCCAGTTATTGCCAAAGCTGATACCTTAACTGTTGAAGAATTAAAAGAAATTAAAGAGTTGATCCGTCAGATTATTGATGTCCATGAAATTAAAATTTGTGAACATATTGAAGATGAAGAAGTAAAATCTAAAATTTTAGAACAGGTTCCTTATGCTATCATTGGATCTGAGACGTTTGCTTCTAAACCTGATGGATCCTCAGTTAGAGGTAGAAAATATGACTGGGGTATTGCAGAAGTAGATAATGAAGATCACTGTGACTTCACTAAATTGAAAAATGTTTTATTAGCAACAAATATGATTGATTTAATTTCATCAACTGAATCATATTTCGAAAGATGTCGTGATAAATTAATCAAAACTAGAATTAATGAAGCAAAAGAAAAATTAAATGAAGAAGACAAATTGATTGATGGATTTAATTTTGAAAATATTGATAGAAATGGATTAAGAAATTACGAAATTTTATCTAAGTTCAACAAATCAATTGTTGATGATTTGGTTATTGAATGGAACCCAATATTTGTTCAAAAACAATTAACTCAAAGAAAGAAGTTTAATGAAATTGTTGCTTTTGAAGAAAGAAAATTCAAGGACTGGAAAAAAGCTCTATTTGCCAAACAAAATCTTTTAAATGAAGAAATTGAAGCATTGAGTACTGAAGTTAAGAGATTAAATGAAACTGTCCATCAATTACAAAGACCTGTTGTTGTTGAAGAAGCTCCAATTTTGATTCCTGAAGAAGCACATTTAGATCCTCCAGATTCTGCTTCAGTAAAGGCTGTTGAAGCAAATTGATGAGCCAATTATGTCATGGGTGTAGCTAAATAATAAATAAAATTGAAATGTGTTTATATTGATTGTAATTTGTGATGGTTCTTATCTTTCTCGTCTCCAGCTTCCATTATTGCTTATCGGCTCGGATCCCTTTGAAAAGAAGCCCTGGTCCCTCATCGCTTGTGGCCCCGCACAAAAATCATTTATATCCTATTTCTTATACGAGATGACCTCAAGTAGTTCCAAAATTATCATTATATCCCATCCTTTGACGAACTATCATAAAGCAACATACATTAGAAATCATCAGAAAATATGTTTGATATACTCTACGGTCCTAGAAAGGTGCGAAACTTCTTCTGGGGCGAACCACCTAGTGATCCAAAAGAAGCTAAACTATTATTCAAAATAGATTGTTTTGTATTAAGTTTTTGTTGTTTGAACTATTGGGTTAATTATTTAGATAGAACTAATTTAGCTAATGCATTTGTTTCTGGAATGGCTGAAGATTTGGGGATGCATGGGAATGAGTACAATGTTATCAATACAGTATTCACAATTGGTTACATTATAGGTATGATTCCAAACAATTTGATATTGTTGAAAGTACCACCAAGATACTGGCTATCATTCTGTTGCTTTGGATGGGGGTTGTTAACATTAGCCATGTTTAGAGTCACTAACTATAGACAAATTTGTGCCATCAGATTTTTTCAAGCATTGTTTGAAAGTTCAACATTCACGGGAAGTCATTTATTATTAGGATCATGGTACAATGCCGAGGATAAAGTCAACGAACATACTGGATTAACTCAAACTTCTGAATTAACGAAAAGATCTGCTATTTTCACATCATCTGGACTATTAGGATCAATTTTCAGCTCATTTATGCAAGCTTCAATTTATACAAATATGAATGATTATAGAGGTTTAGCTGGTTGGAGATGGTTGTTCATAATTGATTTCATAATCACTATGCCTATTGCTTTATACTCATTACTCTGTTTCCCAGATACTCCAGATACTTGTAAAGCATGGTATTTCAGTAAAGAAGAAATCAAATTAGCACAAAAGAGAGTTACAAATCCAACAATGAAGAAGAAATTTGGTCTTGATGTATTTAAAAGAGTTACATGTAATTGGCATTTTTATTTGTTTAGTTTGTTATGGGTCTTTGGAAGTTTAAATGAATCATTTGCATCAAACAGTTTATTTGCAATTTATTTAAAACTTTTTAATTATTCAGTAAATGATCGAAATCATTTCCCAATAGGTGTTTATGCTATCGGGATTGTTTCTACGATAGGGTCTGCGTTATTTGTCGATCATACAGGTGGTAGATTTCATTGGATGATTGCCACGTACATTTCAGTTTTTTCGTTAATTGGTTCAATTTTGATTCTTATTAATCCATACAGTAGACCATTACAATTCATTGGTCAATACCTTGGTGGTGTTGCATACGCTGGACAAGCCATTTTCTTTGCATGGGCGAATTTAGTCACAAGGAATGATTTACAAGAAAGAGCTATTGTTATTGCATCTATGAATATGTTTGGAGGTGCAGTTAATGCTTGGTGGTCATTGATTTTTTATAACGTTTCAACTGCTCCTGAGTATAAAAAAGGCTGTTACTCAATGATTGCAACTACTATTGCTACTGCTATTTTAGCTTATGTGATTAGAATTTTACAACTACGAGATAATAAAGTATTTTTAACTACTGTTGATGATGCAATTGATGATGACGATGAAATTAATGAACAAGTTAATAATGATAATGAAGAAGAGAAACAAGTAGACTCCATGTCAGCTATTAATATCAAGGAGAAATAATTTTACATATTCTGTTAAAAAAGTTAAGTTCTCATTAAGTAAATGTATATTTCGTTATTCATTAGCATTTGGGAAAGATTGTTTTAGTCTTTCTGCAAGGATCAAAAGTTCAGGGGTATCCAATTCACCATAATATTTTAGTCCTTCGATTAAACCATTCAAATGTTGATTAAAAGTATCTAAATATTCATTTAGATAAGTATTCAATTTTTCTTGTCTTTCAAGGTTTTTCTCATAATCATAAAGTTGACCTTTTAATCTATCACTATATTTTTCAAATAATTCAAAATTCAATAGAATTAAAACTTTTCTTAAAGATAGAACAAAATTTGAATAACCACTAATAATTTGAATTAATTTGCTGAAAAGTTTGATCAATTTTTCATTTGTTAAAATTGAGTTTTTCAAAACAACATTTAAGAATTTTTGTAGATTTGAACTAATCTCTTCACATTCATTAATATTGTTATATTCTTTCTCAAAATTATCCCAATTTGATTCAATGACATCAGTTGTTATAAAATTAAAATAAATTCTGAAAAAATCTTTCATTCTGTCATGCAAGCTTCTTGCTCTTGAAATCCATTTTGGTGTAGGTTTCTCAAAATACTTGTACTTCCAGATTTTATTTTTATTGATTTCCAACCATGATTCATTTAATAATTGATCTGTAAAATGTAAGTTAACCAAATGTCTGAAAATTAACTGATATTGTGTTACGTTTGTTCTTGAAATTATTAAATTTAATGGAAATGGTAAAACTAAATCAAAATTTAAATAATTTATAGCTTTCAAACTTTCAATTGATTTGGATTCATTCATAGTTTCATCATTATTACCATTTAAAGTCTTGGTGATCAGTTGTTTAATTGTGTCAAAATTATTTGAATGTAATGCAACTTCAGCATCAATGGCTTCAACTTTTAAGATTTCAATAAGATAGTCATAAATTGATTCTTTTTCAACAGTGACATTTAATAACTGAGATATCAACTCATCATCATTGGTATCATCATAAATAGAATTAAATGATCTTTTCAATCTTGAAGTTGAAACCTGATTACGAGGTTTTTTCAATTCAGATGAAATGGAAGTTAAAAATTTATTGATAATCAAGGAGTTCGGTAATAAGTAAAACTTTTTCAATTGTAGTAATATATTCTTGAAATCATATCCATTTGTGAATAAATCTAGAATATATCTGTTTGAAATTGTATAGGCTTCTTCTAAAATCAATAACAAATTAGACGAGTCTAAACTTGTAATAAAATTATTTGAGAATAAATCAATCTTGACACCACATTCTTTTAAAACATCTAAATATTTACCTGTCAATAAAACTTTAATTTGAGAATCTCTGTTTGAAAACTGTTTGGGTAAACCATCCGTTCTTATAATAAATTTTGAGTTCCAATACTGTTCAGCATTGAAATTATTTAATTTGAAATCATGAACAAGATTAGTAGAAATAAAGAACTCATTGAATGGATCATTTAGTTCACCTTTGGTAATCCAATCATTCAACATTAATACATAGCTTTTACTTATATTGTTGAGTAAAGAGCTCAAAAATTCATTTGATTTGAAATCTCCAACGTTTAAGTCCAATCTTTCTTGAATTATTTGAATGACAAGACCACCTTTAACAACATGATGGTTTGTTGGATCTGATAATAAATCAATTGAACCATTTTTTTGTAAATCTGTTTTTATATGAGCCACAAAATTATCAAATGCATTCTTTGAAGTTTCTTTATGCCTTATTTCATTCAAAGTATAAATATTCATTATTATTTCATATAAATGAGTCATATTATAAGTGATGTTTATTCTTAGATCTTGTTCTAATTGTCTTAATGAAAAATCTTTATTGAATTTAAATTGAGTACTTATGTTATCAATAAACTTGACGTATCTTCTAAGAAACTGCCGTATTTCATAAACAAACGATTGCAATACTTGACCGTATAAAGATGAGCTAAAGATTTCAGTAAATGTAGTCAATGCAACATACATTTTACTCAAATGAACTAACCTCTTAGTTAAATCTTTTAGACTTGAGTCTAAGTTTTTATTAATTCTATAGTCTGGACCTTCCTTCCGTAGTGCTTCAATATCAGGTGAGTATTTTTCAACATAGCGTATATACGAGCCTTCCAACCCTATCAACACGTATAATAAGTCATCTATAATCAGGGCTTCCTGTACTCTTTTGTCTTCAATCTCACTCAATGGAAACGGTTTGACCTTGGTGTTTTGAGAGTAGCTTGGTTGGAAGTTCACCTGCCTAGCACCTAAACCAGCCTGCGCATCATCCACTAAGACAACAGAATCAGCACTCATGAGCAACAATTCTCTTTTAAATCAAAGTGTAAACAAAAACAAAATCGAATAAAATCGCGAATTGACAGATCTCCGGGTAACTTTACTATTTTCAAAATCGCCACTAACAAAATGATGTAAACTAAGCCAAATTAAATCAAAACAGTTCAAACAATCCGTTAAAATCACACAATGTTTCTAACCAGAAGTGAATACGATCGTGGTGTCAGCACGTTCTCTCCAGAAGGTCGTCTTTTCCAGGTCGAGTACTCATTAGAAGCAATCAAAGTATGTAATTATATCTGACTAGATGATTGTAACATACTAACCGTTATATTGCTTCTAGTTAGGTTCAACAGCTATAGGGATTGCCACCAGTGAAGGTGTTGTATTAGGTGTGGAGAAAAGAGTCACGTCTTCATTGCTTGAATCATCATCAATTGAAAAAATTGTTGAAATTGATACACATGTTGGTTGTGCAATGTCCGGTTTAACAGCAGATGCAAGATCAATGATCGATCACGCAAGAGTAAGTTCAGTGAATCATTCTTTATATTACGATGAAGCAATTGGTGTTGAAAGTTTAACCCAGTCTGTTGCTGATTTAGCTTTGAGGTTTGGTGAAGGTGCTTCAGGTGAAGAAAGATTAATGTCAAGACCATTTGGTGTTGCTTTATTGATTGCTGGGTTTGATAAGGAAAAAGGTGCTCAGTTGTATCATACTGAACCATCAGGAACTTTTTATAGATACGATGCTAAAGCCATTGGTTCCGGTTCAGAAGGTGCTCAAGCTGAATTACAAAACGAATATCATAGTTCCTTAACATTGAAAGA
The DNA here is from genome assembly GCA_003708145.3 of Phaffomyces orbus. NCBI lineage: Eukaryota > Fungi > Ascomycota > Saccharomycetes > Phaffomycetales > Phaffomycetaceae > Phaffomyces > Phaffomyces orbus. The sequence goes on from PPNK03000004.1 coordinate 118,015, forward strand.
AGCAGAATTATTGATTTTAAAGATTTTAAAACAAGTTATGGAAGAAAAACTAGATGAGAATAATGTTCAATTAAGTTCTGTTACTGAATCTGAAGGGTTCAAAATTTATGATAATGAAGTTACTTCTGAAATAATCAAAGTTTTAAAAGAACAAGAAATTGAAGAAAATTCAGAAGCATAGAGATCAATGAAATAAATAATCATTACGAAATAACTAAAAAAAAAAAGAGAAAATCATCCAATATTGTAGTGTTTGTAATTAACTTAATCAACTAAATGAGAATATTCAGGAACTTCTTTAACTTTTGAATTGAAGAATTTTTCAAGTTTATTTGCATTTTTAAAATAAGTTGTATTTTCGCCATTATAGCTTCTACAATTCTTGAAGATTAACTTAGCATCATAAACAAACTCTTCCATAGCTGAATAATGATCATTTTCTAATTTTTGTTCCATCGTACTCAAATCCATTGGTTCTTTAATAACTTGATAATAATCAGGAACTTCTTCTTTATTGACAGGAGTTGCAAAAGGCCATGAAGCTGCGTTATTCTGTAATTCTGTTAATAGATGTTGCATATAAGCATGATGAGGAGATCTTCTTGGTCTTTGTGCCAATTCATCCATTTCTGGAGTCCAGCCACTTTCTTTCAATCCAGGAATTAACATTGGATCTATTGGTTTTATGTTCGATAAATCTTTAAAATGTTTTAAACCAGGTCTGACTAAATGACTTTTAGAGATTTCTCTAATCTTTCTTTGAATTGCAACTTTTTGTAGTAATAAAATTTTAGCACTATCAAGATACCGTATTCTTGGTAACATTGAACATTGCATTAATGTACCACCTTCATAATCTTTAATATACCCCATCCAAACATGTTTATCTAGCGTTATTTCCTTCGTGAAACCTTGTTTCTTAAAATACCCAATAGCATAATTATCAGCATAAGTCAAGAAGTATTTAATCGGTGAAGTTGCTCTAACATAATCTTTCAAATGATTCATTAAATGAGCACCGTAACCTCTGACTTGTTCAGTTGAACTGATGGCACAAAACACAATCTCTGCAAATTCTCTTGAATCAAATGGTCTATAAGTGATACCACCAACTACAGTTAATGGTTTTCTAACAACTGCTATAGATAAATGACTTCTATCATAAACTAACCTTGCTATATACTCTCTAGGCATTTTGGGCAATTGTTTTTGGAAAATATTCTTAAGACCAGTAAGAACCATCATGTTTTCTTTTGAATTATCGTTATTAACGACTCTGAATTCTATTTTACCTTCTCTTTCTTCTAAAACTGAAGGTCTTTCTTTGAAAGTATATGTTTGTCCATCATATTCAAAAGTTGTAGTGCGTTTTGCCTCTTCATCATTATCATCATCATCTTTTTTATCTCCATCAGCAATTTCCACTGCATCTTCTTCTTCCTCTTCTTCATCTTCTCCTTCATTTTCTTCGTCATTATAGTCATCATCGTTATTTTTTTCTGCCTCAACATTTTTATCATTATCATTATAATTATCATCTCCATCTTTCAATTTAGCTCGTTTCGCTAATGGTTCATCATCATGCGTATCAAGAGCCATTCTTTTAATATCTTCGACCATTAAAACTCACAATAGTAACCCTTCTGGTGGTCTCTAAATTATGTACAGTATTCAATACATCTTTTTGATATCTTTTCCTCGAGATTTATTTCTTGTAGTGAAATTTCGTTATGTCATAAATCCGAAACTCCGAGATCCATACAAGCAAATGACATATTAGCGTTTGATAAAATAAATAAATAAATAAATGGATGTTATCACCAGTCTTCATCATCAATGAACGATTCTTCTAGCTTTGCAACTGCTTCTTCTGCCTTTCGATGGATTTCATCTAATCCACTTACAATTTCAATGAATTTTGAATCATTTAATGCATTTTTAACAAATTCCCAACCATTTAATTTGAATTCATTAATGATATTTGAAGAGCAAGCTGAACAGTTCTCAAATGCTGGTGTTTGTAGTTTCATCGTTTGATGATTTGTTAAAAAACCTCTTAATTGATGAGATAATTCACCTAATATAGTTACATCATTTGGAGTTGCTTGATTTCGTAAAGGGTGTTGTAATAATGAAACAACTAGTTCAACAGCTAATGATGCTGCTAGCATTGCTACCCCAGGTCTTGTGACGGTACACATTTGATCTAAGGTACGATCAGTTAAACTATCCATTGGTGCAACAACATCATTACAGAAGTAACAACCTAAATTACCACTGTTACCATGTCTCATTACCAGATAACTATCAAATCCTAATGCTGCATTAATGACAATTCTGTCATGAACATTACCTAGCACAGTAGGTAACCATCTTGTCTCTCTTGAATCTGTTAATAGGAAAACCACGTCATGTTCTTTAACTAACGACTCTAATTGATTAAACTGTTCACGTTGTTTAGATTCGTTTGTAATAGGATGGCCAATCATTGGAATTTCTAAATCATAACCTTTTGAAGTAACTGATGGGAATATTTTTTTCAGTGCTTCTGAAGCCTGTAAAGCTTTAAGTTTGTCAACATCATCAAAATTAAATAATGGTTGTCTAACAGGATTTGAAAATGATACTTTACCATTATCAACAAAAGTTATATTTCTAGCACCCCAACCAAGTAACGCCCTTGAAACATAACTTCCCAATGTACCAGCACCTAAGAGTAAAAATTTAGTTTTCTTTAGAATATCTAGATTCAATTCAGGTGCAATTCTCCATTTCATTAATTTCAAATTCAAATCGACAGATTGTTCAGCAAGTTTGATTGGATCAATTAATGAAGATAAATCAGATAATTTGGGACCTAATTTATTTTGTAAAGTACGTTCCCATCCTGAAATTTTCGTCACATCAGTTTCAATATTTTTCAAGTCTAATTGGAATGATTCACCAGATAATCTGTAGCCATTGACTTTAATTGAATTGAATCCATGTATCGATAACGCAGTAAGGAAGTTATTCAATAACTTTGACGGTTTATTGGGAATTAGACATGAATCAATATATCCAATTTCTAATTTTTCTGAAGTTATGGTAGTATCTAATGAAGATAATGGTAGACATTGGTTCTCTTCGATTATGAAATAACCAAATTGAGTCTTATCTTTTACGAAATCAAGAATTTTATCAGGAATGATTTCAATTGTTGAACTATTTAAGACTTCCCATTTTGAATATAAAGTTGGAATTGAAATCCAATGAAAGAATTTAAATTTCTTCAAATCTGCAAAACAAATCATATCAAGAGAGTTCAACAGTGAAGGATTTTGCAAAAATGACTTATCTCTAATATTTGATAAGATTAGTTCAGATTTCTCTTTCAAGAACTTAGATTTATCTAAGTTTTTAAATTCTTCAATTGTATTGAAATTGACAATCGTCGAGTTTAAGAATAGCACTGATGACTCAGAGTATAATGAATCATCTATTTCATTGAAACTTGAAGACGATAAATTGATTGCTGTTGGTTCATTAATTGGTAAGGATTTGACATTAATAGTAGCAAAAATTGAAATTGTACTTGAATCTAATTTGAATTCATCTAATTTCAAATTGCATAGTTTCTGAAAGAAGGAAGAATCAATAAATGATTTCAACGGGGTGAATTTGAGAGTGTTAATATCAGACATTTCTACTAAATGTATCTAAACAAAAGAAGCAAATTTATTATATAACGAATAACTAATAACTAAAATGGTATTACGTAACACACTAATATACAATGTACAAATCACTAATCCTCCAAAGTCATATCATCTAACTCATCCAAAAGTTCATCAATGTCAATTTCTGGAGCATCTTCATCTTCTTCGTCTTCTTCCATTTCATCATCGTTACGAGGAACTGGAGCTTGTTGATCTTTATACAAATTAACAGATTGTCTTAATTCAGCATCTTCTTCCAATTCTTGTAAGAATAATTCATAATCCTTTTCAGCCCTTTCAGCTTCTTGTTTAGCTTGTCTAGATTCATCAGAAGCACGGATATCAGCGTGTTCTTTTGCCATTCTCTTCAATTTCCAGTTTCTGTTTCTTCTCGTCTTTCTAATGTATAACTTCTTGACTAAGATAACGTCTGGTAAATTAGTTGGATCCAAATCATCCCATAAATCTGAATTATAGTTGGAATTAGTGGTATAATAACCCATAACTGAATCACCTGGATGTAAAATACCACCAAGATGGGACCTGACATAAAATTCACGATTATTACTACCTAAATCAGCTGCTCTTGCACATGTAATATCTGCTTGAACGTATCTACCTTTAGTATAACCAGTTGGTTCAACATCCAGGACAATAAATTCAACTAACTGGGAAACTTCAGCTAATGAAGGGAATGGTTTTTTCCAATAGACATTTGCAGCTAAATCAGCAATTTGTAAAGTATTTGGATCTAAAAATTGAATGGAATTTGAAATTTTGGAACATAAGACAACTCTTGAAATATTTCCTAAAGATTGTGCTAATTTTTTTGGTAATATAACTATATCATCTCTACAGATTGGAACAATTTCAACGGAATATGAAAATTTATAAGATGCAGTACCTGAATGAATATCTTGACTGACTAATTCTTCAGATTTTTTAGATTTTGTTGGTGTAACTGAATTTAGGAAATCAATCATTTTAACAGCATGAGATTTTTGTGCATAAAAGAAATCTAAACCATCTTTGGATTCTTGAATAGAAATGGTATCAACATGGGCATTATGTTTCAAGATCAGTTGTTCCAAAAATAAGAAGGTTCTTTTATGATGAACTTTTTGTCTAATTTGAACACTTGCTCTCCAAGTGTTAACAGTATAAGATTTAGCACAATCAGGACATTGCATAGCAATAACGACATACTCCACTTCAAAACTTTGTTGGATGATGGTGTTAGCCATAGCTTCACCTTGAACTGTTAACTTTACTTTAACACGACGTGAATGAGGTTCAGTCCACAGAAATGAAGCATCAATTAAACGAACTTTATTCAAACCTTTCAATCTTCTTAGACATAATGCTAATAGCTCTCTTGATTCCAACTCAGCTCTGATCCATTGTGTTGGTGGTTGCAAGAAACGTTCACAGTTTCTACAGAAGGATAAATTAGCTTCACGAGGAATACCTTCTGTGATATCAACAGTTAATTTGATACAATCGTAACACATGACTAAACCTTGGGAACCATCCATAGGAACACCACAGTTACAACATAGAACAGTTGCAACACCAGCTTGCTGCTGTGTGAGATCTAGTGGAGTGTAAGACATCTTTCCAGTGAATAATTTCTATAAAACAAATAAAATGAGTTGGATTCAAGTCTTTTTACTAATACAAAAAAAAAATTTCACATAAAAATTTAGCGATGAGTTTGATTATGTAAGGAGTATTACTAGTTACTAGTTACTGTATTCTGCTGAAGATGACCTCTTTAGTGGCCACAGTCGAGCAGTTGTCTGTCCCCAGGGACTGCCTCCAGGTAGAGAGATCACTGCTTCAGTACTGCAAATTTGCGGGTGTTTTATCCCTGATGAGTTTAGCTGTTTTGCTGGATTTGAATCTGGATCCTATCGAGAACAGAACTTCAAAGAAACAGAATAGAGTGTTCTCCTTGGTTTTAGGAGTAGCTCTGTTTGGAATATCTGCTGTTGTGCTGATATTAGGCTTGAGGAACTACTTTGATGTGACTTACAGATTGGTCAGTCAAAGACCATTGACCGGTATTAATGTCTCACTGAAATTGGTTCTTTCTGCTTCTGTTGCTGTGCTGCTGACATTGAACATCATGGTGCTGGTCTCAGGGTAGACACTACAAACAGAACCTACCACTACTGCTCCTATAATTACTATAATATAGTGTTATAACGGTTCTGCCTGGGTTTCTTGGTTATGAAGCACTCCCACCATCTTTCTTTATAAAATTTTTATCTCAAAGTGAAATCAAAACAAACTAAACTCATACAAAACAAACAAAAAAATGGCTCCTAAGAAGTGTAAAGTCTGTGGGTTTTCAGAATTCACCCGTGATATCCACTCTGCTTCCTCAGATTTGGCCTGTTCCAGATGTGGTTCTGTTTATGAGGAAAACCCCATTGTTTCCGAAGTCACTTTTGGTGAGTCCTCCAATGGTGCTGCCATTGTCCAAGGGTCCTTCGTTGGTCCTGATCAGGCCTCTGCTGCTTTCACATTGGGTCCAAGAGGGAGCTCCATGGATAGTAGAACTAAAACTTTGGCCAGTGCTAAAAGAAAAATAAGAGCAGTTTCAAATGCTTTAAGAATCCCTGAATACGTTTCTGATGCTGCTTATCAATGGTTTAGTTTAGCTTTAACCAATAACTTCGTCAAGGGGAGAAGATCTCAAAATGTCATTGCCGCTTGCTTGTACGTTGCTTGTCGTAAAGAAAAAACCCATCACATGTTGATTGATTTCAGTGCAAGATTACAAATTTCTGTGTTTTCAGTTGGTGCAACTTTCTTAAAAATGGTTAAAACTTTACACATCACTAACTTACCTCTAGCTGATCCATCTTTATTCATCCAACATTTTGCTGAAAAGTTAGACTTTGGTGATGAGAAACTAAAAGTTGTTAGAGATGCCGTTAAACTAGCTCAAAGAATGGCTGATGATTGGATACATGAAGGTAGAAGACCTGCTGGTATTGCCGGTGCTTGTTTGCTACTTGCTTCAAGAATGAATAATTTCAGAAGAACTCATGCAGAAATCGTGGCAGTTGCTCATGTCGCTGAAGAAACTTTACAAAGAAGGTTAAATGAATTCAGGAAAACGGATGCCGCTAATTGTACAATTGAAGAATTTAGAAATAAAGAAGAATTTGCAAACTCTTTACCTCCTTCATACACTAATAAACTACAAAAAAACCAACAACTTTTAAAAGATGTGAAAGATGATAAATTCAATTTTGCTCAATCTATAAATGCAATTAATATTGAAATTGATCCAACTGAAAAACCACAGGATGTTGAAGATCATACTTTAATGAAAAGATTATTAGTTGACACTGATATCAATTCCGATGAAATTTTACAACAATTAGAGAGAGTTAAAGAAAGACAAAAAAAAGATGTTGAAAGAGTTTTGAAATCCAACAGTCTGACGATTAGATCAGATGGAATAGAAGATAATAATGAAGATAATGAAGATAATGAAGAGGAAGAACAAGAAGAACAAGGAAAAAAGCTAAGAAATCAAACGCCCAATACTTTTGATTCAGATAAACCAAGAAATTTCCATCTATTGCCAACAACAGCATCCGTCTTAGAAACAATCTCATCACATCCAACCGAATTTGATGATATTGACGATGATGAAATCGATAATTTCCTGCTATCACAAGAAGAATCAGAGATCAAGGAAAGAGTATGGGTTGGACTGAATGAAGAGTTCTTATTAGATCAAGAAAGAAAAAGACTAAAGGCAGAAGCAGATGAGATTTCAGGACATCAGCAACCGAAAAGGAGAAAGAAACCAAAGACTGAAAAAGATGCAGTTGATTCTTTAGACCAAGATAATTTAGAAAACGCTCTAAAATCAATCGGTGAAAATTCATCCGCTAGTGCTGCTGCTCGGAGTATGATTATCAAGAAGGCTCCATCCAAGAAGATCAACTACTCTGCTCTAAACAGTTTATTCGATTGATTATAATCTTTTGTAATGAAATTTAATGATAAAATTTAAAAATGACATATTTACGTAATCAACGCTAATAATCTTATGTAAGCGATGAGCTCTGAAAATTTTTTGTCACATAATTTTTTTATCTTTCCTACTAATATCTGAACTACCCAATTGATATAAATTACGAAAATGGTAAAGAAGAGAGGGGCAGCAGTGTTACCAAATAACATCATCTTATTGCAGAACTTGGTACGTAGAGATCCAGAATCATACCGTGAAGAGTTCTTACAACAATACGCCCATTATGAATCATTAAGAGATTTATTCATGTTAAATCCATCAGCATCACAAAACAATGAAGAATTTTCAGAATTAATTACATTTGTCAGTGCTGTTTGTGGATGCTTTCCAAAAGAAACAAAAGACTATCCTAATGAACTAAAAGCACTAATATCAAACAATCATAGAGATTTAACTCCAGAATTAAGAGAAAAAATTATTCAATGTTTAGTTATGTTAAGAAATAAAGATATCATTACAGCAGAATCTTTGATCCAAACTATTTTCCCTTTATTAGCTGCTTATTCAGGTACTTCTAACTTAAACACTCACCATTCAAAGGCGTTACGTCATCAAGTTTATTCAACATTAATTAGTTTACTGAAGAACATTAACACTGGTTCAAAAAATCAAAAACTGAATAGATCAACTCAAGCTTTATTGTTCAATTTATTAGAACAAAAGGATTCCCAAGGTCTATGGGCAACTAAATTAACTAGAGAACTATGGAGAAGAGGTATCTGGGATGATTCAAGAACCGTTGAAATCATGACTCAAGCAACATTACATCCAGATTCTAAAGTTGCAATTTCTGGTGTCAAATTCTTTTTAGGTGCTGATAAAGAAAGAGAAGATAATTTTGAAGATGATTCAGATGAAGAAGGATTTGATTTAAGTGCTTTAAAACATCAAATGACAATTAATAAAAAATCAGGTAAAAGAGCTAAAAAATTAGATAAAGTAATGAAATCAATTGAAAAAAAGAAGAAACCAAGTCATTCTGCAACATATTTAAATTTCTCAGCAATGCATCTATTAAGAGATCCTCAAGGTTTTGCAGAACAATTATTTGAACGTCATTTACAAGGAAAAGGATCAAATAAATTCAATTTAGAACAAAAAATTTCTCTAATGAATTTAGTTTCAAGATTAATTGGTACACATAAATTGACAGTTTTAGGTATTTATTCATTTTTTTTAAAATATTTGACACCAAAACAAAGAGACGTTACACAAATTATGGCTGCATGTGCTCAAGCATCACATGATTTGGTTCCACCTGAAAACATCTCAGTCGTTATTAGAAAAATTGCTGATGAATTCGTTTCTGATGGTGTTGCTGCAGAAGTTGCTGCAGCTGGTATTAATACAATTAGAGAGATTTTATCAAGAAATCCATTAGCTATTGACGAAACTTTATTACATGATTTAGTTGATTATAAAGGTTCTAAATCCAAATCAGTTAATATTGCAGCAAAATCTTTGATTTCACTATTTAGAGAAGTTGCCCCAGAAATGTTACATCGTAAAGATCGTGGTAAAACTGCTACAATGGAATTATCTGCAGGTGAAAGAACTACTCTTCAATATGGTGTTGAATCCAACGTTTCTAGTATTCCAGGTATAGAATTATTGGCTAAATGGAGGGAAGAACAAGGTCTTGGTACAAATGAAGATGAAGACGATGAAGCTAATTGGGAAATTGATGATGAAGAAGTCAATGATTCTGATATTGAGGGTGATTGGGTTACTATTGAATCTGATAAAGAATATGATGTTGAATTTTCTGATGATGAAAACGATGAAGAAAAAGATCAAAAACCCGATGAACAAGAAGAAGGTGATTCTGATTTAGATTTATCTGATGATGAAGATAAAGAAATGATCGATGATGAAGACAAATCATCTACTGAACGAGTTGTTGCTTCAACTACTAAATCAGGCCCAGATGCTGCTTTCAACGAATTAGCTGCTAATCGTATTTTAACACCTGCAGATTTTGCTAAAATACAAGAATTAAGAGTTCAAGCAGGTATGGATAAACTAACAGGTAATAATAAAAATGAAGATCATGTTGATTCATCATCATTAGTTGGACCAGTTAAATATAAACAATTACGTGAAGAAAGAATTGCTCAAGCTAGAGAAGGTCGTGAAGAGAGAGACAAGTTTGGTTCTCATAAAGGTAAACGTGAAGGTGCACATTCAACAACCAATAGAGAAAAAGCTCGTAAGAAGAATTTCGTCATGATGGTTCATAAAAGAGATGTTCAAGGTAAAGCTAAAAAATCATTACGTGATAAACAAAAGATTTTAAGAGCTCATATCACTAAACAGAAGAAGAAAGGTCATTAGTGTTCCAATCAACCAATTGAGTTTGTAATTTTAGATTCATAAGTAGAGTTTTTTTTATTGAATGCATTATACTTTACATGAATATTTAATTTGAAATTTTTAATTATCTAGTATCTTTTTTTGGTCTTTTACCAGAATGTTTCATTAATTTATTCTCTTTACCATGTTTACGTTTATTATTTTTTCTCTTTTCCCCAAAATTATCCTTTTCCATATCAAGTACAGCAGCTCTTTTGGCATTTGAAGTTTTTTGTAGAGATTCTTCAATGACTTTATCATCACTTGTTTTATCATATTTATCTAATTTTTTACCAATTCTTTCTTCAATTCCCAAAATTCTTTCAACATCTTTTTCTGTAACAAAACTAATACTTTCACCATCTCTTCCAGCACGCGCAGTACGACCAACTCTATGAACGAAATCGTCTGCATCTGCAGGAATGTCATAATTAATAACCAATCCAACTGTTGGGATATCTAAACCTCTTGATGCGACATCAGTGGCAATTAAAACTCTAGATGCACCGGCTTTAAATCTGTGTAATGAATTTGTTCTTTCAGATTGTGCCATTTCTGAATGTAATGATGATACTTTGATGTCTAGGTTTCTTAAAGTTCTTCTCAAAATTTCAGCTGTTGCTGTTCTATTAACAAAAACAATTGCAATTTTTTCATTATTCTCTTCACTCGTTAAAACGTTATGTAAATATGCTTCTTTAACATAAGATGGTAAAAATATATAATTTGTTAATAATTTTTCAGGAATTTTGATTGAATCCATCGTGTCTGTTTCATGAATAAATACAGGTGGTTTACCTTCAGTAACTGGTTTATCCTTCAAAGATCTGACTGCGTCAGTAACGGTAGCAGTGAATAGTAATGTTTGTCTTTGTTCTGATGGTGGTAATATACTAAAACAACGTTCTAAATCGCTACTAAATGTATTACTCAATAATCTATCAGCCTCATCTAAAACCAAGTATTTAACTCTTCTTAACCCATTCACTGTATCTTCACCACTATTTAAAATATGATCAGCTAGTCTTCCAGGTGTGGCGACAACAAAATGTGGTTTGTTTCTTAATTGGATAGCTTGCTCAATGAAATCTTCACCACCAACAACAACTGCAACTCTGATGTTCATTGCTGAACCTAATGCTCTAAATTGATCTGCGATTTGTAATGCTAACTCTCTAGTCGGTGTCAATATGAGACCATAGATAGCACAAGGATCTTCAGACCATTTGGTTAACATTGGAGCACCGAACGCAATGGTTTTACCAGAACCTGTTTTAGCACCACCAATACAGTCATGACCAGCTAAGATTTTGGGTATACAGGCCTTTTGAATCGCTGTTGGGGTGTTAATTTTCATGGAAGTCAATGCCTCACATAGCCACTTGGAAGTTCCTAGTTCTTTAAAAGACATGATAGAGAATCTAGTTAATATCTAATAATGAGATAGATTCAGTTTCTTTATTTATATCTAGTAGAAAAAATTAAATTTTTAAAGGATTGCGGTCCGAACCGATGAGATGAAAAAGGGTAATTTTATACATGTAGTCTTGACCGTTGAAAAACAAAAAAAAATTGAAAAAAACAGAAAAAATATTGGGAACTGGAGCCTGTGGAAATTGTAAGAAATTTTAGTTATTAAATGTTTTTGAAAGTTAATCAGTCTTATAGTATGAGATATTTCTAGAAACTTTTGTATTAGGCAAAACGTTTCCAGTCTTCTTTTTACTGAGTTATTTTTGAAGCCAATGTTTTCAACACCCGATAGGACGCAATTAATTACACAAGTTGAAACATTTAAGTATATAAATTAATTAGCTCAATTATCTAATTGTCATATCCTCAAAAGCACATATCTAAATTCTAAGATCTGGGAGAAAGAAAATCACGATTATTTTTGTTCAACTACGTAGTGATTTTTACCTATCCTTTTTTTTCACCATTTAATCTATTTTCAATCTATTTACACACACAGAATATTTACAATTTATTGAAATAACAATCATTTACCTAGTAATCATAGCTTTCCAGCACATTCGCCCATCATATGAATTAGATTCTCGATATTTTCTTGTTTTAACCCACTTATTGGAATAATCTTCCATTGTTTATCATCAACAACATACTTCTTCAACTGTTGATATTTCTCTTTTGTGTTCTCTAAATCTGCCTTTGTAGCAACTACTAAAACTTTCTTACCTTCAACTCGTTCACCCATCTCATTTAACAATATTTCAAAATCCTTAATTGGATCATCATTGCCTAAACTTAAAACAAACACTAATCCACCACTTCTTTCAATATGACGTAAAAAATCCATTCCCATACCTTTATTCTGAGATGCACCTTTAATTAAACCAGGAATATCTGCGACAGTGAAAGATGGTTTATCTAATCCTAAAGGTATAGTTCCAATAGTTGGTTGTAAAGTCGTAAATTCCCAGTGTCCAACTCTTGGTCTTGCATTTGAAATTGCTCTTAATAAAGTTGATTTCCCAGCATTTGGTAATCCAACTAGACCTAAATCAGCTAATAGTTTTAATTCAAATAAAAAGAATCCTTCAATGTAATTTCTACCATTTTTACAAAATCTTGGATTTCTAACTTCATTAGTTAGGAAATGCATGTTGCCTAATCCACCTTTCCCGCCTTTTAACAATAAGATTGGTCTTTTGGAAGGTTTTGATAAATCGATGCCATGAATAGGGAATAAGTCACTTTCTTTCTCTGCTTTAATTAAGTTATAATCATATTTTTGAACTTTTTTATTCAATTTTGTGAAATATTCTTTATTAAGATGCCATGATTCATCTTTATCTTTATCTTTAAATTTCCAACCTTGACCAATTTCCCAGCTGCTTCTTTCCAATTGAATTAAATCAGGTTCTATAGAATCATAATCTGACGTTTTGGCCTTCATTTCAACATATATTTCATCTTTACCTTCATCTTTGAAGATTTGTGGATTTGGTACCCATCTAATTGTGGTTCCTACAGGTACAGTGATCAAAACATCTTTACCTACTTTCCCATCCAATTGTCTTTTCAAACCAGCGTTCCCATGACCTGCTTGATAAAACTGTTTCAGTTTATTCAATGACGTTAAACCTTCAATTGCTTGAATGTAAACGTTCCCACCATCTCCACCATCTCCACCATCTGGAGGTCCCACTGATCGACCAGCATCTCTGAAAAATGATATAGATCCATCACCACCTTTTCCTGATCTTAGTCTAATGACTCTAATGTCTGAGAATGTTGTACTTGATGATTCTGCTTTTGGTCTTTGTTTTGAAGTTAGGTTGGAAAAAGGTGAAGATCTTAATTGATTAATATTATAAGGGATGGAGATGTTAACAAATCCATATTTTTCTTTATTTAAGATCTTGAATGGAATGCTTTTGAAGTTCTCATTTGATTTGAAATCATCGATTTGTTTGATCATTTGATTTGATATTATATTTGAATCATCTTCTTCTAAACTGTTTAGCCATGCTTCATTCTCATCTTGGCCAGGTGCATGTTCCGGAATATCATGGATTTTTCTGGGTATGAAGCACTTTTTAAAAGGAAGAGCAGGCCTCACTAATGTTCTTAAGGACATGTTTATTAATGCTGTAGTAATATTGTAACAGTGAAAATTTTTGTACACTGTAAAGTGTAAAAAAATTATATAAGCAGAGATCAAGTTTCAAGTTTGAAGTATATATCAAGAGAAGAGTATACGATATAACATTGGACATAAAATTGTATAGAAGTAATATTATTTTTATATATAAAACTTTAGATTGATCATCGTAACATAAAATAAAATGAGAACCAAAAAATTCTTAAAACATCAAAGTAATGAAACTGACAAAGAATTAAAGAAACAACAAGGACTATATATAAAAATTCTATCATATTCTATTTTATTTCGTTCTTCAAGTCTCAAATCAATTATCGCAATATTCATCTCCATTTTAATCATTTAAAAAGCACCAAATCTATTTCAGATTTATTTTTTTCCTCTTCCTTTAAATTATTCTATTCAAAATTCAAAGGTAACTTTAGCACCAACTTCTCTAGCTTTTTTAGTGATATCAGATAATTTAACAACAGTTTCAGCTGCTGAATCTAATTCATTAACAGCGTAAATCTTTAATCCTGATTCAGAGATTAATTTAGAAGCTTTCTCGTAATTAGTACCTTGTAATCTAACAACAATTGGAATTTCAACACCCAAGTTTTTAGTTGCGGCTATTAAACCTTCAGCAACGTAATCACATCTAACAATACCACCAAAGATATTAACGAAGATACCGGTGACGTTTTTTTCAGATAAAATTAATTTGAAAGCTTGTTCAATGGTTTCTGGAGTAGCACCACCACCACAATCTAAGAAATTAGCTGGTTTACCACCGTATAAAGTAATAACATCCATTGTAGCCATGGCTAAACCAGCACCATTGACTAAACAACCGATATTACCATCTAATTTAATGAAGTTTAAATTGGATTTAGCAGCTAAAACTTCTTCTGGATCTTCTTGAGTAAAATCTCTCCAACTAAAGACTTCCTTTTGACGGAATTCAGCATTATCATCAAAACCAAATTTAGCATCCATTGCTAAGACTTTATGATCAATAGTTTCTGATAATGGATTGATTTCAATTTGGGTTGAATCCCTTTCAGTGAAGATTTTGTATAATTTTTGAACAGTTTCAGCAGCTTCTTTTTGAGCATGTTTAGTGAAACCTAAAACAGAAGCGATTCTCAAAGCTTGTTCATCAGTGACACCAGTTTCTAAATCAACTGGGAAAGTTTTGATGGCATCTGGATCTTTAGCAGCAACACCTTCGATATCCATACCACCTTGAGCAGAAGCAACAACAATTGGTTTTTGAGTAGCTCTATCTAATAAAATAGCTAGATAAGCTTCAGTTCTAGCAAAGGCTCTTTCAACAACATAAACAGCAGTGACTTCTTTACCAGCTGGACCAGTTTGTTTGGTGATAATCTTATGATGTAAAAATTCTTTAGCTAAATCTCTAACTTCTTCTGGTGAGTTAACTAATTTGACACCACCTTGGAAACCAGTATCGAAGTGACCTTTACCTCTACCACCAGTTAAAGCTTGAGCTTTGATGACTAAATCTTCCGTGTTTAATCTTTTGGCAATTTCATAAGCACCTTCTGGAGTGGTGGCAGCATCACCATTTGGAACACCGACACCATAAGATCTTAATAATTCAGCAGAACGGTATTCATGGATGGATAAGTTTCTCTTTTGAGATTGGACAACGGACTGTTGGTGTATGTTAGTATAAGCTCTTGAAAAGATGAAGATCAGTTCAGTTCAATTGGTACTCAAAAATGTGGTGTTATAAAGGGGGGTAAACAATCTGATAATTATCCAAATTAAAATCTAAGGTTGTTGGATCAATTGTGTGTATTATATTGACATTGTAGGGCGCTATGGACTATCAAGACCACTAATCAAAATGATATTGTGATTGTTTGATAGTCATATAAATGAATATCAAGGGATTATAGGTTTGTGGGGGTGTTTTGGGCGTGATGAAACAGAACAAAAACAGAAGAAGGAAAGAGCTGCATTGAAAAGAACATGTATCAGATAAATGAAAGACTCACTCTTGAAGCCCTCAAGATGGACTTATTAACAGACTTGAAAAGCATTTTTGTGATGATTAAAGCTATGAATATAAATATTTGAAGAACAGAAAGATTTTTTTGGTGTGTTTTTTTTTGTTTTTTTTTCCTTCTAAGAAAGTGTTGATTTAAGCCGTGTTGATTAGGTGGATAATTTAATGTAGAAACAGTGGTGGGAATTGGATATCCGGAGACTGTCTTCGTTTGTATGGATCGTGCAGCGCCAACTGTGGGCTCAAAGTTCTGTTCCCACGCTTTTAAACGACCAAAATCCACCAAGTTCTCAGTGTTCTATTGAGTTCCGGTCCAGTCCAAAACCATCACGTTATGAAATTGATTGCAATCCCACGTAATTTTGAGTGTAGAATTTTAGTGGAACTGGTGGGATTTGACGGTAATTTGATGTCGTTCTAGTGAGTGCGATGGGAGAATGCCATAGTTTAGTGGCAGTTATACCGGTTTCCATAATGGCCCATTGGCTCGACTCTTTTCATATATTTGATGGTATACTTGATCTATTGAACTTAAGCACTTCGAAACACACTTCTCAACTACAATTGTTCTGCTGAATACAACGGCATATCCACTCTAGAGAGCTCTTCAGTGTTCACAGGCCACCTGTCATATCTCACAGCACACATCAGCACTTTTAACAGACGAAATGAGGTAGCTAATTCTATACCGGGTAACCTCATCGCTATACAATTTTTCACTTAACTCGAACTACTCTTAAATACAAATATTGTTACCATTCGAACCACCGTACCCATGTCACACGCTAGAGAGATAAGACAGAAGAAGGAGCTTCAGGCAAAACTGCAGCTCGCAGTCTCATCAACTTCGGATCTCGTTAGAAGCTGGCTAAAACCACAAACCTCAAACATTAATACATTCTCATTAGCTACTGATTCTTCAAAAGACTCATTCTTCAATCTTCCCATAATCTCAACAAACTCAGGCCTATCACTTCAGGGGATTCAAAATAATGATGATATCAATACCATTGGTGATTATGTCAAGACTGGTAAAGCACTGACTTCCTTAAGTAACAAAAAGAAAGGTATCTCAAATACTAGCACGGGGAATATAAAGACTATATCACAATCGAAGGCATTAACTGCATTACAGCACAAAATAAGGAAAAGTAATGTTGATAATAGAAAAAGAACACAGATCCTCTCGAAGAATAACAATAGAAATAGTAGTAATAATGATAGATATAACGATGATAGTGATGATGAAGAGGTACTAGAAAGAAGTAAACCTAAAAAATCATTCAATTTATTAATTGATTCAAAGATCAAAAAGAAGAAATAAAATTATTTATCTTATGTACATGTGAATTCAATTAATAATCTGTATAATATAAAAATGACATGAAAAAAAAAAAAATGAAAAAACGAAATGTATAATAAACACAAGAATAACACAAATGATAAGAACTGAAAAAAGAAAACTTGATAAAAGTAAAGATTATTTTGAACAACTCTTCGTATAAAAAAGAATCAATAAAAGATTGAATCTATTATAAATATTGATTGAAAACCTGAAAACCAATCATTAAAAAAAGACCTTTTTAAACTATTCAGTTCTTGTCAACAACAGATTCATTAAAAGGTTTACTTTCATCAGTTGGGGTCAACAGAGAATTGACAGAAACTTTCTCTTTATTACCACCCCTTGGGCTAGATGAACCTCTTGAAACCCCAGAATTACTTAATCTATGATTAGGAGAGATGAAGCTTGCCCGTTTCATTGAATGTTTAGGTGATGTATAAATCTGTTCTTCTTTCTCGATCTTATTAGATTGAGTGTTCTTGATCTCATATTTCATCATTGGTCTATATGTATTCAAAATATGTGGTGAACCGTGAGCATTTTGTGATGAATTTGCTTGATCAATGAAAACTTTAGTGAATGAAACGTTTGAATTTCTTGAAGATATTGATGAGATTGAAGAGTGTTGAGAATATAGCGTAGATTGGTGCGTTGAATTTGATGAAATTGAGTGAAAGTTATTTTCTTGATTCATATAATAATGTTGATTTTCGGCAACTGATGGTCTTAATTGTGCTGTTAAATGATTGATATTAGGGATGCTACTGTTTCTAGCGTATTCATTGGGTATTGATCTTGGAGGATTATTACTATTATTAATACTACTATTAGACCCTTTTGAATATGTGTTGAATGATTCGGCTCTTTTCTTCATTGAGATATTTGGATTATTAGTATTATTGTAATTAGTATTATTGTTATTATTTTTTTGATGGTGATAAATGTGTGGTAATGATGATCCTCTATTGTCCGTTTTTGATTGGCTTTGTGACATAGATGAAGATGAAGTGTTTGAATTATTATCATATCGTGAATTTATTGAAATAGAATTTCTTGAATCTGTTGGTATTGGAACTAGTGGATCAATTAAAAATGAAGCTTGTCTTCCATTGCTTGAACCATTCCAAAAATGAATCGATTCTTTTCTATCATATGGATTATTGAACTGATGTTGTTGTTGTGGTGGTGCTGCTTGTGTTGGTGTAAAACTATCTGCTCTACTTTTAAAATTTTTTTGGATTGAGTTCAGATTTTCTTGATATTGTGTTGATTTATTTCCATTAATAATAATGGGAACAATGTATGGGATTGAATCGGAGATCTTTAAAACATCACTAACAGTCGATCTCAAGCCATTATGCAAATTTTCACTTTGTCTTGATAATTGAGATTGTTGATTCATGAGTTCTTTTGTCATAATACCATGGTCTTCTGAAGATCTTGAATTGGCTCTATATGGATACGGGTTATAGTAAAAATTTGGTGGATGTTGATGATGAAATTGATAGTATTGTTGTGAATAAGGCTGATGCAGTTGATGATGATGATGATGCTGATGCAATTGAGGTTGATGGAAATTATGATGATGATGATGATAATAATGACTAGAAGCACTGGGAGATATAGATCTTTCATCAGGAATGGCTTTATTGGATGATCTTCTTTTTATCAAATTCAATGAAGATTCATCACCTTTTCTAAAAAAACCTGAAGAATGTCTAAATTCCCATTTCAAATCCTCTGATTTATCAAGTCTGATTTCTTTGTGTTCATTTTTATTGATATTAGCATTTGTATCAAAAACTTTATGAAATCCATACATATGCAATTGCCTAACAAAGCTAGAAACGTTACCATGTTTGAAATAATTACTTAAAACATTGGAAAATTCTGAACCTGGATGTAGTGCAAAGACACAATCATCATCCACTCTTGACCACCAAATTAAATTCGTTAAATTTTGGTCCGATAACATTGCATATAATTTATAAACAAATGCTGTTTTCTTAATAAATGTTAACGATTTCTTCTCTTCATTAGTATTGTGATGAATATTATTATCATGATGTTGAATTTTATTATCAACTATATTTGATTCAGGTATCATATTCACGATATGGGTGGCATGTAATAATTATTGCTGTTTGATTTGTGTATAATTAGATGATAGTAATAATATTATGATATGGTAATATTTTTGAAAGATAGGGAAAAATGTAAAGTGAATTAATTTTGTTGATGTAAACCAAAAGAATAGATTAAAAAGAAATGAAATAAAATGAGGTTTGTTTGAATGTAAAATGAATTGGATAGTATTAGAAGTCAATGTTAGGCTGTTGAATCTTGATAGCTATAATTAAAGAATGAATCAAATTAGTATATTTCATGTTTTATTTAAACTATTTTTCCACAAAAAAAAAGGTTTATTTTTTTACAGTTGAAATAATAAAGAAGCATGCTAATATCTGTACATTTCTGCATAGTTTTATCATCTTGGATTTAGAGACACATGCATCAGTTACAACGTTAATTCCTTTAATTCGATTAAATTTGAAAGTACTTCAACGTGGTGTCTCGACATTCGATGTGTCTAGGCTGTTGATACACTACACTACAGAATCCAGATTGTTGAACTTCTGCGATGTCTCATCGTTACAAAAACTAATTAGTGAACCATCAACTAATTGTAAGAAAAAAAACGTTTTTTTATTCATTCACATGAATGTGAATACCGCGATCATTTTATGTGTATGTAAAACAATTGCTAATTTTGGTGACGTATTTTCAATTGACGTATAAAAAAAATCATCCGATTATTCTTAAATAATATTTTTCTGTAATTAAATTCTATTATTTAACGGTTTTTTTGACTCTTATCTAAAATATATCCAATAAAATACATGTTGAAACTTGATAACAAAATTCAAATTGTAGTTTTTCAAATTTCCATACAATTTCCAATTTTAAATGCTATACTTATTTACTTCTTCGCACTTCGCTGTATTAGAAACTCACCCATCTTATTATATGGAACAATCAAAGTGATCAATCTTTCTATCACTTTAGAGTTTACCATTCCTCCTACTATATATGAAAAGTCACCGTCCCTTTCAGTTTTTATTTATTTGTATGAGAATACAGTTTAATTGACAACTTTAAAGTTGTTGAAATCATATAATGCCAGGGCCCAGGCCTATTCTTATACTTATATATTTCGAACCATCATCAATCACATTAATCCACATCAAAATATTCTTTTAAACTTTAACAAAAAACATATAAATTCCACATTCTTGTCAAACCTTCAAACTTCAAAGTCTTAATTGATCAACTAGAATTCTCTATGTTGGTAAGTTTCTTTCCATGTCTTTTATCTGAATGATTATTGACAACAGTTATTAGTCTTCATATGAGATAGTCATCCATGAACCCGATTATGGCTCTACATCTATATAGTATATACATTAGTAGCTCGACAGTTAATTGTGGTATTAGTTTATTGAAAAGAGTTCACGGTCCATTGTCTTTCATGTGAGATAATTATATACAAAATCTAGATCAACCTATATTCTAATTTCTAAAGATTCAACAGTTGACGAATCACGATCATATAGTATTTATAGTACTCTGTCTTCAATCTGTATGGGATAATCATGTCAATAAGCCAAGTTAATTAATTATGAGATTAATCTATTCTTTAGAATTGGTCTCTTTAAACTTTTCACTATTAGAATGTTTATCTGGAGAATCGAGATCTATCATCTGTATAAGTTTATAACTCCGCTTAACTATTTTGCGGGTTTCCCCATACACAAAATTGGCTCACCGAGAATCGTAATTTTTAAAGAATATATGGGATACATGTGTATTAAGTTCATGATGTAAGTCGCTCTCTGAAGGCTTAGATTTATCATACAATCTATGGCTGCCACTGTGTATATAGTTAGTTATACATACTATAGTCTTCTCAATTGTATTATCTTCAATCCATGCAATTATTTTTTAAAAATCATGAAACGAAAGTTGAAACTGAAAGACTGTAAATCGAGGCCGTATTGACCTTCAGTTGATAATTATACGAATAAATTCTAATTATGTTCAAACTTCAAATTTTCCCATACTGAAGTGACAAACAGCTCTACATCTAAATTCTAAAAGCTCAGAGTTCTATTGTCACTACTTTAACTTTGGATTCTCTATATAGTATACAACTTCCAGATGTGTCAAGCTTCTATGAAATTGAGTGCACGTCCGACTCCCAGCTTCCAAGATATCAACGTATCAAAACAAAGGATTGAAAAGAATCTTAAAGATTCAGGAATCAGGAATCAATTCAGCTAGTATATACGCATTTTTCTAAACACCTCGCTTACGGTTTTTGAAAACTTAAACAACTTATCAAAAAATTACATGTACTGCATCTAGATTCTACAATATAGTCACAGTTAACCAAGATTGTGGATTTTGACCTTGACTCATGATGAGTAGCTTTATTTTAACTACTTACACCAATTACACGCCTCTACTAATTATTAAATCTGATTTGCTACTAAATATATAGTTTTCTATCAGTTTTAAGACAAAAAAATCCCAGATGAACTGTAAAAATCAAAACTGTACATGGAATAATATTGGAATTTGGAACAATGAAATTCAATTTAGAGGTGGAATGAATAATAATATTTTATAATTCATTTCAATCACGAATCACGATGTCGTACATACTACAGTGAGATTTCCCCAGAAATCAAAGGTTGATTCTTTATTGAAATGTACCAGTATATTGTAATACATGATCTTATCTAATGTACAGGGGGGTATATATGCGATTGTATTATTCTAGCTGTAAACTGTTACCCATGTTCTATTTTTTAGCGCTTAGTGTTATTTTCTTGGGATCTTCGTTGGATGCCCAATTGACAGTGGGACCAGGTGGACACACGAATTGATAATAACTTTAAATTCAAAAAATATGTCAACTTATTAATTATTTAATTTGATATGAGGTATCTGTAAATTATAATGACTGATTGTATATATGAATTATATCAAGAGTGGATATACTTCTTTCAACTTTGTGTAACATGTTTAAGATGGGAGGACTGATATTATTGGATAAAACACAACTGAGATATATTTTTCCTAATTTCACTTATTGAGACAGTTGTCTCCATTCATGTACCAAAACTTACAGAAATAAACATAGAACATAGAAAATTAAAATTAATTATATGAATCGTGTTTCTTCAATTATAATTTATAAGTCAACTTAATGATCAAATTGCTAATTTTCATGAGAATCTTTAATTGCTTAATCATTTTGTTTTACATATAATTGAAAGACATCATTGATAAAGTGGTTTCAACGGTAGTCTTTCAAACCTTGTAAAATCAGTAAACAAAATATTGAACACATAATCCCCATCAATCCAATTACAACAAAACTTTCAAAAACAAAGATATATTAAATAATAAAACAGTAAAAAAACATATAAGGAAAAAAAAAGGCCAAATTAACAAAATCTCAGTAGATTTTCAAAAAAATCAATGAATGGGTTTAAACTCAGGGATTTGATGATAATGAACCAAAACAAAAAAAAAAGATCTGAAATCAATTCCCATATTTGTTGAGTCAACATTTAGAACCTCATCTTATGATAAAAAATATTCTTGTTGAATCTACAAAACAATACATTTTTTACCAGATTTTTTCTTTTGTTTTTTTTCTTGACCCATTAAAGAAGCTCTTGTAGCAGATTTGAAAACTTCATCAACATTATAGTTCTTTTTGGCTGAACATTCGATATATTTTATAGCACCGATTTTCTCAGCAACTTGTTGACCTTCAGCTGAAGTAACTGGACTTACACCTTCAGCTTGTAATTTTTGAATAGTATTTGGATCATCTCTTAAATCAACTTTACAACCAACTAAGATGATTGGAACCCCATGACAGAAATGTAAAACTTCAGAAATCCATTTTTCTTGAACATTACTTAAAGATTCTGGTAAATCAATTGAAAAACAAATTAAAACAACATTAGTGTCTGGATAAGATAAAGGTCTTAATCTATCATAATCTTCTTGACCAGCAGTATCCCATAAGGCTAATTCAACCCTACGTCCATCTAAATCAACATCAGCGACGTAATTATCGAAAACAGTTGGGACGTAGATATCAGGGAAAGTACCCTTTGAGAAAACAATTAATAAACAAGTTTTACCACAGGCACCATCACCGACAATGACAAGCTTTCTTCTGATTTGTGTATGAACTTGTGACATTATATAATTCTAAAAATATGAAAATGATTTGAAAAGGGGAGGGGGAACTATAATATAAATGTTAGTAAATGATATAAACAATAAAAAAACCAAAACATTCAAGGAAGAACATCAATGGTGGCTTCAAAACGGATGCTTTAGTCGATATAGACCAACTGTTTCTCAGATCGGTAATTGATTGGAATTTCTATTTTCAATTTGAAATTGCTATAAAACAAAACGCCAAACAACCCGGAATGTGAAACCAAAACAACAGATCGCAAGACTCAAAACATCAATTATGTCAGATCCAACTATGGATCGACTTGATGTAATGACTTGAAGTCGAGCACATGACCGTCAACAGCCCACAGATGTACCAAAAATCGTATTTCAAACATACTTTTATTCAATTGAATGGAAATGAATTTGATAAACAAACGTTTTTTTGATAAGGGACTTTTCTTTAGATGAAAAATATATGGGAAAAAAGCACACAGACACAAACAAATTAACCAAATAAAACGAGAAACAACAGTAAATACAGGACCAGTATTTATTCAATTAACGAAGACGAATTGTTGGGTTGATTTCTCAAATTTGTGTGTTGATTTTTTACTGAATGGAAATTTTTGTTGACATTCTTTTTTCAAAAATTTGTGGTTTTTTTTAGAATCTTTTGGTGTTTGGATGAATGGAGGCTTTGTGTGAAACAGAAGACACAATTTATTGAGTAGAATTGGAATTAGAAAGAGATCTGATCGATATTATGGATTTTAGATGGTTTATTCGTGTTTATTGCCATTTTTTTGGTATATCTATGATTTTAAACGGTGAAATTATCATTATTATAGTGTGATATCTCTTACTAATGTAATCGATCTTACGTTTGAAATATCATATAAACTACATGAGACGTATTTCTATACATATATCCATATCATTAGTTGCGTTATATTCAAGCACGTTGTGCTTCACTCTCTTTCAAAAATTGTGCGAATTTACTTGTTTCATGAATCCCACATTCTGTCTTCTTTCTACCTTTCCAACGACCAGCTCTTTCGTCTTCTCCTTCTTCTACAGGATGTGTTGAATGATAATCCCCAATTGATCTGTAGCCTAGATCCAATAGTTCATTATAAGGGACGTCATTTTCTTTAATATAATTCAAAACTTGGTTGAAATCCCAATTCAAAAAGGGATTTATTTTAATTATGTTTGATGTTTCGTCAATTTCAATTACGTTTAATTTATTTCTTGAACCACCTTGTGACTTTCTTCTACCTGTGAAGACTGCAACGACGTCTAATTCCTTGTATGCTCTTTGTAATGGTTCAACTTTAACAAGATAATCATATTTATCTTCATCTTTGTCCCATAAACTATCACCATATTTAGTAGCAAATTCAGATTCGGTACTTGTGTTAAGTGGCTTATAAATGTTTAGTTTATTTGAAGGATATTTGGATTGAATCTTTTCGATTAGATTAAAAGTTTGTGGGAAATGATGTAAAGTATCTAAAAAGATTAAATTGATGTTTGAACCCTTTTCACTTTTTGATAAGATATCTAATGTCACTAGACCTGTTAAACCAAATGCAGTAGTTTGATATAAGTGTGGGAAGTTAACTAAACTCCATTCGATTATTTCTTGTGGTGATAATTTTGATAACGTTTCGTTGAGATAATCCAAATGGTCTTTTGTCAAGATGACTTTGTTCTTGATGTTGTAAAACGTTTCTTCTTCGTTGTCTGACATGATAGGAGCTAGTGGTAAGAGTGGAAACTAAAATATAAACAAGAACTGAAGAAAAGATGGAAAAAGTTTTTAATTATTACATTTATTGTTGTTGTCACGTGAAATTATCCACAACCATTGCCGAAACTGTCTAGAGTGTGGCTTGATGTATCTGTGGCGTATGTGGCGCATGTGGCGCATGTGGCAAGGTTTCCCATAGTTAAACCCCGGTTGATGCACACTGCTGTGGCTTTGAAGTGTGGAAAAGCCAAAGGAATTGATTTTAGTGGATCAATTTGTATTAATAATCCTGATTGAAAGATTTGATATTTCCATTGAATTATTAATAGAACAGATGATTTGACTTACTCAGACCCTCTTCCATGACACACACACTAACAATCAAAAGATCTTTTGTTCTCCAGAATATCTACCATCGCTACATAACACTTACCACCCGAACACCACCATAGTAACTTACTTTGACACACTAATCAATCAGTTGTAGATTAAACGATACGAATTCATGATAGATAAATGACATTAAATAAATCATTAGATGACACAAAAGCAGCACTGGAAAGACTGATAGAGTCTTTCATTGAATTAGGGATAATAGTGCACGATTTCCAAGGGGAGAACTCCAAAGACGCATTATCTATTAGATTGAATGAAACTATCAAAGAATTACAAGCTTTACAAACTCCAAAGAATAACGATTTAGATCAGGTACCTATCCCACTCGATGTGTTACAATACATTGAAGATGGTAGGAACCCTGATGTGTATACAAGAGAGTTTGTTGAGGCAACTAAGAAATCGAATCAATATCTAAGAGGTAAAATTTTTGCATTGAATGATTTGAAAAATTTATTGGGACAAAAGATAAGTGATGAATTTCCTGAATTGAAAGATGTTGTTGATGATATAACTAAGAGAACTAATGGGAATGTGTAATGTTTTAGATGAAAAAATTTATGGATTTTTTATATAATTTGTTCTTTTGTAAAAAAACATTTCTTTCTTTTATTGGACTACATTTACATTTAAATATGAAATTATTCATTAACACACTTTCTCTATATACACAATTTAATAATCTCAGCCATAATTTAAATAAAGTTTTCTAATCATATTACAATTTCCATTTCAATTCTTCATTTGAAATTTCAGTTTTAATATCCAAGATGAAATTTAAATATTGAACTAAACCAGATTTATACTTAAATGAGTTTAAACTTGTAAAATGTTTAATAACATCAGATCTTGAAACGTTTTCATTTTTAGAAATAAATGCAGCAATTTGTTGTGTTTTAGGTAAACCGAAATTATGAGGATATTGATCAAAAGTTAAATTAAAATAATTTTCTAATCTAAATTCAGTTTGGAAAAATGGAATTAAATTTTTAACTTGAATTTCTTGTAATGATTTAAATTTTAAAATTGGTGCTTCTTTTGATTTAAGGATTAATTTTTTAGAAACCATTTCATTAAAATCAGAATCTTTCATGAATTTATTAGCTGCATTTAATTCGTTATTTAAAGCTTGATTGATATCAGATTTTGAACCTCTTTGTAATAATTCTAATGAAACTTTTAAAGATAATAAAGATTTGGATTTAAGGGTATTTAAAGTCTTAATTGAAAAATCTGTGTTTTTATTTGATAAATCTTCGAAAATTGATTCCATTGTTGAATTTTTATGGAAAACTTCTTCAATTAATTTTAATTCATTTGTTGAAAATTTAAATTTATAATCTTTTGGTAATTGATCAGTAAAATTTTCAATCAAACTGTTAACGATTTGGAAACTATCCCCATTTTTCAAATTAACTCTTGTTAATTCATTTTCTAATAGTTGTAATCTTTCACTTGAAATATAATGAGTTGATAACCCAATGAAATAAGTATCTAATCCACTTAATTTTTCACCTGTTAGAGCTAAGAACCAACCTAATGATGATGGTAATAGTTTATTTAAAGCAAAAGTGGTACCAACGTCTGGGAAGAATCCGATATCCATTTCAGGCATGGCCCATAAAGTATTTTCAGTTGCAATTCTGAAAGGAGTATGGATTGATAAACCAACACCACCACCCATGGTGATACCATTCAAAATTGAAACGATAGGTTTTGGATAAGTTGATAATAAAAGGTTTAAATGATATTCTTCTAAAAAGAATCTAACAGAATCGGCAGCGTTATTTTCTAAATTATATTTACATGCTGATACGACATCACCACCTGCACAAAAAGCTCTACCGTTGGATTTTTGGATGATTAAGTCGGTTATTTCAGATTTTGAATATTCTTTGAACCTTGGAGTCAATTTAGTGATCATTGACTCATTTAAAGCGTTTAACTTTTTTGGTCTATTCAAGGTGATTATCTTCACGTTATTGACGTTCGAGAAAATGACATCGTCTTCTTGACCTGAAACTTGTGGGGTTGGCTTTGGGGTTGTTGAGTAACTCATTTTGGGGAAACTGATTGAAGGTATTAAAGATCTTTTATTAATTGATCTCAGCATTTTAAATTTTGTTGAAGGAGAGAAATTGAGAGTTTTTATAACAAATTTTGTCTTTCTAATTGGAGAAAATAATTTTTTAAAAAGAAAAATTGGAGAGCGAAAAGAATTAATTCCTCCATTGGGAAAATTGTGTGGCCAGTTCGATTCTCTTGTGGGGCAAATTTAATTCATCAAAAAGTCATCAGATTTCAATTTTCAGATCTGAGTCTTATGATCTAAACGTGTCACTGTCTTTATAAGCAAGATCCACACACTTAATGGCTACAATCACACACAGATCACAACCGGATACTCCGTTATTCGTGGATCCACCTGCTTCCACAGCTCCAATAGAAACATTGAACGACTTCTATTGGACAAATCATATAGAACCTCATACCATTAGAAGAAAACTAATCATGCAAAAATACCCAGAAGTCACCAAACTCTGTGGTCCTGAACCACGGACCAAATATATCGTCCTTGGTGTCGTCACATTACAACTGGCAGTTGCTTATCATCTAAGAAATAAATCATTCTTTTCATGGGAATTTTTTTTACTAAGTTATATCATTGGTGCAACTGCAAATCAGAACATCTTCTTAGCCATCCATGAACTGAGTCATAACCTTGCATTTAAAGCTCCTATCCACAATAAACTATTCGCCATTTTCACAAACATCCCGATTGGTATCCCTTATTCAGCATCATTTACTCCATATCATCAATTACATCATAAATATTTGGGTGATGATGTCCTTGATACCGATTTACCAACAAGATTCGAAGCTCTGGTGCTGTCCAATATCATGGGTAAAGCATTCTTTGCAACTTTTCAAATCTTCTTCTATGCTTTAAGACCAATGTTTATCACAAATATCAAATTTACATATATCCATCTTTTGAACATTTTAAACCAATTCGTTGTTGATTTTTTGATTGTTAAATACTGGTCTGTTAACTCATTGTTATATTTCATCTTCAGTTCGTTCTTAGCTGGTTCGTTACATCCATGTTCTGGCCATTTCATTGCAGAGCATTATATCTTAGATCCTCCAGCAAATTACAATAAGGACACAGATACACCACCATTAGAAACATATTCATACTACGGTATTCTCAACTTTTTCACATGGAACGTTGGTCTGCATAATGAACATCATGATTTCCCATACATTGCATGGTCTAAACTATACAAACTTAACGAAATCGCAAATGAATTTTACAAAGACTTACCAATCCATAAATCGTGGGTGATGGTCATCGTCGACTTTGTTCTTCATAAAGAAGTCAAGCTGTATAACAGAGTCAGAAGAGAGACCAAAAAGACCTCTTAAAATGATACACTCTATATACCCTACATTGATTATGTAACTCCATTTAAGCTTAAAATCTCTTTTCTCCCACAAAAAAATCAACTGACAAAAAAATAAAATCCACTTTTCTGTATAAAAACAATCAAATCTTTCCAACATTTCCTGATACTCTTTAAGATCCACACTCTTCAGTTATATAAATTTCAACAAATCATGAATCGAGACACTCCAAACAAATCAATCAGAGAGAGAATGGAGGCTCTTATCCGTCAAAAACAAATCGAAATCACCCAAGGGTTAGAATCTTTAGAACCAAATGGTGTCAAGTTCAGAGCTGATGAATGGTCAAGAGGTGAAAAATTAGGTGGTGGGATCTCAATGGTCCTGGAAAATGGTGATGTCTTTGAAAAAGGTGGTGTTAATATAAGTATCGTTTATGGTAACTTACCACCTGCTGCTATAACGAAAATGAAGGCTGATCATAAGAACTTAACTTCTAAAACTGATGGCGATATCCCATTCTACGCTTGTGGTTTATCTCTAGTCATACATCCAAAGAATCCCCATGCTCCAACTACTCATTTAAATTACAGATATTTTGAAACTTGGAATGAAGATGGTACTCCACAAACTTGGTGGTTTGGTGGTGGTGCCGATTTAACTCCATCTTATTTATATGAAGAAGATTGTAAATTATTCCATAGTGAACATAAAGCAGCTTTGGATAAAACTGATGTTGAATTATATCCTAAATTTAAAAAATGGTGTGATGAATATTTCCTCATCAAACATAGAAATGAAACTAGAGGCATTGGTGGTATCTTCTTTGACGATTTGGACACCAAAGACCCAGAGGTCATCTTATCAATGGTTGAAGATTGTTTCAATGCGTTTTTACCATCTTATTTACCAACCGTCGCAAAAAGAAAAGATCAAGAATTTACAGAAGAAGAAAAACAATGGCAACAACTAAGAAGAGGAAGATACGTTGAGTTCAATTTGGTGTTAGATAGAGGTACCCAATTTGGTTTACAAACTCCAGGTTCAAGGGTGGAATCTATTTTAATGTCATTACCAGCAACTGCAAGTTGGAAATATAATCATCAACCAGAAGAAGGTTCTAAAGAGTATGAATTGTTGAAAGTATTAAAGAACCCAGTTGATTGGGTCTAGAGTATTATTGCGGTTTAATCCTGTTTATAGTCTTAGATATATACATCTTGTTCATATTATATTCTCTCTAATGACACGCGAATATTTCCTCATTGAGCCAACTCACGCGCTTTTTGTTCAAATTTTCGTGTTTTATGCTCTCTTTGTTTACCATTTGTTAAGACCAATTGATAAACGAATGAATCATGAATCAGAAGCCATTAGTAAGTCTACACCTTATATTCTATCCTACTACTCCATACGAACAACTGAAAGGGAAACACATTCACTGGGTTTCTTCATGAATTTCCCACAATAAGAAGTATGTACCATACCATAAAACTTCTCATCAGAAATATATCCTAACAAAACCTCAGTTGATTCATTCACACATATAAAGGACAAGAAGACTGGTTTTTACTTATTGACACATTCTCATGATGATCATATGACAGGATTATCAGTGAAGAATTTCCCAGCGAATAAAATTTATTGTTCTATCATAACTAAACAGATCATCAAATCACAACCAAAATTTAGTCATGTATTACCATACTTAACACCATTGAAAGAAAACATAAAACATGAAATACAATACTTGAATAGATTTTTGAACATAACTTTAATCCCATCAAATCATTGCCCTGGATCAGTGATGTTTTTAATAGAAGATCCAATGGGTAAGAATATTTTATGTACTGGAGATTTAAGAGCTGAACAATGGTGGATTGATTCCATTTCTAAAAATCCAATTCTGTTTCCCTACACAACAACGGTCAAGAAATTAGATAATATCTATTTAGATACCACGTATTCTTATCGAGGAGAACCATTTATTGATATGCAGGATAATTATAAAAGTTTAAGACTATTAATTGATATTCTTGATTTATACCCTAAAGATTTAAGAAATGACGAATTAGGTTTTTTCTTTATGGATACAGTTTTGGGATTTGAAGATATTTGGATTCAAATCGGTGGGGTTTATGATACTGATGTAAAGTTTAGTGATTTTATAAAATCAAGAAATGATATGATTTATGATGACACTGATTATGAATTCTCCTCACAACTAAAATCAATCAATGCTCTTCATAATTCAAAAAATATCAATAGTGGATCAAAATTTCATGTTATTGATAAAAAATCAATAGATAAATCAGAAGTCAAATTTAAAATCAAATTGAAAGCTTGTATTGACATTGATATTTTATCGTTATATGAGAATTTTTTACCTAAATCCTTCAATGAAATTACTGGTTTGAAACTAATGGATACAGTATCAAATGGTTCCAAAATTTATCAATCTGGTGAAAAACAATACTTAAATCCAAAAGATACTTCAATCTTATTAACCAATGAAATAAGATTTTTTTATAGCAGACATTCCTCATATAAAGAATGTAGAAATTTTATTGAATTATTGAATCCTAAGCAAGTTTTCCCCATCACGGAGAGTTTAAACGCTTGGTCAAATGGGTTTCAAATGGCTAGACATTTTGGAGATTTATGTTCAAATTCTCAAGCTAATGATAATGACACAAATGGATTCATTTATGATATAACAGTGGAAAAATTTTATGGTAAAAGTCCAATATTAGCAAACATTCCTAAAACGATCAATAAATTTGATCCAAATGGTTCGTTTTATGAAGATTTAAATAAACAATTGGCTTCATTCAAGTCAGATAATTCATTCAAACTGAACTTTAGGGGACAATTGGAGATGAATACCCCATTTGATGAAAATAAGAACAAAGCTAATGATGATTTTAATCGTTTACAATTCAAAAACAGGAAATTATTAGGAATGAACCAATATAGATTACAAAAGAAAATTCAAAAAGATGTTAGAAATGGATTAGATGAATTAATTAAAATCAATGAAAAATATGAAGAGAAAGAACAAGAAGATGATGAAGACGATGATGATGATACACAAGATTCGTGTGATTTTGGTGATTTACAGTATGAGGCAATGAGATATAATAACGAACAGCATAAATTGAAAAGATTGAACTCAAGAAGTGATTGTAAAGAGAAAAAAGAGGTTGAGGAGACAATTCATTCTATCGTTAATGGGGTCGTTCATCAAGAAATATTAGTAATTGATAGTCAGTCTCAAGATATTGAAATAACATCAAAGAGAAAAAAGTTGAGATTAGATGAAGTTCATGAAGAATTACCTCAAACAGTCAAGGAATTAGTGCCTTGTGAAGAAGTTAATAGATTACTGTCAGATGATAGAATTGCATTAGATGATGGCTCAACAATCGATGATGAAGATGAATTGACTATTAAAGATGATGAAACAACTATCCCTGATTCACAAATGATGATCCCTGACTCTCAATTCGATATGACGTTCATTTCAGATGATTTGTTTAAAAGTTTCGAAATGATTTCAAAAAATAGAACAATAAGAATTGAATGATCGTGATAGCTTTTAGATGTCAATTATCAACTGCATACGATCAAAAGAATATAAACATAATACAATAACGATATATAATGAACTAATGAATGCATGAATTTTTTTTCTAGAAATGAAATTAACATTATATTAAACTTAACATCTATTTCTATGACCAAAAATATCCCAATAATTATACAATGACAGCCAACACAAACTCTCCTCCCTTCAACACATCAACAAAATGATTAATTTTCTCTCCATTGATGACCACACTTTGTACACTTCAAGAAAGTAGTCATAGGTTCGTCCGCAGATCTGATTTGTAATTGGAAAAAATATGCCTTATCAAACCCACATGACTCAACTGGACATTGTGTAGTCGTTTGATCAACGTTATCCCATGCACCATCACCACCTAAAACATCATCAATCTCTTTTCTAGGTAGTGCTTTTCTGTCATATATTTCGATACCTTGGATAGGAAATTCATATGGGCAAGTTGGGCAGTATAGCCTGTTAATAGAGTCATTTCCCGATGTTATCAGCAGCATGTTGGAGCAGTTTGGACAGAATGAAAGCATCTTTTATCGATTCAAGGATTTGATTATTTACTGAGAGATGAGTTCTAAATTTTTTTTGAAACTTTTCTTCCGAAATGGTAAACATCAACAAACAATTAATATCAGCGCAATTGGTGAATTTATAGAAAGAATATGCCCGGAGATGGTGGAATGAATACCAGGAGCAGGACCAACACTCCTAGGAAACTGACTGAAAATGTTATGTATCTCAGTTCAAGTGACGATGAAGACAAATATGAAGAGTTAAGTGATTCTGACATCTCTATAATTGACACTTCAGATGAGGATATTTCAAATGAATCATTGAATAAAAGGAGAAAAATGAAAGTTATTGATCCATTAAGTGAGAAACAACAATTAGAAGAGGATCCTGATGAAAGTACAACAAATTTCGTTTTCATTAATGAATCAACTGAAATCAAATCGCCATTCAAGAAAAGAGGTCAGAAAAAGAAATCAGATATTGATAAATTGAACTTCATTTTAACTTCAGATTCATTTAAGAGTCCTAAAAAGCAAAGAGAGGGTGTATTAAATTTATCAAAGACTCCTTCCCCTAGTAAAAAAGGTTTACTTTCACCATTAAAGGGAACTCCAACAGGTAGAAATGGTTCTCCTAGAAAGACAAGAATTGAATTACAGGATAAATCAGCAATTAAAAGAGCTAACAGGACCTTGTACTCTAAATTAATGGAAGCGGATTATAATGATGATGAAGAAGACGAAGATTATAAAGAAAACATTAGAATAGCTGAGAGAATTATCAATCAATCCAAGGTTGATAATATCAATAAGAACAAAACACCACTTTCATCTCCAATGAAATTGAAACCATTTGATTTACCTATTTTCAACCCAGATTTTGTACCAACTCCATTGCCTACAAAAGAATCAAATGACAAGTTTCTTGAAGAAAAATATACTAATGATATTGCATTATTTTTAGATGGACCAGAAGGGTATTTTGAACAACATGCTACCCTATTAAAACCATCTCATAATTCTATAACTTTGGCACCAACTATTGATTATGATGAGTTTAATAGTTTTGTGACATTAAGTGGATTTTTGCATTCGAATCAGAAAAATGAGTTAACTCTGAAGTATAAAGAGTTATATCATCAATATTTATTTGAGTTAAAACAAGGTTTCAATTTATTATTCTATGGAATAGGGTCTAAAAGAACTTTATTATTAGATTTCGTTGAGAATTATCTAGTTGATTATATCGATGTACCAATTTTAGTTATCAATGGATATAATCCATCAGTTAAATTCAATGAAATTTTATTAGAAATTTTCAAGATTTTAGAATTAAATAGAAAAATTCCCAAAAGAATCAATGAAATGATTGATTATTTAGTTGAATTTTTTGAATTCAAATCAACAGCTTCCAAACTAATAATATTATTTCATAACATCGATGGGGAATCATTTAGAGATGAAAAAACCCAGGATTATATTTCCAAAATCTCATCAATAAAACAGTTCCATTTGATAGCATCAATTGATCATATTAATGCTCCATTATTATGGGACTCTTTAAGATTGTCTAATTTCAATTTCGTGTGGCATAATTTAACGACTTATCAAGATTATATAACAGAAATTTCATTCAGAGATCCTTTAATGTTAGGACAAACAAAACACATGTCCGGTCCAAACGGTGCCAAATATGTTTTATCCTCGTTAACCCAAAGTTCTAAAGGTTTATATAAGATATTGGCAACCAATCAGTTGAATTCAATGAAAGAACAAGTATCCACACAATTGAATATTTCAGCTAATGGTATGAAGGGGAAAGTGAAATTTGGACTAGAATTCAACGTTCTCTTCAGGTTATGTGCTGAAGAGTTCATTACTACAAATGAAGTGAATTTCAGAACGATGCTGATGGAGTTTGTTGAACATAAAATGGCAGTTTTGAAAAGAGATAAAACGGGTACTGAAATGGTTTATATTCCGTATACTTTTGAAGAATTGAACCAATTGATCCAAGACGAACTACAATGAGTGAGAAATGTGTAACGAACCAATAATGAATGAAAATCTGTACATATAAAATTGTGACGACTTTTCCACTTTAATTTTTGTGGTTGACTCTCTCTCTGTTAATTTTTGACGAATTAATAAAAATAAAATGTCTTTAAAAAAATTGGACACTTGTAATCTCATTGATATCACATCAAAAAATAATCCAAATCACTCAGTTCAGAACTACTTTTGACTCAATGAACAGGCTGGAACCAGGCACTAAACTACTAGTGGGGTCCCATCAGACCGAGATCATTAGCTACCTAGCAGAAGGTGAGTTTATGTCCCATGATTTCTAAACTCCTTCCCCCGTATTATACTAACCATTACTAATAAAAGGTGGGTTTGCTCATATTTACACAGTCAAATACACGCCAATAGAAGATGGCAAAGAGATTGGTGTTT
The DNA here is from genome assembly GCA_003708145.3 of Phaffomyces orbus. NCBI lineage: Eukaryota > Fungi > Ascomycota > Saccharomycetes > Phaffomycetales > Phaffomycetaceae > Phaffomyces > Phaffomyces orbus. The sequence continues at coordinate 153,527 of PPNK03000004.1, forward strand.
TGAAAAGAGTTGTTGTTAGATCTAAAACTGATTTGTCATTATTGAGAAGAGAAGTTGATACTATGCAAAAATTAGCATCAAGTCCGTATGTTGTTCAACTATTTGATTCAAACGCTCAAAAATTGAGTGATGGTACTTATGAAGTATTGTTATTGATGGAATATTGTCCAAATAAGAGTTTGTTAGACTACATGAACCTTCATATCAAAGAAAAATTAAATCTGGATCAAATTACTAAGATCATGTATCAGATTTCATTGGCAGTTTATTCAATGCATAAATTAAATATAATTCATAGAGATTTGAAGATTGAAAACGTTTTAATAGATTCACATGGAAATTTCAAACTTGCTGATTTTGGTTCAAGTTCAGGAATGATAAATCCACCTGAAAATCAAGAACAATTTCAATCAATTGCAAATGATATAATACATAACACAACTCCTCAATATAGAGCTCCAGAAATGATTGATCTTTATAAAAATACGCCAATCAATCACAAATCTGATATTTGGGCTCTAGGTGTGTTTTTATACAAATTAATGTACTATACAACACCATTTGAAAACCAAGGTGAATTATCAATCTTACATGGTTATTATCAATTTCCACCAACTCCAAAATATCCATCAAAATTGGTCAATTTAGTTATTATCATGTTACAAGTGAATATCACAATAAGACCCAATATTTATCAAGTTATATTTGAAATTTGTAAAATAAGAAAAGAACCAATTCCAGTTAAAGATTTTTACGAAATTGGTCATTATGATTTTGATGCTTATGATAAATATCAAGCATTTGTACAAGATCAAAAACAATTAGAATCAGCTGCAATTCAAAATCAATTGAACATGAGAAGACAAACTTATAATCATGGAATAGAAGTCTTAGAATCAATCAAACCTGATTTCGATGAAAATGGAAATTATTCTGAAACTTTGAAAAAAAATGATGATGAAAATCAAGTTAATGTTGATGATGCAACTGATGAAGATGAAGATTCAGTTGACTCAGATTTGGATAAAGTTGAATCAAGATTTCCAGACGTTAATGAATTAGATGAAAGAATTCAAAAATCAACAACAATAGAGGAAACTGTTGATAATAAAGGGAAACAGCCTGAACGTCCGGGATTACAATTAACTCATACAGAAGCTTGGATCAAACCTTCTAGTAATTCAACGACTGTTGATGTTAATGGAGTTTTTATCAATTCAGATCATTCCAGTAAAGATGTTTCAAGTGAAAATATTGAAAAAGTTTCACCTACATTAGTTGATAAGGTTGGATCATTACCAACGTTTGAGAATCAACCTAGACCCAACATTAGTAAAAAAGACAGTTTCTTTGCATTATTTGAAGAATTTGAAGAAAATCCAACAAATATTGAAACCCAAAGTCCAGTTTCAGTTTCTAGAAATCCATTTGCATCAACTAAACAACAGACTAATCCTATCTCTTGTGTAACCAATATTTCATCAACCTCAAATATCTCAAATATTCCAAATAAAGATCAAAATGTTAATCCTTGGGCACAATATACTAATGGATCACCTCAAGAAATTGTCCCAAATTTGCCAAATAATTTGATGCCATTACAATTGAAAAAATCATTACCTCAATTGGTACCTAAACAACATCCAATTATCATCAATGATCATATCAAATATCAACAGTTCAATGAATCAAATAATCAAGTTCCATTAGAGTTATCAACCTCATTTCAACAAAATCCAATGAAGTACATTCCTCAACAATTGCAACAACCATCACAAATAAATCTTCAACCATTGACTAACAACAAAAACAACAACACAAAGAACGTTCCACCTGTCAATTTGATTGATCCTGAAGATTTGAAACCAACGACAAGTAAAAGACCGCAACTTAATTTAGACATGTTAGATTTAGACGTTGCATCAAGCTCTAGAACTTCATCACCAATGACAACAGGGTCGTTATTAGTACCAAAAAAGAATTTTATTCATAATACTGGGTCGAGTAGTGAATTAGATGGGGAATTAAAAGTTGAAGAATTGAAAATCAATAAAACTTCTACTAATTCAAGTTCACATTCCAAATCAAGAAACTCTTTAGAGATTCCATCAAGAGCAAATTCCAAATCAAATCCAACAAGAAAGTCAATTGAATTGAATTTGAAATTTGAAGAATTAGATCTTAATGAATTAGGTGGTACAAAATCAACCAAGAAATTGTCAATTGATAACAATAATGCAATTGATTCAAATGAGGAATTGTCATCAGAATTTGAGAATGATGAAAACAATAGAATTCCAAGATCTTCAAGCACAAGAAGATCAAGTTCCAAATCAAGATCAATTTCGAAATTAAGAAAATCAATTGATGAAACAACAGCTAAAAGGAAATCATTTCTTGGATTTTGAACTGATGATTTTAAACCTTGTAATAAATTAACTTGATATAAATCTACAAATTCATACTAAAATTGTAAAATGTATTAAAAAAGAATTATTACTATGGATATTTTTATTCATCATATACATCATCTATCATGACCGTCAAGACTTGCGTATTGTTTATTATTAAGTTTTATTATTAAAATTATTATTATTATTATCTTTATCAATTCAATAGACCATAATGTAGTAAAACATTTTTAAAATCATCACCAGTCAAATAGTAATAACCTCTGCTGAACAAATGACCCAGACTTGAAGGCAGATAAGCAAAGATGGCATAAATTGTTAAAGATAAAAGAATCAAAAAAAATGAGTGTAATAAAAATGCTTCCTCATTTTTCATCAGATAATAAGGTAAATGTATATAATAGGCCCAATACATCTTCAATATGAGGTTACGGATCTTAGCGACAATGAAGTAGGATTCCTTGTCCTTCTCTTCATTTGTTGGATAATATTCAAACGTTCCAGCCATTTCTAACAGATGTTTAAAGTATACAAATTAATACCAAAAGTCCTCTCTTTGTATGTTTTTTTCTCCTATTGAGAACATTTCGCGGTAATGAAAATGTAAACAAAACGATAAGTTTATTATGTAATTATATGAGTAATGATTATATAATAACCATTAAACGATAAACGATATATGATCGATGAATGATGAACGATGAGAGGATGAAATGGGACATGAGTGAGTGGTAGATCTGATATACGTAATGAGCTTAACAACGTGTAAGTCAGTAAATATTCACTGTTTGAGGCGTAAATTTCAGACTGTGTTTTATATTTTATCGGAGCAAATCTACCAAAATGAGTAATTAAAAATAGGAGGTGAAAAATGTGGATCAGTGGGTGATAACATTTATTAATAGATTGATATAAAATGATCCAAGTTGAAGAAATTAATAAAAGTAACTATATAATTTAAATTGTTAATCTGTCTGCCTAACTCTCTGTCTTTCTGCCTATTCTTCCTTCTAAAACTCCCTTCAAAACCCTTAAATTATAAAGAGAAAACACTTTTCTTGGCTTTTTTGGACCCCTAAAAAATGGAGAAATTGTGTGAGCGGAAGAAATTGGTGATTATATTTTCCGTGATTTAACTGTGGACTCTGGAGCAGGTGGAGCACATGTGGAGTGACGAGCTTGTGGAGGGATTATTGGTGCCCTTTGAAGGAAACCTAGAACACATTATGATGCCGAATTCACCTCATTTTATGTGTATAATTTTAACAGTTTGCTTTGCATGTAGAGAAATAAGAAAAAAATGACAGTCTTAAGATAGTATACAATGTACATGATGACTTCATCTTTCATTACAACGCAATTATGGATAATTAATATAACGAACAAGTCAATGGTACAAGACCATCAATTCAGTTTCAAGGACCTTCAAAGCTCATAGCTCCAAAGAATTGGCCCAGCCAACATCGTTTTATGTCCGATTCAAACCCTTTAATTTGCTGATTGGATGAATATATAGCCCTTCCAATGAGGGAATGTTTCGATAGTGAGACATTTTGTTTATCACAACCTCCAGGGTGATTCCTGGTTTGTTATTTATAGTAACAGAGTGCGATGTTTTACATTTTGATTGTGTGTTTTACTGATTTTCCATTATATGCATAATTTTTCCACTTCAACCTTTTAGCGGAATAAAAAAGAGTGAATTAAAGATGGCTATTCGTAGCGTTAAAGTAGTATTAAACGATCTAATCCAATGTAATCAAACAATACCATCAACATCACCATTTGAATCCTCTTGAGCTCCTCTAATAAAATCACATTTAAACTGAACTTGAACCCTTCAAATATAATTTTAACTCAGGGTCGCCCATCCTTACTTGGCAACAGACTAAAAAAAACTTTGAAGTATTTTTAGTGAGATAAGAGAGGAGTTTCCAGTGTGGGAAAGTTAGGTTTTTAATCCTGATATCTTACTCTTTTGGTAAATACCCACCGATACGTCTCTACTACCACAATTTTTTACACATAAATCTATATTTAAACTGAAAACTTGTAAGGATATTTTTTTTTTTCTTTTCTTTTTCTATTATATATCATTTTTCCCTCTTTTTTTTTTTTCGTTTCTTCATTATTCAGTATTATACCAAACACACTTTCCGTTACCCATTTGATGCTTCACACTCAACACGTCCATACTCATCCCGATATGCTTCAAACAAACCCATCAGTTTCTTTACCTCCAATATCATCCATTTTAACTTTAATCAATACTGAACTTCCCCCAATTTCACCCGAAGTTCAACAACAAGTTCAACAACAAAGAACACATACACCATTATCCACTGATAGCTCTATTACTGATGAGTCTAATTACTCTCAAACTAAAACTTTCTTAATCATGATCCCAAACGATTCGTCTAATAGTTCATACTATAAGGAACAACAAAGATTTCAATTAGAACAACGTCATCATACTAATTCTCGTTCAAATGAAGATATCCGTTCACTAAATACAATTTCATCCTATCCACAGTACTCACAAAATTTACAAGGACAGCCTTTACCACAGCAAGTGAACCAACCTCAAATGCAACAAGTTCAACACTTCCAGCAATTATCAACTTCTTATCCATATAGAATAGCTACACCTTTTGATCAATCTAATTACTTGAAAAATAGTACACTGCATCAACCTACTTATTCATTAGATCATACTTTAAATTCATCTGCAATGATTATTCAACCACAACCTCAAATGATTCAACAGCTGACTGGACAAGTTCCTCAATCGGTGTCACAAGTTCAACAACAACCCTCTCAACAATCATCAATCCAACAAGCTTCAATCCAACAACAACAACCCATCCTACAACCACAACTTGAAGTCCAACTCTCCAGAACACTACCATCACAACAACTAAAAGAAACTAAAAACCCAAGAAAATATAAATGTAAAACATGTGAGAAACTGTTCACGACGTCAGGTCATCTAGCTAGACATTCTCGTATCCATACTGGTGAAAGAAAACATGTTTGTCCATTTCCTTCTTGTGATGCAAGATTTGCAAGACATGATAATTGTATGCAACATTTCAGAACTCATAAGAATCCAAAGATAAGAAAGAGAAGAGGTGAATTGGCTAAATGATTATTCTACTGGTTTTGAATAGTGATTTGTAAATAATATCTCTTGTTAGTGTTATTAATGTCAACTATGAGGTTTTTTTGGTTTCAGTTCAGGTATTCAGTCACTCTTTTTTTTTTGAATTTTGTTGTATTTTTTTGTTAAAGAACTCATAAGACCACTCATTAAAGACACAATCATGGCTCTTTTAGTTTTGACTGGATTCATCTATATAACATATAGTTTTTTTTTGTTTATCTTAATTCGAATGTGTATACGTTTTTTGAGTATTGTATAAGATCAAATGGTAAATCGATGGAATAAACAGATTTTTTGATACAAAAAAAGAGATAAAAAATGATAGATTAATCAATTACCACTGTACCAAATATTCTTAATTCATTATAACCATTGTTATATAAAAAACTAACTAATCAAACGATAGCAAATAGTTTATTACCTCACAAGATAGATTTCCCCTTTTAAGTCCCACCGCATAAAAAAAAATGTGAAAATTTTCAATATATAAAAGGAAATTGAATTCTTCTTGTACTGAAAAATAGATGAGTTGTCTCAAAATAACTCAGTCTAATCTAATGAGAACTAAAGAAATCACACGCGAGTTGAAACAGTTGTCGTTGAATAACAATCCACGCAAAAATAGACGTAATTCCATGACTTCCTCTACTTGCTCTTCAAAATCAAACTCATTCACTTCAAATTCAAGACCAATTTTAATAAATCAAGATCACATTAGTAATGACGAAGAAGCCATATATGATGAATATGATACAAAATCGTTGTTATCATCTCCTGAAATTCTAGCAACTTCCGTGGGGAGTACGAACGAGTTATTACCCACATTATCACACATTTCATTATTATCATTAAGAGATGAACAATCAAATACCAACAACAATAACAACAATATTAGCATTCCTAGATCAAGAACACCATCTGCTTCGCATTCAAGAGTCTCGTCGTTCCATCAACGTCATCCCTTTTTCTTACAAAATAGAAGAAGTTCAACTCAACAACTAGCAACAACAACTTCCTCACAACCAATCAACATAATTCAAGAACCAGAGACCCCAAATTTTGGACCAACATCATTGACAACATCACCATCACACTTCAACCTTGGACTAAACCAACTGCCATCTTCGTTACAATCAAGACAACATGCATTTCCAGCGACATTACGTAGAAATAATTCAAATTTATCACAACAATCAATTCAATTATTACAACCTTTAATGACACATGGTTATCATCAACATTCTTCGTCAATGTCCTCACAGGGAAATATGTCTCCTTTTTTAAATCCAATAGGTGAAGACGTACCAATGACTCCATTAATGTTGAGTAATCCATTACTAGAAAATGATTGATTAGATTTGCATCTATAAATTATATTTGTATAAACATGAAAAGCTAATGAAACGATACCACGAATTAAAAATTACAGACGTAATCAGATATATAAAAGATCATATATTATAAAATAGATTACTTAAAAGAATCTATTGTCTTGAATTGATAATATCAATGAATTCAGGTTTTAATGAAGCACCACCGACTAAGAAACCATCAACATCAGCCTTGTCTTTGAAAGTTGGGGCATTTTTACCGTTAGCTGAACCACCGTATAAGATTCTGATTGATTCTGCAGTTTTTTCACCTAATTGTTCTTTCAAGAAAGATCTAATATTAGCATGTGTTTCTTGAGCATCTTCAGGGGTAGCAGCCAATCCAGTACCGATAGCCCAAACAGGTTCGTAGGCAATGACGATGTTTGACCAATCCTTAACTAATTTCAAAACAGCAGTTAATTGCCTTTGATTAACTGAATCAGTGACACCAGATTGTCTTTCTTCTAAAGTTTCACCAATGGCTAAAATGACTTTTAAACCTTGTTCTAAAGCGAACTTGACTTTCTCAGCAACAAACTCATCAGATTCTTTAAAGATGGTTCTTCTTTCAGAATGACCTAATAAAACCCAAGTTGCACCAACGTCTTTCAATTGATCAACAGAAATTTCACCAGTGTAAGCACCTGAACCTTTAACGTAAGCGTTTTGACCACAAACTTCAACTTGTGGGTTGGTGTTTAGAGTGACAGCTAAGTCTAAGTAAGTAGATGGTGGAGAAATGACAACTTCAGTGTTTGGATCTAATGAAGCAGTGTTTAATCTCTCCACAATCTCCTTAATAGAAGCTTTTGTACCGTTTAATTTGAAGTTACCACCGACGAAGAATTTTCTAGCCTGTTCATCACGATGTTCGTTAGCGTGAATGAATTGAGGATGATCAGTTGTCTACTCACCATTTTGTTCAATTGAATTGAATTGTAAATTTATATTTAATACCGTCTTTAAGAAGAAGAGTTTGTTAATTTTTTCGACTTGTTTAACGTCATCACTTGATGTGATTACGTGATGATACTACAACATACAACATAATGATAATAAAGAGTAATAAGTTATAAGTTATGGAACGTGGAAGAGAATCACTGTGGATGGCTCTTTCTATTGAACATTTCCCTAAGTTTCTGATCTTTTTCAGCTTGTAATCTTCTCGTTTCTTCATCTATATTCTCACAGTACCTAACGTCAGTGTAACTATTAGCATTCTTCAACACTTCCTCTTTGATCTCCTTCTTGTAGGTATCTTCATCGAACTCATGGTTCCACTTCTCTAGATGAGTCACCAGTTTATACCGTTCAGTTTCTAAATTCTTCTCCATGACGACAAATTGACAATGTGGTATATTCTTCAAACTTTCAAATTCTTCATAAGTCCAACGATACCATTTCATCAAGAACACTCTTGCCCAGATCCCATGTGTCACTAAGACAAGCACATTAGGGAATTTATCACTAGCAAACTGTCTAAATAACGTCTCATTAAACCCACTACATCTATCATAAACATCAGCTGCACTTTCACCTAAAGGAATTCTATAGAAGAAATGTCCATAATGAGCTCTTTCATTCCAAACTTTCTCCATCTCTTCAGCTTCACTTTGTAAATTCCCAAAATCTTGTTCTCTCATTCTTGGTTCTTCATGAATTTTATATGTAACTCCTGCTTTGTCAATAGTTTCTAGTATTCCATCCAGAGTTTGTCTTGTACGTTTGTAAGGAGATGTGTAGAACAACACAGAGTCGTCCTTGTTGAGTAATTCTTTTAGTTTGACACCAGCATGTCTCGCTTGTTCATGACCTCTTGCCGTTAGTTCCACTTTATGATTTGGGACATATTGATTGACTGACTTGTCCCTATTTCCTTCAGACTCACCGTGTCTTATAAGAATAATCAGCTGAACTCTCTTCGTTAGTGTTTGTCTCTCTCAAGGCATGTCTCACACACACACACTTACTCTAGGTCTCCCCATCGTCGTATAAAGGATTTAAATGTTTAGAGAAGAGTTTCTCTTTATAAACTCTCGGGACTTTTTTTTTTATTAGACAAAGCTACAATATAAAAAACTTTACAAATGTGTATTATTTTCATGGTCTGATGATTGTGTCTGCAAGGAACTCAGTGACGTATTCCTGTTCTAGATCAGTCGTGTTGTAACTGACTTTCTCGAATAACGGTAAGAGTTCTTGAAAGTTCAAGTCTTTGGAAGTGAAAGACTGGGAGTTTGAGGACTGTTGTTTCTTTTTGTTCAACTGGTAGTAGTAGTTGTTCAGTTCATCAACTGAGTCTATTAAGTTTTCCATATTCTCTAAACCTGCTTGATTCTTGAAACCTGAAGATTCCAGAATTCTAGAGTTATTGAACTCATCTTGATTGAATGAGGATAAATATAACGATATTAAATGATGGTTATGGATTGCTAGTGGCACTTCTTCAAATATGTTGCTATGACTTAATCCATTGGAAGTTATAGATTCTAATTGGAAATCTTTAGAGATGTAAGTTTCTAAAAAGGATTTTGTTAATCTGAAGGCTTTTAAACTCAATAAACCATAAGTTGTCTTTAATGGGTCGTGGATTAGTAAGATTGAGTTTGGTGAGTTCTTCAATTGGTTGTTAGCCAGAACTTCAATAATTTGTTCATTGATGAATTTACCAGATGAAGCACTTTGATAAAAACCTAGATATTGTACACTATTGGAACCGTTTTCTTTTAGTTCTTCAATCAAATCCTCTTGGAATCTGACATTGTTTCTGGTCTTGTAAGGAGATGATCCATCAGTGGAGTAACTAGGAAAGCTGTAAGACTGTGTGATTTTCAAGACGTCTTCATCAACATCAACACCGAACAAGGGACCTGCGATGATATTTGGCAGAGCCTGCGACGCGTGTTTGACGATCTTCAACACGACACTGGACTCTATCTGGACGCTCGAGACCGTTGGAGCTGAGTATTCCACCGCTAATTTAGACATGACTCCAGTAACAAATCCCACTAAAAACGAAACAAAAAAATTGCTGAAAGAAAAAATTCTCATGAAAAAAAAAAGATGCCGGAACTCATCAGTCATAAAAAAAAATTATTTCGACGAAACTTTTCATTTTCATTTGAACTTCACACAAATCTCATAACTAATCAGTCGCCGTCATGTCTGATCAAGTCGCTGAACAAGTCGCCAAATTGCACCTAGATGAAGTCACTGGGGAACAAGTCTCCAAATCTGAGTTGAAAAAACGTCAAAAACAAAGACAAAAAGACGCAGAAAAAGCTGAAAAGGCTAAACAAAAATTAGAATCTGCTAAAGCTGATGGTCCTTCAAAACAGAAAAAGAAAGACACGTTACAAGATTTAACACCAAACCAATACTACGAAATCAGATCAAGACAAATTGAAGAATTAAGAAAATCAAAATCTCCAAATCCTTATCCTCATAAATTCTTAGTCACTAAACAAGTCAAAGAAGTTTTAAACGAATACTCTTCTTTGAAAAGAGGTGAAACTTTGAAAGACGTTTCCATTAGTGTCGCTGGTAGAATCATCGCTAAAAGAGAATCCGGTTCAAAATTGAAATTCTACGTCTTGAAAAGTGATGGTGTTCAAATTCAAATCATGGCTCAAGCTCAAGATTCAATTGAAAATTATGAAGAAAGTCATGATCTATTAAGAAGAGGTGATATCGTAGGGGTCACTGGTTATCCTGGTAGAACTGAACCTAAAAAGGGTGGGGAAGGTGAATTATCAATTTTTGCAACTTCAGTTCAATTATTAACTCCATGTTTACATATGTTACCTTCTGATCATTTCGGTTTCAAAGATCAAGAGGCAAGATACAGAAAACGTTATTTAGATTTGATTGTTAATAATTCAACAAGAGATAGATTTATCGTTAGATCAAAAATTATCTCTTATATTAGAAAATTCTTAGATAACAGAAATTTCATCGAAGTTGAAACTCCAATGATGAACGTCATTGCAGGTGGTGCCACTGCTAAACCTTTCATCACTCATCATAACGATTTAGATTTAGACATGTACATGAGAATTGCTCCAGAATTATTCTTAAAAGAATTAGTCGTTGGTGGTTTAGATCGTGTTTATGAAATTGGTCGTCAATTTAGAAATGAAGGTATTGATATGACTCATAACCCAGAATTCACTACTTGTGAATTCTATCAAGCTTTTGCTGATGTTTATGATTTAATGGATATGACTGAATTATTATTCAGTGAAATGGTTAAAGAAATTAATGGTTCTTATCAAATTCCATATCATCCAGATGGTCCAGATGGTAAAGAATTAACTTTAGATTTCTCAAGACCATGGAAAAGAATTAATATGATTGAAGAATTAGAAAAAGTCTTTGATGTTAAATTCCCACCAGGTGATCAATTACATACTGCTGAAACTGGTGAATTCTTGAAAAAAATCTTAATCAAACATAAATTAGATTGTGCTCCACCTTTAACTAACGCAAGAATGTTGGACAAATTAGTTGGTGAATTAGAAGACGTTTGTATTAATCCAACTTTCATCTTTGGTCATCCTCAAATGATGTCTCCATTAGCTAAATATGATCGTTCAATCCCAGGTTTATGTGAAAGATTTGAAGTTTTCGTCGCAACTAAAGAAATTTGTAACGCTTATACAGAATTAAATGATCCATTTGATCAAAGACAAAGATTTGAAGAACAAGCAAGACAAAAAGATCAAGGTGATGATGAAGCTCAATTAATTGATGAAACTTTCTGTAACGCTTTAGAATATGGTTTACCACCAACTGGTGGTTGGGGTTGTGGTATTGATAGATTAGCTATGTTCTTAACTAATTCAAACACCATCAGAGAAGTTTTACTATTCCCAACTTTAAAACCTGATGATATTCCAAACAAAGAATAGAAAATTATGGTTTTTTTTTGTGTTGGTATTTTTTGTTTTCATAAAATTCATTCAACTATCATGTAAATTATAATATATTTAAATTTAGAATATATATGACTCTAATAATCTGAATTGTAGCGTTTTATGGGATTATCTTACAAAAAAGTGTTTTTAACCAAAATTCAAAGAGTTCAAAGCTAAGAAATGATATAATATTGAAGCTAATAATTAGACCACTGATCAACGTAAATCATAATGCATTCATATTGGTTTTTTGATCTCGCTGATACAACCCATGAATACATACAAACATTTTTTTGTTTGAATTTTTGTTAGATTAAATTTCCTCTCTAATCTCCTTTTCAAAAATTGCACATGATATAACTAATTATTATACTATAGCTGCTGTTATAACATAATTGAATAGCATTATTATGAACTCTATGTCATGCTGCAAATATATTAATAATTATTATATTTTTTTTTTTCTCTGAATTTACTTATATTTATATTCTATACAACTTAAAAACCTTTCTTAGTGGCTTCTAATTACTCTAATTTAACCACTTCATGTTTCTTAATCTTTCTTTCAACTCAACTTTCCCTTTGGGTGTGTTCCACAATTTTTAGCATCGGTTCAGTCTTGCCAGAGCGGCCTGTTAGACTATATTGTTGTAAACCACGCAGCTACTTGCCCAAAGTTCATGTTATTAGATCTTTTTTCATCAATGGTTACTAGATTTAGAATGAAAGGAAATGTTGTTTCATCTATCTTTTCATTTCATCTTATATATAAATATAATAATTTACATATGATTGAAGCCATGATCTATTAAATTTCTGTAAATAAAAAGTTTGGATTTAACTGATTAATGATTTATCAATATTTTGAAATACCGACGGACATATATTGGTGATAACTAGATAACGTCGACGTTGAATTACTGGTCACTAGTGACTCATCCCTATATATATATTATACAGGTAACAGATCTAATGAAATGATTATATGGCATCTAAATATTTATAGGCAGATATATTTATTGTACATCTAGCTGTGTGTCATTAATATGAATTAGATCTGATTTTCAGGATTGAAGTTCAGTTTATATAGAAAGAATATCAGCTAGGTTGACTGATAATCTGTTTGATCAGGCTATTAGGATTGATATTTGTGATTAATAGGTCAACAAAACATCGATGATTAATTGGTAGTGCCAAATTATTAATTAATACATCACAACACATTATGGTAAGATATAAAAGACTTTATCGAGAAGCTAAAATGGAACAACATCAACATGGTTAATACAAATTAGCTCAAAATTAGAGACTTGATAGTAATCGAATAAATGCACTAAGAGTGAGAATTAATTGGGAAAATAGAAATTTATAATAATTGGGTATATATTACATGATGAGATGAAACACCGTATATGTTAGCCATCATTATTATCCATAAACCAAACTATCAACCAAACAGTTAAATAGGGTCCATAGTTTAGTTTTTAGCTTATCCATTACTAAATAAATTGATACTTAGAAAAGGTAATATCTCAACAATTCACAAACCATTGATTGACTCGCTTCAGCTCAGATTGATTTTAAGATTAATTCTCCAACTTAAGATTTAAAAGACCAGATCGCTCTACTTTCTCATTTTTTATTAGTTATTTTAGCAAAAAAACCATATTTTGAGTAATCTGATGTTTGTGAATCACAACAACCATATCACTGGTTATTTAATCAGAACTTGGGTTATTAAGTTATCCATAAATTCTTTAAAAGCTTTTATATGATACTTATGAGTGTGTAAAAATATTGGTTGGTAGTTACTCAATCGTCATTTGAGTCAAACTTTCATATGCGTATATATAAAAGTAACCAATGTTGAACGTGCTTATATATGAAATAGTAGTTCATGATGAATATTGTGCGATTTGTAGATGGTACGTCATGAAGTCATGTTTCATTGTAGTTAAAGATCCCTGTAATAAATATCCATATAGACTTTTTTAATTAACCATCTCCAAGTAATATATTTGAAACAGAACATATGAAATTAGACAAAATGTATTTTGATGAATATCTCTACAAAACTTATTGGTTAATTATCATTTATTGAGAGACCATCGATTGGAAAAGATCAATACTTGAGTATCAAATCATTTTATCAATCATGATTTCATTAAAATTATATCCAATAAAAAGACTAAAGTAGTGTGATAAACACTATTTCAGTCAACCAATTAATAGAGGAAGTAATAAGGCTATTGTCAACACAGATCAAGCAAATAAACAAATAATTTTCTCACTTTTCCTGACAGTGCCGAATCCTCAAGTACTTAATTTGTTTTTGGATATGCTGGGGGTGCTATTACAGTATATTAACAATAAACTTCACTTACCATGAATCAATCAAAAGCTCACCATTAATATAATTAAAAGAAATTTGGATCAAATACCATATCATTTAATTTTAAACGTAACAGGTTAAATTTTGATAAAATTCCAAAAAGGCTTTCATTTTAAATAAAAAAACCATTACTGTCTATTTACCTTAAAATATTAGTAATAACATCCAAAACTATTCGAATTCTCCACTGTTTATTGGTCATTTCAGAGCGTTTCATTTGAAAAAAGATAAAAAAACAAACTCCGCGACGGGGAATTGAACCCCGGTCTACCATGTATTATCTAAGACGACAAACGGTGATTCTAGCCACTAAACTATCACGGATTTTATACTGCTTTTTGTTGAACTTCTAATACACTGTGCCTATGAAAAGTGCATCTAATATGAGCAAATTGTGCATATTGCATGTAAGCTAAGGCATAAGGTATGCGTCAATGGCGAGTATATGCATATGACGACAGGTATAGGAATCGGATCCATTAATTATAATCAGATTTCCAATAATCAATTAGTATGTTGCAACTGGAAACACTATCAGAATTCAGAATAGTAGAAGTTCCTGGAGTTTGATAGGTTCCATTAATTAGCTTACTTGTGGGTTTATGCCTAAGATTTTAAAGTGAATACTCGAATTGTCTCTCTGCTTGTTCTGTTTTGTTGTAATATACTAACTAGAACAAGATATAATGCACATTCAATTTGAAAATGTCCATTGGAAGCATTGAGTATCAAAAAAAGAGACCTTCTCATTGTATAGGCTAAACAAAACCTAAAATATTGAAATAACTTCTTACACTAAAAGAAAAAGTCAATTGTTCTGCTAGACAACATATAAATTTGGTATCTAATCAAGAAATTTGATAACTATCATTTAAAGCACTAAGGTTGATTGATAATTCATTTCATTAAAATACTGGAATCTTAAAAACTTTTAACTGACATAGAACCTTTGTGTAATTGTTCACATGCATTCAACATCAATAGCCTTAATTTAGAACTCTTTAACTCAATGGAAAAAAAATCACTTATCATTACAAAAAAGATCAAAACCAATCTATATATGTATTAATGCTAGAAACAAAAACCCAATAACTAAAAATAATTATACAACCCAAGAAATAAATAAAACGAGAGCAGAATGAAAAAAAAAAAACAAAGGTATTAATTGTAACAATTCTATCATCTTCTAATTTCACCTTTTCTTTTCAACTCTAAGGCCTTTTTATAAGGAGGAGCAGTTGGTCCCTGAACTGGATCCAAACTAATCCTTTCAAACTCTGAATCAATGGTATAAGTTGCATCTGAATCATAACTTGATAAATCACCACATGCCATAAATGGTGCAATATTTCTTTGTTCTTCAATGTATTCTAAATCATCTTTCAATTCATATCTACCGATATTTGAACCTTTGAAAAATTCTTCAGTTGATGTGTTTAAATCTAATGTTGGTTTCCAAGTCGCACTTGGCTTATAACCAAGACAGACAATGAATGCCTCTAATGAAGTGCCTCTTGATGATCTAGGTTTTGCACAGATAACTTTTTCGAATAAATGTCCTAATTGAGCATACATTAGATCAATATCTCTACCTCTGAAGATTTTAGCGACAAAAGTACCACCTTCTCTTAATAAACAAGTAGTTAATTGTAAAGCAGCTAAAATTAATTGAGCTTGAATGTATTCATCTAAGTCATGTAAACCTGTGACATCTGGAGCACCATCACTACAAACGAAGTCAGCAGGTTCCCCACCGAATATTTCCAAGATCTTGTTGAAAGTCTTAGGATGTGTTATATCTGCTTGTAATGTAGTAACACCTGGAATTGGTGCCATTGGTTGTAAATCAACAGCTACTATCTTTGGTGGAATTTCATTATCTTTACTGTTTTCGTATAATTCACGAGACAGAACTTGAGACCAAGAACCAGGAGCAGCACATAAATCAACAACTCTTCTAACGTCTTTGAACAGTTGAAATTGATCATTTAGTTGTAACAACTTGAAAGCAGAACGAGCTCTCCAACCTTCTTCTTTGGCCTTTCTGTTTGAGAAATGTTAGTAAAAATATATAAAGAAATACATAGAACCACTAACCTGTAGTACAAATCTCTCTTGTCTTTACTGCTCTTCCCCATTTACGATCTCTTTTCACTCTCTTTAAATCAAAAAATCTTTTTGGATCTTCAAAAAAAAAAGAACTTCGATGAGCCCGAATATTATGATCAGTTCCGACCAAAAAAATTATGAAAAAAAGCTGAAAAAGTTGGAAGAATATCAGTGGAAGAAATCAGTTGAAGGAAAGGATCAAAGATGTTCAGATCTCTAGTGTCGAGAAGCTCTTCTTCATTGCGTTATTTCACCACCACACGCCATCTGTTGCGTGGTGCCATTGATCCTAACATCAAAGATGCTGATTTATCTCCAGCAATTAACGATTCAATTGAATATGAACCAAAAGTCTTAACCCCAGAAGTCGTTGATAAAACAATAAACTCTCCATTACCTATAAACGCAGAAATAAATTACTATGCTCCACTGAGACATGAAAAAAAATATGGTGATTTAGTGGCAGAAATCCAATTTAGAGCATATGATCATGAAAATTTGGATTTTTTAGGTGATTTTTCATTAAGAGCTGCATATTATTTGAATATACCTGTTTCTGGTGTTTTCCCATTACCAACAAGACGTGAAAGGTGGACAGTTATCAGAGCTCCATTTGTTCATGCTAAATCCAAAGAAAATTTCATGAGATTAACTCATAAAAGAGTCATTAGAGCTTATGATGCCACACCAGAAGTTATTGATTTATGGGTTTCATATATTGCCAAACATAGTAATGCCGGTGTGGGGATCAAAGTCAGCACGTATCAAAGAGAACCAATACATTTAAGCGAAGAGTTGGATCAAATTGAATTCAGTAAATTAGATAAAGTCAGTGAAACTATTGGTGGACAAAGTGTCAGAAATTCTGCAATTAGCAAGAGAGTAGAAGAGATATTAAATGATCCTCTTTTCAAAAAACATTTAGAACCAGAATCTGTTAAATCGGAACAAGTTAATGAAAAGCAAATAGAAGAAAATTAAAAATATCATGTACATATTAAGTATTATTATTCCTATTGGAAGTTAATTATATATTTGTAGTAATCTATCCATACATTTCCCAATCTTCTTCTTCTTCTTCACTGTCTTCAACGGGTATGTTTTTTTCCTTTTTCAATAAATTAGTTCTACATAAAGGACAAGTTCCTTTAACATTCAACCAAGGTGAGATACATTCTAAATCAAATATATGCTTACCATCACAAGGTAATTTCACAACTAAAGGGTATGGATCATCTAAGAAATCATTTGTACAGATAGAACAAGCCTGATCTTTCTTTAAATTTTTCTTATCAACTCTTTCTAATGAATCAATGTACTCCTGTGGTATACCTTCTACGTCACCAGTGCCAGTTGTCAGTTGTTCTAATAAGTTATCCCTCATCAGTGTATTGTCTAGTAGTCTAATTGCAGATTCTAACTGTGCTTGTCCAAACTGTGGACCTTCTGATTGTTCGGTTGGTTCAGTTAAAAATGAGTTTAGTACTGTGCGTAAAGTCTCATGATGACGATCAGTTGTATAGGTTGTTGATTCTTGTGGATTTGTGTTATGTTCTTCTGTTTGTATATAAGTTAGTTATTGCTCGAGGAATAGAGACGATTATTAGTATTTACCTTCATAATTGGACATTTTTGATTCAATTTGCCATTGAAGTGTTGATGGAATAGATCTGGAAATTCGGGAAAAACTACAATTCTCATACAATCATTTGATAATACTATATTTCGTAGTTATCGTCTAATGACTTATATGTAACTGAACTCTCATTAGCTTGTCTCTTCTTATTTGGTCTCTCATCAGACTCAAGAATTCTCTTTTTATAACTATTCTCAATATTTTCTTTAGCTAGTTTCTTCATAACTTTACTAATAACAGATCCAAGTTTAATCTTTTCACCATATGTGTTACCTAAAGGACGTTCTTTACCCCAACAGATTCTTAGTGGGATGTTATCTATAACGAACAATGCAGGTTTAGTCTCATCATTTGAATTCAGTTTTAAGATCTCAGTTGATGCAATTTCAGCACTTGAACGATCATTGAAAGTAAGATAACCAGATTTTGAATGATGTTGACAATTGAAAGATTTGACTTTACCAAATTTCTCGAAATAATCAGTTATTTTATATTCAGGTAATGATTCATCAATACCAAAGATGAAGAAAGTCTTTAATGTTTCATCTTCAGGTTTTTTCAATGAACCATTTAATGGTAATTTTGATAGTATTTTAGTTATATCAACTTTATTGAAATGTGATGGTAATGTAGAATCTTTTGTTGTTGATTCAGATTTTTTGTCCTTCAAAGATGACGCCAGTTTAGTTAAAATGTCTCTAGCCTTTTCAGCATCAGACGTTATCTTAGCACCACCTATTTTATCAAATTTTGCTTCATTGTCAGCAACGTACAATTTTGATACTATGTTTGTTTGTTCTGAAGAGTTGACATTGATTCCAGCCATCTTCAAAGCAGCATCACGTAGTTGGATAGTAATCCCGTACGTGAGATCCAATAAACAACACTGGCAACAGTTGCGTTGTCTGGAGCACGTCAGACAGATCTTTGTATGTTTTCTTGTATTTTTGTCAGTTTGTGAGTTCCATTTGTAGACAGTGAAAGGTCTTGTACAGAGTTTACACTCGAGACCTTGCTTGTCTCTTATAAGACGCAAGTGTTTAGAAGGACCGAGGCAGTCTGAGCAAAGAGCAGGAGGAGCAGTGGTGTCTTTATTCATTGTTTATCCTGTCTGGAGATGTAAGTATTTAATTATTAATTATTAATAAGTTTTATTTTTATTTGTATTTACTTTTTCTTATATAGGGAGAGATGCGATGAGCCATAAAGGAAGTCTACAGATATATCATATAAGAATGAGTATTTATTGAAAAATATATAGAGTCTACTACTGTTAGTTTAGGTCCCATGGGGTGCTATCATCCCAATTGAAGGGTTCTTTTAAAGAGGATCAGGGTTAAAAAGCAGATTGAATCCACATTAGACTTTCGGATGAAGAAATTCAAGTTGTTGTTGTCAATTTTATCATCATCAAAATAAAAGAAAACCGTTCTCAATTGGGAATTAAATATAAAAACATACGAGAATAGCACACTTTTAACAGATTTTCATTCTATTTCACTCTATTTTTCACTCCAAATTTCATTTCATTTTCCATTTTTCAGTGGAAATTTTATCAAGAAAGAAAATTTTTTGTGGAAATTTTTTTTTGTTTTCTAAAAGTTTCGCGAAAAGTTCATTTCTGATTACGTAATTTTTTTTTTTTTTTTTTCAGGGCTTCCCATTATAAGACAATTGACTAGTATGTAGTAGATGAGTATCTTATATCTGCTAATATTGCTATTCATAGAGGAATAATGTCGCGCAAGAGACACAACAGCTCCTCAAGAGTCTCGAGAAGCTCAATGTCCCTGAGAAGACCATCAGTGGCGTCCTCTACACAATACTCAGAGACTTCACAGGCTTGTTCTTATCGTTCTTATTTTTCACATATAGATGAAAATCATACAGAAATCTTTGATGGTGCTGCTTCTGAGATAATCCCTTCCTCAATCACAGCTTTCCACCATCATCATAACATTGGTAACTCAAGACAAACTAATGGGAAACCTCCAAGCGTTGCAAGCTCTGCTGCTAGTTCAATACGACGTGGTAGATTTGTTGATGATGTCAATCTATCAAGATTCAAAACTCGTGACAGTGTCGCAAGGTCTCGTTCCAGGTCAAGATCAATTGATACTCGTTCTAATTTCAGATTTTTTGACCCTGATGCTATTGTAACAGCTCAAGGTTCGTCAACTTTAGATAATCCAGAAGATCCAATAGATTTTGATACAGATTGGGATAATTCAATCCCAAATGATGAATTCGTTGAAAATGATGATCTTTTCAGAAGACAAAGTTTCTCAACAAGAGGAGAAAGTGATTATGGCTCAATTGGTAGACACACAAGACCTTCTTCATTATCAAGCTACACCCCAAGTTCTTATAGAGATCGTATCCCATCACAGGTTTCAAATAATAGACCGTTATTAGACTCTGATGAGAATTATGAATCTGATGAATCTGACAATGATTCTCAACTACGTCCTGTATTTTCAAATCAAACTCATAAGAAACATAAAGCCAATCATCATGATGATCAATTAAATCCTGAGTTCCATGAACAATACTATCCTAATCATCCTCCAAATTTACATTTCCAAAGGTTTTATATAGCTGAAGAAGATTTAGTCTTGGGTATTGCAGGTTATAGAACTTCAAAATTAAGAAAATCAATCTATAGATTTTTATGTTTGATTTCATTTGGACTAATTTATCTATTATTAAGATGGTTACCTAGATTAAAATTTTCATTCATTGGTGAGAAAGTTCCATTAGCAAAAGCTTCATGGGTAATTGTGGAAACTGAACATGGTGAATTGAATATCATTCATGTGAATAGACAATGTTATAACAGATCATTATCAACAATCTTAAACGTTCCACAATTAGATGATCTTAGTACCAATGATTCAAGTGATCTCAGTAATTCCCCTGAAAATAATTTAAATTTAAATTTAAATCCTAATGTTCCAATTTTAATATCTTTTCAATATAGATATTTGAATTTTTTCTATTCACCAGTTGAAGATATTTTCAAAACAAATACGAATTGGTATGATCTTGATTGGTTACATCAATCAAAATTTGGATTGACTAAAGATTCTTATGAAGATAGATTATTAATTTTTCAAAAAAATTCATTAGAATTAAATGAAAAATCAATTTCGAGTTTATTGATTGATGAAGTTTTACATCCGTTTTATATGTTTCAAGTCTTTTCAATCATCTTATGGGCATTTGATGAATATTATTATTATGCAGGATGTATCTTTCTGATTTCAATCATTTCAATTTCAAATACTTTAATCGAAACAAAATCAACTATGAAAAGATTAAGAGATTTATCAAAATTCGATTGTAACGTCAGAGTTTGGAGAAATGGGTTTTGGAAAGAAATTGATTCAACAGATTTAGTACCTGGTGACATTTATGAAGTTTCAGATCCTTCTTTAACTGTTTTCCCATGTGATTCAATTTTATTATCTGGTGATTGTATCGTTAATGAATCCATGTTAACCGGTGAATCTGTCCCCGTTTCAAAATTACCAGCAAATGATTCAACTTTAAACTCATTAATCAATGATTTCTCAAGATCTCAAACTTCTTCAAATTTAGCTAAATCTTATCTATACAATGGAACTAAAATCATTAGAGTCAGACATAGTGCCAATGAACCTGCTTTAGCTCTAGTTGTTAAAACGGGATTTGCAACAACAAAAGGTTCATTATTAAGATCAATGTTATTCCCCAAACCAACAGGTTTTAAATTCTATGAAGATTCTTTCAAATATATTGGATTTATGACGTGTATTGCATTTGTTGGATTTATTTTCAGTACTTATAATTTCATTAAATTGGGGTTAGGTAAAAGAATTATCATATTAAGAGCATTAGATATCATCACTATTGTCGTTCCACCTGCATTACCTGCAACGTTGACCATTGGAACAAGTTTTGCCCTAAGTAGATTAAAGTTGAAAAATGTGTATTGTATCTCACCAACAAGGGTTAACATTGGTGGGAAATTAGATGTTTTATGTTTTGATAAAACTGGTACATTAACAGAAGAAGGTTTAGATGTTTATGGAGTTCATTATATAAATAAAAAAAATGATACCAAATTCAGTGATTTGATTACTGATATTAATAAAGTTCCATTAGATTTATTGAAAGCTTTGGTTGCATGTCATTCATTAAGAGTCGTTGATGGGGAATTAATTGGTGATCCATTAGATTTCAAAATGTTTGAATTTACAGAATGGAAATATGAAGAAGAATTTAGGGGATTCACATCAACTAATGAAGAAAGGTTCGATGAGTCTTTGTTACCTGAAAATTCAGGAATTTCACCATCTGTTGTATATCCTAAAGATGATGGAAATAAATTATTAGGTATTTTAAGAAGTTTTGAATTCATTTCAAATTTAAGAAGAATGAGTGTTATCATCAAATCATTTGATTCAAAATTTTCAGTTCTAACGAAAGGTGCTCCAGAAGTGATTAAAGATATTTGTAAACCAGATTCATTTCCTGATAACTATGAAGAATTACTACATCATTACACTCATAATGGTTATAGAGTCATTGCATTAGCAGGTAAATATTTAAAGAAAAATACGTGGTTATACTCACAAAAGATCACAAGAGAAGAAGCTGAATCAAATTTAGAATTTTTAGGGTTTATTATATTTGAAAATAGGTTAAAACCAACAACTACTGAAGTTTTAAATAAATTAAGTAAAGCCAATTTAAGAACAGTTATGTGTACTGGTGATAATTTATTGACTGCTATAAGTGTTGGTAGGGAATGTAATTTAGTTAAAGATGATTTAATTTTCATACCTGTTTTTGATGAATTTACAGAAGATTTAAACTGGAGAGAGATAAATGATGAGAATTTAACACTAGATTCAAATACATTAGAATTAAATACGTCAATTGGTTTCAAAACTTATGGATTAGCTATACCTGGTGATATTTTCAAATATATTTTGAAAAATGATTCAAATAAATTTTCAGATGAATTTATCATTAAAATTTTATTAATGACTAACGTCTTTGCAAGAATGTCACCTGATGAAAAACATGAATTAGTTGAACAATTACAAGAATTAGATTATACCGTTGGATTTTGTGGTGATGGAGCTAATGATTGTGGTGCATTAAAAGCAGCAGATGTTGGTATTTCATTATCAGAAGCAGAAGCATCAGTGGCTGCACCTTTCACATCAAGAGTGTTTGATATTAGATGTGTTTTAGATGTCATTAAAGAAGGTCGTGCTTCATTGGTTACGAGTTTTAGTTGTTTCCAATACATGTCATTATATTCAGCAATTCAATTTATAACGGTTTCAATTCTATACAAAAGAGGATCAAATTTAGGAGATTTTCAATTTTTATGGATTGATTTATTTTTAATTTTACCAATTGCTATATTTATGTCATGGTCAAATTCATTTAATGAAATTGTTTCTAAAAGACCAAGTGCAAATTTAGTTTCACCAAAATTATTAATTCCATTAATTATTAATATTTTATTATTGTTGATTTTTCAAGTTTCAATATGGGAATTAGTTCAATTTCAGTCATGGTATATTAAACCAATCCCTGCTGGAGATGACGCTGTTCAGTCTTCAGATAATACGGTTTTATTTTTTTACTCTAATTTCCAATACATTTTCATTGCAATTATTTTAACTGTTGGTCCACCATATAGAGAACCAATTAGTAAAAATATTCCATTTATTATGAATATTATTGTTGTTATTTTATTAAGCATTTCATTAATGAATTTATCAAATGATTCATTTTTATTTAAATTATTTCAATTGGCTGAGATCACACAAAATTTTAAAATCCTAATCATTATTTGTGCTGTGTTGAATTTTTTCACTAATAATTATATACCCCCAATTTTCAAAGGATTATTTAAAAAGAAATCAAGTCATAAGAAATATAAAAGATGGTTAAAGAACAATAAAGTTTACGTTTAGAATTAAAGTTATTATATATGTGTTTATGTATTTTTTTTCAAAGTAATATATATGTAGAATCATAAAGATTGAAATAATCTATTTGTATCTTTTGAATTATGAATTGTTAAAAAACTATAGAAATCTTCTTTATCAAAATAAGCACCACACATTCTTCTTTTTCCTGTAGTTCTACCAATTCTAGCATGTAAAACTCTCCAATTATCAAATATAACAGCAGTTCCTGGAGTTAATCTTTTTTCATAAACATTTTCAGGTCTATGAATAATTTCATCCCAATACCTTGTTGCTTCATAAAATTTCTCTAATTCAGTGTTTGATAATTGGAAATTTGATGATCTATCACAATTATTGTAAGAAACCTGAATCAATTCATCATTTTCATCATGAATAAAAATTGGTTTTGATTGAGTTAAATGAACATCACCTAATGAATGACATTGAATTTTCAAATTTTTCAAAAAATTATAATATTCTGGTTTTTCTAATTGGAAATCTTTTGCACATTTGAAAGCATCAACTAATGTTGTATTACCACCTTCTCCATCATGGTATAATAAATGGAATAATTGTAAAAAAGGTGTGTTTTCCCAATATGTACCATCAGTATGAGATGCGATTTCAATTTCTGAATAAGCGGTATCCTTCATTGCTAAATCTGTTGTGAAATCCCAAAACCCACCATAATGAGTATGACGAATGTTACTACCCATAACGTTTAACATTTCTTCAGTGTCTTTAGCATTTGCTGGGACGTTTTCGATGAATGTGAAACCAAATTTATGAATGTTATCATACAAAGCTTTAGAAGTTTTGTTAATAACGTCTTTATAATCAACAACAGGTAAATTGTTTAAAATTTGTTCATTGTTCCAATAAAATCTTGAAGGGTAAGTCTGTTCGATAGCATCTTTTGGTGAATCTGTAAATTTTTTGGTATGTGTGACCATCCAGTCGTAAGTATAATTAGAGCAATGACCATCAGACCAAGAGATTGATAGATTTGAGTCTTCAATTGTTGCAATAGTTGGATGGATATCCCTTGGGACTTTATAAGTTTCTAAAAGTCTTTGATAAGTGCTTGAATCGTAACATTGTGGACAATGACAGTTATCTCTTAGCCAGAAGTTGAGATAATCGACTGTATTGTCTTTGTAAGTGACATGAGTGAATTTCTGATCGCAGTCGACAGTTACGAAGCTCATTTTAATGGAGTTTATTCGAGAACTAAAGAGTTGAATGAAAGATAAGTTGAAATCTGGAGTTGTTGAAGTGAAATTTTACCGAGAAATGGTTCATTCCTCGGAGATTTAAGGGATTTGCTATTAAAGATCATTGATTATGAGAGATGAGTTTCTTGGTCAGTGGATCATCGACTCAACTGAAGAGTTCATTTCTGAGTGACTGACCCCGATCCCATTGGCTCTTTTTGGTGGAAGAGACTTTGACAGCATCACGTGATTCCTTTTTGTGTCTCCGAGTAAATCCGAGCAAGGATAATAAGGAAAAATAAAAAGAATTTTGGACTCTTCTTTCCAGGGATTTCTTTACAAAATGCCATACCAGAAACCAATTCCAACTACTCATAAAGATAAGCAGGAAGACACGCCTCCTGAAGCCTGCAAGACTCCAGACATCGCCAGTCTCTTATTCTCAAAACTTAAAAGAAGATCCAGCTCAAATTATCAATCTGCACTACTATCAAACAAATTCCATGGCTTACATATAAATAAAACGACTCCACCACCATGTTGTGAAATAGAGAAAAAGAATGATTCGCCTTTCAAGGAAGATTACAGTGTCACCCATGACAGTAGCCATATACTATCACCAAAGTTAAGTCCTGCTGAAGGTAGTACTCATATAGATAATAATAATGATAGTAATTACTCAATGTGGTCAAGAGAACGTGCTAAGAAATCTAGACAAGATAGTTCAATCTCATTAGGTAATGAGCATCTTAATGACTGTGATTTAAACATTGACTATCAACACGATAAAGACGTTGAAGCTTACAATCCTAAAGATTTCATACCAAATAGTCATAATTTGAAGCGGAGAGCAAGTTCAGTTTATCATTCAAACCAACTTGACTCTCAATCACAGTTGGACATACAGCAACTTCCAAATAAAGGTTCCAATATCGAAAATGAAAGACATGGATCCAATTTTGAATATGATGAATTTAAAAGAAGGATGCAATATGATTGAGGTGCCCTTTGCAGAAACTTACATTGAAACACAAATCTGACATAATTTTAATTTTTTCAACTATACCTATATAAATATAGCATATACAAACACATTCAACAAAGGTTTAGTGATCTTTATGCTTTTCAATACAGTGTAAAAAATAATTATAATATAAACTTTGTTTCTTTGGTTGAGATTTTTCATGATTTGAATTTCCTAATTTCAACCAAACTTCACAATGATTACATTTAACATAATAAGTTTTGAATGAACTGGATTTGATAATGAATAATGAAGTTGGATTATCAATCAAATATACTTTATTGATCTTCTTTATGATTAAAATTCCATGAGAAAATGCTAAATGAGTTTTGAAGTTCAATTTCGAAATCCAATTATGTCCATGACATAAACGACATAATAATTCAGGTTTTAATGGAGTTATTTTACCATTAACTTTCTTTAATCTTGAATATCTAAACTTTTTGAAATTTGAAAGAGTTGAATTGGATGATTTTGGGCATTTTTTGTTCTCATAATAGATATAGGAATCTTTGGGATCAAGTAAAATTGATTTCTTTAATCTATGATTTTGAAATTCCCTTGGTTTGATAATATTTTCATTAAAAACATCATTTAGATTCTTATAAAATGTTACATCACCTTCTTTTGAGTTTAAAAACTTTGAATTTTCAATGTCTTCAATATCCTTGACATTGTTATTAATAAAATGCGGGAACTCATCTAATATCAAACTTTCATAAGAACTTTCAACATCAATAGATTCTTCAGAAGACTCAAAATTTAACAGTTTATCTGTACGAATATTTTCTTTATCCTCATCTATTTGTAATTTATCAAACTGTTGAGAGATATCAATCAATTCAAGAACTGGTGCACTTGGTGTTGTTTCCTTATATTTCAGATTATAATCTTTATCATAAGTTGGAGCACTTTTAGAATTTGATTCAATTATGTTTGGTAATAAAAGTTCCTTAAATGGTGTACATAATGGTAATCTAGATTGATTTACTGTATAATAAACACTTTTGTTATCATCAATAACTGGATCTGAGTCGAATTCGATTTCCTCTTTATGATCTTGATAATGACATGATTTAATATAGTATTCCTTTTGTTGCAAATTAAGCAAAGACTCTTCCTTGTTGTTATTATCTAGCCAGTTTTCAATGAATTCCATAGCAGTTGAAGTTAGAAAGTTATCAGATACGTGTAGATGATATACAATCAAAAAAAAGTGTTAATGACACAAAAATATATCAATTGATTCTTTTTTTCTCTGACTACACCAGAAACACACAAAAATAAATAAACATTGATTTGAAGATTAAGTACCCAGCATCATAAAAAATCATAGTTTAATATCACAGTTACATGAGGAAACTGTACATTTACAGAAACCAACAGCACATTTACATGAAGCACTACCACAATCGGTACAGACACTAGCAGCAGTTGATCTAGTCACTATTTGTGAGATAATTTGAGCATCAGTTTGTGGTTTGACAGTTTTAACAGCTGTTTTGGATTTTGAACAACAGGACATTTGGAATACAGGAATTTTCAGGGTTTTATGAGATGAGAGATGAGATTTCAGTTGGAGAAAGTGAAGAATCTTTCAGTATTTATAGTGATTAAGAGACTTCTGAATGTGGAATTTGCGACGTTTTGATAAGGAAAAACAGTCCGAATCGGGAAAGTTGAAACTTTCGCTTAACTTGATGGAACTGTGGAATTCAAGAAATGAGACGAGTTTGAAGATTGAAAGTTGATGAGAGGATGTTTAAGAGCTTAGTGCAATTTATATGATGTTAATTTGCGCATTATATGACTGGTTTATCAAGCGTTCGAGTGTAGAATAATTCTTAAATGGCTTATCTGATCAACAAGGTGAGAGATGGATTAGATTTAATCTCGAATCCACTTAGATTATTATAAGTCGATTGATTTGAATACATTAGTTATAGATGAAATCATCAAGTAGTTATGAAAGCTGTCGTACTGTCAATATTGTATTTGTTACATGACGTTCAACTCACAACAATCTTTAGATCTCAGTAAAATTAAGTGTCAAATTACATAATCAGAATAGAGTGTATAGAGTATACCAAAACAGTTCAAAAGATTCGTTTTCACAGAAACTGCCCTCTTTCGTACTGAAAGCTGATGTCTACCGTGATAATAGAGTGTTTGATTAACACTAAAGATCAATCCTTACATGGTGCCATCTCAGAGGCGTTGTCCGTTTATCTACAGCATCACTACACAACTTTAGCGCTGAATCAAGAAATTGACATGGTCGATCTAACTCATATCTCTGATTTGAACGAAGAGTGGCTATTGAAACTATTACTGGGGAAAGATTGCATGGATCTATCGAAAGCTGAATTGATTGTTACTTTATACGTTAAAAAATTATTCGTTTGTGATATTGAATTTTGTTTTAAAACTATTGATTTGGATCTTATTCTAAAATCTTTGAAAGATTTGAAACCAGTTGATTTGAGACAAGATGAAGGCCAATCATGTGTGGAAATTGACGAGTGTTTAAAATTTAGATACGTTTTTTATAATTTTAATGATTCTTTATCACTGAATTCTGTCATTGATGATTTTGATAACATAACATTAAATAATTCAAACATTGATCAAGATCATGGTGTTTATTTGAAAGAAGTTCTTGCTGATATGAGTGAAGACATTCAAAACTTCTTCAATCAATCGATCGATTTAAACGTTTTACCAAATTTGAAATTCAATAACGTTTGGAGTGATTTAAAACTAGATACTTCGTTTAAATTGAATATATTCAATCAGATTTCAAATTCAATCTTGATTAATGGAGATTATTCTAATACTAACAAGTTATACATCATACATGGAACACCAGGTTCAGGGAAATCAACTTTATGTAAAGCATTATCACAAAAATTATCAATTCATAATCAATTCTTAAATAACTCATCAACTTTACTATTACAAGTTTCATGTGAAAAAATTTTCTCTAAATGGTATGGAGAATCATCACAAAATTTAACAAATTTATTCAAGATAATCAAAAATCTAATCATAAGAAATTCAAAACATTTGATTGTTTTAATTATTGATGAAATTGAAACGTTAGCCAATTCAAGATCTCAAATCTTGAAGAAAAATGAAACTTCTGATGGAATAAGGGTAGTTAATACATTACTAACCCAACTAGATTCCTTAAAAACATTTGATAATTTTTTAATCTTATCAACTTCTAATTTGATTGATTCGATTGATGAGGCATTTTTAGATCGAGTGGATGGGTGTTTTGAATTAAATAAACCAAATATTCAAATTATTAATGAAATTTTACAAAATGAATTAAAGAAATTAATCAATTCAAAAATGTTCATAAATGATAACATGAATGGCTCTAAAGTTGATTCAATTCTATTTAAAATAAGTGAAATTTGTTATGACTTAAATCTTAGTGGAAGATCAATAATTAAAATTCCTTCAATTTGTCTTTCTGAATTCACTTCAAGTTCTTCTAAAACTGTCGAGTTGAGCTCATACCTGCAATCACTCGCTAACCACGTTATTACTAGATCTATTTGTACTCCATAGTTCATCATCCATCATCATCATCATCATGATCATGAATTCTTCCATATGCACAGAAGCCCCGACAGTTTTGACACAAATTTTTATGTAATTTCTCTCCACTAAAATACATTTTCTCCCTTAAAACAAACAATCAGTTAATTGAAACATCATGCTTAGATCGAAAGTCTTCAAAAGGTCACTAGCTTCCGTGACAGAAGTCAATCCGAATAGAGTCCATGGTGGTTTGAAAGATCAAGACAGAATCTTCCAAAATTTATATGGTTATTATGGTAGGGATTTGAAAAGTGCTAAAAAGAGAGGTGATTGGTATAAAACAAAAGAAATATTATTGAAAGGAGATACATGGATCATTGACGAGATTAAAAAATCTGGATTACGTGGTCGTGGTGGTGCTGGGTTCCCATCTGGTTTGAAATGGTCATTTATGAATCCTCCTGGTTGGGAAAAAAATGTGGGACCAAGATACGTTGTGGTTAATGCAGATGAAGGTGAACCAGGAACTTGTAAAGATCGTGAGATTATGAGAAAAGAACCCCATAAACTTATTGAAGGCTGTCTATTGAGTGGTCGTGCAATGAATGCCACTGCTGCTTATATTTATATTCGTGGGGAATTTTATGAAGAATATTTAGCTTTAGAAACTGCAATCAAAGAAGCTTATCATGAAGGTTTGATCGGTAAAGATGCCTGTGGTAGTGGCTATTCATTTGATGTGTATGTCCATAGAGGAATGGGTGCTTATATTTGTGGTGAAGAAACTGCTCTTATTGAATCTTTAGAAGGTAAACAAGGTAAACCAAGATTAAAACCTCCATTTCCTGCTGCAGTTGGGTTATTCGGTAGACCTTCCACCGTTACTAACGTTGAAACAGTTGCCGTTGCATCTACGATTTTAAGAAGAGGTGCTCAATGGTTTAATTCATTAGGTAGAGATAAAAATTCTGGAGTTAAATTATTTGGTATTTCAGGGCATGTCAATAGACCTTGTGTAGTTGAAGAGGAAATGTCTATTCCATTGAAAGATTTAATTGAAAAACATTGTGGTGGTGTAAGAGGTGGTTGGGATAATTTATTTTCAATTATTCCTGGTGGTTCTTCTGTTCCATCTTTAACCAAAGAAGCCGCAACCAATGCATTAATGGATTATGATGGGTTGAAAGAAGCTGGTTCTTCGCTAGGTACCGGTGCAGTGATTGTGATGGATAAATCAACAGATATAATCAAAGCTATTGCTAGATTATCAGCGTTTTATAGACATGAATCTTGTGGTCAATGTACTCCTTGTCGTGAAGGTACTGCATGGTTAGCTAAAACAATGAATAGATTTGTCATTGGTGATGCCCAACCGAAAGAAATTGATATGTTGATTGAAGTTACTAAAAGACTAGAAGGTCATTCTATTTGTGGTTTAGGTGATGCAGCTGCATGGCCTGTTCAAGCTTTAGTGAAGAATTATAGACCTTTATTGGAGCAGAGAATGGCTGAATTTCATAGTAAAGTTGACAAAGAGATCAAATTCGGAGGCTGGGTTGATGGTGCTACTGTTAAAGATGGTGTTGTAAGAGACATTCCTCACAATTTCCATCATTGATTATTTATTTATTTATTTATTATTTATTTATATTTATTTATTTATTCATCATTATTTATTTATTATTTGTTACTGTTTATCACTATATACACACCATTCTAAACAACAACACTTCCATCTGTCAGACAGCATCTCAATATCTTGAATCAAAGATCCGGCCTCATGAATTCGAATTCCGAGGCCAGTTTTTTTCTTGAAACCAAAACTTTTTTCTTTTCTAAATAAATCAGATTTAGAGATCCAAATCATTGTTTACTTCTTTCATACTCTGGAATGTTATTGAGCAAGCAACTTTTGTATTCTATCATTCCGTTATTATGTGCCAGTGAAATCCTAGCTGCTGAAGAAGCTATTGATCTCTCTTTTTTAGCTAATTCAAAACCTCATTCTATAAATATCAATAAATTGAAAAGAGATAGTCCCGCAGAAGTTGAGGTTTTAGACTCAAATACTACTCCTGTTGAAGATTCAGTCTCCGGTACAAACTCCAATTCCAATACTTATAAGTCCTCTGACTCATCATCTTCTTTATATTCATCAGAAGAAAACAATGCATTATCATCAACATCAAGTTATGCTTCATCATCAGTTGGTAATCTCAAAATCAATGACGAAGAAAATAATGGGAATGAAGTTTCAAGCCAATCTCCTTTCATAATGGCAATCTCCATGATTGGGATCTCAGAGATTGGTGATAAAACCTTTCTAATATCAGCATTAATGGCAATGCGTCACTCTAGAATGTTAGTGTTTTCTGCATCTTTCAGTTCGTTGGCGTTTATGACTGTTCTTTCAGGTATCGTTGGTCATGTTTTGCCTACTCTAGTCTCACAAAGACTCACCCAATTCCTAGCTGCTATATTGTTTGTTGTATTTGGGTTTAAATTAACTAAAGAAGGTTTAGAAATGTCGAAAGATTTAGGCGTTGAAGAAGAATTGGCAGAAGTTGAGGATGAACTAACCATTAGTGACAGAACTTTAGAGTTAGAGAATTTAGAAACAGGTAGATCTAACTCTAATAGTTATAACAAACAATTATCTTCTTCAAGTTATAAACAAGTTTTACTCAACATTGGCGAACAATTCAAATCAGCTGCATCTTTAGTTATTTCTCCATTATGGGTTCAAGTGTTCATCATGATCTTTTTGGGTGAATGGGGTGATCGTTCACAAATTGCTACTATTGCAATGGCAGCAGGTTCAGATTATTGGCAAGTTATCTGTGGTGCTGTTATTGGCCATGGTGTTTGTACCTTAGCTGCCGTGATCGGTGGTAAAATGCTTGCTTCTAGAATCAGTATGAGAACCGTCACTTTAGGTGGTGCCTTTGCATTCTTTGTCTTTGCGATTTCATATTTTTATGATGCTTATTATGGTATCAGTGAATAAAAGATATGAATAGTGACATTTTTTGTTCGGTTTATACATTTCCCATCATCATTATTGGAATATATTTCTTCTTCATACAGATATTGTTTTAGCGGTTACAGCTTATAGAGATGTGTTGTGTTTATAACTATGTGGTACAACCACAAAATGGTACACAAATTAATTTATTGTCAAAACTATTGTAGAGATGCGGTTTAAATCGGGACCAGAACCGTCTAAATCCGGGGTACAATTCTGAGTAAATTAAAATTTTGAAGTTAATTTCTTAACAAAAGTAGAGATCAACAATAGAAACTTGAAGTCAGATGCACGAGCACAATACTCCTATTATCTATATCAACTCACCTGAATCTGTAACATCCAACGGAATGGCTCACTTTTACCGGGTTTAAACTAGCACATCGAAACAACCTTTAGGTTGGTCTTGGTATTATTTTAGTGTACACATTATTTTTTTTTACTATTTAATTAAAAAAACACTATATTGCTTTGCTAAACTTGAAGACTCTAACCATAACGTTCCCTTCAACTGACTATCTGAAAAGACATTTCCAAAGATGAGTGACATGTACAACTATGATCCAGACACAGTCATGTTGAATGACCCCAACGTGCCACTGAGTTGGAAACTTTGTGTTCTTCATGGTAACTATTTCTCAGAAAATGAGTATAGTGGATCTTTAGGGGTAAGAATATCCTCTGTATTTGTTATACTGTTCGTCTCTACTGTATTCACTATATTTCCACTGTTATCAAAATCTTTTAAATGGATTAAAATGCCATTATACGTTTACCTATTCGCTAGACATTTTGGTACTGGTGTGATTATTGCAACTGCATTTGTTCATCTATTAGATCCTGCCTATTTACAAATTGGACCAGACTCTTGTGTTGGATCAACTGGACACTGGAGTATTTTCCCCTGGGTTCCAACTATCATAATGACAAGTGTCTTTGTGATTTTTTTAACTGATATAATAAGTGACGTTATAGTTGAAAGAAAATATGGTATTGGTAAAAACCATATATTTGGAAATGATGACGTTATGAAAGCTGTTGTACGTGGGTTTGAAGAAAATCATGATGAAGAACATGAAATACAGGAAGTCCATGATGAAAACGTAAAGGATGACTGTTCAATATTAGATAATGATTCTAAGTTAGTTGATTCAGATCAAAGAGGGTTCAGATCTCAAATAGCAGCATTTTTGATCCTTGAGTTTGGTATTATTTTCCATTCCGTCATGATTGGATTGAATCTTGGTGCTGTCACTGGTGAACAGTTTACCACTTTATACATTGTGATCATTTTCCATCAATCTTTTGAAGGTTTAGGTATTGGTGCAAGATTATCAGGAATTCCATGGCCAAAAGATGTTTCTTACGTTTGGGCATACTTGATGTGTATTATGTATGGATTAGTGACCCCAATATCGATTGCCATTGGGTTAGGAATAAGACATGAATTTAATTCAAGTACGTATAATGTCAATGTTATAAGTGGTGTTCTAGATGCTATATCAAGTGGTATTTTAATCTACAGTGGGCTTGTGGAGTTACTTGCAAGAGATTTTGTTTTCAATTCAAGCTCAAAGAAAGATCTCAAACAACTAACTTTTTGTCTAGTTTCTATACTTGCTGGTGCTGGTATAATGTCTGCTATTGGTAAATGGGCATAAAAATACTGAAAATAAGAAAAAAAAGACATACATACTGATATATCTGAGTATTATAGGTGTCACTATGCATTAATATTGTATATATATATCAATATCTTAATCTTCCTCAGTTGTAGTATTACTTTCTCTAAGTTTCCTTATCCTTTCTTTAACGATTGATTTAATAACAACATCTGTTTTATCTTGTAGCAAATCAAGATCTTCTTGGATATCTCTCTTCATATCCCACGTTGAACTCCTTGCTTTGATATTGGTCTTCTTTAAATCAACGTTAACGTCTTCTGCTATCTGTTTATATTTCAATAATATCTCATCTTGAATCTTTTGTGTCACAGCTTCAACAGTTTCAGAATTCTCATCTAAAGTTGTCGGTGGTGCATCAAAACCTTTCACTTCTGTACGTGTAGCTAAATCAAAGTTCCTGCTTTTCAATTGGAAACTTAATGAGGAGTTAGTGATTGTTCTCTTGGTAAATGAAGTGCGTAGTTATACTTACTTTTTGTTATTATTTAGAGGTTTCTTTTGAGCTGGTTCTGAAGATTCTGGTTCTACTGGTTCTTTTCTTTTATTTCTTAGTGCTGCTAGTTTTGCTTTCCTATCAGCAGCTTGAGCTTCTAGAGTAGACATGATGACAATTTGGTCTTGATGGTCTTTTTTAGAGTAGACAGTATATTTTTTTTGATAATTCCAGCCGAATGGACTTTTTTTTATATCAAAGGAAAAAACTACATTGATGATATTTTCTATTGTATGTAACTAAAATGTTCTATTACATAGATAACATAATACACATACATACATTCAATTCAGATACTTATTCATGATCGTTTCATTTCTATTCATTTCAAACTCTTGATGAAGTTATCAAGGTTATATTCTTCTTCATATTGCGATTCATCCCATAATTCAGCTAATTCGCCAACTGCTTCACCTGCTTTACCAGTCAAACCTGATTCATTAACCAGATCTTGTTTATTATTTTCTAATTTCTCATTCGTATCGTCTTTAGTTTCTTGTTGTCCTGATTGTTCAACATCGAATAAATCTAACAATTGATTTGTGTCCATTGATGATAATCCTGCATTTTGTTGAGAAACAACAGTTGATGCAATATTCATTTTAAATTTTTGTAAACCCATGATTTTTTCTTCTAAAGTGTCTTTGGTAATTAATCTATACACGTTCACAACTTTCTTTTGACCAATTCTATGAGCTCTATCCATCGCCTGTAAATCATTCATTGGATTCCAGTCATGTTCAACAAAGATAACGGTATCTGCACCAGTCAAATTTAAACCTAAACCACCAACTTTAGTTGTTAATAACAAAACATCAATAGATGGATCTTGGTTGAATTTTTGAACAATTTTTTGACGATCTCTTGGATCTGTACTACCATCTAATCTCATAAATGTAACAGATGGTAAATGTTTTTTGAATAAATCTACTTCAACCATGTCTAACATATCTTTCAATTGACAGAAAATTAAAACACGATGTTGTGCAATAACATCACCAGATAATGCAGAATTATTATTATTTTTCTTTTTTTCAACATCTTGTAAACCAATACCACATTCTAATAATAAAGTTTTCAAAGCTAATAATTTAGGAGAATGTTTGATATCATCTAAAGTTTGACCAGTTTGTTTTAAATATTTTTGAACTTCGTCATATTGAGGATGTTCTGAATTTAAAACTAACTTTGGATGATTTGTTAATTTTTTCATATAATTTAAAATTTTGAAAATATGATTTTTACCTTCTGCAGATTCAATTTCTCCTGGATTTTGAATTTCTTTAGTAACAACATCTTTTTGTTTTTTAGCAAAATCATTATATAATTGTTTTTGTAAATCACCTAATTGACAATAATAATCTTGAATAATCTTTGGTGGTAAATCTGACAAAACTTCTTCTTTCAAACGACGTAACATGAATGGTAATACTTGTTTATGTAATGCTTCTAAAGCCAATGCACCTGCTTCTTGTTCCGTTGATGAAGTTTTAGAATTTCTTGATGCTGCAATTGGTTTGGCAAATTTTTCATGGAATGATTTTTCTGTACCTAAAAATCCAGGCATTAAGAAATCAAATAATGACCATAATTCTAGAACATTATTTTGAATTGGTGTACCTGATAAAATTAATCTATGATTTGATCTAATTCTTTTAACGGATTTAGTTAATTTTGAATTTGAATTTTTAATAATATGACCTTCATCTAAAACACAATAGTTGTAATCTTTTTGAGATAAGAATTCAATGTCATTACGAACAACATCATAACTTGTAACAACAATATTACAATCATTCAGTTGATTTCTCAAAGTTTGTCTAATTGATGGACCACCACTATAAACACCAACTTTCAAAAATGGAGCAAAATTATTAATTTCAACTTCCCAGTGACCTAACAAAGAAGGAGGACAAATGATTAACGAAGGTAATGGCCTTGTTTCAATTGATTTTGTAATTGCATAATCTTCAGCTCTTAAATGATGATCACTTGCAACTATACAAATGGTTTGTAAAGTTTTACCTAAACCCATATCATCACATAATATACCATGTAAATGGTATTTGTTCAAAAATGCTAACCAATTAACACCTTCTTGTTGATATTTTCTTAACGTAGCTTTGATTGCAACTGGTAATTCGAATGGTTTAGATTTTGAAGGATCCATCATTTGTTGAATAAATTCACGTTCTTTTTCTTTACCTTCTAATAAGTCTTTAGGAATATCAACAGGATCAGGGATACCAGCTTCTAATGGAACTAATTTAATAATTGAAGCAAATGTAGTTGTTGCTAAAACTCTAACATCTTTATCAAAATCACTCATTCTACCTAAGACAGGAACGATTAAAAAGATAACATAAGGTAAGATGTCAACTTCCATTGTAGTTGATAAATGATAAATAGCTTCAATACCACCTTGTCTATCTTTAACATCACCAGCATTATTAACTAGTTGTAAAACTGATCTAATTATGAATGGCATGACTTTTGATGGAGCAATTTTAGCTAATGCAGATAAAGTTCTAGCAGCAGAATATCTGAAAACAGAATATTGTGATTTTAAACAAATTAAGATCGATGGTAAGATTTTTAAAATTTCATCATATAATCCAATATCAAATTTATAAGATAAAGCTCTTAAAATACCAAAACTATCAATGATTTCTTGACCTTTAGCGTCATTAATCTCAACAAAGTCATCTTTAATTTCTAACAAAGGATTGAATATAATTGTATGTAATTGTTCAATTTTATTGAAAATGTTATTTTTGAAAATAGATAATAGGTTTTCTAAAGCGAATTTAGCACCTCTTCTTTTAATTCTTGCTTCATGTAAAGAATCTTCAAAAACTTGTAGATCAAAGTTTTCTTCTTCACTTCTCAAAGATAGTATTTCAGTTTTCAGATCTTTATTTGAAATAAATTCAGGAACTTCAGAGGTATCAACACATAAAAATCCACACAAATTTTTAACAACTTTATCAGACACGTTTCTCTTATTTGTTTCTATTAATTTCGTAATCAAATCAGCAATTGCTAAAGATGAGATTTTTTGTAAATCTTCCAATTCTTCAGATTTGATACTTCCCATCAATGAACGAATATAAGAATTTAATTTTTTTGGTAAATCTGTTAATACAATGGCAGCAGCGGCATAATTTGCTAAAATTGCATTCATTCTTTGATTTTTCAAATCATGAGCATCTTTTAAAATTTTGGAATTTCTTGCTTTTGTGTCTTCTAAAGCCTTTATTGAGTTCATTTTATTCAGTGGAGTTAATGATTTTAATAATTTATCATAAGTTTCGTTAATAACAACGTCGGCAGTTTCTAAACTGAAAGCGCCTGAACCTGCATCATCTTCACCTTGAACCACAATAGCTAAATCTGGGATCTTATTATTTGATAAATTTCCCTGTTCAGTGAAAACTCTAAATAACGAATGACATTGAGTTCTAACAGCTTTTAGAGTTGGTACTAATTCTTTGAAATAAGGTAAAATAGTTGGATCATTCAAAGTTGTTAAGAATGTATCATAGAAGGAATCTATTGCAATTGGTGAAGGTTTCAAATTTCTTTCTAATAAAGAAGAACAATATTCTTTAATGACTATAGAAGACAGTAATCTTGGAGTTGAATATGATGAATTTAAATGAGTTTTCAATATTTCGAATGATCTTGTTAAAGTTTCTTCATTCAAATATGATAGTATTTTACCAATTGCAATTGATGAAGCAATTCTTGTTCTGTAAAAAACGTCGACACCAAGTAATGTGATATCACCAATGATCATTGGACCATCAATATTAACTCTATGATCTTCATTGAATGGAATTTCAGGAACATTATCCTGAACAGGTTTACGTTTTTTACCACGTTTATTATTATTGTTGTTGTTGTTGTTGGTATTAGATAAAGGAGCAGTATCGATTAATTCAAAGTCATCGAATTCTTCTTTTAATGCAGGTGATTGAGATTTTGAATCTAAATTAATGGTATAATTTGATGGTTTTAATAAATAATTTGAGTTCATTTTAAAGTTGAATCTTGAAATACCAATTGGTGTCATTAATAAATTAATCATTGGATCAAAACTAGTAGATAACAAATCATCAATTTGAGTAATGAATTCAACATTTTCTGAAGTTTCAATTAATAATTTTTGGAAAACCAATTCAGATAATTGTAAAACTTGAACGTTTTGTTCTAATAACAAATTTTGGAAGATTAATCTATATGCAATGGCATCAATCCAATTTTTGGTTGATTTATCAGGGATTGATAAAAATGCTAATAATGTATTCAAAACAGATTTTCTAACATTAACAATAGAATTTCTCAAAAATGGATATAATTTGGGAACTAAATTTTTGAAAGAATCTTCATCATTTTCTAAAGCTTGTTGTTTAATGATTTCTAAAACTTCAGGATGAACACATAATTTAGATAATAAATCCATAACAGAACCGATTGAAGCACTTAAATCGTCTTTCAGTTTAGTTAAACACTCCCATAATGTAGTTATAATTGTTCCAATCGTATTTTTCTTCATATTGATAAATTCATCTGTAATCGGAGTTAAAGTAGCAGCTGCAACAGCTTGAACATCATCATCTGACTCTTTTAAACCATGTAAGACCATTTTCAGAACATCATCTAGTAAATCAGGATTTGATGCTAAGATATCAGTACGAATACTAACAAAATATCTTAAACCTAACATCCCACCATGACTTGCCTCCCAACAAGGTATTTTGTTTTCATCTAGGATAATATTTTGTTGTAATACTAAATCATCTAAACAGTGGAAAACTTTCACAACCAAATCATTATCTAGATGTTTTAACAAAGCAGCTAAAGTTTGAGCAGCAGACTCACGAACAGGAGCGACAACTGTATCATAAACATAATCACCAAATCTATCTAATGCAAATAAAGATAATAATCTCGAAGCTAAATCTTCCAAAGTTTTTCTATTTTTCAGATTATTTTCAGATAACGATTTACCTAAAATTCTTCCAGCTCCAAAGCCTTGTTT
Source organism: Phaffomyces orbus (assembly GCA_003708145.3). Taxonomy (NCBI): domain Eukaryota; kingdom Fungi; phylum Ascomycota; class Saccharomycetes; order Phaffomycetales; family Phaffomycetaceae; genus Phaffomyces; species Phaffomyces orbus. The sequence goes on from PPNK03000004.1 coordinate 193,539, forward strand.
TTTCATTAACTCTCTTAGACCTAAAACTGCACCATGTCTGATTTCCCAATTTTCAGCAAATAGATCAACTAATAATAATTCATAAATCCCTTGAAATTGCCATATGAAACTTGCGACTTTTGAATGTTCTGATAATATTTCTGGAATTTCTGGTAATTTTGATTCAATCACTATTTTATTACCACCTGATTGATCAGTGATATCGATTTCTTGTTTGATTTTAGTTGAAGGTAGTGATGAATTATTTATATCAAGATCTAAATCGTTTGAATTGACTAATTTTCTTGAAACTGAACTTTGTGAAACATCAACTGGTTTTGATTTTGAAGGGCCATTTTTTGCAGTTCTTTTAGCCTTTCTTTTAGCCATTGCCTTTAATCTTGCATTGGAAACGTTTGATTTATCTTGATCATCTTCAATTGGTGATATTATTATATCTTTTGATTTTATAACACCATTATTACTGTTTTCATTATTACTGGGTATCTTGTCATTATTTATCTTTAGTTTTTTAGGCTCAGTTGAATAAACTTCATTTTCAGAGCATGATAACAATTTTTTTCCGTTTTGTAATAAATCTTTCAAATTCCAATCATCTAGAGAAATGAACTCTTGTTGATCTTGTTGTTGATTTAATAATTGGAATTCTTCATCATTAATATTTTCCAATTTAATTTCTTGTTTGATTTCTTGTTTGACTACTTCATCGTCTTTATCGTTTGGATTCCATTCAGTTGCATGATTGACAATATTACCTAAAGCCCTAGCTGAACTGATTCTTGTTTCCCATTTTTTTGATTTTAGATATGGATAAACTCTTGATATTAGATTCAGAATATCTTCAGGATGAGCTTTAGCAACGTCCCCCAATTGATCAGCGGCGGTGTTCCTTATGAAGGCAGTAGAGCCAGTGTCTAATAGAACAACCAAACGCTCTAATCTAGACATTTAACATGTACTGGTTGTGTTGACTTTTGTATGTGTAGTTGTTATCAGTTGTTATCGTAATTCTTACGTAACAGATTAGTCAGGATTTCAACACGAAAATTTAATTTTTTAAAGGAAGGAAACTTGTGGTTTTATACAAATTTGAAATAATTCGGGCGGTGAAAAGAATGAAATTTTTTGTACGTGTTTTGAAAATGGAAGGCGGCCATATGAATTTAGAAGGAAAGAAGGGAAAGGAAGAGACAGCGAGAGAGAGAGAGAGAGAGAGAGAGAGAGAGAGAGAGAGAGAGAGAGAGAGACAGAGAGAGAGTGTGTGTGTGTGGTGGTGATATACTGTTGACACATGTGGTCGGTCAGTTGTATTCTTTAAGCCAATTCGTTCTCTTTCCGTATCACTCTGTTGACAACATTTGTTCTCATGTGGTTTCTTTGTATTCTGGAATCTGTACTATTTTCATTTACTAGATAACATAATTCCATTATTCCCAGTAATCTTTTGTATGTTGTGACGTTGATGAGGATACAATCATAACAAATCTCTTTACTAATAACAATATAAAAGTAGTGACAACAACAAACTATTGTCTCTTACAATTAAACATTATGCTGATTTGCTATTTTATTGTTTTCAAAACAGAGCCGCCAAATCCGGAAAGGTTTTGCAGCCCCGCATGCAACATGCAGGTCGACGCATGCCAAGATGATTATAGGACGGAGGAGCAGTCACATTGATACGCTTTTATAGGGTGGTGATTGGGTGTTAAGACGGTGTAAATTTCAGACCGGGAGTGCTTTTTTACACAACAACAACGACTCAAACTTGTTTAATAAAAATATGAAAAATTCAATTTCTGTTTCAATACATTCTCTTTAACTCTCCATCTTCAACTAAGTCAAAATGCCTCGTAAGTACATTTGATTTTAATCAACCATACGCACTACCATATATATTGGGCACTTGTGATATAGATATATCTTCATTCGAAGATTATTTGTATTTCAATCTGTTCCAATCATGTTTGAGGAAATTCGGGCCCTCTTTTATATTATTTTATTATGTTTTATTATAACTAAATTGGAAGCTAAATTTATACAAGATTTCATTGAACCCCCGACACTTCAGTGTTTATCTTTTAGCTTTTAATTTCAGTTTGAGTTATCTTGTTTAGTTTTAACTTCCTTATGGGGGGTTTGACTTTCTTGATATATTCTGGTTTGCGATTCTATTTCATGTTACTCATTATTGTGTGATGTGATTTTGATGAAAGCTACTGGTTAAAGTCTATTGTCTTGATTATTCAATTATCCTGATAATATCACTTCTCATTCTGAAATTAATAGCTTTCCAATTATAATAAACTATAATAGATAATGTTAATAGGATCTCAAGATTTCCTCTCGTAGTGGTATATAAGACAAACCCCCTTCTTTCTTTATGAACTTGATGACTAACATAATTCTAAAGGTGCTGCCAGAGCTCAATCTAAAACTTACACCGTCCCAAGAAAAGCCTACGAAACTGCTCGTTTAGATGCTGAATTAAAATTAGCTGGTGAATACGGTTTAAAAAACAAACACGAAATTTACAGAATTAACTTCCAATTATCTAAAATTAGAAGAGCTGCTCGTGATTTATTAACCAGAGAAGAACATGACCCAAAAAGATTATTTGAAGGTAATGCTTTAATCAGAAGATTAGTTAGAGCTGGTATCTTATCAGAAGATAAAAAAAAATTAGATTATGTTTTAGCCTTAAGACCAGAAGATTTCTTAGAAAGAAGATTACAAACCCAAGTTTACAAATTAGGTTTAGCTAGATCTATCCATCATGCTAGAGTTTTAATCTCTCAAAGACATATTGCTGTTGGTAAACAAACCGTTTCTATCCCATCATTTGTTGTTAGATTAGATTCTCAAAAACATATTGATTTTGCTAAAACTTCTCCATTCGGTGGTGCTAGACCAGGTAGAGTTGCCAGAAGAAACCAAGCTGCTAAAAACGGTGGTGAAGGTGCTGAAGACGAAGAATAAATCATTTACTGATTATTTATTTACCTCTTTAAAGTATATGATTTCTTTTCGTTTTTAAAATGATTTTTTTAATTTCATTCATGTTTATAAATAATTAAATTAAAAATGTTTTTTATTATGTGCTTGTTCAAAAAAATGTGTCATCTACAAAAAGGGTTGTAGTGATATTGTATATTATATGGGATTTTCGAAGTATTGATTAGCATGTAGTTGGTACTTATCCCTTTTATTCTGTGATTTCTACAACTTATTCTTCAAATATCTTTGTAGAGTAAGAAAATTTTCACTTTTTTACGTAATCTTTTTTTTTTTCCCATCTCATCGCAATAATTTTTTATTTCTTTGTTTTATAATTGTTTTAAATACCAAATTTAATTAATTCTTTCTCATATATATTGGTATTGATTTCAATATTTATCCCTTCCATTCTAAAAATTATAAAAACATATAAACTATAAAAAGAAGATGGGAAAGTTTGAAGATTTAGGAAAAGATGCTGAGGAATCAATATCATATTTATCATCAGATGAAAAATCCTCGACGATGAAACCATCAAACAGAGTGGAGACTCATCCAGAAGTTAAACCATGGGTTCATTTTGTTGCCGGTGGTGTTGGTGGTATGACTGGTGCTATATTCACTTCGCCTTTCGATGTTGTTAAAACAAGATTACAAAGTGATGTTTATAATCATCTATATAGTACTAAAGTATCAAGCAATAAAAATATAATAAGTCAAGGTTTACAACATTTTAAAGAAACTTTTGGAATTATTTATAAAGTTCAAAAATTGGAAGGGTTTACTGCTTTATTTAAAGGGTTGGGACCTAATTTAATTGGTGTTATACCAGCAAGAAGTATTAATTTTTTCACATATGGATTATCAAAAGATTTAATCTCTAAAAATTTTAATAATGGAAAAGAAGAAACTTGGGTTCATTTAATAAGTGCATTCAGTGCAGGTATTGCTACATCAACTGCAACTAATCCAATTTGGATGATTAAAACAAGATTACAATTAGATAAATCGATGAATAAGCAATATAAGAATTCAATTGATTGTATAAAGACCATATTGAAATATGAAGGGATCAAAGGGTTATATAAAGGTCTTGGAGCCAGTTATTTAGGATCATTAGAAAGTACGTTACAATGGGTTATTTATGAACAGATGAAGAGTATTATCAACGAAAAGGCTATACATAGAGAAAAAAAAGGTATTAAAAGTACACAATTTGATAAAACTTTAGAATGGGCAGCAAGATCAGGTGCTGCAGGTTTTGCTAAATTTGTTGCAAGTTTAATAACTTATCCTCATGAAGTTATAAGAACAAGATTAAGACAAGCTCCATCAGAAAATGGGAAACCAAAATATACTGGAGTTGTTCAATGTTTTAAATTGGTTGTGAAAGAAGAAGGGTTAGCATCAATGTATGGTGGATTAACGCCTCATTTGTTGAGAACTGTTCCTAATAGTATTATTATGTTTGGTACTTGGGAATTAGTTATTAAATTATTGTCATGAGTTGAAAGGAAAGAATTATGTTTATAGTTTTTATATAATGCGTTGTAAATAAGTAAATTTGTTGTAGTGGTATTATAGTCTATGTGTTTTTCATTGTGGAAGAGTTGAGGGTAATTCTCCCTGGTATATCAATTTTAAGACGTTATTTATATTCAAAGTTGGATTATTTTCATCATGATTAGTGATATTATCATCCTCATCATTTTTAAATCCAGTGAATGTATATTTTTGACGTTCTTTTTCGATTATAGAAGATGCCCAATTAGTTAAATTTTCATCATCTTTAGCGTCTAATCTTTTAATAACTGTTTCCACGTTTTTCTTAGATTCATCAATCCAATCAATAACTTCAGGTAATTTCTTCTTTCTCAATAAAGTGGTCAATAAACCTTCTTGTTCAGTGGTTGGGAATTCCTGGATAGGATACACAGTGGTGCGTTCCAACACATCAGCGTATTTCAACAGATTTGCACTTAATGCGTTTAATTGAGTTAATATGATGTTGAATTGTGATTGTAATGAAACCCAATGTGTCGTTAATTGTTGATGTGATTGTAATTCTGTGTGTAGTTTATTTAAGGAGTGTGTCAGTTGTGTTAGGCGAAGTCTCAATGCTTCTAATGCCTCGACTGGTACTTGTGAGAAGTCCATGCTGTTGTGTATTTGGTGATATTAGGTAGGAAGAAAGTTACCCGATTTTTTATAAATTATATTTTTCTCTGAAATAAGGTACTATATGTATAGAATCTACATCAATTGAATATATATAATCATATGTATTATGTTGCTATATATCAAATAAGTCCAACACAATGTTTTGTTCTATAGATCAATAAGATTTAATATACTTTAAATCTCAAATTCTCATTCTTTTTTTTTTGGTTCATTTCAAATTCACTCCATTCCACATACTTAATATCGTAAATTGATATATATTTTTTGTTTATATCACATCATTAAAACTGTTGATCTATTTAGAAGCAGCGAAGATTTTTTCAATTTCAGTAACTGATTCAGCTAAGACTTTATCTTGGAATTTTGGAGTTGCGATTTCTTTTTCGATTTTGGCAATGACTGAAGAAGTTAATTGTTCTTGTTCTAATTGACGGACAGAAGCTTCGTATCTGACCCAGGAGTCTAAGACAGCTTTAGCTTCATGAGCCAATTCGACTTTTTGACTTAATTCGAATTTGGAAGCTTCTAATTCAACAGTTTCTTTTGAAATTTCGAATAAAACTTTGGTGGTTTCAACAACGTCTTTCAATTCGGAAACGGATTCAATACGTTCTTTAACGGCTTGAGTGTGTTTGACTCTTGAAGAGTTTAAAATTTCAGTGACTGATTTGATTCTATCTTCGGCGAATTGGGAATATAATGGGGCAACGTATTTGGCGACGATGGCTACGAAGGCGGTGAAGGTACCCAACAAGATAGTTTCTTCGTTGATGACGTATAGTTCATTGGAGATAGCGTAGACTGAAGCAGCGGTGGCAGTGGCCAAGATACCAGTTTTAGTTAAACCTGAGTTACCTGGTAAAGAATCAATGATTGAGGTGGCTTTAGTTTGTTCTGGGGTTTGGTTCTGAGTGGAGAGAGCACGGACGCCAATTCTCGTGGATGGTCTGGCAGCTTGAGCGAGGACTCTTGAGGACAGTAAACGGAGACTCATTGTTTCAATTGAAGTGAGTTTGAATTGGTGAAAAGGGGGTTTTTTAACGTGAATTTTTTGATGTTTTTTTTTTCTGTTGACCGAAATTGAAAGAGAAAATTTTGATTGGAAGAGGGAGAGATTACCCGGAACTGTTGTTTACTTAAGTACTATTCGTTTTATACTGATGAGCTCACCTGCTTATTGCTTCTGTGTCCCATGTCTCATAATTCATTCAACGCTTTTGAAATTATTGCTTGAATGTTTCTTCTAAGGTAGCTTCTTGGAGAATTATAGCAAAGAGAGACTGTTTTATTTATTCGATATGTCTGTGATGTTTGAAATGTGTACATATGTCATCAACAAAGCTTGATAAATCTATGTTCTTGAGTACTATTAATAATGTTACTCTATATACAGACTCTGAGGGCTTCCAATCCACTGTTCCATCTGTTTTTACCAAATTATTCGATATTAGATATGTTTGTTTTAGCAAAAACCATAGTACCGACTATATTGTAATAGAAAAGGGACTAACGAAGTCAACTCTTCCAGTTATGATCTCGATATCAGGATGATATTGATACTGAAGGGCTACGGCATTTGTTTATATGATATTATGGTGTCACATTCCAGGCTTATCATTCTCCCTATTTTCAAACTCATTTAGTCTGCTAACTTTGATAATTAAAATATCAGTTCTTTCAAATGTGTAATACATAATAGAAATATTTGAATTCATTTAAACAGTAGTTCAATGTATTGATGTTAAATCGAAATACTTAGGTGTAAAAAGAACATCTGAATTGATAAGAATTGATACTACAATCAAGCTTCTCAAATCAAAAATATGTATTAGAATCTATCTGTTTTGGAAATTACTGATGATTTAACTTCATGATTATTTGAATAAAAAAAAAAAATTATATTGTGATACAATCATTGTAACACACTCTTCCAAACTTGTAAAGTATTATCATTAGCAACACTTGCAATAGTATCATTATGATAATTCCATGAAATATCATTTATTCCTAAAATATGACCACCATGTCTAAACACCAAACAATCTTCATTTACATCTTTACTTAAATCGTATAATTGAACAGTGGTATCTTCAGATCCACTAGCTAATAAATTAGGTTTGTTTGGATTGAATTTAAGACACGTTATTGAATCTTTATGGATGTTTTGGAATTTCAAAATTGGATCATTTAATTGTCTTATATCCCAAAGGTTTAAATTCCCTAATGAATCACCAGTGGATAAGATGAATGAATTTATAGGATTTATCGATAAACAATTGATTCCATCTTTATGAAATTCATTAGTTGAAGATAAAATGTTAGAATTGTTTCTTATATCAAATATTTTGAAATCATTTGATTCATTACCTGTAACAAACACAGAATCATGTGATGGTAACCATTCAACGCAATTAGTTCCTCTTTTATCACTCTTGAACGTTGATTCATTTGTCAAAATTTTATCAACATTTTTATAGAATTTATTAACATCAAATAAATTAATATCACCAATTGACGAACTTGTTATCAATTTACCCTTGGTTTGTTGATTCCATGACATCCCTGTAATTTCACCAATGTTATTCAACGTTGGAGAATCGAATTTAATGTCAAAGAATTTAGCAAAATGATCATCATTATCATTCATTTCTAAATTTGATGCATGTTTAGTTTTATCAATTAAGAAAACTCCACCATTAGCACATCCTAATGATATAAGATCTGGATTTTGTGGAATGTAATCAATACAATTGATATCACCTTCAAGGGTAGGAACTTTCAAGTTTTGTAAATATGAGAATTTATTATTATAATTCCCATCATATTTGAATTCTTTTAATATTTCATCATAAGTTGGATTATCCACTTCAATGTCATCTTTCATCATTGTCAATTTACTTATCCTTATGAAATCATTATCTTTCTGTCCAGAAGAATGTAACGTCGTTAATAATCTGAATGAATTTGTATCATTTTCACCTTGTTCTAAATCAGGTAGGAATTTCACTTGTAATGACGGCCATACCGTGTTTTCAGTATTTAAATATTTGTATATCTTGGGTGTATTGAGCTTCCAGGAGATGTATTGCTCCTGAACTAGATCAGTTTCTGTTTGTGTGGACATGTGATAATGACGATTAATCTTACAAATGATAAGAGACGCGTATAAATCCATTGAAATTGAAATTTCCCGATGCGATGAGGTTATATAGAAATGATAATGAAAAGATAATTAGTATTAATATACAAGTTACAAGTATTGATTTAAAAACAAACAGCAATTCATAAGAAACTATAAAAAAAATACAATCAACACATTAAACACACTCAAGCCCAAGACTTAAATTTGTTGATTAATCCATTAGTACTATCATCATGAGCTTTAACTTCATCAGAATTTTCCAATTCTTTACCAATGACTTTAGCTAAAACTTTACCTAATTCAACACCCCATTGATCGAAAGAGTTAATGTTCCAAATAGCACCTTCCACAAAAGTTAAATGTTCATAATAAACGATTAAAGCACCTAAAGTACCTGGAGTGAATTTTTCAACCAAGATTGAAGTTGTTGGTCTATTACCACTAAAGACCTTGTGTGGAGTTAGTGCATCACTTGCACCTTCACTTTTAACGATAGATTCATCTTTACCTTTCAATAAAGCTTCTGATTGTGCGAAATAATTAGATGCTAACATTCTTTGATGTAAATTGTTTTCAATTGGGTTATGAGACTTAGCAGCCAAGATGAAATCAGATGGAATGATTTTAGTACCTTGATGAACTAATTGGAAGAAAGAATGTTGAGCATTGGTAGCTGGTTCACCGAATAAAATTGAACCGGTTTGATAATTAGTGAATTTAGAATCTCTTGTAACTGATTTACCATTTGATTCCATTGATAATTGTTGTAAATAAGCAGGGAATCTATGTAAATATTGATCAAATGGAACAACTAAATGAGTTTGAGCATCAAAGAAGTTGTTATACCAAACTGATAATAACCCACCTAAAATCGGAATATTGTTTTCAATTTCAGTGTTTAAGAAATGTTGATCCATTGATTCAGCACCTTGTAAAAATAATTCAAAGTTTTCATAACCAATGTATAAAGCGATTGAAGTACCAATTGCAGACCAAACTGAATATCTACCACCAACCCAATTTTCAAAACCAAACATATTTTTGGTATCAATACCGAATTTAGCAACTTCATCAGCATTTGTTGATAAAGCAACAAAATGTTTGGCAATATCATCTTGAGAAGCCTTGGATAAGAACCAAGATTTAGCAGAGTTAGCATTTGTGATAGTTTCAGCAGTGGTGAAAGTTTTAGAAGCAATTAAAAATAAAGTGGTTTCTTGATTCAATGGTTTCAAAGTTTCTGCAATATGAGTACCATCAATGTTTGAGACGAAATGGACTTTGATGTCACCAGAATAGTGTTTTAAAGCTTCAGTGACCATGACTGGACCTAAATCGGAACCACCAATCCCAATGTTGACGACATCAGTGATTTTGGCACCAGTATAACCGGTCCATTCCCCTGATCTAACTTGATTTGAGAACTCTTTGATGTGTTCTAAGACTGAAGAAACTTCAGGTTCTACATTGACACCATCAACGAATAAAGGTTTCTTGGAGATGTTTCTTAAAGCGACATGAAAGACAGCTCTATCTTCAGTGAAATTGATATGATCACCATTAAACATCTGATTTCTTAATTCTTCAACCTTAGACTCTTTGGCTAAGTTCAACAAAGTGGCCCATATCTCAGGGGTGAATAAGTTCTTTGAGAAATCAAAGAATAAAGATTCATCATTGCCAGTTTTAAATTCTTTTGAATAAATTTCGAAACGAGACGAGTCCTTCTTGAATTCTTCAATGATGTTGTAATCTAGAGCGAATTTTTTGTGGAGTTGTTCTAGTTGCTTGTATGAGTCCAATTGGGCGAAAGACATGTTGCACGGGAGTTGTAGTTGGATGAAAATTGATGAGAATTGTGGGTTGATTTGAGTATTTATAAGGAAAGGATTTTTTTTCCCTTCTCGCAGCACAAAAATCCGTCACAAGGTGAGAGCCTAGAGTCCCACGCGAATGAATTTGTATTACCAATAATTTGATACTGCCAGTGGTGGGAACACAGTGGTGAGTACAGTGGTAATCACTTCCTCTTCATCAACTCACTGACACTCTTCAACTCATTTTCAACGCCTTCGAAAACGGACTTCATCTCTTGAAAGATCTCGTGTTGATCGTTGATGTGGGGTTGATTTGTACTATGAATCTCTTCTCTTTGTTTCATGAGCTCCACCAGCTTCAGCTGCTTCTTCCTCAACTCTTCCCACTTCTGTTTCTTAGCGATGGAATCCTCGTTTTTCTGTGATTTCATCTGTTTAACATCGTCTAAAACATCAATCTGAGTCCACAATTTGTCCTGTTGATCCACTGGAATCGTCACTTTCCTATCGGCTGGAGACTCCTGTGCAACGAGTTCATTGACAGAGCCTCGTGTTGAGGAGTTGATCAGCGATTCCATCTAGTTACCAACTGCTACATTTAGAGAGTGGATTTGTTTACATTCAATTCTTTTTTTCACCGAGTTATCACAAACACTCTCTATACTATATATACACATTGAAAGTGACATTATACACACAATATCATCACATTATATATGAGAAGTCGAAGATATTCACTAATTAGACAACCATGGAGGAAGTTGTTGTACATCCAGCAACCGTTTCCAGATAACCACACAGACTCATCCTTCCTTTCCCAATTGAAGCGGAACTCATCTGTTCATACTCATTCATTTTGGAAGTTATCTTTTGATTCAATATTGATCTCCACTCATTTGGCATTGTTGGCACTCATTGGACTGGTCTTCCTAGGGATGCTAGACAGTGATAACGGACTAGATTTTCCACTGTCCTTAATTCTGTTCAGCTCAACCCTTTTAATGTACTTCATATTCAACAATGTTACTAAATTAGAAAACCTTTTAAAATTCTTGAAATCTTCGATGGTCATCACCATTGGGATCTTAACATTATCACCTGTGTTGAAATCATTATCTGAATCCACATCATCAGACTCCATCTGGTCCTTATCATTTTGGCTAACTTGTTTGAATATATTACTTAACGATTATCAGTATAATAGTAATAATAATGCCAATGAAGGAAACAATAACAGCAATAACAGAGGCTTTTTGGGGACTAATATACTAATTTTCAACGTGGTGTTGTTGGCTTCTAGACTAAGGACGAATTTACAAGTATTCTGCTTTATTTTGTTCAGTTTTGCAACTGCTTGTTTGATACCATCATTAACTCTTCAATTGAGGTTGAAAGTATTACAAAATGGCCCGTTGAAGTTGAATAAACCAATGATTGTTTATTTGTCCACTATAACTACATTACAATGCTTGAATTGCCTTTTAATCCATTTAAATTTCAAAGATGGCTGCTTATTTATCTTCATCTGTTATTTTGTTTTAAACCTAATAGTTTTAGTGATATCTCCTCTATACTTCTTATTTTTACAGAAATATAAAGATGAGTTACAAGGACCTTGGGATATCGCTCAACCTGTCATCTAATAGTTACTCTACGAATGTCATGTCATCATTTTTTTTTTTGAAATATCAGTGTAATCTTATGAAAACTAGACACAAAACTAAAAAAAAAAAACAAAAACAAAAAAACCATCAATCGAGCTAAAAATTGACAAAATAATCAGAATGCATTACTAAATCAATCAGAGATTCTTGGATTTCATCTTCTGTGATACCACTGTGTTTAACAATACTATCTTTATATTGTAGTATATTTTGTAAAACCATCCAAAAAAATTTAGATAATCCACTCACTATATCAGAATGTGATATTTCATTGGCATCAACCGGAACAATCATACCTAAGCTCGTTAGTCGTGCGTATAATTCTAATTTAGGCGTTTTTCTTAGCACTTTGAGATTTTTAATTAATGATTCAGCATTACGGAATCTTGCAAGGTCTAATGTAGCTTGATCATCTTCATTATCAAGATCAGCATCCCCTTCTTCTGCTTGATATGCATTTCTTAAAATATCGTGTTCAAATGCTTCAGTTCTTGGAATTCCTTCAACATATTTGAGTCCTCTACTGGTTGCGGCTTTAGCTTTTCTAGATTTATTACTCTTGTGCTCCTCTTCATCCCTACCAGCTTCAAGTATTTCTTCTTCTTCTTCCTCTTCTTCTTCTTCCTCCTTTTCTTCTTCATCATCCATATTTTCATCATCCTCATAATCATTAATATCATCATCATCATCACTGTCTTCAGATAAAACATGTGTTCTCTTTCTTGAACCCTTTTGTTTCAAACGACCTGAAGTTTTATGGGCACTGATTCCAGCGACTTGTTTTGATTGATGAGATTCTTTACCAGTTGATTGAGTTTCATTTGTTCTAGATCTTGTATTTTTAGCAGGACTATCACTAACATCAATTAACAATGTACTACTTTCTGGAGAAGTACTATCAAGTGGAGCATCATACCCATGAGTTTTAGATTTTTTTAGTCTTGGTTGAATAGCGATCTCTAATTGTTTCAATTCTTCTTTTCTTTCAGTTATTTTAGTGGCTATTTGTCTTTGATGATGAACGTATTCTTCACTCCCTGGTGTTGCCTCTCTAGACACAGGTTGTGACAAAGCTTCCGGACTCGCCGGTGCTTTTGTTGATGATGGGTTTGAAGTGACCAAGAATCTCGTTGATGGAGATTCTGCCCTATTTATCGTAGATCTTTCAGTGTTTGAACTATGATGGATTGGTGATCCACCGGAATGTCTTGTTGATTTTCTCGTTCCTTGAGGAATTGGCGGTTTAGTGATCCGATACTCTGCTATCTGCTTGGAAGGTTTATTGGGAGTGTAGTTTTCAAAAGGCTGTTCAGGTTTATTATTATTACTACTGCTCTTTCTTGACCCTTGTACAGATGGTTCAACTTCACTTTTAACAATGTTCCCTTCTTCATCATACGACTTCGTGTATCTCAAAAACAATTTGTTTCTGTTAATGCTCTTGTAATCGCTCAATTTCAATTTCCCTGACTTGACTTCATCCATTAAACATGACTTCTCTTCATTACAAATGACTGCTTCATTATTCTTGAATTCAATTCTCCAATGGCGTAGCACACTGTAGACGGTTCTGCTGCTGGTTTTCTGTGTTCTGAAAAGTTTGGCACACTTGAAGCATCTCGCGTAGCACTCGACCATCTCTTTGCGCTTAATCGTGTGGGATCGAAACTGTGTGGTTTTTTTTTAGTTACAATTTTGTTCTTTTTTTTCTTCGGAATTTGATCTTTTACAGAAAAAAGAATAAAAAATTTACCACAAAAATAATCAAAGGACCACAATTGAAACCACAAATTATTCAAATTGTCGAAATGTTCTCAACGCCTCAATTAAATAAGCAGGACATCGCAGTTCTCCAGCTAGACATAGAAGGAGCTGATCTGGCCCCAAATCAGATCAATAATGAGAACAGCGAGAATGGCTATAACCACTCAGATTCAATCGAACAACAACACCAAGCTCTTAAAAACTCACAACCGGTTCCATCCAGAGATCTCATTGCTGCCACTACTCCAATTGCTGTGCACCTTGGTGCTGGGAAGTTAACTCAAGCTCCTCTCCAGGTGAGAGCTCCTGTTCCAATCAAACCACAACCTCAAGTACATGTTCAAGGCCAAACTTACCCTTCACTTTCAACAACGTCAGACTCTCCTGATCTTAACGCAATATCAGTGCGCCCAAATCGTCCAGCACTAAATATCGATCTGTTGCATAACTCACCTTTTAACGTTAGAAAACAGGGTTCAAGACCTCCACGTTTACCTGTGAGACAAGTCAATGTATCTGATAACGATTCAATCAATTCAAACTCATCAGGTCCTTCAAACTCATCAAATGAAGCTACAAATACATCAATTCAAGAACAGAATACTCAACAAATAATTGAAAAAAACTCAAATCTAAAACATCCTATTTCAAAAAAATCACTTAAAAAGATTCTTGATGTTAAAGATCCAATTCTTTCAGATCTAAAGAATCATTCTAAATCAACCTATAAAGCAACAACCAAAAAAGAATTCTCAAAAAAATTACATGCAAAGGAGTCAATCTCTCATCAGCCAATCTCTCATGACGAATCATCAGATTCTCAATCCGGATCAGATCAAGATGATAGTGATGATAATGATGCCAACGATGACGATGATAATGATGACGATAATAATGATGACGACGAAGAAGAAGAAGAAGAAGATGATGAAGGCGAATCCTCCTTGGATGTCGAAGACTTCCCAGCAAAAGACATATCACAAACCAACTCAAATAAATCAAAATCATATCCACCCAAAAGACTGAAACTAACTCTCAAAACTCCAACAGCCACTACACCTAAAAAATTAGGAAGACCACTTAAAGTACCAAAATTTAATCAAGATGAATCTATAATTGAACCAGCTAAATCAAAATATGTTAAAAGAATAGGAGATCCAACAGCTACTAAACGTGTTCCACTTAGAAAATATAACAAAAAGCCTGAAATAAGTGATGATCAATCAGATGAACAGAAGAAACGACAATCAACATCACCAGATCCAGAAGATGATGAGAAACCATTCAATAAATTATATAAAAAATTGAGAAAACTTCAAACTAAAAATGATCCTGATTATTTCATCAAAACTGGTTCAAATCCTTATCTATTGAGGCAATGTGAAATACCTCAAATTATTGGTGCTATTAAAACAAACGATTTAGAGTTCATTGAAAAATTCTTTCAAAAATTAGATGATGGTACTAACAAACACAAACATCATGTTTTCCTTTGATTTTTATTTCTATATCGTATCATGTAGCATATATTCAATTTAATTAAATAACTAATGTCTTATAATGTTTAACATTTGTAAAAATCGTCCACTACTACATAATTATAAATCAAGTCCACATACTCATTTTCATCTAACCATTAAATACACCTGCAGCTAAACACAAATTACCTCTTGTGAAATGAACTTTATAAACACTTGTTCTTTTAGTGAAAAATGAAGCCATATGATCAGCTGTTGGAATGACTTCTTTTCTTCTTTTAGTCTCATTAGGTTTACCATTATTTGATTTATTTATTCCATTATTGGAAACTGAAGTAGTATTATCTGATGTGTTTATTGGGAATGGATCAGGTTGTGGTCCTGCTTCTCCTGTACCTTTCTTAATATCCCAAACACGTACTGAATTATCAGAACCACCTGAAACTAACATTGTACCTTCATTATTAAAACATAATGAATATATCGAACATCTACCATGTCCTCTCATTGATTTCAATCTTCTACCTGTACCTATATCGAAAATATTTATGATTGAATCTTCACCACCTGATGCTAACCATCTACCATCTGGAGAAATTGCCATCGTGTTAATTGCACCTGTATGACCTTGGAAAATTCTAACGGAATTACCTTTTGAAATATCCCACATTCTAATCGTTTTATCAGATGAACCAGTGAATACATATGTAGAATTTGGATGGAATTCAACACAGTCAACATCATTTAAATGGCCTGCAAATATACGTAATGGATAAATATGATCACAACTCCATAATCTTGCAGTTTGATCATGAGAAGCAGTTGCAAAATAATGACCAAATGGAGAGAATTTCACATCCCAAACAGGGTGGTTATGTCCTTTATAACTAACCAGTGAAGTATAAGTATCCATTGACCATAATCTAACTGTCGTATCTTCAGATGAAGATAATAAATATTTATTATCAGGGGAAAATGATAATCCATAAACGGATCCACTATGTCCAATTAACTTCCTTGATGGTTCATTTAGATTTTTGGAGTCTTTTGATAAAATTGAGTTTATTGGCGATCCATCTAATGACCATAGTTTTATATAAGAATCTTGAAACCCACCAGCGATTAGATTTGAATCTTGATTGAACTCTAGTGTCGTTAATTCATTATTGTGGTTATGAAAAGTATACATACAAACACTTGGTGATGAAACTTGAAAAGAATCTAATTTGATTGAATTTCTAGATTCTTTGATTTTTAAGATTTCTCTTTTAATATCTAAATATGATTGTTGTGGTAAGGGTAATGATTCTTTTAGTGGAGAATCCTCTGCATTTGTTGTTTGATTCAATTTATTATATTCATCCATTAGGCTTGGTTTAACATTTTCTTTCAAATCTCTTCTTTCTAATTCAACTTGTAATTCTTTTTCAAATTGAGGATCCTTGGGAAATGGACCTAGTTTAACTGTTTGACTATTAAATTTCTCAATTTCATCAGTTGATCCAAAATCCTTAATACCATCATCTAAGGAACCTTCACCGCTATTTAAAGAATTATTTGTAATGATGACAGGAGTTATGAATCCATTAATTAGACTGATTAATAAAGAACCACCTAATGCTTCATTCTCATGTAGGAAATATAATAATAAATTCAAACAAGTCTTGGTGATATATAGAATATATTTTTTGTCTCGATAAGATTTAGCTAGTTCATTTTCTTGTAAATGATCAAAATTACCAATTGAGCTAAATTTTGATATCTCAGAACCATGTAAAATTTCATGATCTTTTGAAAACTTATTGAAAAAGACCCTTGCTTCATGGATTGAATTTTTAGATATTAGATCTAAGAAACAATGAACAAATAATGGATATAACACCCTATATAATTCAAATCTATAAATTTCTAACGAGTTTTCAACCCAAGCTTTTAATAACGAATAACCACGTTCATATGCTAATGGATCAAATTTCTCTCTACTATTATTAAAAGAGTTATTCTGTATTGACGATTTATTTGAATTGGCAGAGGCAATAGTCGGGGTATGAGAACTTTCTACCCTTAAAATAGCTTCAGTCCTATGATAACCTTTCTTATTCAGATATTCTAGGACAATTCTGTTCAAATCTGCAGGAGAAAATTGTTGATTGCCTTGTCTTCGTTGTTGAGTCTGTTGAGCCTGTTGAGCCTGTTGAGCTTGATGTTGCTGAGCTTGTTGCTGTTGTGGCGACATACCGACTCCCTGTTGTGGAGTGGCTACTGATGGACGTATATTGTTGTTATTCACGTCATGTTTGATATTCTGTGACATTGTTAGATTGTAGCCTAGAGAATAATAACATAAAGTGGTACACTCTGAAAAGAGAATCAACAAAAAAAAACGCGAGAAATTACATAATCTCAACTAACAACTAACAACTAGAGCTCCCAGGCTAGTATTTTTGGGAGTCGCGAAACTGGCAAATTTTTGACAGTCATGACTTACACTCCTGTACTGACCAGTCTTCACAGTATTAATGGTAGTTGTTGTTATTATAGAGATAGATAGACCAATAATTTATTAGTATTGCGCTAATGTTATAGTTTAGTAATCATTAATACACAGCTACTGTTAGTTTGATCTACTAAGATACATAAGATATTGTGATAGACACATACATGTGCTAATTAATAAGTTTTATTAAACAAGTTGACTTCAGAACATCTTTTCTTAAATTCATGAATGTGGTGATCAAAATTAACATTCTCTTCACATGAAAACGTTTCAAACAAACTCACCTGTCAAAGGTCTTACTTTTTTGGGTTCAAGGAGTAACGTCTTAACTGGTTTATCAGACATATTTGAAAATGTTCATTCATTCTGGTAGCTACCAGACTAATATATTGCTATAGACTGCGTATATATTAATGATTGTTATATCTAACTATTATAGGAAAGGCAATAAGGTGGGAATGTGCTCTTATATAGTAAACTGGGTGTCCTGTAATGTAATCCTTATCAGAATACACGTTCCACATCGGTTGAGCTTAATGGAAAACCTACCAGCATATCAAACAACAAAGCTAGCAATGGGAATCTACAACGATTTTCAGACCAAAACTCAACAGCATTTGTTCTTGATTTGAAAACCTTTTCTCCATGATAAGACATAAATTCAAGATGTATGTAATAGCTTTTGGATAACTGTTTCCTTCTCGCTTGAATTCTCTCAGAAGTCATTCATAGTTATTTCAGCAAGCGTAATTGGTGAGTCTGTCATTGGGTCTTTTGACCTAAACTAGTATTTAGCGAACATATCATCTAAAGGAACCTGTTGAACCAAATTTGGAGAACTTCTACACGTTCTTGACAAGTCTAGCGTCTCTTATTGGAAGTATCTTCTATGTTTTTATTCTCTTCAACTGATTCAGGACCAGCAGTTGTTGAATTATTATTACTGCGCGTCATTGAGTAGATGATGATTATTGATTAGTTATACATTATTTTCTTCTCTTAAATACTTTATATTAAAATCTGTACAACTTGTAAAACCTCTCTTTTGGTATTCTATTCGTTCTAAGACTTATTGTTATGTGTGTTTTCAACTTAACTTGTTTTTTGGGTGAGTTGCACACAATTTATTACATTATTGGATCTTACAGTATTTGTTTCTAATAAAACATTAGATTTCCGAGACTGGTGACTGGTACTGTCGTGACTGTCGTGACTGCTCATAGTTAAGGTTAAAGTCATGGCGCCAGTCTCAGTCATTGAAAATGCGACTGGCCCGGGAGCTCTACTAACAACTAACAACTAACAACATGATGAATTATTTGCTGGGAATGTTGATTATAAGCAGTTATATGCGGCACTAGTGACTATCTAGATTGTGTAATATAAAGAAATGCAGTTATAAGAGTCGATAAATCAATATGTAAAGTAAATAAAAAAATAAAGGTCGTACCCGGATTCGAACCGGGGTTGTCCGGATCAAAACCGAAAGTGATGACCACTACACTATACAACCTGTGCTTGTATTTCTAAAATATAGCCGTTTGAGTAGTAGTGTTTAGTGAGCGCACGTGACGTTATCAATTTTATTGTCAACTTTGAGTTGAATTGTTTATTGAAAGAATTTAATCTTGTATCAGAAATATTTCAGCTTATAACCTAATAATGGGCAACTCTCCATCCAAGGTAACGCAGAAAGATAAAGCTATTCTTCAGGTTAAACTTCAAAGAGATAAACTATCGAAATATCAGAAACAAATGAATTATAACATGGATCAATATAAATCCAAGATTAAAGAATATTTAATTTTGAAAGATAGAGATAACGCAAGACTAATATTGAAAAGATTAAAATATCAAGAGAAACTAAGTGATAGTTTAAGTGATCAAGTATTGAGTTTGGAAAACATGATTAGAAATATAGAATTTAAAATAATCGAGAAAGATTTCTTAAATGGGTTGACTCAAGGAAATGAATTATTGAAAAAACTGAATAACGAAATGAATATAGATAAAGTTGAACAACTATTGGATGACGTTAAAGATAATATAGCGTATCAACAAGAAATTGATAACGTTTTAAGCAATAGCGTTATTGGTAAAGATATCAATGAAGAAATTGATGATGAATTAAGAGAATTAGAAGAACAAGAATTAGCTAAAATTCCAAAATTACCTTCAGTTTCTGATTTACCTGAAATTAAACAAGATATAATAGTTGATGATAAATCAGCAATTGTTAAACAAAAGAAAGAAAACCAAGAGAATGATAGAACTGCATTGTTAGCATGAATTTTTAAGTATTATATAAAACTAAATGTTTGGGGATTACATTTAATTGACAAATTAATTATTTATTAATGGAACACTAAATTCAAAAACTGATTAGCTGTCTATATTCTAAGACTTTTTTTTTCTTTGTCTCTTCTTGTACTTGGTTCCAGAAGTTCAACTTCATCAATATTTTAATAAACAATGAGGAAAAAAGGAAATTGATGAAATAAACTTAGTTAATATAAAGATATTAAAATACTGAATATAAAAATGACATGAATAAAAGGAATAATAATAATAATAATAATAATAATTTTAAAAAATAATAGTCTTATAGGAATTGCAAAATTTGTTGAGTTAATCCATATAATTCGCCTCTTGGATCATTACCATCTAAATCATCTTCATGTTGCTCATCATTTGAATGATCATTACTTAAAGCATTTGGATGATTCAAATCTGCTAATTTGATAACTAATTGTTTCAATGACTCGTTTCCATTAATCGATTCATCATTCTTGATTAATTCAACAATTTCATGATCATTACTTTCTAATAATTGAACCAGACTCCATAACGCAATATGTTCAAATGTAAGATTTCCACTCTGTAAAAATCTTGAAATGAAACCACGAATTCCATTGTTGTTATTGTTACCATCATTATTATCGTTATCGTTATTTTCATTATCATTAACTCCATTCCAGGCTTTTTTAATCTCTTCATAATTTGCTAATCTTGAACACAGATTAGCTAATGCAGCTGCAGCATTTCCACAAACTTCAGGATTTGATGAATAAGTCAAAGGAATTAAAACATCTAACAAACCTAATGATAATAATTTTAGTTTCAAATCATCTGCTAATGCTAAGATAGCAAAACATGCACTAATTTCAGATTGAACGGGAATAGAAGCATCCAACACTAACTCTTTACATTTCAGAACAGCATTGGATTCTAATAATTCTAGTCTATTACGTTCGCTTGATGCTGCTAAGTTTCTTAAAGTTGATACAGCATGACATTGAATTTCTGCAGAATCAGGGAATGATAATAATGAGACTAATGGGGTTAAAAATCCTGCATCTATGATTAATCCTTCATTTAATGGATGAATTGAAATATTTCTTATACATGCAACAGAAGCTAGAATTAATGGTTGATGATTTGACTGTAATAATTTAACTAAATGAGGTAATCCACCAGCTCTAACGATTTCTAATTGATAACCTGGATCACTTGCTAAATTTCTTAAAGCTAAAGTTGCTTGACATTGAACTCTTGGCGAGGTCGAATCCATTAGTTGAACTAATTGGGAAATTAATCTTGGTTCAGTTTTGGATAATTTCTTTCTGTTAATTTCATCAACTGCAATGTTTGAGATAGCTGTGGTACAATAATATTGAACATCTGAATCTGATGAAGCTAATAATGAGACTAGAACAGGTACTGCACCAGCATTAACTAATTCTTGTCTATTTTCATTTGAATGCGTCATGTTTAACAACGCACCTGTTGCATTTCTTTGAACTCTCAAATCTGTGGATTTCGCTAGTTTCGTCAAAGGTACTAAAGCTCCTGAGCGAGCAATTTTAGCTTTATTATCATCTTGTGTTGCTAAATTAGTAATACAACCAACTGCATTGCATTGAACTTCAATATTATTACTTAACATTTGACGAATTAGAGGTTCCAAACCTCCCATTTCAACAATCAAGATTTTATTTTCATTGTTGACCGCAAGGTTACCTAAAGCTGCACATGCTGCTCTTTGGACTTCAGCGTCTGTACTTCTTAGTAAAATTAATATTGGTTCTAAAACTTCTCTATCAACAGGTCTGACATCTTTTTCCGTGATTTCAGCAAAAGCTAAAGCAGCAGAGCGTTGTAAATCAATGTTATCAGAGTACACTAGAGTGGATAAAGCCTTCAAAGGACCATGATTGAAGAAGTCAATTCCGGAACGGTTTTCCAAATATTGTAACAACAATGAAATGGCCTCCCTTTCGTTTTCAGCTAGTAATGGTTGTTGTTCTTGAGCAGATGCGTCTGAATATTTGAGACAGGAACAGCAGCAGCCCATAATGGAGACAGATTTGGTGATGATGAGATGTATAGATGATTAAGATGAAGAATATCAGAAAGGTGCTGAAATGACTGAGCTTTTTTTGTTAGATTATTTTGGTCTCTCTTTTTTTTTCTTTGATTGTTGTTTTTTTAGCAAAAACTCTTTTCTGCTTAGTCATTGCTGACAGGTGAGAAGAAGATAGAAGAGTAGAGTACCCTTAGTATTGTGTGGCTTACTACTGTGGAAGAGAGTACTGTTGACTGGTTTGGCTGGTTATGGATACAGATATTAGTGTTTCTTTTGTCCATATTATTTTTTTTTGATTTACAATCTTGTTTTTGTTATTTCATGGTATCAAGTGTTGATCATAACAAGGCCATATCATGATACACAATCATGATAGAATAAACCTCGTAGCGTAATAAGAAAGATGTCAGCTACTGTTAGTTTATTTCCTGATTCAAAAATCAAATTATTGGCGTTTGTGATCTCCAAATACAAACACATAAATTGTGGAAGCCATCTCTCATATATTGAACCACAAAAAGAGAGATCTTAAAACCACATTATTGATAAACCAATTGAACTATTAAAATGACTGATTCAAAGGTTTCCTATACCGAAGATCAGATGCAATGTAAAATCCATGAGTTTACAAAGAACAAAGAGTGGGTTAACATTAAAAGATCATTCATTAGAGCACCTCAAATTTTAAAACAAAAACTTAACATTGGTGAACAATTTGAAGTTGATGAGGAATTTCAATCATTAAATACAAAATTTCTATCAATTGATCAGAGTTTAAACTCTCTCAAGTTTGAAATCACTAAATATTGTGATATGACTAAAGAATTTTTAAAATCTTTTATTAACTTTGCTGATGTTTTAGGTAAAATCTTTTACAATGACACAAATGATAGTTTTGAAATTACTTCAAAAGGTTATATGGAATTATGTATGAAATTAAAAGATAAACTAAAAGAAGTTGAGATTGAAGTCGATAAAAATTTGGTAATTGTTAGTAACATGATTAATAAACCATTGTTGGATATTTTAGACCTTAATAAGAATATCAAACTATATGTCAAAGAGGGAGGGTTTGCAATTTTAGATATCAACAAGTACAGAAACAACATCAATATCTTGAAAGAAAAAATCGAAAGACATGAATCTTTGTCCTTAAAACAAGAAGAGAATTTAATCAGATATGAAAAAAATCTTCAATTAAGTGAAATAAAATATGGTAGACTTAACAATCATTTGAAAACTGAATTGCCTCAATTCTTTGAAAAGATAAACGAGATTCTAAAGCCTTTGTTCATTACCTTCTATTTTTTACAGTTAACAAACTATTACTATTTCTTAAACATCAATGAAATCTCAAATCCTTTATTCAAATTAAGAAAAAAAGAAGAAGATATTGCAACAGATGAGTTCTTCAACATCTTGATTGATAAATTTAAGAAATATCATGAAAAAGTAGAATCAGATTTACAGAATTTGAACATTATCAAATCAAGAAAAGAGATGTTGTTAGTTGATGATTATACAGTCAATTTAAAGGGTTTAGATATAAATGATCAACAATCTGTTGGAGTAAAATCTGAAGCTCTAAGCTCTATAAGAACTACAACCACAGTTTGCATTGCTGAATATGACTTTGATGCCATTGAACCTGGTGACTTGTCTTTTAGAAAAGGTGATAAAATCATTGTTTTGGATAATAAGTTGAGTGGAGATTGGTGGAAAGGAGAATTGAATAACAAAATCGGAATCTTTCCTAAAAACTATGTTACTTTATAACATAAAGAGTTAACTTTATTCAAATATATACAATAATAATACACAGCTAATTTTAAAAGAAGAATTGACTAAGTCTAATAGCATTTAAATATTTTCTCTTTTTTTAGCTCTTCATGCAAAAACATCTTCTTGTTCCGCTTCTAAAGACATTCCACTATATTCTAATTCATTAAATGATATGAAATGATTTGGACGATGTAATTCATTATAAAATTCAATTGGGACATCAATCTTGAAATCATATTCCATACTTGGATTGAATCTTGTACCCATGAATGTGTAATTCCAGATATCAACACTAGGAACCAAGAAATTACCCATGATGTTATTAGATAAGATCAATTGACCAATTTCACTGAAACTTGATTTATACCCTTCTGGTTCAATATCAACAACTTTATTATTTAAACCCCAATTATAACCTTCTTCGTTCAATTCAAAAACACTTAATGAGATTGATCCAGTTGATAAAGTCACAGCAAAGTCAACGATATCCTTATCATAATTCTCAAACAATCTAGAATGAGTAGTGATATCCATTGCTGGCATTGAATTACTTTCTAATGTCTGAGTATGAATCCAGCCTAACAATTCTAAATCTTCAGTGTTTTCACTTTCCACTAATTTACTTAATGAGACTGTGTTCAAGGTACCAATTTGAGGAGGAATTGCAATCATTTTAATTTCTTTAATTTTATCATTATCAGCTGGAGATTTACCATAAACATAACCACCAATCTGAGTTCTTGTATCTGAGATCTGGATAAATTTCTTTAAAACATTATTTGGCATGATATAAGTGGTTTTCTCTTCAACAAAATCCTCTGATGAAACATAAATGTTTTTAGTTCTCATATGTAATAAAGCTGCTGAAATGGCTAATTTACGCCATTCAGTCTTTGATGTGAAAGTTTGAGATTCATAATTACTTGAAACATGTGTAATAATTTCTTCACCTTGAGCATTCTTCATCTTAACCTTCATACCAGTTAAAGCACCATTTTCAGTATCTTCTTTTTTACCTTCGCCTTCAATGTTGGCAATTTCTTGTCTTTTTTCAGATGGTTCTTTAATATCTTGACCTAATATCAAATCTCTAATTTCAGATTGTGTTAACGAAGCAACATTAATATTATGCTTCTTACCATAATCATTTAGAATCATATCACGTAGTTGTGTTTCAACTTCAACCCATTGCTCATCTGTAAATGAAGGCCAGATATGATGATCTTGAGTGATAACTGAATTATCAGGACGTAAAATTAACTTTGTGCGCTCTTGATTAACATCAAGTGCACGCATTAATAAAACTAAACGAGAGAATGCAGTATAAGAAGAGATTGTTTTCAACCAATCATCAAATAAATTAAATAGCACCATCTGTGGTTCAGTTGCCTTCAAAACTAAATCTTGTAATTTATCAATTTTCATTGAAGCATGGAATGGTAATCTCAATTCAGAAGGACGAATTGAGATATTTGGGAAATCTAACATATGAACTTCTAATGGATCTAACATTGCTCTTCTTGTAATTAAAATCTGTTTTGGTTGTTCTTCACGAGGTAATGAACGGATTAAAGCAGCAACTTCTTCAGCAGTTTTCCATTTAGATAATTGACCTAAACGTTTTTGACCCGACCAAACTGAAATATGAATAATCTTTAAATATAGTTGACCAGTCTTTGGATTTAAAATAAAAATTGCACCATTGATTGGTTTTGTTGTTAAATTTCCTTCAACTGTTCTATGAACGGTGACTCTATAAACATTAGTATCATCAATAAATAATTGAATATCATTACTGAATAAGTCAGCATAATTATTAGAATTTAGAAATGCTTGTTGAGGTTGAGCTTGATATAACTGTAACCCTTTTCTAATACGTTCACGTAGAACATATAATGAAGGATTAGCTTTCATGATAGTTTTCATTGCACTTTGAACCAATGGTTTAAACCCTGGGAACCAAGTACCATAAGCATCATACATGTTATATGCTAGATCAATACCAATCAAAACACCTGTTGGAGATGGATATAAATCATCACTAGTATAATCTAAGAATTTAGCCCTAACATAACGAGAAATATCGTGAGAATCATAATCACCGTATCTTAGCTGAACATCAATCCAGAATTTATCACTAGTAGCAACAGTCATATCATCATTAGTATCATGCAATAATGAAGGAGCACTTGAACCCCATCTATAAGTACCGTTTAATGTAATATCAGCAGTTGAAGAATTCATCTTATATGATTTACGAGGATGAATTGATTCTTTTTGAACAGATTCAATTTGCAAAACATCCATTTCACCATCTAAAATCTGACAAATATCAAACACAATACTTTCATGAATTTTTTGCCATAGATGAGCTCTGAAAATTTGAATTAATGAAATCTTTAAAGTTGGAATCTTACCATGTAGAAAAATACCTGTTAGATCTAATTGAACCAAGAAACCAACATAGACATTTGCTCTGTTAATAGTTGGGGACCACCATAAAGTGAAACGACGATTAGGCACTTGACTTAAACCAGTTCTTTGAGCATTAGTTAGTTTTTTAAACTTTAAAGAATCTTCAAAACCAGAACCCTTTTCCCAAAATAGACCTTCCCATGAATCAAACCCAGTTGCTTTGAACAATGTGTGCTCTAAAATTGTTTCAATACCACCTAGTGCTTGAATAACATCAGTACGATAAGCATTTAAGTTCCACAATTTACCATCATGATGATTAGAAGTCCACCAGAAGTGATTTTGACGGATTAATGAAAATTGCTTAAATTCTCTTCTAATACGATGACCTTTATCATAAGCTAAAGTATGTCTATCTTTTTGAAATAATGTGCTGATTCTTGGAATACCTCTATCCCATGAACCTTCTAATTCTTCGAAGGCTAAACGACGATTTTGTTGTAAAGCTTCTTGACGTTTAATAGCATAATCAGCCCAAACTCTTTGTGAGTCTAAAAATTCATTTTCCCAAGAAGTAATATATCTAAAAATAGTTGGAATCATTTTTTCTTCAGCTAAAGTCATACCAGAACGGAAATGAGTAATACCAGTATCAGTTTGTTTCGACCAACTTAAATCAGAAGCAGGAATTAAAATATGAGATGCACTTAACATACCTAAACCACCTAGCTCCTTTGGGGTATAGAAAACAGCAGGAGGAAAACGGGTAGGCATCTTAGAATTTAAACCAGACTTAACACGATTTTGAATTTTAGTTTCACATTTCACTAAAACATCCAATAAAGATTCAGTAGAAACAGCAGCTTCTCTAAAATAAGCAAATAATGACAATAATGCAGTATTCCATTTACTTGCAACTTTAGTGAATGTAGTGGAACCAGATGACATAATGATTTGACGAATTCTATTATGAAATTTCTCTACTTCTTCTTCAGTTACTTGTAAAAATGCTTTTGCAGTACGTTGTTTAGTATTAACATCAACTAAATCCCAGACACCATCAGTTGAGGAACTAACTTCATCCATTCTTGTTTTTGGTAAAATTCTAATTTCAAAACCACACATTGAGAATAATAAGTTTGGATTATCTTTGGAATAGACAGAAGCTAGAGTATCTTCCCATTGAATTGTGGCTAAAGCAGTTGGAACTCGGCTTTGAATTTCCCAAAAAACGGCTCTACCAAGATTAACATCATGTCTCATTAATCTCATACGACTGTCCTTTGGCCAACAACGACGATTATTGTACCCAATTATATTTTCAAAATTAGGATCTGGATTTTCTGATAAAAATGCCTCAATTAATTCTTCAGAATCTTCTTCATCAAATCTGAAAAAAATATGAATTTTATCAATATAACGAGAATATAATCTAATTGGATTAGCTAATTCATCTTCTTGAGATTTAAATTGTAAAAATTCATTTGGTGAAGATGAAGGTCCAGCTAATTCCCCAGCTCTATCTAAACCAAGAATTAACAAATCAAGAACCAAACCATAATATTGGAAAACGAATGAAGAAAATTGTAAACCCCTAATCAAACCATGTTTGTTAATATGACTCATGTCTTTAAAAGTTAAGCCAACATTATTTTTAGCAGTGATATAATCAGCCATATTAGAATCCATAATCAATCTCAATAAACGATTTAATAAAGTAAAATCAATTTTTTCAGCAACTTTACTTAATGTTGTTTGCAACATAACATTACATTGACCTTCAGAAGTATCCCAAACTTCATTAAGATTATTAACACCTTGACACCATTTATAAACCAATAGAGGAGGAATTTCACTATCACTTGGTTTAACCCAATTTGGGAATAATCCTCTTTTATCACCTTCATACCATAAATATTGATCCAAGTAAGCATCTGTAATTTTTTCTAATGGATCAACTTCATAAACTGGTGTAATTTGTTGATATTGATCCAACATTTCGACGGTAACTTCTTTGAACACTCTTTGAGTTAATAAAAATTTCTTGATTCTACTTAAACATTCATGAGGATTATCATAAGCTTGTTCAATCAAAGCTAATTCTTCACGTTGTGATGCATTTAAACGACCTTTAGCGTTATAAGAGTCTTTCAAATTTTCTAAAGCAAGAATTAATAATTTTGTATCATGTTTATAACTTAAAGGAGGAAATGGGATTGGAGCAAAATTTCTACTTTCAAACCAATTAACCATTGTTTTAAACATTGTAGTTGCTTCATGTGGTGAAATTTCAGGACCATCTTTCTCGAAATTCTTTTGACGTTCTTGTTCATTTTTGAACCATAATCTAGTTAATCTACCTAAATTCTTTCTTGCAACTGTTTTTTCAACTGTAACACCTCTTTTCATTCTTTCTCTATTATAATGAGCTGATGAGACCCAACCGTCAGCTTTAGCTTTAACATAACGTTCAATGATCTTGACAATAGGTTCAGGTAAACCTGGAACTTTCCAAGGAATATTAGCTTTCCAACATCTCCAAGCTTCAGTTAAATGTTGTAATATGGTTTTAGCTTTATTTTGTTTGATACCTTCTGGAATCATATCTAAGATATCATTCATAACAGAAGCTCTCAATTCTAGATCATAATAAGCATCGGTTCTTTGCTTTGTGACAGTTTTAGCAACTTCATTGGAACGACCTTCAAATTGTCTTGATAATAGATTGCCTAACCATCTTTCTAATAATGGAATGATACCTCTTAAAAAGAAGATCCAAACCCTCCATGCTGGTTGCCAGAACCCACAACCTGGACCTTTACCAATAACGTTATTGAATTTATAATAAACAATGTGTTTGATATCTTTACATGCTCTAATTTGATGCATGACTTTATACTTATACCTATATATACCAGTCAATTGACCTAGATGATTCAAGATATAATAGATACCATCAGCTAATTGAAAAGAATCAACGTTACCTAATCTGAATTGAACTTGAGCATCAACCAATAATTTGACAATTTTTAAGATTTCTCTCATCAAATGGAATGCATTACCAAATCTTGACTTTTTACGTTCTTTTGTAGTTAATGTTTTAGTTGGTTTCAAATTAAAATTATAATCAAGATGTAAGTAAGTTAAACCTTTTCTATGGATTAATAGATTCAACATATTGAAACCTTGGCGACAAACTTGTAAACCTGCTTCAACCCAATCAATTGTAGTTGTTTGGAAAAATTTAGTTTGTTTTAAAGATGGTAACAATTTAACTTTCTTTTGATTAGTTGCAGGAGTTGGATGTAATTCATTTAAGACATAAGATTTCAATAATTTCTGATAAGATATTCTTGTTTTAGTTGGATATTCTTTTGAAGGTCTTTTCAAATACCAATCTTTGATTAGAGCAACGTCTTGAGCTCTTACCATTCGACCAGAACGTTGGTTATATGGGAATGGAGCCCACCATAATTCTAATGCATTTACTGTTTTCTCTGGTTCAATATCTTCATTTTGTAAAAATGGTTTAATTTTAGTTGGTAATGAGAAATTTGATAGATCATCTTCATTCTCGAAAATGAATGACTGAATATCTTTGTCAATTTTGATGTTTTCTTTAGTTCTTGAAGTGATTGGATTGAATGATTCGTTGAATAAGAACGCTTCTGATTCAATATTTTTATGTCTGATATAACAATTTATTGGATCTGAATACCATGCAGTTTGAACATATCTTGGTAATGAGTTATATAATTGAGGAAATGCAACTTTATATTCTGTCCTTATTGGAATTCTAAATATAATTCTATCAATTGAATTAAATTCATTAAAATCTTCATCTTCAACATCTTTAAATAATGGTTCAAATTTAGGACCACCGGGAATTGCATTATTAAGAACCTTAGCTGTGAAAAAGGCCTTTTTATCGAAAAGATGATAATAATTATCATCATAAATTTCAGTTAATAACGGATTGGATAGTCTGTAAAGATTTGACATGATATCTAGTGATAGGTTCCATTTTCTATATGAATCACCATTAACGAATTCGACGTTATCAATTAGTGGTTTGGGATCATAGAACCATTCAGCTACAGCATCATCATCAACTTCATCTAATTCTAATTGAATTGAATCTGATGGTTCAGTGTCTTGTAAATTTTCTAGCCAGTTAATAGGTGGTTCTTCATCATCAAATGGAGGAAATCTCATTCTCTTGAAATGTCTACGATCTCTTTTTTCTCTTCTCATGGCAATCCACATTGCGCTCCATTGTGCTTTATAAACAGGTTCAATGACTCTTGGGATTTCATTAACAAACGTGATTGAACCAGTGATGTGATATAAAACTTTGACCTCTTTAGATTCTTCCCATGGTTGTGGCATGTTTTCAAGAAGTTTTAGCACGGCATGAGGCATATACTTGAGAGCACCTAAGTATGATCTTTTATCTTGATCGAATTTACGTGATGACATATCACCATGATCGTTTATAATCTTTCTTAAATGCTCAGGTGGCATTTCTGATTTATGTGAATTGACAAAAGTACTTTTCTTTGATGATGTTCTAGGATACCTCAGTTTCTGGAACTGCAACCATTTTCTTTTCTTGAGATCTAATTCATTTTTATTAAATATTGATGTTTGTTTCAATGCAGTAGTTGATGGTGGTGGAGGTGGAGGTGGTTGAAACCCTGGAGGTGGAGGCAAACTAGATCCAGGCGGAGGAGGTGGTGGTGGTAGACCTAGTCCTAGAGGTGGAGGTGGTGGAGGTGGTAAATTAACCATCTCTGCTTCTTTACACTATGAAGTATTTCTTTGTTGTTTTTTAATCGATTTATTGAAATAAATAATGGATATAAAGTTGAAAAATTAAGAGTGGTAATTAGTTAATACCTTCAAAATAATACACTGATATTTTCTATTAATATGGTGAAGGGATTAGTCTTCCACTCAATTGATTGAGATCGTTGTGTTTAGATTATAATTCTAGTAATAAAATGGTTGATAAATCTTGAATTTTTTTCAAATTACATAATACAACATCCAATCACCAATATGCTCATTCTCTGTACTATACACTGGAAAGATCATTATATAGAAGGTCATGGAAGGTCATAGAAGATCATGGTCTAGCAATCGACAGTATATTGCATTCATTGAATTATTTGTGACAATTTTTGGAAAAACTTTCCACTATTTTTTAGTTATTTTTTCCTTTCTATAGCTTTTTAGTGACAAATCTATAATTCATTATCATCTATTGATAACTGATAACTGCACTGCCACCGATCCTAATCATTGCAAGTTTATTTCATATTTAGTTTATTTCTTGCCTCTCTAGCAATTGCTCTAGCTTCCTCAATTTCTTGACTTGAACCATAATTTAAATCAGATGCAAATTGATAAGCCAATTGATAATTTTTATTCGTTAATTCATATTTTGATAGCCAAATTCTTGCTTTTGCAGTTTCTTCATTTTTAACATTTTCATTCAATTCCAAATAATAACAATTTCTCATAAATTCATAAACTTTCGGTATGACTTCAATTTTTTCAAATAATATGGCAATTTTATAAAGGATTGAAATATTATCTGCTAAAACATCTGATATATTCAATTCAATTGCCTTCTGATACGATTTTATTGAATCTTCAATTTTATCTAATTTCTCATAACAATTTCCTAACGCTATCCATATTCTTCTATCTAAAGGTTTTAGAGAACTTGCTTGTTGATAATAATATAATGAATACAGATGCATATCTAAAACTTCATACGCTTGACCTAATCCATACCAAGCTTTAAAATCTTTATTGTTTGTATCGACTGCTCTTCTATAACTTTCAATAGCAGCATGGGAATTTTTCAATTCAACAAATTCATGACCCATTAAAGTCCATGCACTTAAACAGTTTCTATTTAACGTTAAAGCTCTTCTATAATACATTATAGCCTTTTCATGTTCAAATTTCAAAGAATAGTAGTTTGCAATGATACAGCAAGTTTCTGGTCTGAATTTATCAATTGAATTTGATAGTTGAGCCAAAAAGGCTAATTTTGATTGTTTTTCCATAACGTATAAAATGTTAGAGTATGTATCTAGGTCATCTAATCTTAGAGGATCATTGACTAATATATCATCAAATAGTTTTTCAGATTCTTGATATTCTAAAGCATGATATGAAATTAGAGCCTTTTGAGATTTTAAAAATGAGAAATTTGGGAATTTTTCTAATAATGAATTTATTAACTCATACACTTGAGAGTTCTGTTGGAAGAATTCTTGATTTATAACGACTTGGAAGAAATTCAACATTATTGAACCAATTTTATTATTTTGAAATTGATGTTTTAATAATTTAATGATTTTGAAAGCAGAATCTAAAGTTTGAATAGATGATATCAATTCAATCCATGAACTCCAATTCAAAGGGTATAGTTTTATGGATTTTATAAGATATTCTTGAGCTTCCACTATTAGTTTTTGTTTCAATAATACAATCCCATATAAATAATTTAAAAATGGATCATTTCGATATTGATCCTTTCCAAACAATTTGAACAATGAGTCCAACTCTTTCAATATTGTGGATAAGTGAATTTTATCTTTTGCCTTTTGATTATCGTTGGAGCTTAAAATACCTTCAGAATCTTCTTCGAATTTTTTTTCACCATTTAGATAAATTGAATATAATTTCAAGAAAATTGCCATATTAGAAGTGCAATTTTTCAAAACATTAGCACTTCTATTGAATTCTTTAACATTTAAGTACGTTTTTGCTAAATATATCTTATCAAGTTCATCAAATGGAGTATTCAGGGTGAATAAAGGTTGAAATTTATAATTTGTTTGAAGATCACTATCTGATTCTTGTAAACCATTTAAGGCCTCAGCAGACCATTTTGCACCGTTGAAAAGATGAATTTCATTAAGAATCCTCACTGATTCTCTTAATTGGAACTTCAAGTTCAGAAGATCTATGTCTTTCATCATAATGGGAAGAATGAGCTTGTTGAGGAAAGACGACTTTAGTTTGTTTACATTTTCATATAATTCCGACACAAAAAAAAGAATGAATGAAATTTTAACAACGAATTATATCTATCCAACAGTATCCAAATGAGTGAAGACAGTGTTCCATTGATCGTTGGTGGCTCCTCCAGTGTTGAGCCTGCAGAACCTCAAGTTTTAGAAAGAGCTTCAACTGAGTTTATCAGTATCATTCAAGACGAATTAGAAGAATTAACTAATAATTTCAACTCAACGCTAACGATAATAGAGAAGCTTATAGAACTTGAAACGATTGATATTGAGAATGACGAAGTACAGTTTTTATCTAAAGCGGAAGATCTAAGTGATCTGATTGATCATAAGAAATCAGCTTTGAGTTTATTGAAAATAAGTGAATATGAAAATAAGTTTGAACAATT
Organism: Phaffomyces orbus; assembly: GCA_003708145.3. NCBI lineage: Eukaryota > Fungi > Ascomycota > Saccharomycetes > Phaffomycetales > Phaffomycetaceae > Phaffomyces > Phaffomyces orbus. The sequence goes on from PPNK03000004.1 coordinate 227,080, forward strand.
GTACATTGATCAACTAAATCAATTGAAAACAAATACAGCTGATAGTTATTCGGCATATGCAAAGAATTTTGAGTCTTTATATGATGAGGACACTAAAAACAATGAGCTAAAACAACTGGTGAAAACTTCTGCTAATTATGATCCAGTTGATATTGATGATGAAGAAGAAGAAATTCCAGAGATTGATTATTCTAATGAATTGGAATTCACAGACTTGCCGAAGAAAGAGGAAGATAATAAAGATGTATCTGAAGAAAGTAACGAGATAAAACCAGAGTTAGGTTTAACAGAATCCGATAAAGAAAACATTTTATTATTCAAGAATAAAGATTTTAGTAAATTATCAAAAGAAGATATATTTAGATTGTTAAGAATTGAAAAAGTTAAAAGAGCTAAATTGGCATACACTAATGAGAATCTGTATAAACCAGAGATTAATCAATTAAAGAAAGAATTTGAAAAATGGGTTGGTTATGATAATCAGTTGAAGAGATTCTTGAGAACTGATATAACAGATATGAATAAAAAAATTCAATCAATTAAAAAAAAGGAAAGACTATGACCTGTATACACTTAATATCAATTTGAAGAATATCTATTGTAATATAATATATATAACTAAAAACCAAAAGTGATTAAATTTTTTCTCATAAGAATCATTAGAATTGGAAAAAAGGACGAATGAAAAAGAAGATCTAGAACTCTGTTGTTTCTTTCTACTATTTAGTTAATGGAGTGGCAACAGCTTCAACTTTCTTGACCTCAGGACCGTTTAATAGATACTTGAAAACTTGACCACTTGAATCACCTTCTTTTAATCTATAATTAACGATTCTTCCTAATTGATAACCTGAAGTCAAGGCTAAAAAGAAGTTAACGGAAGCCAATAGATAATTTTTTGGTTTAATGACAAAAGACCATCTTGTCCATATGATACCGGTTGCTATTAAGGATAAATTTTGGGTACCAGAGACTTTTTCAACGGGTCTTTGAATATCGTTAATACCAGCAATAACTAAAGCCCATTTCAAGACAGGAGCCCAAAAATGGACAGTTTTTGGGCCAGTTTCAGATATCAAGAATTTTTGGAAAGCGGTTGACATGATTAGAGAGGCAATGGGAAGATTTCAACAATTTCTGAATTGAAATGAAATGAGATTTAAGTGATTTCAACTGATATAATTTCACTGAAGAGAAAAAAATGTATTTATTTCAGTGGGGAGACACTACAGCAAAAAGTCGCGGATGGTTCAGTAAATAGTTGTGTACTGATGTAATAGAGTAGACTAATTGTTAGAAGATGTATAGAAAAGAGTGGGTGAATCTGAGAGATGAATAAGAAGAAGTTTAACGTGTAGACGTGAGTACAATTAGACTGAAAAGCTCTTGTTATTACACACATTGTACTCTATATGGACCATCACAAGACGCGGTTTGGATTATGTCATACTTATGTAATTGTATATTATATAAGCATTACGTCATCAAAATTCATTTTTTTCTCAACTTTTTCCAACTGAAAACAAAACAAAATCGATCGAATTCACAACAAATTCATTTACTTCAGTCCATTTTCCCTTTGTCGGATCACTTATCAAACTGTTCATTTGTTGCTTAGGATTGTTGAGTTTACGTTCATATCACACCCCTCCACGCTCAATTGTCAACAAGTTCAGATCACTCACTCACCGCTTAACCGTTGATATATTTGTTTACATTCCCCTATAATTCATTTCAACTCACAATAGGAAAAAAAAATCACTAGAGAGCAAATCTTTAACTAACACAACTAAACACTCATTAACTACACATTAATCAAATCATGTCAAATATCTCAGCAAGTGTACCGATCCCTCAATTCATCCTAGAATCTTCTCTGAAAGCTCAGGTCTTATTCCACCAATTATTAACTTATATTGAACTAATCCCTGGTTCGCCTATCATCATCAGATACATCAAATCTTCTCATAAAGATGATCCATTCAGAACTTTGCTAGAAATAACATTGGTCATATTTGCAATTAATTATTTCACTTCTTCCAAATATGAGGTTAAAAAGAAAGATTTCATTAAATTACAAAAAAATGAAATAGATGACTTAATCGATGAATGGGTTCCAGAACCTTTGGTATTACCTTTGAAAGATGAAGAAAAATGGAAACTTGAAGCAATTCCAGTCTCAAAAAGTGCCATTGGAACTCATATCTCAACTAAAGAAAATTCAAACGTCTTAAATTTATCAAGTTTGAATTTCTTAAATTTTGGTATTAATGATAGAGTTAAACTGGAATGTACAAAAGTTATCCAACAAAATGGTGTCGGTGCTTGTGGTCCTCCAAATTTTTATGGTAATCAAGATATTCATATCAAATTAGAAGATGATTTGAAAAAATTCTTTGGTACAGAAGGTGCTATTTTATATGGTCAAGATTTTGCAACTGCTGGTTCTGTTTTACCAAGTTTCTTGAAAAGAGGTGATTTCGTCTTGGCTGATTCTAATTGTAATTTATCTATTCAAAAAGCTTTAGAATTATCAAGAGCTTCAATTTATTGGTATAATCATAACGATTTGAATCATTTAGAATCAATTTTGGAAGAATTGAACAAGAAATTTTTCAAGCATGAAAAAAATGGTGAAATTTCAAGAAAATTTATAGTCACTGAAGGTTTATTTTTAAATTCTGGTGATTTCCCAAATTTACCTAAATTAATTGAATTGAAGAATAAATTCAAATTTAGATTATTTTTAGATGAATCTTTATCAATTGGTGTTTTAGGTAAAACTGGTAGAGGTTTAACTGAGTTTTATAACGTTCCAATCACACAAGTTGAAATCATAATTTCTTCAATGGCAAATTCTTTAAGTTCCTCAGGTGCTTTTTGTATTGGTGATGCAGTTATGACTTATCATCAAAAAATTGGTTCTTTAGCTTATTGTTTCAGTGCGTCATTACCACCATATGTTGCAAAGGCAACATCAACTGTTTTAGAACTAATTGATGAAAGTGTTGAAAATGGGGAATCTTCAATCTTAACCAAGTTACAAGATAATTGTAAATATTTGCATAAATTAATTTCAAATGATAGAGTTATAACTAAATATTTTGAAGTTTTATCAGTTCCTGAATCTTCAATTTTACATTTAGTTATCAATCCTAAATTAAGAGAATCATTCAATTTACCAATTTCATATACTGGTACTAATTCAATAATTGGAAATTTAAATAAAAGGGGAATATCTGATAAATTCAACAAATCATTAAATCAAGAAGAAAAATTATTAAATAAACTAATTCAATTAGTTTTACGAAATGGCGATATTTTGTTAGCTCACCCTAATTTTTCAATAAATCAAGAAATTTTACCATTAATACCACATTTGAAAATAACAATCAATGTCGATTTAACAAAAGATGAATTGATTAAAACTCACAAAGTTTTGAAAGATGAAATTGATAAATTATTCAAAAATTTGACAGTTAGTCAATTTAATGAGTTACAGATATAATAACAATAATACACTAGTAATACATATCACATATATAATAATAGTAATAATAATAATAATAATCATCATTTAAGTAAGATAAATATCTTAATTAATTCATGAATAGTCTTAAGAGTAAATCAGATCAAATTCCAATGGGTTTAAATCCAGTTTTGTTACTCGGATTCAAATTTGAAACTGACTCTCCATTCACTTCTCATGAATCGATCACAAAACCTTGAATAAGTCATAAAAATCCATGATAATTCTCACATTGATTAAATTCCGGGATCAATGAGAACGGAAGGGGAAAAAAAATATTTTCAAGCGTTTATTTATAAACAAACAGCACACTATAAATAAATACACATTTCAATTAATCCCATTAAATTTCAATTAATTAGCCTGATAATTAAAACATCATGGGTATCTTCAGAAAAAAATCAACAAGCTCAAATGGATCAGGCGAAGTCCAAATAACAAAAGATGACGTTAAGAACTATAAAATCCGTACTGGATCAGTGCATGATCCAATTTTAGCTGCCGTTAATGAACAACAACCGTTTCAAGCTGCTGCAGATGATCAATTTCCAGATGAAGCAAACATCTCTCGTAACAGTTATCTGGCTCCAAATGGTGATCTTTCCGATGTTTTTGGTAAACCAATCAATAGACCAGATATCTCTAATCCAACAAGAGCAAGAGATGAAAGACCATTAGATACGATTAGAGGGTTTGAATATGCAATTACAGGTGATCTATCATATAGAGATCGTTTGGAGACAGATTCTTTAGGGTTTAGAGTTCGTCAAGATTTCCCTAAATTTACGGGTGGTAATCCATATGGTAATAATTTAAATTCTCAAGAACAAGGTCCAGTGCATAGTTTTTCAGGTACAGGTGAAGCTTTTGAACAAGGTGTTTATCAAGCTCCTGTGAAAGTAGAAGAGAAGAAAAAGAAGAAAGGTTTGTTTGGAAGAAAGAAGAAATAAATTGACTATTTATAGACAGTTAAGTAAAATGTATTAGATATATTGAATTGCCCTATATCCTATATGGGGTTTATAATGAACAAAAAAAAATATTGGGGAGAAAGGTTTTGTGTTCTTTTATTATGATGATTTGTTTCTGGTCTTCTGTTATGGCTCTTCTATATTATATGATATGATTATTTTTTTTATTCCTGTGGTTGATTATTATATGATTTTATGTTACATTTTTTTGAAGTTTTTTGATGTAGTTTATGACATGTATTGTTATTTAGAGAGGTAGAAAGATTGTGGATGGTGATGTTTGTTATAAAATTACTATTGTGTGATATTAATGGTGGTGTGTTTTCTTTGACTTTCTTCATCATTAAAATAAATCATTATGATATTTTAAGTAGTTTTATTGATTATTGATGCTAATTTATCTCATCTGGATAATATTTGTATTTTAATACTATTTTCTTCACGACCCAAATTAACATCATTTGGAATTAATCTCGATTAGCAACACCTAGATTGAAACATGAATCTCATAAATCTTTGGATACTAAAACACCTGATTCCGAGTCAATAAATTGAGATCTTATTGTAGATCAAGACCTTGAGATGCTTTAGCTAATGAATTGATACAATCAATTTACTTATTGATTCGATTGATTTTATCCAAATTTTATAGAGTTTGTCAAACATACTGGTTTTCAAGATTCTTCAATTAATTTATGAGATTGTTTTGCTCTTTCACTTTTCTCTAGATAAATCTTCAACTTCTGATGAACACCATCTTTTAATTTTGTTAGAGAATCCCATTTGATTCCAAGAATTTAGGGACTGTTTTATTAACACCCATTTCAATTGTATACAATTATATACCAGGGTCTTTATAATCAATTGAGTCTTAAACTCTCTCCCATATTCTCTTAATTTAATTTTCAGTTGGCTTTCTATGAGTTTGATTTTAACACTTGATTCATCATAATCCAATTATTGACCTTTACTCAAAACCACTACATCATTTTCTTTAGCAACATTTTATCAAATGAATCTTCCGATTTTATTAAACAACATTTAATTCTTTTGAAAAATCATCAAATACTTTTCAATAATCCTTTCAAATCAAAACTTGAAATCCTTTTGACGAATTCTGAGATTAAGTACTTCAAACCCTCAATAACTCTTGTAAAATTTGTTAATAATTACAATTGGCCAGCTTGATTTCTTAATTTAAGATCGTTTAAAAATTTTTCGACTGAATCTAATCCAAGTTTTCAATAACTTTTATCAAATGAAGTTGTTGCTTTATCCAACGGTTCAAATAATGTACCTTAATCAGTACCATCAAATGAATTAGCAAACATTTCCAAATTTTGTAAAGTTTGACCATCTAGTAGTAAATTTTTGTTTTTGGTTTTATATAACTGGTGTCCATAGAGTTTTCTCATCCTCTTCCAGTATCGTCTTATTAGTAGCACTAAGAATCTAATTTTGATTCATTTGCAATGATTTGATGCCAGTTATTGGTTTTTCTTAGTAAGTTTGATAAGGAAGATTGCTTCTTCTTTTCAGAACTGGTAGGAGCTCACTGTTTCTTTGGAGTGACGGATGCTCTTGCCATTATGAAAAGTTAAGTTATTTTGATATAGAAGAAATTGCTGAATAAATCAACAGAAAAAGAAAGGAATAATAATAATAGACAGTGTGTGTGACGCGTTAAAAAAAAAATGAAAGCGAGTAAAAGATTGAAAAAAAGAATAGAACTCCTCATGGGGGGCTCGAACCCCCGACATTTCGGTTAACTTCCGCTAATGAAATTCAATTCCTTAGTTTGACTGTAAAAGCCGAACGCTCTACCAACTGAGCTAACAAGGACGAGTTCTAACTGCAAAAACATGCAGTTTGTGTCACTGAACCTAGCTAAATATTACAAAAAGTCCTAAATTTGAAAAGTTTTTGGCTGCAACACCCTCAAAGGGCAAACTAAGTTTGGAAATTTCAAAACAAGAAGTTTTAGAGAGAATGGAATACCAAAAGAGAGGTATTATAAGTTGTAAAATATAAGTAAAATAAGAAAAAAAAATTATGAACAAAATAAAGATAAAACTAAGTTCAAAAGAAGATTATAAATGAAATGAGGTAAGTATAAAAATTGTCTAGAAATTATTTATCTAGCTTGTAATGTAAACAAGTAATAGTTAAAAGAGTTCATTATGTGTGAAGAAGAATGAATTAAATAGAATAAAGAAAAAGAAAGGTTTTTTGTATACAAAAAATAGTACTTAAAGAGAAATGAAGACTTCAATGGTTAGAGATTTTCTGTATAATTCACAGATATCCCATAACTGTACAAAGATTCGATTAAACCATTTTTTACTGGACAAATTGTCAACTTATATGCAGGGCCTAGGTTGACTGAATCATTCCAAAAACAAATTTATAAATTGTAATTTTATGTCGAAATTCCATCACAAATACAGAGAAATTAGAATAAAGTCAATTCCGTTCATCAGATTCACCATTTAAACTGATTCTGTGAAATTTATCATTAATCGTCTGGTCTCAATTTAAAGCCATAATTGATTCCTTTGAAAAATTGTTTTTGCGGTTCAGAAGATTTCTCTTTTTTCACTTCACAATCAATATATTGTAACGTTGATAGAGAAACTAGAGTTTTCAGCTCTTTGAATTCATCTCATACTCCCGAATTTGCAGTTTATTCATGGTTTGGTCTCAACTGAATGTAAGTTTCTTTCATGGCTCAAAAGATCTTGTTATCTATTTATAAACTAAGTATCAATACATCAACATCAAATTACTAACTTCCAACAGGTGGATCCTGCCCATGTAGCATATGCTATCCTTGGGGTATTCACATCAGTATTCTCCCTACTGTCTTTATTCATCAAGGAAAAACTGTATATTGGTGAAGCTACCATTGCTGCCGTCATTGGTTTAATTGTTGGACCGCATTGTTTAAATTGGTTTGTTCCAACATCTTGGGGAAACACAGACTACATCACTTTAGAAATTTCAAGAATCGTATTATGTCTACAAATCTTTGCTGTTGCTGTTGAGTTACCCAAGAAATATATGTTAAGACATTGGCTTTCAGTGGCAATGCTACTAGTACCAGTTATGACTTGGGGTTGGTTAATCGTTGGGGTTTTCATTTATGTTTTATTTCCACATTTGAACTTCTCTGATGGTTTAGTTGTTGCTGCTTGTGTCACTGCCACTGATCCAGTTTTAGCTGCTGCAGTCGTTGGTAAAGGTAAATTCGCAAGAAGGGTTCCTGGTCATTTAAGAAATTTGTTAACTGCTGAGTCAGGTTGTAATGATGGTATGGCTTTCCCCTTCATATATCTGGGTATTAATCTAGTCGTACATGCTCATCATACAGGTGAAATCGTTAAGGATTGGATTTGTATCACTATTTTATACGAATGTATCTTTGGTTGTATTTTAGGTGTTGGTATTGGTTATGTTGGAAGACATTCAATCAAATTTGCTGAAAGAAAAGGTATGATTGATAGAGAGTCATTTTTAGCATTTTATATTATGCTAGCATTGATTTGTGCTGGGTTTGGTTCAATTCTAGGTGTTGATGATTTATTAGTTTCATTTGGAGCTGGTGCTGCTTTTTCTTGGGATGGTTGGTTTGCTAGAAAAACTGAAGAAACCCATGTTTCGACTGTTATTGATTTACTATTAAATTTAACCTATTTCGTTTATTTTGGTGCAATTATTCCATGGGCTCAATTCAATAATACCTTACTAGGTTTAGACGTCTGGAGATTTATTGTATTGGCTATAATTGTTATTCTCTTGAGAAGAATTCCTGCTGTTTTAGCTTTGAAACCATTAATACCTGATATCAAGACATGGAGAGAAGCTTTATTTTGTGGTCATTTTGGTCCAATTGGTGTTGGTGCTGTTTATGCTGCAATTGTGGCAAGAGCTGCTCTGGAAGGTGCTCATGGTACACCTTTAGAGGTATTGCCAGGTATGGAAAACGAAAATTACTATGTTATTCAAAGTATTTGGCCAATCGTTACTTTTTTAATAATCACTTCAATTATTGTCCACGGTTCTTCTGTTGCTGTTATTACATTAGGTAAACATTTGAATAGTATGAACATCACTATGTCATTTACAAAGACTAATGGTAACTCTAATTCTGCTTCTTGGATTTCAAGACTACCTGAATTAAAATCTAATGGTCGTTCCTTCTCATTACATAGAATTGATACAACAACAAAAAACTTCTCAAAATTTTCAGATGGTAAATTACAACATTCAAATACTGTTGAAACAACAGGCATTTTAGCAAAACCTGCAGGTGGTATGGAAAAACGTAAAAAGAAGAAGAGTGGAAAACGATCAGCATTAGAAAGAATGAGATCACAAGATGAAGAACCTTTCATTTCAAGTGCACAATTACAAAAAGAAAAAGAAGCAAGAGCTGCTGCTTTTGCTTTAGGTGGTGGAACTGCTGCTGTCATTGAACACCAGCAACAAATCGATGAATCTGTTGAAACTGCTCCATTAGAGTCAAACATTTTACCTGTTACAACTGGTATTACACCAATTGGCACTTTCAATTCCTCGCCACAACCTGTTGAATTCCCAAGCTCTCAATCACAAGTTGAAGATTTTCATTCAATTGAAACCCATCCAAAAGATGAACTTCCTTGTAATGATAAAGAAGTATATGGTGAAGATTATGACGAAAATAGAAAACCTTCAAGAGCTTACACTGAAGGTAATACGCTAATTATTGAAGATCAACATGGTGAGATCATGGAGTCTGCCAAAATCTTCAAAGATCAAGAAGAAATCAAACGTGTTAAATCTCATGAATCGGTCACTAGTTCAATTAGAAGACATTTACCAATCAAGACAATCGAGAAAATAGTGTCTCGTGATCCTTCAAAATATACTGCATACAAAATGGATGATCAATTGATTATTGAAAACTTGGATGGTGAAATCGTTAGACGTTATAAAATTAATCATCATCACCATCATCACCATAATAAAAATTCTCAAGTGAATTCTAAAGATAACAGAGAAAGAAGTTCCACTTTGAATAAGGCGTTAACTGCTGTTGGTTTGAAGAGCAGACGCAATTCATCACCTATTTTACCAGTTTCTGTTCCACCTGTCTTGCCCAAACCAGTTCCAATTCAAGAAGAAATAAATTCATCGATGGACTACAACGAATCTGAAGACTATGTCACTGATGAGGCTTCTGAATCGGATACCGATGATGAAGGTTATTATGAAGAGAGTGGTGATGATAAATTAGGAGCAGTAAGTGAAAATGAAACAGAATATGAAAGAGTTAGAAGATTGACTGCACTGGGACAGGTATCTGCTGCTCCAAGAGATGATGATGATGAAGAAGATACACCACAATATCAAAAACATAAATGAGTTGATCCATAACAACAATAATAATAACAATAACAATTACAATAATAAATAATAATAACAATAGTAATAATAGAAATGCATTGATTTATGTAGATATTACGTTGTTTGGAGTGGGATAGATAATAGTTTGATGTCCACATTAAAAAAATATAAATTTATTTACTGAAAATTTTATGTGTAGATATCATTAATTGATTAAAAGTCTTCAAAATTAAACATTATCGTGCAGATTATTTTACAATATAGCTACATATATTGCAACACAGAAAGCTCTAAGCAAAGAATGGAATTATATATTTAATCTATGGAGTTAATTGAATATAAGATCCATCTGTTACCCGTCAACCCCCGGAAATGATTCTCTAAAATCCGGCAAAAGCCCATTTAGTAAACTAGTTACTCTATTTAATAAAAATGTTTCACTTTGATCTTCGATTTTAACACGCATCTATAGATCATATTCACTATTTTCAAACTACAAAATGGTTAAAGACACAGCATACTATGATATCTTGGATGTTGCACCAGAGGCAACATCAATTGAAATCAAAAAGGCTTATAGAAAGAAAGCAATGCTAACACATCCTGATAAACATCCTAATGACCCAGATGCAGCAAAAAAATTTCAGGAAGTAGGGGAAGCCTATCAAGTTTTGAGTGATGAGAAATTAAGAGCAAGATATGATGAGTTTGGTAAAGATCAAGCTGTCCCTGAAGCTGGATTTGAAGATCCTGGTGATTTTTTCAGTTCCATGTTTGGTGGTGAAGCATTTCATGATTGGATTGGGGAGTTAACAATGTTAAAGGAACTAACTCAAACTGCAGAAGTTTTGGACAAAGAACATACTCCCAACACTAATCCTTCTGATTCAAATGATTTATCGCACGTTAATGGAGAAAATCAAGAAGTTAATGCCAGTGTCCCAAATGATGAAAAAAAAGTTAGTAAAAAAATGACAAAAGAACAAAGAGAAGAACTAATTAAATTAAGTGAAGAAAGGAAAGCTGCAAAGAAGGTAAGGGTTGAAGAATTAGCTCAAAAATTGGATTCTAAATTAATAGATTTAATTCATGCATCAACCTCCAAAGAAGATATGGATAAATTTTATTCAAAATTATCAAAAGAAATAGAAGATTTGAAAATGGAATCATTTGGTATTGAGCTATTACATACTATAGGAAAAATTTATAACACTAAGGCATCAGCTTATTTGAAATCACAAAAGACATTTGGGATCTCTAAAATTTTCTCATCAGTTAAACAAAAGGGTTCAACTGCTAAATCAGCATGGAATATTTTATCAACTGCAATGGATGCACAAATGTCAATGGAAGAAATGGTTAAAGCACAAGAACGTGGAGAAGAATGGGATGATTATAAAAAAGCTGAATTTGAAAGAACAATGACTGGTAAATTTGTTGCAACTGCCTGGATGAGTTCAAAGTTTGAAGTTCAAGGTGTTTTAAGAGATGTTTGTGATAAGATTTTGAATAATAAAGAACTCAGCTCAAAAGAAAGAACTGCTAGAGCGCAAGCTTTGTTATTGATTGGTAACCAGTTCATCAAAGCTGAAAGATCAAAAGATGAAGATGAAGAAGTTAGAATGTTTGAAGATTTAATGTATGAGGCAACTGCAAAAAAGAATAAAAAACATTCAGCAGTATCAACTTCTCACTGATAATATCTGATAACTTACATCAGTAATTTAATAGAGTAATAATAAATATATGATATTTTTTTTGAAGAAAATATAACGTCAATGCACTAATTTTAATCATATAAAACGTCAGTAATAATTCTAATAACAATTTTTTATGGTAATTATAATATCTCAAACAATAGAAACAAAAGAAGAACCAAATTTTTAGCCCAATCATCGAATTTCTTTGAATTTTCTTGACCTTGCTGGTTTAATATATTTTAAAGAATTAATAAAAACTCCTAATCCAATTGATCTAATCTCATTAAAAAGAGTATTTAATGATTTTAATGGGTCAATAGCTTCATATTTCGCCAATGCAGTTTAATCACTATAATCTTGTTTCAAATTAAGGTAATGGAATACATGTATTTATGTTTGAAATATGGGTAATAGGTATTTTACTGCCTATTTGCATTTATTATACAAACTTCTGATCTAAGATATGGTACATTTTTATTGATGGAACAATGGCGCGTTAAACAGATAAAAAAAAAAAATAAACAGATCATTGAACGATAAGGTGATCCCAATGTTCTTAAATCAAAATTTAATGATACAATTAACAATTTTAATCCAATTTAGCACGATTAAATACATTGAAAACTTTAGAAAGGAATAGTACTATAATGATTATCTTATTGTCATACAAACACATATATTGATATCTATGTAATTGTCTTGATCATACGGGACCTGCTACTGTCTTGAATACGAAATAACAAATTCTTAAATAAATCAACTATTCTTCTCACCAAGATTCATGTCAACTAATAATTCACATCTAAAGATTCAAATCTTTACGAAATCTCAGCCATAAAATTGTCCTTCTTAAATGAATAAGCAAGAACGGACCGTTCAAGTCTCCGTGAGGAACCAAGAAGCGATTTGATGTAAAGAATTCCTCAAAAGATCAGAATTAGCCAAATTTACAAGGTTGAAACTTTCTAAAGAGTTTTTTTAAAGAGAAAGAAAAGAGAATTTTTTCAGGTTTTTATACGAAAATTTTCACCTAATTTAGGCAGGGCGACCCGTCTATAGAGAAGTGATTCTACACAGGGAGAGCCATAGAGAGTCACTGTTTTAAGCGTACATTCACTCTCAAATATAAACACCACAGAGAACCATGCTGAACCAAAAACGAACATAAGTTGAATTTGAATTCCCAGTTCCTTAATCTTTTGTTGAGAACTTCAATTAATAATCCACTCTTATCGTCATAATAACTCATCATTTCTTGAGCCCTGATCTCTTGAATCTTGCTAGCACTCTATTCTAGATCTGTAAAATTTCGTTTGTGATCTTAATTTACCAATTTTATAACTTTCTTTAGCATCAGCACCATCACACATGTAAAAGTAATCTTCTTACAAGACAAATTAAAGCATCTTGTAATTTAATTCAACAATTTAATGGATAAACTTCTCTATTCCAAGGAGAAATGAAAACACTTCTCTGTAAATAAGCAATGTCATGTCGTAGGAGGTATGCTTCAGCCATTTCAGTTGCAGAAACTCTACCTTGAGCAGCAATTTTCAAGGAAATGTTCTTATCTAAAGAATTCCAAATTCTCAAATCATCTGGGAAATAAAACGCACTACGTTGTAATACCTCATTAACTTGATTTGATTGTAATTTTTTATCAATTTCACTAATCAAAAATGGAACATTCTTGAATTTATCTTCAAGTAAATCATTTAATGATAATGATTCCAGTTCACCTTTAATAATAACCCAATAATCTTCTAAATCCTCAATAACCGAGATAGCACCAATTACTAATGTAACTAATAATGAAGTACCTGATGTTTCAATATTATGGAATAATTGATCCAATGCAGCTTGTTTGGTTTCCTCAGTGCCATAAACAAACAATACCTGAGCAATTAAAACAACTAATCTTCTTGCATCACCTGACAAATTCAAAATTTCTTTGAATTCCTCTAAAGCTTCATCAAAGTTATCCAAAAAGAAATATGATAGTCCTAAGACAGTTCTTGATGAAATAATAGTTTTAACTTCCTGAGTTAATTCTAACACTTCTAAGGAATTTTCAATTGATGTTTCATATTCTTTTAAACCTAAATTGAATCGAGCTAATTGAGATTTGATTCTTGCAAAGCTTTCTAGATCTTTCTCACTTTCATTTTCCTCATAATTTTTTTCTAAAATTTGTAAGAGTTCAGTAGCAATTTTAATACCAAGTTCATAATCATTCAATCTTTCTAAAATCAAACATGTGATTGATAAACCATGTGGATCCAATGGACAATGTTTCAAATATTGAACCATACCATGTACGGCACTCGCAAATTCTTTAATTGAATCAATGTTTCTAGAGTCATCACTTTTACCAATCGTCCTCAAACAAACATTGATACCATAAGCTAATTGAGCACTTGGAGATTTACCATTACTAATTATGAAAGCATGGGTGAATAATCTTGCAGCGTCTTGTTCATTACCTAAAGCTTCACTGGTTAAAGCATTACCTAACCATGAAATAGGTTGAGCTGGTGCCAAACTTTGGCCTCTTGAATAAGCTTCAGAAGCTAAATCAAAATCTTCGTATCTTAAAAATAACAGGGCTAAATTAGACCAAATATCAACGTTTTTAGAATCTAATGTAGAAGCTTTGATGAAGCAATGTTGGGCAACTTTGGGATTTGCTGAAGTTGTAGCAACACCTAATGCAATCCAAGCCTCTGGATAATTATTTTGTAATTTGATTGCTTCTTTCAATGAAATTATTGCATCATTTCTAAAATCAACAGTTTTGGTTTTCAAAAATGCAATAACTTGAGATAAACCTAAATTGTAGAAAGATGATGATCGTAAAGCTCTTGGTTTTGGATTTAATAATAATGCAGCTTTATTTGAATATGTTAGAAATAAAGCAGCTAGATTGACAACTTTATTGTTTTCCAAATAATTTGAGATTAATGCTTCATTTAAGTCTAAATCTGTTTCTTTGAAAATCTCTAATAAAATTTCATAGGGAAATTGATTAATTTCAGATTGTATTTCTATGAAAATTTGAATTAAATCGTTTACCACTTTCCAAAAATTATAGGAGTTCTTATTTCCCTTACGCAACAAACCACATGCTTTCAACGCTAATCCAACAGCTCTACCATAGAAAGCTTGTAAAGCTGCTTCATTTGCATATCTAATCAGTGTTTCTGATAATGAAAAAACAACACATTCCTCGTCTGGTCTTTCTAGAAGTAAATTTTCTAAGATGCTAATAGATTCTTCAAATTCCCCTAAATTAGATGAAACAGCACCTAATAAATATTTAGCAATCCAGTGATTCTCGTTCAATTCTAGAGCTTTTCTAAACACTTTAGCTGCAGCTTCTAATCTACCACAACCAACATAAGATTCACCTAAACCAACCCAAGATTCAGTATCCTTTGGGTCTAAACGAATAGCATTTTGAAACCATTCGATTGCCTTAGCTTCGTCTTGAGACTCTAAAGCAGACATACCTAAAACTCTATAAGGCCATGAGTTTTGTCCTAATTTTCTTTTGGAATTTTCTGATGAAACCAATCTTTTACAAAAATTCTCAGCTAATCCCCATTCTGAAGCTTCCGTAAATTGTTTAACTAAATACCAAGCAGCTGTGATTTCACTAGCGTCTAATTCAAAAGCTTTGATGAAACATTTTCTAGCCCTTTTATCATCATGATAAGTGTTTATATAAATCTCACCTAACGATGTATAAGAAGGAGCATAATCTTTAGAAGACCTTAAAGAATCAACTAAATACTCATAAGCTTTGGGAACAGAAGGTTCGTCTTCTCTTAAGTAACTCTGAGCAATTTTCCAGTTGATGGATGCCTTCAATAAAACTTCGTGTAGTGTGGTACCTTTAATAGTCAACAAAATCTTTGATAAAAGTTCTCTACCTTTCAAATATTCACCTAACCTGATATAAACCCAAGATAATTCATTAACTGCTTCAATGTGTTGAGGTGCGGATTTGACAACAATTTCTAATAAGTCTTTAGCTTCTTCAAGATTACCACCTTCAGATAAAATTATACCTCTGCCAACGTTCGCTTTAATGTTATTAGGCGAATCTTTTAGAACCTGATCATATAATTCTAAAGCCCTACGATAATTCTTAGGAGCTTCATGATATGTTAGGACAGAGGCATAGTTGACTAATGTATCAATTCTAGTGTTTGGGAATGTGAATCCAGTATCTTTTGCTGTTCTATCTAATAGTGAAATCAAATCTTGACATAATTGTAACGAACTTGAGTATTGTTTCAAAAAAATACGATAATTAAATAGAATTCTGTGAGCTAATAAGCTACTTTTACAAGAGCTGATACTATCATCCATGATAACCAATAATTCTTCGGCAGATACAGAATATTCATCTCCGCCATTAGCTTCCAATTCTTGTAACTCTCTTTCTTCTTGTGTTAAGCTTTTCTTAGAATTATTTCTATTACTCTTGGGATTGTTTAAATCAACTTTAAATGGACATAATTCTGATCTTGTATAAGCATATACAATTTGTCCTAATGGTAAAGATTGAAATAAATTCAGGAAACTTCGTATAGTTTCCTCAGGAATTAAACTAATTTCTTCAACATCTAGCCAATCAAAATATAATGACCAAACGAAAAATGAATCATGTTTAATTGAAACCATATCTTCAACCATTGTTTTAATTTGCTCGAACAATTTCATTCGTGATTTACCAGATGAAGCTTTCAAAGTTTTCAATCTGTATTTCAGATATTTTTCTTCAATTATTCTTCTCTCTTTAGTTTCATCTGTGAAGTTGATCAGTTCAACATATAACTTTGGTATTTCAGATTTTGAATATATAGGCCAAACTAAATCATTCATTGGAGCATTGGCTCTACTTTTCAAACGTTGGGTTGATATGATTTTGGAGACTTCAGATTCTTCCCTTTTAAGTATGATTTCTAAATATTTCGAGATAACTTTGTTAAAAGGTTCTATAATTCCATGAGTCAATTGACCTAATTTACTAGAAGGTAAAAGATTTTTCCAGTATTCTTCAAGAACAGAACTTTCAGGATATTTTTTCAGATAAAATTTTATTTCTCCAATCGCATCAGTTAATGGTTCAGATAAATCAAGTAAAACGTCAACATAATCAGTCATAGTAGAGAAAAACTCAGTTGAATCATCATTATTATTGACGACTAGTAAGAGACCTTTCCAAGCAACCATGTTTGTACGATCAATTGATATAGCTTGCTTATAAGCTTTGATTGATTCCTTTAAATTGTTCAGTAAATGATTTGACTTCCCAACAAAAACGTAACCAAAGTAAAGATTTGGATCCAAATCTAGAGCATCTTGAGCCAATTGAAGAGCATATTCTGCATTCCCAGCAGCCAATTCGCCTTTAGCAGCTTTCAGATAGGTCTTTGTGGACATTTTTAAATAGTGGATGAACTCAACAATATAGAAGAGTATTGAATATTTGTTTAGTGGATTTCGGATTTCGGAGGTTCTTTTCTCTTAGGACACTCACCCTATGACCTTGTGATTACTTTCTCTTATACATTGTATTATTAGTTTCCTGGAACTAGCATTACATCTTACAAACAAACCGAGTTTCAACCATTTATCCATCATTAACCACTAATCCAAGGAAATATAAGTTGATGCTGTTTAACCCCATAATTTTCTGTTTCAAGCCTCTATTCTTTATTGATATTATCACATCTCATTAATACTTCAATCAACAATATCACAAAATGACAAAAACTGAGGCCAACAAGCTTTCAGCCTTCATTGATAACCTAAAAACATTATTCAATATAACACCAATACAAGAAACCATAATCTCTACTAGTTTTAGCAATTCGTTCAATGAATCATTAAAGCTTTCCAAAATTTCAATGATTTCTTCACATTTCAAAATCCCTGATATTATCAAATCGAGAGATGAATCAATTTTATGCATCGATGTCGGTGGTTCAACGATAAGGATAGCTATAATATCTATAATCGACAATCAAACTTCAATAATTAAGCAAAAAAGTTGGACTTTGAAAGAATCTGAAAAATTAATTGATTTTAAATTCTTTGATCATTTAGCTGATATGAGCATTGAACTGATTGATCAATTTAACAAAGAGACTAGTAATAAAATCAAAATCTGGAACGTTGGACTGACTTGGTCTTTTAGTCTTGATGAAAACAATCAGATATTAAACATGGGGAAAGGATTCATACTATCCAACGAGATATCTGGAATAAGTCTATCAAAGCTAATCAAATCATCGTTTGTTTCACATAAGAACATCACTATCGGTCATATATCTATTATAAATGATTCTGTTTCTGTTAACTTATCAAATTATTTATATGAGGCAAACAAATCAAAGATTTCTTTGATCATTGGTACTGGTATAAACTCATGCATTCAACTAAACAATGAATTAATCAATACAGAATTAGGATTCTTTGGACTTTTGCTTAATCCTACAAAGTTTGATATCTTATTAGATCCTAGATTTGCAAACAATGATCTGAAACCATATTTGTTTCAAGAGAATAATGAAGTGTTATTTCAACCTATGGAGTTTTTATGTTCATCAAGGTATATTTGCGAATTATTCAGATTGATTGTTTTAGATTTAGTGGATTTGAAGATAATAAGAAATATACCACCTTATTTCAAGATAGCTTTTGAAATTCATGGATCTTTGATTTCGTTATTAGAGGATGTAAGAGATCTTGATAATATCCGAAGTGTTTTGAGAGAGGAATACCAATTAGACTTATCCATCACAGAAATCAAAATATTGAACGAGATAGTTCACATTATTTTGAAAAGATCATCAAAATATGTTTCGTTAAGTATATTATCACTGAATAAGCTAATTAATAATGATAGTGATGATATCGTAAATGTTGAATTTGTCGGCTCATTTTTATTTAATAGTCCAACATATCAAGATAACATTGTACGAAATTCACAAAGCAAGATCAGGCTGACCCATATTGATGATTCCTCTATCATTGGTGCTGGAATAGCGTCATATCTACGATTATAATAGTGAAGAGACATTTTTTGTATTTGTGTAGAACAAAAAAAAATCAGCGATGAGGTTGAAATTTTTTCTGGTAAATATCAACACTAGTTGAGTCGAATGAATTTATTTTGAGAGCATAATTATTTAGAAGAAAAGTAATCAGGATGAATGAAACAGACACAAACAGCGTGGAAGTAGCATTAGGAAATTTAACACTTGAAGCAAAGGATAAAACACAAGTAAATGATGGTGCAGTTTTAGTTAAAAAAGCGTCTGGGAAAGGTAAGGTACGCAAAGGACAGACAGAAGAAGAATACATGATTCAAAAGACACAGTTTGAAACAACAGGCCCAGTGATAAACACAGAGACATGGCTAGAAGAGCTAGATATGAAAGCTTTGAATCGAGATGTTAAAACTGATAGAATAAAGATTGAACATCTAGCAGAAAGATTATATTTTAGAAGAAATTATGCCAAATGTTTAGAAGTTGCTGAATATGCACTGGAGTTGTTTAAAGATTTGAACAAAAAGAAAATAATCAATGAGATTACTCAATTGGAATACTTTCAAGAGAAATGTACACAAAGAATAAAAGAAATAACAGAATGAACTTCTGTGTATAGTTTTGTACAAGTAATGCCCATGATTGATGACGAATGAATATGATTATAATACCAATAATAATAAATGAGTGGTAACAACTAGGCCTTGTTGAATATGTGGATCTCTACAGCACTGATACTTCTTTTAACGAATGAATTCTCATTATCTTCATCGTTGAACTCAAACTCATCCAAGACTTGAACTGATCTTGTGAATACTTTGATCTTTAGTCCCTCCTCCTCTTGAAAGTGTAAGCCGACGTTCAGCGTCTTCTGTATAGCTTTACCCATCCCCAACACTGTCAGATGACTGATGTTTGGCTGATTTTTATTCAAATGCTTCAATAATTTTGAGATTCTTTTGATTGCTGAAACATAAGGAGTTGATGAATTTATGTGAACTTTTGATTCCAAATCTGAGTATTTAAAGCTCTTTTGTGGATTGTGCCTTATTAGTTTCGCGTTCTCGACTCGTTTCAGTTTTGTTGTCATTGCCTTTAATTTGTGTGAATTGAATTAAATTTTTTAGGGCGGTTAATTTTTAGTATAAAAAGAGTTGGATTTGCAGTTCTTTTTCCTAAACTTGTTTATGTTAACTTAGGCGGCTTTTGTTGGTGAATTTTGTAGTAAACTGCACCAAGGGCGCTACTCATGATGGCAACAGACGACTCAATTGATTTAGGAAACAATCCAACCTCAAGAGGTTCAACGCTTGATAATCAAAGCACTTTAACTCTGTTAACTGATAAGGATCTTTCAAGTCCAATTCAGTTGAAGAAGAACATCAGTATCAACAATAATAATGGTTCTGACAAAAGATTCAATGATTTGATCTCAAATAAATCAGTGGAATTGATCTCCTTAATGAGAGAATTGACTGATGATATTGAATTGAACGAAAATGATGAATTACATCAGTTAGAGTTGAAATACAGTGACCAAATTGATGGATTTAGTTGGAAATCAATCATTGAAATCACAGAAAACATTTTTAATCAGTACGGTAAAGATATGGAACACACCAAAGAAGAATTTGATGATATACATAAAGTAATCAACTATACCTTTAATCTCTTTTCAATAAAACTTTTCTTTTCTGATTGAAACACTAACAAGATTCGATAGGACTTTCTTATTTGGCAAGAAGCTGTTTATGTAACTGATTCTGAGAAAATTTCCTCAAGATTTCAAATACAAGAAGAATGGTTGGATCAAAAAGAAAAATTTTTGAGTTATCAAAAGAAAGAACTTTCTAAAAGTGCTGCTTTAATAGATGACGCTTTGAAAAATTTAAGCGGTCCGTCCTCTGGCTCTCAGTCATTACAAGATAACTAGTAACCTTCAATTTATTGCTACACTACATTTTTTATGATTTTGACACAATTTCGGAAAATTTTGTTTAGGTAAAAGATCCACTAAATAATGAATAATACATTGACTATCTAATGTCCTTCATAACGAAACCTCTCACCAGTCTCTACTCAACTGCAACGAAGCCAAACTTATTGATCGTATCATCAATTGGAAATCCAGAACCTCAATATTCCAATACAAGACATAATGCAGGTCACTTAATAAATAATCATTTGAATCACTCAAAGTTCAGTTCAATTCAACCACTATCAAAGACAGAAATTGCAACTTCAAAGAAATTCTCGAATCTTATCTTTTCTAAAAGCTTAACTTATATGAATCTTTCAGGTGAAAGTATTATACCAACTTGGTCATATTTTCAAAAAAAATATCAACAAGATTTTAACGTTAATTTTTTAGTATTACATGATGAATTGGGTAAAGACTACGGTAAACATCATTTGAGATACGGTGGTAATGAGGTAAGCTCAAGAGGTCATAATGGATTAAAGTCAATCGTTGATCATAATAAAATGGGACTGAAATTTTTCAGATTAGGTGTGGGTATCTCAAGACCAATAAGTCGAAAACCAGATGATGTTGCTAAATATGTTTTAGGTAGAATGGACGAAGATGAAACCAATAAGCTCTTATTTGATATGTTACCTAAAATTGAAGAAATAATAGAGAATTTCGTAAAGAATTGATTTTTTTTGCCCATGATGAGGCTGTGATGAAGAAAATGTAAATAGAGATTGAGATTTTGAATAGATAAAAATAGATAGATCTATCGGCGTTCTAAGCTCGACTCTCAGTAACATTTCACATTCATCAACTCACTTTATCCAGTGTCTGTAAATAATACCATTTCGGTCATCGGATTAATTCTTGTTTCAGAAGAACCGAAGACCTGTTAATAAAATTATTTACTTTGCTTTATTAATTCTGAATTTATACTCCATATAAAAGGATATACATTGGTACTCATTTTCATAGAACTCATCTAGCGGTCTTGTTCAACGCTTCCTGAAGTTCTATCCAAGTGCATCCAGTACCTCATCCCCCTTACTAATACCCTCTTTTTTTTTGCTTTGATAAGACTACAATGTCAACAAAATTTGAACAGAAAATTTATAATTGGTTTCAGAAACCTAAAGTATATGTTCCTAGAACGATATTTTTCAATGAACCTGTTGCTAATGAATTCATAGACTCAAAAACTGGTAGATTAACTCAATCTTTTGATAGAAATGAGATTAGAACAACAAAGTATACTCCGTTATCATTCATACCTAAAAATTTATTCTTTCAATTCCATAACATTGCAAATATCTATTTCCTTTTCTTAATCATTCTAGGTGCGTTCCAGATCTTTGGGGTCGAAAGTCCAGGAATGGCTGCTGTCCCATTGATTGTTATTGTTTGTATCACTGCTGTTAAAGATGCCTTTGAAGATTCAAGAAGAACAATAAGTGATTTGGAGTTGAATAATAATCCTGTTTCTATACTAACTGGAGTTGAAAATGTTAACGTTAGTCATAGGGATATCACATTTAGATCTAAATTGAATACTTTTAATTCAACTATTTTCGTTAAAATGGTTAAATTCTTTGCACGTTTATTTCGTCAAAAGACATCAACACTTGATAAAATGAATTCCACTAATAGAGCTTCCATGGATACCATCCGATCTGAGATATTAAATGATTTAGAAAGTTTGAATAATATCCCTTCACACATTTTGGAAAGATTAAATACAGTAACTAAATCTACAACTCATAATAATAATAAAAAAGTGAAGTTTCAAAAGAAAGCTTGGAGAGATTTGAAAGTTGGAGATATTGTTCGCATTCATAATAATGAAGAATGTCCTGCTGATGTTTTAATTTTATCAACTTCCGATCCTGATAACAGGTGTTTTGTTGAAACCAAGAATTTAGACGGTGAAACAAATTTAAAGGCAAGACAAGGTTTAAATGAAACTGTTCATTTGAAAAGATCAAAAGATTTTGAAAATATTAATTTTCATGTCAAATCTGAAGCTCCAAATTTAAATATGTATACTTATCAAGGTTCATTAAGTTATCAAGATGAAGAAAATCTTGAAAGACAGGTGCCAATCAACATTGAAAATTTAGCTTTGAGAGGATGTACAATCAGAAATACAAAATTTGTTTATGGGTTTGTTATTTTCACTGGTCATGAAACTAAAATTATGTTAAATTCAGGTATAACTCCAACAAAGAAATCAAGAATTTCAAAAGAATTAAATTTCTCAGTTATTATTAATTTTGCATTTTTATTTATTTTGTGTCTAGTCTCTGCAATTATCAATGGTCATTTTTATGCTACTACTGACACTTCATTCACATTTTTCGAATATGATGCATATGGTTCAACTCCTGCAATCAATGGTTTAATTACTTTCTTTGTCGTTATGAATATTTATCAAGCTTTAGTTCCAATTTCATTGTACATCACCGTTGAAATCATTAAAACCTGTCAAGCTTTTTTCATTTATTCGGACGTTCAAATGTATTATGAACAATTAGATTATCCATGTACTCCAAAATCCTGGAATATTTCTGATGATTTAGGTCAAGTTGAATATATTTTCAGTGATAAAACAGGTACATTAACTCAAAATGTTATGGAATTTAAAAAATCCACAGTTGGTGGTAAAAAATATGGTTTAGCTTATACTGAAGCACAAGCGGGTATGGATAAAAGAAAAGGTATCAACGTTGAAAAAGAAACCTTAGATTGGAGGAACAAAATTGAACAAGATAAACTAGACATGATTGAAGAATTGAAAAAATTACCTGAAAATCCACAATTTTTAGAAGATAATTTAACTTTCATTTCAAGTGACTTCATTAAAGATTTACTCAATAAAGATGACAGACAACATGATTTAAATCATCAATTTATGTTGGCTTTAGCTTTATGTCATACCGTTGTCACAGAACCCTCAGTAGAACATCCTGGATTAATTGACTTTAAAGCTGAATCCCCAGATGAAGCTGCTTTAGTCGAGGCTGCTAACGATGTCGGTTATACTTTTTTGAAGAGAACAAGAAATGGTGGAAGTATCAGAATTCATGGGAAAGAAACTGAGTTTGAAATTTTAAAAGTTTTAGAATTTAATTCAACAAGAAAAAGAATGAGTATTATCATCAAGTATGATAATAAGATCAAAATTTTCACAAAGGGTGCAGATTCTATAATTTTTCAAAGATTAGATCCTGATAAAAATGACAAAGAATTTTTAATCGAAACCGCACATCATTTAGAAGAATTCGCAAATGAAGGGCTGAGAACTCTGTGTATTGCTTCTCGTGATGTGACTCAAAAGGAATTTGATGAATGGAGTCACGTCTATGATAGAGCAGCTGCATCACTAGAAAACAGAGACTTGGAAATTGAAAAAGCTTCAAATCTAATTGAAAATAATTTTATATTACATGGTGGTACTGCAATTGAAGATCGTTTACAAGTTGGCGTTCCTGAATCAATTGAAAAATTGGGTCAAGCTGGTTTAAAATTATGGGTGTTAACAGGGGATAAAATTGAAACTGCCATCAATATTGGGTTTTCTTGTAATTTATTAGGTAATGATATGAATTTATTGGTTATTAGATCTGATGATGATAATGATGATAAAAATGAAATTAATGATGCAAGATCAATAATTGACGATAAGTTGTCGAAACATTTGAATAATTTCAAAATGACTGGCTCTATTGAAGAATTACAACTTGCTAAGAAGGATCATTCAATTCCTAATTCAAAATTTGCTGTTATTATTGATGGTGTTGCATTATCTACAATTTTCGAAGATGATGATTTACAAAGAAAATTTTTATTGTTATGTAAACAATGTAAAGCCATTTTGTGTTGCAGAGTTTCACCTGCTCAAAAGGCTTCAGTTGTTAATTTAGTTAAAGTATCTTTAGATGTCATGACATTAGCCATTGGTGATGGTGCTAATGATGTTGCTATGATCCAAGCTGCCAATGTTGGTGTTGGTATTGTTGGTGAAGAAGGTAGACAGGCTTCAATGTCATCAGATTATGCTATTGGTCAATTTAGATTCTTAACAAGATTGTTATTAGTTCATGGTAGATGGGATTATAAAAGATTGGCAGAGGTCATTCCTGTTTTTTTCTATAAAAACGTTACATTCACATTAACGTTATTCTGGTATGGTATTTATAATAATTTTGATGGATCTTATTTGATTCAATATACTATTATTATGCTATATAATTTAGCATTTACTTCCTTGCCTGTTATAATTTTAGGTGTTTTTGATCAAGATGTTTCTGATGAAGTTTCATTGAAAGTTCCCCATTTGTATAAATCTGGTATTTTAAGACAGGAATGGTCTCAATATAAATTTTTATATTATATGGCAGATGGGATTTATCAATCAGCAGTTTCATTTTTTTTCCCATACTTGGTTTTTTATACTGGTGAACTTGCAAGTTATAACGGTCTAAACCTCGATCATAGATTTTGGATTGGTGTTATTGTTATTCATATTGCAGTGACTTCATGTAATATTTATACTATTTTAAGACAAAAAAGATGGGATTGGCTGAGTTTACTATTGAATTTAATTTCGACATTGTTCTTATTTTTATGGATTGGTGCTTATTCAAGTTTCATATCAGCCTCCGAGTTTTATAAAGCTGCGGCTCAAGTTTATGGTTCTTTGATCTTTTGGGTATGTTATGTGTCGGGTGTAATTGCTTGTCTATTACCGAGATTTACATTTAGTACCTTGACAACGATATATAGACCAAGAGATGTTGATATTATCAGAGAGTGTGTTGCAAGAGGTGATTTTGATGAAGATAAAGAAAAAGGACCAAATAGTTTCAATTGGAGTGACCTAGAAAAAGGAGAGCTTTCATCATCGCAATTTGAAGAGAGTAACTCTGCAAGACCAAGATCAAGTATCAGAGCTTCTCATGATTTGCCAGGTTTAAGTCAAGCTGAATCTTTAGTTAGAACTTTTACTAGATCATCAGTCAGAGAGAAATAGAAACATCATTCAGGTACAAAACGTTCAATGGTATTAGTTTTGTGGTGGTTTATACGTACAATAAATGTTTCATTTTATGTTGGTATTCTGTAGTTCTGTAACAAAAATCGGTAATAAGGCCAATACAAGCTTCCTAAAGTGCAATGGTCATAAAATAGGTCCCTCAGTGCCTCAAAGGTTTATTGAACAGGTGGAGAAACAATTGGTGATAGAGACGGAAAAATAGGCGCAGAGATCTGCACGCAAAGACTATTCTAATAAATCCGGGGATATTCAATTTCGCAATAATAGGCGAAATTATGAATAAGCGACCAACTGATTTAATTCTAGTTAAATTATTTTACTTTTCAATTCTTTAGATCTAGTTTGATTCAATTCAATTCAATATTAAGCACTTCAATCTATAAACTAAACAACAACATGGTCAAAGATTTCATTGTCGAATCACCAGTTCTTACTGGTCTTGAAGGGTTATTATTAAGCAACCCATCCTTAACTCTAGTTAAAGAAGAAAAAATCATTTACAGAAAACAAGATTCTGATAAAATCTCAATCATCTCAGGTGGTGGTGCAGGCCATGAACCTACACATGCTGGATTTGTTGGTAAAGGTGCTTTAACTGCTGCAGTTTCTGGTGAAATATTTGCTTCTCCTTCAACAAAACAAATCCTTAACGGTGTCAAAATTGTTGGTAAAGATTCAAAAGGTGTTTTATTGATTGTTAAGAATTACACTGGTGATGTCTTGCATTTTGGTTTGGCTGGTGAAAGGGCCCGTGCTTTAGGATATGATACTGAAGTTGTCGTCATTGGTGATGATGTTGCTGTTGGTAGATCAAAAGGTGGTTTGGTTGGTAGAAGAGCAATCGCGGGTACTTTATTCGTTCATAAAATCGTTGGTGCCTTTGTTGAATATTATCAACATACTTTAAAACAAGCGGCCGATGTCGCTAAAGCTATCAATGAAAACTTAGTCACCATTGGCTCTTCTTTAGATCATGCCAAAGTTCCAGGTAGACCATTTGAGTCTTCTTTGAAAGAGGATGAATTAGAATTGGGTATGGGTATTCATAATGAACCAGGTGTTAAAGTTGTGACCCCAATTCCAACTGTTGAAACTTTATTGAAAGATCATATCTTACCAAAATTACTAGATCAAAATGATAAAGATCGTGCTTTTGTTCAATTTGATAAAGATGACGAAGTTGTTTTATTAGTCAATAACTTAGGTGGTGTTTCTAACTTAATCTTGAATGGTATCACGAAAACCACCACCAATGTCTTGAAATCTGAATATAATATCGTTCCAAAAAGAACTTATCAAGGTACTTTAATGACTGCATTAAATGGTGAAGGTTTCTCAGTTACTTTATTAAACGTTACCAAGACTAATGCCAAATTACAATCTTTAGGTTTCAGATCTGTTCTTGAATTGTTAGATGCTGAAACTGATGCTCCAGCATGGCCGGTTAAGAAATACGAAGAAAATGCACCAACTTTTGATGAATCTATCATTAAAGAAGGATCTGAAAATTTCCCACAACATGGGAAATTTGATTCAGTTAGTTTTGAAAGATTTTTCAAATCTGGTGTCGAAGCTTTAGTTAAAGCTGAACCAGAGATCACTAGATTAGATTTCTTAGTTGGTGATGGTGATTGTGGTACCACTTTAGTTTCTGGTGGTGAAGGCATTTTGAATAACTTTGAAAGTATTCCAAAATCAAGTCTATCTGAAGCTTTACATAAAATTTCTGATTTAGTTGAAACTTTCATGGGTGGTACTTCAGGTGGGTTATATTCAATCTTTTTATCTGGTTTAGCTCAAGGTATCATTAAAAATGCTACTAAAGATCAAGAAGTCGATACCAAAATTTTAGCTAGATCGTTAGAAGATGGTTTAACAGTTTTATACAAATATACTAATGCTAGAACTGGTGACTCCACTGTCATTGATGCTCTAGTTCCATTTATCAAAGAGTTATCAGCAACCAATGACTTTGCTAAGGCTGTTGAAGCTGCTGATAAAGGTGCTAAATCAACTGGTAAACTTGAAGCTAAATTCGGTAGAGCTTCTTATGTTGGTGAGTCCTCCAACGTGCCAGACCCAGGTGCCATTGGTCTTGTTGAGTTCCTAAAGGCTGTTCAAAGTGGACTATGATTGGACCTGAACCAGTGAAATAACGAACAAAAATGAATGTTTCTGATCTTTAAAATGTTGTAACTTGTAAGTAAATAGTTATTATGAAGTGTCCCGAACCGAAACGCGTAACGAAAAATTTAACCAAAAAAAGTATCTAAAAAGTCAAAAAGAACAACAGTCAAGGAGAATTGAATAGCAACATAACCATGTCAAAGAGTCTTGATTTTGAAAGAATCTACCTGAACTCAAGTAAGGCTGCAGGTCGTTTCCGTATAGCCCAGTCTGGTCTGGGTTGGAAAGCTGCAGCCACAGGTGGTTCAGCTAAAACAGAGCCATTTTTATTATTATCAGAAGAAGTTTCTTCAGCTCAATGGAGTAGAGGTTCCAGAGGTTACGAATTAAGAGTTCAGACTAAAAACAAAGGTGTTGTGAGATTAGATGGGTTTGATGCTGAAGATTTCAATCAATTGAAGAATGAATTACAATCATTATTCAATGTTCAATTGGATCATAAAGATCATTCATTAAGAGGATGGAATTGGGGGAATACCGATTTTGCAAGAAATGAATTAGTTTTCCAAGTGAATGGTAAACCAAGTTTTGAAATTCCGTATCAACAAATCAATAACACTAATTTGGCAGGTAAAAATGAAGTTGCCATTGATTTAAACATTTTAGATAATGCTGATCAAGCAGGTGATGAATTAGTTGAAGTTAGATTTTATATTCCTGGTATTGTCACTAATGAATCAAAACCTCCAACAAAAGATGAATATGGTCAAGAGGTTCAAGAAGTTGAAGAAGATATTTCTGCAGCAAGTGTATTTTATGAACAACTAAAGGAAAAAGCAGATATTGGACAAGTTTCAGGAGATGCCATAGCATCATTTGCAGATGTCTTATTCTTAACGCCAAGAGGTCGTTTTGATATTGATTTCTATTCAAGTTCATTAAGATTAAGAGGTAAAACATATGATCACAAGATTCAATATCAACAAATAGAAAGAATTTTCTCATTACCAAAGCCTGATGATATTCATCATTTGATGGTCATTCAAATCAACCCACCACTACGTCAAGGTCAAACTCCATATCCTTATTTAGTGTTACAAGTCACTAAAGACGAAGAATTAGAATTAGAAGTTAATCTTGATGAAGAAGAATACAAATCCAAATATGAAGGTAAATTGAAAAGAAAATATGATCAACAAACTCATTTAGTTTTGAGTCATGTCTTTAAAGGATTATCAGATAATCGTATCATCATACCTGGCAGTTTCACATCAAGTCAAGGTCAAGCTGCAGTTAATTGTTCATTGAAAGTCAATGAAGGTTATTTATATTTATTGGATAGATCTCTATTATTTGTTACTAAACCTACTGTTTATTTACCATATGCAGAAATTCGTGGAGTTACGATGTCAAGAGCAGGTTCTTCAACTTCCAGTCGTACATTTGATTTAGAAGTTAAATTAAAATCTGGAGCAAGTCATAAATTTGCAAATATTAGTAAAGAAGAACAAAAAGGTATAGAATTCTTTTTGAGGGGAAAGAACGTCTCTATCCAGAATGAAGACGTAGAACAACAAGAATTGATAAACTCTGTGTTGGGTGATGATTTAGATGATGATTCAGATGATGAAGACGTTGTGATGGGTTCTGCTGATGATGATGACAGTCCTGATGAAGATTTTAATGGTTCTGATGAAGATTCTGACGTTGCTGAAGAATTCGATAGTGACGCAGCAGATAACAGTGATGATGGATCTGAAGGTGGTGAACCACAAAAGAAGAAATCAAAGAACTAATGAAGTGGAGTTTTGAAATAAAATGTATATTAATTGAAATGAAAGGAAAAAAGTTGTAGACCTCGCAATATAAAAAAAAAATATGGGGAAGAAATGTTTATTAGTACTTACTGCCACTTAACTAACATCAACACATAAAAAAGAATGTCATTAAAAGCGTTTTTCAGTCCAGAAAGAGTCTATGCTGTTGTTGGTGCTTCATCAAATGAATCTAAGTTCGGTTTCAAAGTCTTAAAATGGTATTTGAATCATGATCTCCCTGTGATTCCAATTAACCCAACATCATCTGAGATCCTAAACGTTCCAACATCTCAGAACATAATCGATGCAATCAACTCATTAAATGATAAGTATCCCAATCATGACGGCCTAAGTGTCAGTTTTATTACTCCTCCTCATGTTTCATCGGCAGTTTTGGATTTGCTTGAAGAAAATGGAGTTCAAAATGTTATTAAAGGAGTTTGGTTTCAACCTGGTGCTTATGATTCTTCAGTGATTGAGAAATCAACTAGTTTAGGATTAGATCCAATCATCGAAAATGGGGACTGTATTCTTGTATCTGGTGACTATGGATATACAAAGTCTACACTTAAAGCTAATTTATGATAATAATAATAATATTATATAGTAATTTCATTAAAAGTCGTAAATAATATATAGAGTGTATTAGATTATAGGATCTTTCAACATTTTCTTAATGAATTCTCTCCAACTATCGTTTGAACCTGAAGATTTAATTGATATTGAATAATTAAATGGTAATAAATCAGTTGATGGAATTATAGGTAAATGATCTTTATTATTATCAGCAATATAACTAATTTGCCAAATCAATGCTTCAAAGTTTGATTGTAAATTATCTAGACTGAAAATTTCTTCAACACTTGGAATGTTTAAAGATTTGATAGTTCTTATATTAATCAACCAAACTTCAAAATTAACTTCTTCTTCAATTTTACCAAACCATGAAGGCTTTTTCAATTTCTTTAATTCATAGAAATTGATAACAACTTGTATATATTTGATATTTGAATTATTGGTGACATTACCTGCACTGCTGATGTTTCTTGAAGGGTTGTATGGTTTCAGATTTGGTGACCTTAAAGTCATTGAACTTGTTGTATCATTTGTAGTAGAATCATTTGGCATTAATGGAGAACTTGGCATTGAAGTGGCAATTATATGTTCAGGATTGAAGTTACTATCATCTTCACTAAACCTTATGTTCAGATATGGGTTATTATTATAAGAATTATCGACTTTTAAATTTGGTGGTGATCCAAATGGAGTTGACGAAGATGAAGTTGTTGATAATAAAGGAGTGTCTGCAGAATCTATTTTGGTCATTAATGTATTGATTTTAGACTCTATGAATTCATCTAGGTCATTGTCGTCACAATATGGGTACGGAATGTCTAAGAACTCGTTTGTTTTAGGAATGACTGAACCAAATGCCCTATAAAAGAATATCGTACTAATCAGGCCTTATAGTCTTGTTAGCATTTTCACTTAGAGTAACATGTTCGAACAGGAATATGAGAGGTATACATACCTTTTATGGCATCATGTAAATGGTGCTGATCCACCGATATCTCCAAACTGAACTCTTTCATCAGTTTTATATTATTGTTTGAATTGGTTTTGTGTTGATAGATAGTGGATTTTTAACAAGGGCCTTTATGTAATATTTTAGGAGGATGTTATGTAATCACAACAAGAAGTAAGAAGTAAGAAGTAAGAAGTAAGAAGTATCAAGTATCAAGTATCAAGTATCATGAGTTAATGAGTTAGGGTGGAGTAAGAGTGATAAAATAGCATCGAATTCTTTTCGCAACCATTCATTGTGGTTTCTCTGATACTAAATACAGGAATATATGTATTACTGGATATTCATTTCTATAAATTACTTCTAACTTGTGGTATAATGATTTTGAAACCAGGATCAAAGTAACACTCTTGACAATTCTCATCGTCAACAGAGTTCTCATGGATCAAAACACCAAAATCTAAACTATCAACTAAGGAAACCATTGGAGCATGCCAGGTACCCGGTGCATACGTTACTGCTTGATCACCAGTACAAACGAATGCCTCTACTGTTGCTGGATCAGGAAGACCATCAGAGTGTGATGATCTGGCACATATCAATATGTATGCACATTTGTTGCTCTTATCGACCCCCATTGGTAAGAAGGTCTGTGAACTGAATGGATGTCTTTCCAAAACTTTTGAGAGGTACAACCTTTCACCATTATTTAATTCTTTTATCAGATGAGATGGTGGAGAGCATCTGAAAATGTTCCAATTGATTGACTCTTTTGCTTTAGAAGGAGCTTTTCCAAACAGATTTTCAATTTTTGATACTTTATGAACTTTTATAGCAGTCCCATAATTAGCATTTGAGCTTGATTTGTCGTTGATTTGATGATTACCAGAGATTACCGAACCAAACGCAGCAAATGAATCCGGACTCAGTGGTTTAGCAGTGATCTCACTGACTGAATCAGTTTGAAACGTCTTCAAAACCATTTCTGATTCACCAAATTTGTACTGAAAACTCGTTCAAAATTCGAATTTTTTTCAGTCAAAATTTCTTTATCTGAAATCCCGGCAAATCCCGTTTTCCTTATCAGTTCCGACTCAAATGTTCCCGGAACTAAACACAGCAATTTTATTCTTTCACTCTTCACTATAATGAATTTAATACCCACTCGATTGGCGTAAAATGTCGTGGTTCCAGAAGAAAATCAAACTACAATCAAGATCAAGAGGCGCATATCTCATCACAGAAGAGGTTCAACAAGCATTGCCCGAAATTGAGGAATTCAAAATAGGAACTGTTAATTTGTTCCTCCAACACACATCAGCTGGTTTATCGTTAAACGAAAACTGGGACTCTGATGTAAGATACGACTTGAACAATGCATTGAATGACCTGATCCCTGATGATGTCGATGGTTCCAAGTACCAACACTCTTCAGCAGGTGAAGGTCCTGATGATATGCCAGGTCATATAAAATCAACTCGTAAGTTTACCTATATGATACAGAGATGATTATACTAACTAATCTATCAGTTGTGGGTGCTTCTGTAACAATTCCAATTACTAATGGAAAATTAGCAACTGGAACATGGCAAGGTATTTATTTATTGGAATTTCGTGATTATGAACATCAAAGAAGTATTGTTGCAACAATCAATGGTCAAAGAAACTAATTACATTTTCATATGAGAAGTTATTGTATATCAAAAGGTTTTAATGCAATCTCAAAATTGATATTTATATTTATTATAATCTAAAAATACATTTGTAATGACGATTTTGGTGTATACTAATTACATATCAAATCAATAATAAATAAATATATCAACACCTACACATGATATACACACGAAAGACTTCAAGTATATTTTTACTTAGTTTCCTCTCATCATATCTCAAATCCAGTAAGTTCAGCTTCTTCAGCTGTCTCGAAAAATGCAGAAAATGCAGTGATTGTACCATTTATTAAAACACCACCCACAATAGTCAATATTAGAGCTGTTAAATTGATCAATCTTGCATGGAATAACACTAATGATACACCAAGACCAGACATGGTTAAAAATGCAGTAAGAAATCTACCTAAATCGGCAACGTATCTAAAGATAATAGTGTTAGTAAAATTTAATTGTCTTTTGATTTATATTTGAAGTATATCAATACATACGCTGATGATTCACTCATGAAATCATCTTTAGATTTTTGAACAAAAATGGATGATGGCAACTGAGCCACTGCGAAAAATGCAACTATATTAGATCTAGTTAGTTTTAAATCGTTCAAGATATTCTGTATCTATACTCACCCGATATTAAAGGATACCAGTTCTTGTATAAAGCACCAGCTAAAATGGTTGACAAGAATCCAACGGCTAGAATCACAGACAAAACAATGATTTTGGATAGAGGATTAGTAAACAGACTCATGTCACAACAGTAAGCAACAAATAATAAACTGGCAATATCTCTTCTGAATTAATAGAGGGATTTCGGATTTAAATAATTGTGAGATTTCCAGGGCTTCAAATGCATTATGTAATGTTTATGTAATGGATTCGCGAAATATTTTGCTGTTTATTAGAAAATGTTTTGGAAGTGGCGATTAAATTAAGTCGTTTCCAGTCATAAAAGAGATCTCAATTGGGATGTTTAGAAACAATTACGATGGTGATACTGTCACTTACTCTCCTACCGGAAGAATATTTCAAGTATGTTTTATATCCGTGCTTTTTTTCCTGTCAATTTGGAAGATCAATCTTATATTAAACACAATATACTAACAAATCTCATTTTTAAAGGTTGAATACGCTTTAGAAGCAATTAAACAAGGTTCTGCAGTCACCGGTCTTGCCACCAAAGATTATGCTGTGTTAGTAGCACTAAAAAGAAATGCTGAAGAATTAGGCTCTTATCAAAAAAAAATCATTAAAGTTGATGATCACTTAGGTATTGCACTTGCTGGTTTAGCACCAGATGCAAGAGTCTTATCAAATTTCTTGAGAGAACAAGCAATGAACCAAAGATTGATTTTCAATAGACCATTGTCCGTAGAAAGAGCTTCTACATTATTAGCTGATAAAGCACAAAAAAATACACAAAGTTACGGAGGTAGACCATATGGTGTTGGTTTATTGGTTGTTGGTTATGATGAAACCGGTGCTCATCTATTCGAATTCCAGCCTTCTGGCAACGCTTTGGAATATGTTGGTGCTGCCATAGGTGCGAGATCTCAAGGTGGTAGAACTTACTTAGAAAGAACTTTTGAAGATTATAAAAATTCATCAAAGGAAGAGTTAATCATCCATGGTTTAAACGCATTAAGAGATACTTTAGCGCAAGGGAAAGAATTAAATAGCAAGAATACATCAATTGCCGTTGTGGGTAAAGACACTGAATTCACACTATATGATGATGATGATGTTCAACAATGGTTGGATCGATTAGATTCTGTTTCAAATGCTAGAACTTCAGGTAATGGTAATGATGATGATGAAAACGATGAAGATGATGATGAAATTAATGATAAAAAAGATCAAGATATCAAAGAAGAATCTCAACAAGAAGAAGATGAAAGTAGAATGGAAACAGATTAGTATTTCGTATATTTGTGTGTTAAAAAAGAATCAAACTACATATAAATTTGTAAATTAGATAAAGATAAATTATTTTTATATGTAGAGTTGAATAATATTAGGGTTTATTTGCTCAATATCGCGGGCTTATAATTGAATTTTTATCATAGCTGTTTGATCTTTCCAAAGTTCTATAGAGTGGTTTGCTTATCTGTCTTATATGTAGAGAGAGAGGTCCACAAAAAGTGAGCTGAACTCCAGAGTCCACATATTACAGTTTCCTCATTTTTGAAAGTTTTTATTAAAAGTTTATAGATCCAAGATTAACTAAGTTGGTTACATTTCAATACTTATCAATCGTTAAAAGACATCGAGACAAATTTCTAATTGTCCATCGTAAATGTTAAATAGACTTTTAAATGCTCGATTTATTATTTAATTATCTCAATCAAAATAAATTATTTGCTCATTTTACCAATTTTGGATCCATTTGTATAAGAAAATCATTCAACTTCTCTAGAGTACATCAAACTGTTGGAAAAAATGGATGTACCCATCAATGGAATTCTGATAGAATCTAGATGTTGATACTTAATTACATTCAATGATTTATTCTACTCTCGAGTCTTAGTTGTGATGAGTTACTGATAAAATGTTTCCTAGAGACACACTCAATTTTGAATGATTAAATCAAAGTACAGTAATTTCTTTTATTTTAAAAGCTCATTTTTTTCACCTCTTAGCCCAGATTTTTGCATTTCATATTTGATACTTTGAATCTACTGACTAGCAAGTTTTTTTAAGCATGTTCTTAAATTATATAAAAGGGTGCTGTTTTCTCTTTAATTATCATGCATTCATCTATGCCCTTTCCTCTAGTGTTGGAAAATCAATTGGAAAAACTTACTAATAATGGCTTACTTCAATTTTGATGGTGCTCAGTATAACATTGAAGATGCTTTCAATCTCGTTTCTAAGATGGATATGGGCGGTATGGGCGGTATGTCTTCATCAAACTCAACAGCTCCAGCCAAACCATCTTGTAAAATTTCAGTATGTATTCCACCGTCATGATACAATTGTGTTTCAACAATATACTAACTTCGTGATTCCATAGATGCTTTGGAATTGGTATACCATCGACACTTGTTTCATTGCAAGAACATGGCAAGTTTCCACTAGAGGACAATTTGCAGGTTCTTGTATTGGTGTGTTCTTTTTAGTAATGTCTGCACAATGGTTACATAGGGTCGCTAGAGAATATGATGCTGCAATTGCAAGAAGAAAATTCTTAAGTTTAAAGAATTCATCATCTTCATCTGATTCAAATGTCGAAAAAGGTTCTGAGTCAACTGGTTCCCTTGAAGAACGTATTGATGAACAAAATGCAACCCTATACTCTAACAATGATATCTTACAACCAATTATCTTTACTTTAAGTCATAAATGGATTTGGGATTTCCAAAATGGTACCAGATTAGGTAAAGCTTATCCTAATTTATTGGAACATATAATCAGAGCTGCTATTTTCACCATTCAATGGGGTCAATCTTATATCATCATGTTATTGTTCATGTACTATAATGGTTATATCATCATTTCTTGTATTTTGGGTGCTTTCTTTGGTAGATTAGCTTTCAATTACGAACCAATTACTTGTGTTACTAGGGAAGATAGTATGAATAATGATAAAAAATGTTGTCTTTAGGAGGATAATTTTAGTTTTTTTTTTTGTAAATAATACAATAATACAATAATAATATATAATAAGTTAATAACTTAATCTTTGATGTCTATGTATAACTGACTCCTGAGTGTGTAATAATTCGAAACTGTATAATTGTGTCATTAAAATAAGTTGTTGATCTGTGGATTCGCGATTTGTTATTTATTTACAAATTTTCCTTGTTTCCATAACAACTGAATTATTTTTCTTCAGATTCAATCAAAATAAACAAATCTTAAAAAACAATTCGAATTTTCTACCCACAATTTTTCTATAGAACATATTTGGAAAAACCACAAAGTTGAATTTGCTAGTGATCTGACTTACTCCACTTTATTCTTCACACAATTATTTCAAAAAATTGCATTCCAACTTTTGTCTTTCGTTGCACTTTTGAAACCACTTTTCTTTTATTCTTGGTTTGATATTACAATCAATTGTCTACATTCTTTCTTTACAAGATCCAATCCACCCTGGTTTCATTCGGTATTTCAAACGTCTAGAGATAGATTACAATAAGCATCCATATTACGTGCTAGACTTATATTTTTTTTCAGATTTATTTTTGTTGTTTACTTCTCTCAATTTGTGTTTGTTTGATTTCATTGTAATCAGCAAACACTCTTCTTCTTTTCACTTTTTCATTTCAATTGTTCAAGTCGGTCGTTAATTTCATTTATTTCAAAGAGATCTCTTAATTAAAGGGACAAATATTCACTCTCAATAACGGTTTCAAAGCTGGTCAAAATCATCTGTTATTTGTTCTAATTTCCCACACTTTTTTAATTTATTATTGTTGAATTATAAACATTTAACAAAAGTTGTTATCTGATTATCTTATTCATTAACAAACGAATAACAACTATTTCCATCTATCTTTCAATCAGAAGAAATGGAAAATTCATATCGCTATAGAAGCACTTCAAATGAAAACAGTGATGTTTTAAAACATAAAGTTCCAACAAGAGGTACTAATCAAATTACAAGCTCAAATAGAGTAGCATTAGGTGATGTAACGTCAAATGTCACTACAAGAAATTCAAGAATTGCATTAAATAAAACTTCTCAAAGAGTAGCTGTTTATACAGATTCAACTTCAACTTCAATCTCAAAATTCAATGACGAAAATGCCGTTCCAAAAGGAAAATTACAAGAAAGAATCACAGAAAGTCGTAAGCCATTAGCAGATATTAAACTTCATCAAAATAAACAAAGCGTTGAAGAGACTGGCGGTGATGATGATGTAACTTCTTTTTCACAAGAAGAAGAAAGCTCTTTAATTGAAGATGAAGATGAATTGCCCCAAGGTTTAATGCCTCACTTAACTACTGAAATCAAAAGAGAACTATTTGAGGTCTATAATAAGTTTTATTCAAAAAATCTGGACGAAGAAGATGAAGATTCATTTGATGTCTCGATGGTTGCAGAATATTCTCCAGAAATTTTCAACTATATACATTCATTAGAAATGAAATTGAGACCGAATCCTCGTTATATGAAGTTTCAGAACGAACTGAAATGGAATATGAGAAGTATATTAATTGATTGGCTAATTCAAGTTCATGGAAGATTTAATTTGTTACCAGAAACGTTATTCTTAACAGTTAACTATATTGATAGATTTCTAAGTAAAAGAAGAGTTTCATTAAGCAGATTTCAATTAGTTGGTGCAGTCGCATTATTTATTGCAGCAAAATATGAAGAAATTAATTGCCCAAGTGTTCAAGAGATTGCTTATATGGTTGATCATGCTTATACCGTTGAAGATATCTTAAGGGCTGAAAGATTTATGATTGATGTTTTAGAATTTGAGATGGGTTGGCCTGGTCCTATGTCTTTCTTGAGACGTACAAGTAAAGCAGATGATTATGATTTTGAAACAAGAACTTTAGCCAAATATTTTTTGGAAATTACAGTTATGGATTACAGATTTGTTGCTTCACCACCAAGTTGGTTAGCAGCAGGAGCACATTATTTGAGTAGACTGTTGTTAAATCGTGGTGATTGGACTGAAGCCCATGTCTATTATTCTGGTTATACTTCCGAACAATTGAGACCACTGGCACAATGTTTATTAGAATCTTGTCGAAACCCAGAAGATCATCATAAATCAATCTATGAAAAATATCAAGAACGTCGTTTTCGTCGTTCATCTTTATTTGTTCAAGAATGGTTTAAACTGGCTGATCAAAAATCAAATAATTGAGAAACTTCAATCGTGTTGATCATTTCATTGGTAAGAAAAGACTTTGACTAAAGACTTTTTTAATATTTCAATTGTATATTATTTTAGGTGGTTTTATTAATGGATACATTTTGACCTATTTTCATTTTTCATTTTTCATTTTTCATGTTTATGTAATAGTTTTTTAGTAAATTTTTTTCGTTTGTATAATTGCCTCCCCTTTAGTATATGAAACAGTAACTAAAGAATTTATTTAAATTTATTAAGATGTCATTCCGTTTAACTAACCGTGCTTTAACTAATGTTTTAAAACAAGCTTCTAAACAAGCTGTCAAGCAAACCGCTGTCAAATCAATTGCTTCATCAGTTTTATCAAGATCATCATCAGCACGTTTATTCTCAACTTCAACTAAAGTTTCCAATAAATTTATTTCAAAAGTTTCATCATCAATTCAAAATGAAATAGAACATGAAGAAGAAAACAAAGAGCCATTTCCTGAGGAGCTAGATTCATATTTAGAATCCTCAAATTTCCAAATCGCAGAAACTGAAGGTTCTGCATTAGCTAAGTTAGTTAAAAATGGTGATAAGGAAATTGTTAATGTTTTCTTTGACGTCAATCAAGTCGCCAATGTCCGTCCTGCTGAGCAAGATGAAAACGACTTAGATGAAGAAGAATCACAAGAAGCATTTGAAGATTCTTTAGATACTACATACATCAACTTAAACGTTGTTATTGAAAAAAAGTCAGATAATTCAGCAATCGCATTTGATGTCTTAGTTGGACCAGAAGATGGTTCAACTTACATTGAAAGTGTCACCACTTTTACAAATGCAAGTGAAGCATTAACTGAAACTGCGGAAGCTGAACATAAAAGAGAATTAGCATATAATGGACCAGCTTTCTCTAATTTAGATGAAGCTTTACAAGTCAACATAGAAGATTACTTAACTTCAAGAGGTGTTGATGAATCTTTATATCAATTCGTTTTAAATTATGGTTTATATAAGGAAAACATCGAATACGTTAGATGGTTAAAAAACTTAAAT
Source organism: Phaffomyces orbus (assembly GCA_003708145.3). NCBI lineage: Eukaryota > Fungi > Ascomycota > Saccharomycetes > Phaffomycetales > Phaffomycetaceae > Phaffomyces > Phaffomyces orbus. The sequence continues at coordinate 266,755 of PPNK03000004.1, forward strand.
AAATTCTTTGCTAAATAGACTAATAATCTGAAGTCCTTATATATATAGATAAAAACGGATGCATCATTTGATTCGAACTGACTAAGTGAAGATTATTCTTTCAATAATCGGTTTGTGTTGTAAATAGGTTGAATAAATGATACATATCAAAATTAATTGCGTAAAGTAATTTGAAACTTTGACACATTCAGAAGCCCTAATGTGATCACGTGATTTTATGCTAGGTCTAGGGTTCCTTGGTGTGCCCCGTAACGGATACTGTTTCCACTCGGGAAGTGAAAAAAAAGTGAAATCAACGATTACTACTAAGTGACATAGGCTCAATTCAAGTATATTAATAATGTCTGACGCTATTGTCTCATACGCTGCTTTAATCTTATCTGATGCTGGTGTTGAAATCACCTCTGAAAATTTACTAACTTTAACCAAAGCTGCTGGTGCCAACGTTGACCAAGTATGTTTGAAATAACTTTTTAAATTTAAACTGAAATTAATGAAGAGATTGCGTGTGTTAATGAATAAGGAAGTGAACGAATGTGGGATCTTTGTAGAAAATTATCATATGAAATTAGACATAATTAATGTGCAAGAATTCAGGAATTTGAAAGAACTAGTAATCTTAGAGATTTGACTAATAAAATGATAGATAAGTTGGCATTAATTCACATAAAGAGCAAAAACAAATCAATTGATTTTATCAATTGATAACATAGCCATGATAATCTCCAACATTGTTTATTCATAACCAATTCAAAATCCTACTATAATTCCCATTCTCATTAATTTCAAATTTGATAATAATAACAAACGGTATAATACTAACAACTTCAAACAGACCTGGGCTGATGTTTTCGCTACTGCTTTAGAAGGTAAAGATTTAAAATCCATATTAGCTGGTTTCACCACTGTCTCTGCTGGTTCCGGTGCTGCTGCTCCTACTGCTGCTGCTGCTGCCTCAACTGAATCTGCTGCTGCTGAAGAAGTTGAAGAAGAAAAAGAAGAATCTGATGATGATATGGGTTTCGGTTTATTCGATTAAACCAAATAATTCTGTTGATTAAAGAAATAGATATAATATTGTTTTTAACTACTTCTGTAATCCATATATCGTATTCACATTTATGCATCCGTATTTCATTTAACTATATTTTTTGTCAATAAAATGCACATTCATATAATACTACTGAATATTAACTACAATGTTTCTAAACGTAAACCCAAACATGATATTATACAAGATATTCAAAAATATCTATTTAGAAGATAAATTAAACCCAAAAACATTAAAACCAATTCATAATTAATATAAAGCAAAATAAATAAATTATAGAAAAAGAATTGAAATAAAAACTATATTTGATAGTAGAATTATGCTGTCATTCATCGCATAATCTTTATATTTCTAACTATTTTCAAAAACTTTTCTATTCTTCTTTTTTTTTTGTTTATTCAATTGATCTATTTTTTCTTTTCAGCTTCAGCTTCAGCAGCTTCTCTAGCCTTTTTAGCTCTAATACCAACTAATTTTTTATTGGTTCTAGCGTTTCTTAAAGTTAAGTAAGCAGATGTTTCTGGGATGACAACAGCTCTTGGTTCAGATTCTGTAGCTGGTTGAGAAATTGGGAATGAAGCAGAAGTTGATAATTGTTCAGCTTCTGGAGCTTTACCCTTTCTTGGGAAGACAATTAATTTAGATTGATATTCTTGTAATCTTTGAACGTTTAATTCAAATATTTCAGTTGATCTGTTTTGACGACGGTGATCAACGGCAATACCAATAGTTCTAGCGTATGCAGGAGTTAAACCAGCAGCTTTGATTTCTCTTAAAGTGAAACCTCTACCAGCTCTAACTTTTCTGTTATATTTGATAGTTGGAGCTCTAACAACTGGTCTTAAAGAGTCTAATGGTCTTGGGGCAATTCTGGCAGCTTTGGCAGCTCTAGCTTGTCTTCTGGAATTTTTTTTACCAGCTTGGTCAAAGTGAACTCTGACTCTTTCTTGCCAGTGTTTTCTGAAGTGGTTCTTCAATAATGGTAAATTTTTAGCGATAGCCATTTTTCAATAATATTAGATATTTGATCTTGTTATTTAAGTGTGTGAAATTTTTGTGTGTGTTTTTTTTTTGTTTGGCTTGTTTTTTTTTTCATTTCGGTGTGGGACACATTTTCTGGTTCACACAGACTTGATAGATGAGATGATGAAGTTGATAACTGATGAAGTTGTTGGGGATAATTCAGAGTGCTTGATGAGTGGTGATGATGTGCACTTTAATTGAAGAAGAGTAGATATAATAAAACAAATTGATACTCAATTGACGAATATAATAGAATGTTACCTTGAATTCTGTATTAAGTTTGATCTAATGAAGATGAGAACCTAGAGTTCCCAAATAATGAGCCTCAACCAGAAAAAATCATAGTCGATTAGTGTGTACTATACATAGTATACATTCTGATCAGAATTTAGTCAAAAAAAGTCATCAGTTTACAAGATTAGAGAAGTCTATGCACTTTTACTTGAAGGTTTTAAATTTCTGGTTGAAACTTAGGACTAGAAAACTTAGTTGACCTAAATGCTGGAGATAACCAGGTATATGTAATATGAATTCAGGAGCAACCAAACTGTTTCCTTCTTTACTCTTCCGTATCAATCCACCTATATCTTAACATCTAATAAGTTGTAGATGTATGAACTTTCGGTTCGTTGGGTAGGAATTCCTGGTATTGTCAAGAATAGTTGAATTGTTGAATCGAGTTGTGTGACAGTTTGTATGATACGATTGAGATATCCATCAATTGAATCATCACTCATAAGAAAACAAAAGTGATCACTGTCCAGCATCAACATCTTCAAATTCATCAACATGAACTGCATCAAAGTATCAAATAAAATTACAAAATGACTCTTCCTCATATCAAAATAAAATAATTTTGTAACTGATAATTTGACAGTTCCAGCCCTCAGGTTTCTCTCTCTTTACAAGACCATGACAATTCCACCTTCTCTAAATGAATAAATTTACCCGTCAATTTTGGTCCTGGTCAAAATCGGAATCAATTGATGTGGATGACGGGAAGAAATAGGAAAGAATTGACACAAACTTGTAAAATCAATCACTCTCTAACTCAAAATCATGAATCATTACAACTCAATTTTATTCTAATCCTGTAAATATCATAAATTATAAATCTGCCAGTTTGGTCATCAAATCAATTTCTTCATGAATCCATCAGTTGATCGTTTTTTTGTCCCTATAAAAATCTGTACCCGATGCTCTAACCATCATACATATTACAGGCATGAACCTGTTCAATTCCACCACTTACTTCCTTCAAGTCGACTCAATTGAATTCCTTCTTTCTCTAGAAACATTCCTGTCGACTCTGTACTCCCCTCTCCTCTTTCTTATTTTCTCTCTAACCTTTCTGACTCACTTCCAAATCTCCAAATTCATCACCTGTCCTTCCCACAGAACAAATTCTTTCACTAAATCGCATCACCGGGTTCCAAACAAATTCTCGAAAATTCATATAAATAACCTCCTTGCTGCTCCAAATTTTCATTTCTTTCACTCTTTCAACCTGATTTCAATTGTTCAGTCAATTAATTAAACACATAATATAAACAATGGCTATTTCAAAAGTTTACGCTAGATACGTCTATGACTCTCGTGGTAACCCAACCGTTGAAGTTGAATTAACCACTGAAAAAGGTACTTTTAGATCAATTGTCCCATCTGGTGCTTCAACTGGTATCCATGAAGCTTTAGAATTAAGAGATGGTGATAAATCAAAATGGTTAGGAAAAGGTGTCACAAAAGCCGTTGCTAACGTCAATGAAGTCATTGCTCCAGCTCTAATTGCTGCTAACTTAGATGTTACCAACCAATCTGCAATTGATGAATTCTTATTGAAATTAGATGGTACTCCAAACAAGGCTAAATTAGGTGCCAACGCCATCTTAGGTGTTTCTTTAGCTTCAGCTGTCGCTGCTGCTGCTGAAAAAAATGTTCCATTATACGAACATTTAGCTGATTTGTCAGAATCTCCAAAACCATACGTTTTACCAGTTCCTTTCCAAAACGTTTTAAACGGTGGTTCTCATGCTGGTGGTGCTTTAGCCTTCCAAGAATTCATGATTGTTCCAACTGGTGCTGAAACTTTCTCTGAAGCTTTAAGAATTGGTTCTGAAGTTTACCACAATTTAAAATCTTTGACTAAAAAAAGATATGGTCAATCTGCTGGTAATGTTGGTGATGAAGGTGGTGTTGCCCCAGATATTTCAACTCCAAAAGAAGCTCTAGATTTAATTGTTGATTCCATCAAAATTGCTGGTTACGAAGGTAAAATCTCAATTGCTTTAGATGTTGCTTCATCAGAATTTTACAAAGATGGTAAATACGATTTAGATTTCAAAAACCCAGATTCTGATAAATCTAAATGGTTAACTGGTAAAGAATTAGCTGCATTATATCAATCTTTAATTAAAGAATATCCAATTGTATCTATTGAAGATCCATTTGCTGAAGATGATTGGGAAGCTTGGACTCATTTCTTAGAAAACGTTGACATTCAAATCGTTGCTGATGATTTAACCGTTACCAACCCAGCTAGAATTGCCACTGCTATTGAAAAGAAAGCTGCTAATGGTTTATTATTAAAAGTTAACCAAATTGGTACTTTATCAGAATCTATCAAAGCTGCTCAAGATTCTTACAAAGCTGGTTGGGGTGTCATGGTTTCCCATAGATCTGGTGAAACTGAAGACACTTTCATTGCTGATTTATCTGTTGGTTTAAGAGCTGGTCAAATCAAAACCGGTGCTCCAGCAAGATCTGAAAGATTAGCTAAATTAAACCAAATTTTAAGAATTGAAGAACAATTAGGTGATAAAGCTATCTATGCAGGTGCCAACTTCAGAAAATCAGTTGCTATTTAAGTATAAATCTTTTCTTTACGTTTGTGACTTCTGAACGGGGTTTTATATTTAATTGACTAATGACACATTATAAAAATATGTAAAACTTTTAACTCGACGTTTCAATAACTGGTTTCCAAAGAGATTGTGGCTTGTCCTTTATCTTAATATTGTCGTTTTTATGATAAGTAAAGGTTCCGTTCAACATCAATTCCATATTTCTATCTTTTTTTTTAATTAAATAATAATATAACTTGAAGCATCAATAGCTTTATATAACCTGTCTTCTTGAAACTTTGTTCAATTCTTAATCTAGGGATAGAAACATTGAAAATATAGCTCATATTATCAATAAGTGTCTTATGAGTTTCTTTTTGGTGCTATAATCGCCATATATCTTCAAATTTTTTGAACAATTCATTATATTGTTTTAATCTTCTAATCTCTTCAATATCAATCCTTAATTTGAGTCTCTTCCAACTGGTCCATACTATCTTCATCAAAAACATTGTCATGACCCAAAGTCAGATTACATTCTTGGTTAAAATCATCAATTTCCCAATCAAATTCTTCAAATAAATTTCGTCTCATCGCAGGTTTTCTTTATCTTCTTGGAGCTGGAAAGGGAAATTTTCGCATTTTTTTCACAACGAAAAATGAAAAAAAAAAATCGATTCTCATGTAAAAACAAACAGCTTCGTTAAATTTATACAATAAATCGTGCCTTAAAACAGCCTATTCCGTTTGTTTTTAATTGGATTCATTAAAGTAGCCTATTTCATTGTTATTCCTGTGTTTATCTGGTCATTGTATGGTCATTTTAGCCTATTTTAGCGCTGTTTTTGCAATTTTAGACGTTGTTTTTTGTTCTATTCAAGAGAGCCCGAATTTTAAGTAAAATGAGTAATTTGGATCAGTTGAAAGTTGATTCAGTGGATGGGAGAAAGAAAGAATGTCAGATAATCTTACAAAGCAGGAAGCGAAAGCTCACAGAATTATATTTGGTTCACAGTCTGGATAAAATACGATCAATTACAACAGAAGATGCATTAATACCATTAAAGGAAAAGCTTGAACTGTTTTTAGAAAGAAATAGTCTAGAGAATGGCCACAGACTTAACTGGCATGAATTTGTAAAAGAAATAACTCCTGGAGCTGAAGCACAAGTCACAGAAGAAAAAAAAATAACCAAAGAAGAAGATACCGAGGAAGATGGTGAAATTGAAGAAACTACAATTAACGAACTTATCTCAAAAGATGAAATACTAATACCCAAAGATAACTCTTTACAACAACAACAACAACAACATGATCAATCAACATCTGGATCTCCTGATAAAGTATATTCACCAAGAGTCACATCATCAAAAATTGTTTCAACCTCATCATCGTTACACAACACCCAATCTCAAAGATCTCAATCACAACAAATTCCAGACCAAAATCAAATAAGAACAACAATTCAACCACCAAGAAAGAAAAGAAAAACTCCAGAAAGTCATATTTCTCTATATGATTCAACTAATAATGATGCTATTGATACAACAGTGCTAGTTCTTAAGGAATTTTTACCTGCAAAAATTGCAGAATCAACACCTTTAGCTGAACTTTATTATTTGGCTCAAACTTTACCTCTAGTTAAATTGATTCCCTCGACTCATAAAGTTGTTACATCAAACATGTTTGAAAGTGCTCTTACTGAAGGTAAAATCAACGTTGTTCATTCAAGAATTGAAGAATTGAAAAGACAAGGGAAATGGAGTTTAAGACAACCAACAAGATTCATAGATCCAATAAAGTCCAATCAGAGAACTTTTTGGGATAGCCTGTTAAGTGAAATGAATTGGATGGCTATTGATTTCAAAGAAGAAAGAAAATTGAAACTAGCTACTTGTGCTTTCATTGCTGAATCTATTTCTGATTATTGGAGATTCGGTAAAGTATGTTGTGTTAAAACAAAACCAATTAATCATATTGAAGAAACTAATATAGAAGAGACGAATGAAAATAATGAAGAAAGTATGCGTGAACAAACAATACCTGAAGAAGGAAATGAACAATTTGATTCAATTGATGTCTCTAAACTGCTACAAAGACATAATGCTGAAGATCAAATTATTGCACCAAATCTACCAGAAACTTCAAATGAAGAATATTTAAAATATAAAGAATCAAAATCTCCATTTAAATTATCAATTGATACAACTGAATTAACTCCAAATGATAGAACTTTATTAGATAATCTAGAAACTTTTGGCAGTTTCCAGATATTCAATGATCATTATGATAATGCCCCATTAATTCCAGTTTCAAAAGTTGTTTTACCTCTTGAAGATGATCAGTTTTATAACATTTGTTTTAAAGATACTGTTGATGATCTCACAATTATTCCAGATCAACAAAAAGGTTTATTTGGTTTCAGTTCACAAAAGAAAATTTCAACTTCAATCAAACCACCTTCACCTCCAAATTTAAAATATTTAGATTTAAGAACTCCAACTATTTGGTTGCCTGAGGATGACCAAGACTTAATTGAATATGTTAATCAATTCTCTTTTAATTGGGGTGTCGTTTCTGCTCATTTATCCAAAAGACCAACAAGAAGTTATTCATCAAATATTGAAAGAAGAACTCCATGGCAATGTTTTGAAAGATATATCCAATTAAATGACACGTTCCAAATTAATGATATGAGAGGTTCAAATACTTTACATGCAATGAAATGGTTGGAACATGCTCACAATATCCAAGCCACTACTAAAAGACGTATTTCTCCATTAGGTGTTGGTGTTGAATCAATACAAAGGGGTCATAAACGTTTACGTTGGGCAAGTATGTTTGAAGCTGTTAGAAAATGTATGAGAAAAAGAGAAAGCGTTACAAGACCAAATAATAATCAAGTTAGAAAACAACCAGATGATAAGAAAATTCCTGCACCAACACCAACAGAATTATCAAAATTAAAATATGATAGAGATAAAGCAATTCAAGATGCTTATTTACAAAATTCAAATGGGTTTAGAGGAAGAACAAACCCAAATGTTGCTGGTTCGAGGCCTGTTTCTGGTACTTCTCAACAATCACCCGCATCAGCTCAATCTCAACAATCAAGACCTGTTCCTGGTCAAGTTCCAAAATCTAACTCAACATCTTCTGGTTCTAATCCACCTCAATCAAATAGAACGAATTCTCAAGGTTCAGTTGTTGGTTCAAATCCTGGTAATAATGTTCCATCAAATTTCAATCAACAAAGATCCAATGGATCAAATCAAGGTACAAACCAATCAAGTAATCAACATTTAATCAACAATCAAGGTCAAAAGATGTTAGGCCCTAATGGACAACCTTATACACCAGAACAATCACAACAACTGCAACAATTGAGACAAAAGAAACTTCAGCAACTACAACAAAATGGTAGTACATCAGGCTTAACATCAACATCTTCATCTCCAGATTTAGCAAACTCTCAAATTAACCCTGTTGTCCCTGTTTCTCATAATCCAAGTCCAAATTCATTGCCTGTTAACAGTAAAGTTGGTTCTCCAGTGCCAGGTAATTCAATTAATGCTAATGGAAATAATGGACGTAAATTAGCCTTTGTACCAGCTCATGTATCTGCTGTTATCAATCAAATCCAAGCTAAGAATCCAAATTTGTCAAAAGCTGAAGTTACTAAAATGGCTGCACAATATTTAGCTAATTATCAAACGAAACAGAATAGAAATAATCAACCTAATCCTGTGGCTAATAGTAATGCAGTTAGTGGCACTTCAACACCGGTTTCATTAAGTCCAACATTATCAAATAATCAAACCAATACTCAACAAAGATTACAACAACAACAATTAAGGTCAAATTCAAATGCATCATCATCAACATCATCAGCATCGCCACAGTCACAAGGTAATAATATATCAAGAACTCTTACACCGCAACAAAAACAACAGTTGGATATGTTGAAAGCATTGCATGCAGAACAACAACAAAAAAGACAACAAACTGCTAAAACTTCAAATGTTAGTTCTTCGTCATCATCATCCTCAAATAATTCGAGTGGGAATCATTGACATTATATACTACATATACTAAAGTAAGGTTTCATCTTTTTTTAAAAAAATATTAACAGGTTTAAATGATTTTTAATCAATTTGTAAGTGTTTTATAGATATTGTTATTTGATTGTTGTATCCATCACATTTATGATGACGCTGTCTTCTTTTTCAGTGCAACCATTGTGTAAATATGAAGAAAATGCTGGTTTTTTGAAAGTTGAAGCTTAATCTGATCGTTATTTGATTCTTTCCTTCTCAGAGACTTTGATTTGCTTTTATGCAGATATACATATATACTTTGTTATGTCTATAACTTATCTATCAAAAATGTAGTAATTATTACAACAATTATCGTTTGTTTAGGTTTATTCATTGTTTATCCATCTTGTAACACCAGTAAATATTTATCGTTTCATCATTAATGACAAGCTAAGGTCTCTTTGATTTCACTATTAAAAAGGAAATTACCAATCATTGCACCAACAACTACACTTAGCATAACCCAACCGTTATAGGTCATAAACACCAACATCATCAAATATGAATAACCAACTAAAAGACCATAAGAAATAGCTTTTTTGACACGAGCTGGATTTCCTATAAATTTATTAGTATTTATTGGATCTTCTTGATCTTCTTCAAGTGTTATTGGAGAACCTATTAGAAGTTGATTTAGTTAGCCAAAAAAAATTCTAAGAGAAGATCTTTTAATAAGATGGATACATACTTTTGATAACTTTTGAACGCAATAATTCGTAGAAAACACCAAATAATGCAATCAACAACAATGACACAATGAAACTAGGTGTTGATTTGATATGCCACCATCGAAAAATGATACAAAGATTAGACCAATCCCAAGTAAATATCATCTACAAAACAAACAGTTAATATAGGTGCCCTAGATTGATAAGGAGCTCAAAAACTTACATTCATGCTACACATAGCATTGTCATTGTCTCCGTGACCCATTCCTTGGGACATCATTGAATGGCCCATTTTAGAGTGATCCATTTGTGAATGGTCCATTATGTTTCGATCTTTTGTTATTAGTTAGGTATTGTGTGAATGTAGACTTCGGGTTCACTTTGGAGTTTTTATCTGAACTTTTAGGCCTTTGAAATTGAGCAAATATATTTACTCTGATGGATTAGAGTATCACTGTTCAACGGAATTCACCAGGCTGATAAGGTTGATGAATACCATTTGTTGAAGATCAATGGTACTTTCAAACATTTTTTATTTTTCAAGTAGTTATCGAGATGATTTTTAGAGAGAATTTAGTTAACAGTTAACAATACTCAACTATACAGTATGTAAATAAATGTTATTTGTTCCAGACTTTCAACTGATTAGGGTACATCATGAATTTTGAAAACATTAACTTAGTGGGTTTATGTCACAAGATATTGTTATTTTCATGTTAAAATGCAACGAGAGAATCTTGAACCAGTTCGACCTGTAAAACCTACAACCAGTAAACATCTTTTAGTAGCTAAAAAGTCTTAGAGTCTTAAAAAAAACAATGTAACTCTCTAACTATTCACATCAAATCAAAAGCATGTAGTTCATTGATCAATATTTTCAGGTATTCTTTACGGCACTGTATGATTTACAACCTCGTCTTGCTATAACTAATTTCTAACTAGTAAATACTACTATCAACTCACAATGTTATTGAGATCAGTTTCACTAGGCCCTGTTTATTACAATTAGGATATAATTAGCCTTTACCAAGACTCCTCTCATTAATAACTCACTCATGGCACTTATCGTACGTAGTTCCAAACTCTTAAATTTTTACAAGTAGTAGGAGTTTTATAATATAATAATTCGTCGAACGCTAATGACGACACGTCGACATTCCACAATATGGGCGCGAGATTAATTAATATATGGGGTTAGGCGCAGCTAATTAATTATTGACCGCATAAGTCGAGACATCGACGTCGACGGTGCTGCTGATCAAGTCTCACACCTTATCGAAATTTGGTCCGACGGTTGAGCGATCATTAACCTCGACATGATACAAATTTAATTATAAATTATAGTCAATTATTGTACATAAATTTTTAAATTGAATAATTATTTGAATAATATCAACGACGTCATCAAATTATTATAAATTATCTTAAATCAATGAGATCGACGTCGACACTAGCTAGAAGCTGACGTATGTATAGCTATTATAATTTGAATTATCTGACTATAATCATTTAGAAAATTATTGAAATCAATATTAATAATTATGAAATCAATATTAATTATTAATATAAATATGATTATTCTTAAGTTTTCCATGATATTATCGACACACGTAGTCTTGGAAAGTTTACGTGGTTGTCCACGGTCCACAATGCACACGTTGTTTCGACAGATAGAATTATATAAATTATAGAAATACTTGATAATTTGAGTTGAAATGAGTATTCATTATGAAAAAAGATTGTGATCAGTTATCACAGACGCCAATTAGAAAACAATTTGTGTATTTGTGAAATTCTGACAATTTATCAAAACTTTGTACTGAATTTAATATCTCAAAAGCATAAAAATAATCAATACAGATTCTATCAAAAAATAAAAAGACAAAACTTCATTGAGCTGTCTTAGATTTCATTTACCATTCTAGGCTTCATGCCAAATTTAAAGAACATCGATATATAAAACCGTAACAAAATTGAGAAAACTAGTCAAACCATTCATTAATTACTGATTTCTGGCAACTTGATTTCATCAATCAGGATAGAATATCTCAGTACAGATCAGTTGAATAAATAGTTCTTTTAACTTAACTACTTTATTATTCTGGTGATCTAAATTGAAAACGCAGGTTATTAGTAAAAATTAATGCAAAAGTTTCAAGAAATATAAAATTCACTATACCATTCCGAGAAGTTTTCAATATTTAACAGTCATTTCAATACGCACTTTAATACACACTTTTTATTCAAATACAATTCTTTGAACATGTTCAAAAAACTCCAAATCAAATAAAAGTGATGCCACAAAAGATTTCTTCTTAAAGGAAACTCACTAAACTCTGAATTTTTGAGGTCTAAATTGAGTTGAAACATAGATGATGGCCAATAAGATGATTGTGACTCTGATTGTGTCTCATATGCTTTAGTATTTAATACTGTTGGAGGAATATCATTTATGATTCTTTTGAGAATTTCTATAGACAATACTAACATGAGGCACATAATTGTAGTACCCACATATGGCCAAAAAAGATACTACAGCTATTTGTGAATCAAATGTCAGTTAGTGTAACCAAATACTAAATAACAAATCTCCCAAACAGTTAGTTCATTTAACTTATGAAATTGGTATAGTTTCGACTACTCTTAGGCTAAAACATGAAACCCACAAAACGCGAGTTCACGCAAACATTTATGACTTCTGGCTTTCTTTAAGAAACAATCACATCTTCAAGTTCGATAACATGATGACATCGATTCATATTTTTCCATTGGGGTCCATTTTAGGAAATACTGCAAGTCATTAAATTTTTATTGATGCATTTAATTAACTTCCCAAATAGGCCGCCAATGAGTACAAATCTGATACATTTTTCGAAAAGAGATAGACCATTTTGAATTAATGTTGGTCAGTGTGCAGTGTGGACAAGAAAAAAGTTCAGTGTTTCAAGATAGTCTGGAGCTCTATATAATGAATGTGAATTCTCCTGTGGTGAACTGACTTTTTGTTCTATTCTATATCAATCAACCAATCACATTTACACTGTACTACTTTTAACAAAAATGCAATTTTCCACCACTGTTTTATACTCAATTGTTTTAGCTCTAGCTGGTCAAACCTTAGCTCAAGAATCATCTGCCACTACTTCTGCTGTTGAATCCGAATCTACTGCTGATGTCGAAGGTACCTCTCAAGGTGTTGAGTTCCCATTCTCTGATGCTGCTATCATTGAAGCTGTTGCATTAGGTGAAGATGTTTTTCCAATTGTTTTAGATGATGCTGTCTTCTTTGTCAATGCAACTATTGTGGAATCTGAATACGAAGAACATGCTGATTCTTTGGAAAAACGTGAAGCTGAAGCTTGGAGATGGAAGAAATACTTCGTTGGTCAACCATTTTACAGAAGAGAAGAGGGATCCTCAGCTGGGTCATTAGCTAAAAGATCCGCAGAAGCAGATGCGGATGCTGAAGCATGGAGATGGAAAAAATACTTTGTTGGTCAACCATTCTATAAAAGATCTGCTGAAGCTGAAGCTGATGCCGAAGCAGAAGCATGGAGATGGAAAAAATACTTTGTTGGTCAACCGTTTTACAAAAGATCTGCTGAAGCTGATGCCGATGCTGAAGCCTGGAGATGGAAAAAATACTTTGTTGGTCAACCGTTTTACAAAAGATCTGCTGAAGCTGATGCCGATGCTGAAGCCTGGAGATGGAAAAAGTATTTTGTTGGTCAACCATTCTATTAGGATGATCAATTAAAACATTTGAATTGTTTTTTCAACCATAAATTTCAACATTTCTTCCAGTCCGTCTTTTTGAGCTCATCAATTTTGAGTGAATCTTTTGATTCTTTCTTATATAACTGTTTAACGAATATATTTTTTATTTCATTATTTTGATTTGTGTATTGTGTTACAAAAATTTGTGGTCCTTAAAAAAATATCGGAAAATCCGCAAAATATTTTGTGTATTCATGGAAAGACTTAAGGCTTACTTTCAGTATAATTCTTTTGATAAATAAAATAATACTATTCTTGAGACTTGATATAGTAATGATAATGAAGAAAAAATTGCAGAAATTGAAGCAGAAGGTACATGACAAATGAATCCTATAAGGATGAAAACAAAAAGTGCTTATTATCTTTAAGATCCACAATCATTGTAAAATTATAAAACATTCGTTCTTTTTATAGTGGTGAAGAAAACATTTAACCTAATCAAACTAGTAATACCAAGTGAAAGTCATTTCTGGTCTGTAGAGAACAATTGCAATAATTATTTTAGGTTTATCACTAATATGCAAAATTTTTATAAGACATCGATCTAAACCGTATCATAAAACTATAGCAAAATTTAACACTTTATCGAATAATTACCACAAAAACAGATTGGTTTGCCATTTATCTATATATATATATATATAAAGTGACACCAATTAGCTAATTATACAGTATTTTACATTATGTTTTTCTTTATTTGTTTTTGTGGAGACATATTTGTGAGATAATATGAGAAGTGTTTTGAATAAAAACCACAAATAGATTATTCTGTATAATTTCAACAAAATATGAACCATCGAAGATGTCTGATTTCAATCAAGAGATGTTGCGTGAGGCTACTGTATTAGGTGAATGTTATTTGAATAGTGAATTTGGTCCGGAGTCTGGATATGAAAACTCTTCCAAATATTTCACTGAGAACTTTATTAAAACAATGAACAAATACGATTGGTTTTTCACAAAATATCTTAATGAGCTATACGATAATCAAACCCACTTCAATTTCAGGGACCACTGGGAACAATATCAATATATTCAAGTTGTTTTAACCGCTCCATTAATATTATTCAGGCTTCTACTTCCTACTTTAACGATAGTTGATTCAAAGGTTTCAAAAGGTGCACATTGCGCTACATATGAGGATTCGTTTTATGATGTTGAACCACAATTCCGTTTAAAAACTGATGGTACCATTGATGATGATTCTGATGATAAAGAAACTTTGAATCTATTTTCAAAGATTTATAACGCATACTCCAAATGTGTCACCATTATAATTGAGGAAGGTAATAAAGAAGGTATTTTCAAGTTGAATAAAACATTAAAAAACTGTTTTTCACCAGCAATTACACTTCTAAGTGATAACACATCAAATGAAGGTACAATGAATTACTTTATGAGTGATATATTCTTTAATTTCAAACCCTTGTTCAACATAATGATATCATTTGCCAACTTGAAAGAAGATGATAGTGCTGACTGGAAATCTTTGCCTGATATTAGTTTAATTTCATTTCAACATGAAACACAAGTTGAATATCCTTTCAATTTTATTCCAGGAATTGAAGTTGATACCATCCTAAGACCAGACGCTATAATTAAATACAATTATAAAAATATTCTAGTCCATCCATTTGAATTTAAAGGCATCACAAAGACTGATAATGATGCTGAATCTGTTAAAAATTTGAAGATAGATGGTGTGTCAGAAGATGTGACACAATTTATGAACGTCAAGTCATTCCAAAGTTGTTTGATTCAAGTGATCAGATATTTAACTCATGTAACAAGGTGGAACATCTCAACTTTAATTCATTTTCATTGTGGGCGAATCTATACTTGGGTGGTACAACTAGATTTAGGTCGTATTGATATTGAAGCTGATAATAGAAGAAGGCTAAGAAGCAGTGTTGGAGCTTTAGGAAAGCTAAGAAATGTAACTTTAGAAGATGTTAAAGATGATGCTGGTGTGGTAGTTGCCAAAAGGGTTCCAACTAAGATTAAGTTGTTTAATTTATCATTAGAAGATTTCACCAAAAAGAATGATATTACTCAATCAGCCAACGTCAAACAGAAACCAGTTAACCTCTTTATTCAAATACTAGTTCATCTCCATCAGTCTGTTAAAATTATTGAAACAAAAGGATTTGAAAAGGGAATGTATCAAGACTCAACTCAAAGAGATAAGACCAGAAAACTAATTGCTGTTGCAAGATCTTTAAGAAAACATGATCTCCCAGAGATGGTGTACGATTCCCCAGAACCATCACGCAGTCCATCTCCCCAAATGAAAACTCACCCAAATTCTGCGGGTTCTGATACATCAAATGACTCAAATAAACAGATTAAAAGACAGAAATTAGACCTGTCCAAACAAACCATTTCAACATCCACAGAGACACAGAATGCTTCAACTCTTTCAAAATCATCTATCAAAGAGACCAACTCTGGAAAACAGCAAACTGATGGTATGGAAGAAATCAATAAATACCAGAATTTAGACTTGAGATTGAAGCTGGTTATTCAAAATCCTGAAAGTTATGTTTCAAAAACTCTTGCTATTGTTGATGTTTTGAACAAATATAATATCACTTCACCACGAGAAGAACCAATTCCATTCAGTGAATATTACCAATTTAGAGGTTGCGTCATTGTTATTGATAAGGAAACACTAATTCAAAGAATGCATCCATCATGTCCTGAAAGTGAAGATATGATTCAAATAAAACAACGTCTGGATGATATAGAAGGGAGCACATCTGGTAACAGGATTCTTATCAAGTTTTTCAATATTGACTTGCACAAGACTATTTATTATCAGAAGTATAAACAGGTGGGTGATCTTGGATATGCCAATTTTGAAGAGTTTTTGAAAGCTGAGAAAGATAAATATAAGAATGAAATGAATACATTAATCAAACTCAACAACTCCAAATTCAAGTTAAGCATTCCAAAATTCTTTTTTGGAGGTGAAAACATCACCTTTGATTTCAGTAAAGATCACCTTTCCGATAAAATAGGATTTTACTTCTCGCAAGAGTATGTAGAACCAATAACATCGTGGAAAGAATGTTTGCCATTAAGTGATGAACTCATTAGAAAAGCACAAGACGATTGTGAACTAATTATCCGGGAACACCTTATTAGACATAATGATCTACAATTAACCAATATGGTGCTAACCAAAAATGGTGTTGTGTTTGTTGATTTTGGTCAAGCTGTCAATCTTAATCCAGCCTATAGTAAAAAAGTTATGGATTCTATAGTTCTGAAAGATAGAAAAATCATTCAAGATTTATTAGGAAGTCCTTATTAAGAGAATGAAGAGTAATTTCAAAAACGTATAGTTGTATATTATTGTGTTTTTTTGCTTTTAATACATATCTGATTTATTATCGCTACATTTAAACGAATTATAAAGTAGTACTAACTTAGTATCTTAATTAGAGATTACAGATTTTTTAGAGATTTAATAGTGTGAAGATTTGTTCAATATGTAATTTCATTTACTCCCAAAATTCATGATCAAGTGGCTTCAAAGAAAAAATATCAAACCAACTTTTTGAATGTAATCAAAATGTAGCAAAAATTTCAGCCAGATGTTCTTTATTACTCCACTGTTTGTTAACAATGATTCAAGGTTAAATCAATTGTTTGAAATATCAACGCTGAATGTCTTGATATATTTTTACTCTTCTTTCATTTAAACTAATCATGAACCACGGTCCACGTACACAACAAGTATACTGTTACTTTCCAACAGCTAGCATAAGCTCAAAATAAGATAAAACAGTAACACCACCCATTAAATAACATGAATTTATGAATAAATCTATATTTAGCCAATAAGCAAAAAGAAATCAACCCAAACAAGTTCTCGTTGACGGAAATATTTTAAATTGTTGCTGCATTCTATAAATCTAATCATCACTGGTGATTTTAATGTTATTGAAACAGAACCGACCACGTAACAGGGTAATCACAATATGAAAGAGACGTTGATATAGATGAATTCCCTAATAAATCCTCAATCAAAAAAATCTTTTCATTTCAAACTCACAGGTATTGGGAAAAAGTTGTAGAATTCATTTCATTACTTGAAACCCAAGACCTAACAGAAGATTAAATCGTCTTTGCATAAACAATGCTCTGTTCCAAAAACCCAAACCAACCTATGAAATGAGTGGAGTACCCACCATTCAATTAGTTTCAAACTGTAGCTCCAATTGAACCAGAACGATTCTGGTTCCAACCTCACATGAATAACGATCCAAATGTCAAAAAATATGACTTGATGAACAGTTTGCTAATCTCTCTGTATGGTACCAAAAAATAAACCAAAATGCAACGACTTTTAATGAATCCTATATCAACCTTTTAATAAGAATCATCAGTTTGCCAATACGACTCATAAGAATCTGAGTGAAAGCACGTTCAAAGATAAAGCTTAATCCCATCAACCAATACCTCATCTCAATTTCACTCACTTGAATACCATTCACCACCAACTAATGAAAAAATCAGATATAAGAAAAATTACTAAAAATGATGGAACAGTAACATAAGACAATAATCAAATAACTGAGGAGTCCAAAAACTTCAATTCAAATTTATTTGCAACTGATAATCCAGATATTGACGCCTTTCTTCAATTTATCAAGTCTTCAATCAGACATTTAAGCAACAAATGTTAAAAAAAGGTTGATCAAGTCAGAATGCCTTCGACAGAGTCAATGAGATTTCGCGGTTCGAACCTCCATTGACACATGGAAATTTACTGTTGAACTGTTTATCTAGTAATAATTTACTCAATTCAAGTGTTAGAATCATGTCCTGCTGCAACTGCAATCACACTGAGCAAGAAGACGGTAAGACAGGAGAAAGTTTCCACGAAAACGATAAATTAATCATAAGTTCAGATCCAGATCATCCAGCTAATTTGATCTGTCAACTATGCAAACTATTCTATAACAATGGTTGGGTTACAGGTACTGGTGGTGGGATCAGTATAAAAGATGGCAGCAAGATCTATATTGCTCCATCTGGTGTTCAAAAGGAAAGAATGATTCCAAGTAACATGTTTGTTATGGATTCGAATACTGGTGAATATCTAAGAACTCCACAAGTTTTCAAACCATCAGCTTGTACTCCGTTATTCTTGAGTGCTTACACAATGAGAAATGCAGGTGCTTGTATCCATACTCATTCGCAAAATGCGGTGATGGTTTCTTTATTATACGATAAAGAGTTTACAATTTCCAATATCGAACAAATTAAAGCAATTCCAAAAGTTACTGAAGCTGGCTATTTAGGATTCTTTGACACTCTAACGATTCCAATCATTGAAAACACAGCACATGAAGAAGATTTAACTGAAACTTTGCAAATAGCTATCAAAGAATATCCAGGAACAACAGCAGTTATCGTTAGAAGACATGGGATTTACGTTTGGGGTGAATCAGTTTGGAAAGCTAAAGTTTATAATGAAGCTATTGACTATTTATTAGAATTGGCTGTGAAAATGAAAAGTTTTGGTATTCCTTCAACTGTTAAAATTGGTGGTGAAAGGGAGTACGTTGATTCTAAAATATATAATTAGTTGACAAAGATTCCTTTTTTAATTGAGATGATATAGAATAATAAGTTGAGATTGTAGTCTATGAATATGTAATGGCGAGAGTCCTTGGGTCAGTTTCATCTGATTGATTTCTTTGTTTTAATCAACGGATCACCACGAACTTTTGTCCAGTCTATACTGTTATCAAGTTGTTCGTCAACCAAACCGACAACGGAGACCAAATCTCCTCGCACAACCACCAGTCCAACTGGCTCAATCTCACATTCTTCATCTTTGTGTATTATTCTCTCGACTGCTTCAGATAGTATCAGATTAGTTAGATTATCGTATCCTTCCATCTTTCCTGTGAAATATTTCCCATCTGTTGTTATAATAGCTACTTTTTCTGCGAGAAAAAAGGGGGATTGTTAGTATGAAGCAGAGGAGAGTGATCTGTGAGTTCACTTACTGTTTAGGAATGCGCTTAATGCAGACATTCTGGTTCTATTTTGAGTGAATCTGGGTAGTTTTACTATAGGTGAAAAAAATAATATGAAAAAGCAAAATATTACTTGAAACGAAGAAGAATTACAAAATATAAGCCACTTTAAAGATGTCTAATGAGAATGGACCATACCAGTTCCAGTTCCATGGAATCCAACGAGAAAACGAAACAAATGTGGATTTCAACGAGGAAAATCGGTACGATATTCATCCAATGGAATTAGTTATCCAATCAGTACTAGGAGATTCATTAGAATCTTTAGGAAATCAGTTACAAACGTTACACGAGTCTCAGATAGTGCTGATAGCAAGATTGAAAGTAATTGAAGAGAAACTCAAAAAATGTGAAGGTCAATTGGCCATTGACGTCGATGTTAAGCAAACTGAAGAGAGATTAGTAAATATCCAGAAAAGATTGACTAGTACACTCAAGACATTAACTACAGTAGAACAAAGAGTTCGTGACAAGTTTGTATGAAATTGACACCCAATATCTATGATTTTGTTTTTATTAACTTCGATCTTAATTATGGAGACCATATGTTTAGTAATTGGAATGGATAACCTTGAGATTTGTATCTAAAGATTGATATTAACATACTATAAAAGACTAAGATAAGGAATAATAAAGCACCAATGACACCTAAATGGACTCTTTGATCCTTGATAGATGGAGCCTTACTGACTAGGCTGACAATACAGAACGCTAAGACAGCATAAATGAAAGTCATAGCTTGAGTTTCAGCACCTAGTTGTTGTTGTTGACCAGGTGTGAAATAATGGATACTACCATCTGGTCCACCTCTCAAATATGGAGTACCTCTAATGGCATTGAACATATAACCTGTGACGAAGAACAAAATAGAAATAACTGTGATTCCACCCCATAATTCCTTTCTTGTAATAATAGCAACGACTTTCTTGGAATTTCTTTTGATACCCAACACGATTAAGAACACAGAGACAGCTGTGATAGTAAGACTGCCATAATTGATTGGCTCTATGATCTCAAAAGAGATGTTCAAGTTAGAAGACAATGTTTGTGCAACGTAATTAGCAAATTGTGAAACGTCTTGTGGGATATTTAGATTTTTGAAACCAGAGTTCATCTCATGATGTTCATCTGTGGCAGTGTATAAATACAGTTTAGGAACACTGTTCAAATTCAATCTTTGGAAGATCTCAGGGTTATTATCAGCAAAATCAGCTATGGCAAAGAATAAACCATCACCATTTGGATGTGCAGCAGTCCATGACAAGGCCAATTTGGAGAACTCAGGGCCTAGACCGGTACACATCTGACAGCCGACTTCTGGGTTTGTAGCTGTGAGAAGTAGAAGGATGTTAGAGTCGCTTGGACCAGATAGGACTCTTTCGTAGTTTGATTTCGTTAGTTTGATGATTCTATCAGAGCTCTTGTTTTGCAATTTGAGCAACTGGTCGTTGTTCATTGCGACCACCGAGTGGATGACCAAACAGAGCAGCCCGAATACGATGGAAGTGAGTCTCATTGGATTGGAGTGGTGCTTTATAGAGTTTCAGTGCCTTCAGTGGTTTTATAGTGTCAATCTCTCGGAATCTTTAACTTTGTTTTCGTGTTCAGAAATGAAAAAATCACCCGGAATTCGTTGATTTTGATTTGATTTTCCCACACAAGTAAAATACTATACAAACAGTGGGACTTTGTTGTTTAAGATCAGTGGAAATGCCTGGTAAGTGGAGGAATTGAGTGCGTTATCACGTCAATTGAGCCAACAAGACTAACTAGAACTCAGTCAAATCCTTGGAAACCGTGCTTTTTGAGCGTGGATTGACCCGTTCTTTGCCAATGAACACTTTAAAAGATTCAAGATTAGGTATCGACGTCAACCATTATCTGTCCCGTTTGGTAGGAACGAAGAAGAAGGAACCATTTCTAGATGCAGTGGGTGGTTTTCCTCACTCATTGAAGCTCTACATCGAGTCGGATCTACTCGTTTTCAAAGAATATAACATAACTCCAATCTTTGTATTTAGTGGTAACAACATTATGGAACAGTTTAATCTAAAAAATTCAAGAGAGATCACCCCTGCTGAAAAGAAACGCTCTTCCTCTTGGGATCACTACGCAGAGCAGCTCTCAAATTTACCAAAATCTGCTTTACTTTCATCTCCTTCACCTTATGAAAGTTTTAGAGAATATAACATTCAATTCAGTGGAGATTTTATCTTCAAAGATTTAGTTGATTATTTTATCGATAATGGACTGGAATACATAAGAGCACCTTATTTATCTTGGATACAATTGGCGTATCTATATGAAAATGATTTCATTGATGCCATTTATGGTCCAACAGAGACTTTATTATTACAAAACGTTGATAGGTTTATCTTAACTATGGAATTTTCAGGTAAAGAATTTAGATTTGTTGATAAAGTAAAAGTTTTGAATGAATTTAACGTCAATCCTGAACAATTATTAGATATTTGTATAAGTGTTGGATGTGATTTACAACCTTTTACTTTACCAATTTATAATGCTTATCATCTAAATCAATCTTTTTCAATTGGTTTGGATATTATAAATTCAGGTGGTAATATTTATGCTTCAATTTTATCATTAAACGATGAAGAAATAACTAAAAAATTCCAAAAAGGTGTGATTGCTTTACAGTTCATGCCTGTTCTAAAAATAAATGGTCGTGTTGAGTTACAAAATTTTGATGGAGATGATAATGAGTCATTTGCAAATCCTGATGATTGTCCACCAACTGATTTACATGATATAATCGGGCAAAGATTACCTCATGAATACTATTTTTATCAATCAATCGGTTTGATTGATACTAAAGTTTTAGAAGCAATTATATTTGGGAACTATTTCGAAAAATTACCTTTAGAAACTTCAATAACCACTCAATATAAAAATACAGTTAAAAAATCCATTGAAGTTTTCAAAAATAAGGAAATCAATTTATTAACTCAAAATATGGCAAGATATTATCAAATAAAGCAAATCAAATTCACAAAATCTTTTGATACTTCAGAAACTCAATTAGTTAATAGATTAACGACTCCTATCTATTTTAGTATAAATGATCTTGTTATTAGATCAGATGAACATTCATTCAATTTAAAATCATTTTTAAAATCATTTGCAAATGCTGACTCTATAGTTGGTAAATCAGCTTTTAAATTAGATGATGAATCTTTAAAACTACAAAAAAATCATGAAATTATATCAACTTCACTATTAAGAACCTTATATTTATTAGATTTTTTTGAATTTGATAAACAACATAAAAAAATTGTTGAGAATAAATGGACAAAACATTTGTTTAAATTAAGTGAATTAAAGAATTCCAATTTTGCACAACAATCTCTATTGTTATTGATTTTTTTCAAATTGAATATCTTCAAAATTCAAGAAGATTTATCAGAAAAATTAACTGGATCATCAAAGACATCAAATCCAAGTAAAAGGCAAATAGTTCAATTGATTTCAAGATTAGGAACTTTTATCAACGTTGAACAAAAGACCCAATTTTACTCAGGTCCTTTATCAAGAGATCTATTAAGTTTCAGATCTTCAATTGATGTGCTCAAAGTCAACACTGGTGAATTATTAGAAAATGTGTTAGTTAATTCTTTATCAAACAATGAAGTTTCCAAAATTGATAAATCTAATGATGATTGGAAATCATTAGTCAAACAAATCCCATTTAGAAGAGTAACGCCAAACACAGTGCTAGGTATTAGTTTACAACTAATCTTAGACATCTATTTCAGTGGAGTTGAAACTAATGAAAATGCATCAAAGGCAAGAAATCAAGTTTTAGAACATTTCAATAATCCTACAAGTTCTTTAATCAATCTATCTAAAGATATTAATACTGGATTAGAATTTGTTGTTGAAACTTTCAAGATCGTTCAAGGATTGAGAGAAGATGGGCTCATTGATGATTCGGTATACGAGGTCTACAAAGAATCCAACAATTTATCTACTGAACTCCTAAAGATTTATATTTAGAATGAAGAGACTTATTTTCTATTATAATTATACAATGGATAATTGTAAATTCTTATATGGAACTGAAGTAGTGTTAATCTATTAGAGTAGGAACTCAAACTCTTGATGCCTATCATGTAAACTTTTAAATCTGCTAATAAAACTCAAAATTGAAAGTTATTGTTAATGAGAATCACTATAAAGTTCCGGACACTAAGACTCATATACGTTTCAATGAATATTCGTGTTTTGGAAAATTCTCATTACTCAGATCGTCTTTTTTAAGTATGTCACAAAACTCCTAATCAGATAAACAAAAAGTGATGCCACAAAAGATTTCTTCTTAAAGGAAACTCACTAAACTCTGAATTTTTGAGGTCTAAATTGAGTTGAAACATAGATGATGGCCAATAAGATGATTGTGACTCTGATTGTGTCTCATATGCTTTAGTATTTAATACTGTTGGAGGAATATCATTTATGATTCTTTTGAGAATTTCTATAGACAATACTAACATGAGGCACATAATTGTAGTACCCACATATGGCCAAAAAAGATACTACAGCTATTTGTGAATCAAATGTCAGTTAGTGTAACCAAATACTAAATAACAAATCTCCCAAACAGTTAGTTCATTTAACTTATGAAATTGGTATAGTTTCGACTACTCTTAGGCTAAAACATGAAACCCACAAAACGCGAGTTCACGCAAACATTTATGACTTCTGGCTTTCTTTAAGAAACAATCACATCTTCAAGTTCGATAACATGATGACATCGATTCATATTTTTCCATTGGGGTCCATTTTAGGAAATACTGCAAGTCATTAAATTTTTATTGATGCATTTAATTAACTTCCCAAATAGGCCGCCAATGAGTACAAATCTGATACATTTTTCGAAAAGAGATAGACCATTTTGAATTAATGTTGGTCAGTGTGCAGTGTGGACAAGAAAAAAGTTCAGTGTTTCAAGATAGTCTGGAGCTCTATATAATGAATGTGAATTCTCCTGTGGTGAACTGACTTTTTGTTCTATTCTATATCAATCAACCAATCACATTTACACTGTACTACTTTTAACAAAAATGCAATTTTCCACCACTGTTTTATACTCAATTGTTTTAGCTCTAGCTGGTCAAACCTTAGCTCAAGAATCATCTGCCACTACTTCTGCTGTTGAATCCGAATCTACTGCTGATGTCGAAGGTACCTCTCAAGGTGTTGAGTTCCCATTCTCTGATGCTGCTATCATTGAAGCTGTTGCATTAGGTGAAGATGTTTTTCCAATTGTTTTAGATGATGCTGTCTTCTTTGTCAATGCAACTATTGTGGAATCTGAATACGAAGAACATGCTGATTCTTTGGAAAAACGTGAAGCTGAAGCTTGGAGATGGAAGAAATACTTCGTTGGTCAACCATTTTACAGAAGAGAAGAGGGATCCTCAGCTGGGTCATTAGCTAAAAGATCCGCAGAAGCAGATGCGGATGCTGAAGCATGGAGATGGAAAAAATACTTTGTTGGTCAACCATTCTATAAAAGATCTGCTGAAGCTGAAGCTGATGCCGAAGCAGAAGCATGGAGATGGAAAAAATACTTTGTTGGTCAACCGTTTTACAAAAGATCTGCTGAAGCTGATGCCGATGCTGAAGCCTGGAGATGGAAAAAATACTTTGTTGGTCAACCGTTTTACAAAAGATCTGCTGAAGCTGATGCCGATGCTGAAGCCTGGAGATGGAAAAAGTATTTTGTTGGTCAACCATTCTATTAGGATGATCAATTAAAACATTTGAATTGTTTTTTCAACCATAAATTTCAACATTTCTTCCAGTCCGTCTTTTTGAGCTCATCAATTTTGAGTGAATCTTTTGATTCTTTCTTATATAACTGTTTAACGAATATATTTTTTATTTCATTATTTTGATTTGTGTATTGTGTTACAAAAATTTGTGGTCCTTAAAAAAATATCGGAAAATCCGCAAAATATTTTGTGTATTCATGGAAAGACTTAAGGCTTACTTTCAGTATAATTCTTTTGATAAATAAAATAATACTATTCTTGAGACTTGATATAGTAATGATAATGAAGAAAAAATTGCAGAAATTGAAGCAGAAGGTACATGACAAATGAATCCTATAAGGATGAAAACAAAAAGTGCTTATTATCTTTAAGATCCACAATCATTGTAAAATTATAAAACATTCGTTCTTTTTATAGTGGTGAAGAAAACATTTAACCTAATCAAACTAGTAATACCAAGTGAAAGTCATTTCTGGTCTGTAGAGAACAATTGCAATAATTATTTTAGGTTTATCACTAATATGCAAAATTTTTATAAGACATCGATCTAAACCGTATCATAAAACTATAGCAAAATTTAACACTTTATCGAATAATTACCACAAAAACAGATTGGTTTGCCATTTATCTATATATATATATATATAAAGTGACACCAATTAGCTAATTATACAGTATTTTACATTATGTTTTTCTTTATTTGTTTTTGTGGAGACATATTTGTGAGATAATATGAGAAGTGTTTTGAATAAAAACCACAAATAGATTATTCTGTATAATTTCAACAAAATATGAACCATCGAAGATGTCTGATTTCAATCAAGAGATGTTGCGTGAGGCTACTGTATTAGGTGAATGTTATTTGAATAGTGAATTTGGTCCGGAGTCTGGATATGAAAACTCTTCCAAATATTTCACTGAGAACTTTATTAAAACAATGAACAAATACGATTGGTTTTTCACAAAATATCTTAATGAGCTATACGATAATCAAACCCACTTCAATTTCAGGGACCACTGGGAACAATATCAATATATTCAAGTTGTTTTAACCGCTCCATTAATATTATTCAGGCTTCTACTTCCTACTTTAACGATAGTTGATTCAAAGGTTTCAAAAGGTGCACATTGCGCTACATATGAGGATTCGTTTTATGATGTTGAACCACAATTCCGTTTAAAAACTGATGGTACCATTGATGATGATTCTGATGATAAAGAAACTTTGAATCTATTTTCAAAGATTTATAACGCATACTCCAAATGTGTCACCATTATAATTGAGGAAGGTAATAAAGAAGGTATTTTCAAGTTGAATAAAACATTAAAAAACTGTTTTTCACCAGCAATTACACTTCTAAGTGATAACACATCAAATGAAGGTACAATGAATTACTTTATGAGTGATATATTCTTTAATTTCAAACCCTTGTTCAACATAATGATATCATTTGCCAACTTGAAAGAAGATGATAGTGCTGACTGGAAATCTTTGCCTGATATTAGTTTAATTTCATTTCAACATGAAACACAAGTTGAATATCCTTTCAATTTTATTCCAGGAATTGAAGTTGATACCATCCTAAGACCAGACGCTATAATTAAATACAATTATAAAAATATTCTAGTCCATCCATTTGAATTTAAAGGCATCACAAAGACTGATAATGATGCTGAATCTGTTAAAAATTTGAAGATAGATGGTGTGTCAGAAGATGTGACACAATTTATGAACGTCAAGTCATTCCAAAGTTGTTTGATTCAAGTGATCAGATATTTAACTCATGTAACAAGGTGGAACATCTCAACTTTAATTCATTTTCATTGTGGGCGAATCTATACTTGGGTGGTACAACTAGATTTAGGTCGTATTGATATTGAAGCTGATAATAGAAGAAGGCTAAGAAGCAGTGTTGGAGCTTTAGGAAAGCTAAGAAATGTAACTTTAGAAGATGTTAAAGATGATGCTGGTGTGGTAGTTGCCAAAAGGGTTCCAACTAAGATTAAGTTGTTTAATTTATCATTAGAAGATTTCACCAAAAAGAATGATATTACTCAATCAGCCAACGTCAAACAGAAACCAGTTAACCTCTTTATTCAAATACTAGTTCATCTCCATCAGTCTGTTAAAATTATTGAAACAAAAGGATTTGAAAAGGGAATGTATCAAGACTCAACTCAAAGAGATAAGACCAGAAAACTAATTGCTGTTGCAAGATCTTTAAGAAAACATGATCTCCCAGAGATGGTGTACGATTCCCCAGAACCATCACGCAGTCCATCTCCCCAAATGAAAACTCACCCAAATTCTGCGGGTTCTGATACATCAAATGACTCAAATAAACAGATTAAAAGACAGAAATTAGACCTGTCCAAACAAACCATTTCAACATCCACAGAGACACAGAATGCTTCAACTCTTTCAAAATCATCTATCAAAGAGACCAACTCTGGAAAACAGCAAACTGATGGTATGGAAGAAATCAATAAATACCAGAATTTAGACTTGAGATTGAAGCTGGTTATTCAAAATCCTGAAAGTTATGTTTCAAAAACTCTTGCTATTGTTGATGTTTTGAACAAATATAATATCACTTCACCACGAGAAGAACCAATTCCATTCAGTGAATATTACCAATTTAGAGGTTGCGTCATTGTTATTGATAAGGAAACACTAATTCAAAGAATGCATCCATCATGTCCTGAAAGTGAAGATATGATTCAAATAAAACAACGTCTGGATGATATAGAAGGGAGCACATCTGGTAACAGGATTCTTATCAAGTTTTTCAATATTGACTTGCACAAGACTATTTATTATCAGAAGTATAAACAGGTGGGTGATCTTGGATATGCCAATTTTGAAGAGTTTTTGAAAGCTGAGAAAGATAAATATAAGAATGAAATGAATACATTAATCAAACTCAACAACTCCAAATTCAAGTTAAGCATTCCAAAATTCTTTTTTGGAGGTGAAAACATCACCTTTGATTTCAGTAAAGATCACCTTTCCGATAAAATAGGATTTTACTTCTCGCAAGAGTATGTAGAACCAATAACATCGTGGAAAGAATGTTTGCCATTAAGTGATGAACTCATTAGAAAAGCACAAGACGATTGTGAACTAATTATCCGGGAACACCTTATTAGACATAATGATCTACAATTAACCAATATGGTGCTAACCAAAAATGGTGTTGTGTTTGTTGATTTTGGTCAAGCTGTCAATCTTAATCCAGCCTATAGTAAAAAAGTTATGGATTCTATAGTTCTGAAAGATAGAAAAATCATTCAAGATTTATTAGGAAGTCCTTATTAAGAGAATGAAGAGTAATTTCAAAAACGTATAGTTGTATATTATTGTGTTTTTTTGCTTTTAATACATATCTGATTTATTATCGCTACATTTAATTCAATTGTAAAAATAACTTGATATCTAGAATTCAGAGATTAAAGATTCTTTATCGTGAAGATTTGTTCAACATGTAATTCCATTTACTGAAAATCAAAATTCAAAAATCAAGTGGTTTCAGAGAAACAATGGCAAAGCAACTTTTTAAATTTGCGTCAATTAAGTAGCCAAAATATCAACTAAACGTTTTCTTTATGTTCTTCAATATTGCAGTGCCTGCATATAATTATATCATTTGAACAACCTCAAAAAATTGGTGGAAATGTGGATATTTCCTACAAACACGACGCTCAGGTAATTTTCTTTTGAAAATAATCAATGATTCATATTCATATGATTTAGTTAGAGAAACAAATTTGCTGCTCTTCTAACTTTGATTGATCACCATTTATTTGATTTTATAGGTAACCTTCTCCGATGAGAACTTTGCAAACTTCAAGATAAGATATCATTTTATATTATTCAACTGTTTGTTACCAATGATTCAAGATTAAATCAGTTGTTTGAAATATCAACACTGAATATCTTGATATATTTTTACTCTTGTTTCATTTAAACTAATCACCAACCACGGTCCACGTACACAACAAATATGTTATGACTGCCTAAAAATCAACATGTGTTCAAAATATGGTGACACAACCTCATTATCTAACCTAACTCTATTAATTAATCTATAATTAGCAAGTTCAAATCAAAAAAATCAAGAATAGATCAACTCAAACAATAATCTGAAAGAGTTATTTTAAACTGTAGGTTCCTGAAATTCCTGCTAAAACTTCAATCAATTTCCTTTTTATTTCAACCTTACAGGTATTGGGAAAATTGAAAAACTCATGTCACTAAAGTTGCCAGTCATAAAAACCCAAAATCCAGCAGAAGTCTAGATCGTTTTTATATAAACAATGATCTCAAAAACCAAAACCAACCTATGAAGTGAGTGGAGCACCCACCACTAAATTAGTTTCAAACTCAACTTCCAATTAGACCAGAACAGTTCCGGTTTCAACCTCACATCTATCATGATTAAAATATCAAAAAACAACCTGATAAACAGGTTGCTAAACAGTCCGTATGGTACCAAAAAATAAACCAAAATGCAACGACTTTTTAATGAATCTTATATCAACCTTTTAATAAGAATCAAAGTAATTGGTCAGTTTGCCAGTAGGACTTCTAAGGATTTGAGCAAGAGCACTTGTTGTAAAGATAAACTTCAATCCCAATTAGATCAACCAATACCTCATCTCAGGCTCACTTCCTTAAATACGATTTACCTAATGAATAAATCACCAAAATTGTAACAGAAGACATTAATCAAGAAATTGATGATTTCACAAACTTCTATTCAATTCTATTCACAGGAAGTAATAAACTGGGTATCGACGCCTTTCTTCAATTTACCAAACCTTCAATCAAACGGGCTTTTGCAATTGCTCTTCAGTCTCTTAATAAGCACTTCCTAATGAATCTTGTTTCTATCTTCAACTATAGAATCCATAACTTCCTGATCAATAAGCTGGACCAACATTCACAGCTTGACGGATCTGAACTGAAATTTGATCAATTGATTCTTTTTTCTTTCATTTCACTTAATTCATTTTTGTTTTCATTTTATTGGTCGGTGGCGCCGTTATTTTTTTTAGTCGATAAGTCTAGTTGTGTTTGTGTATATAATAGAGAGGAATTATACAAGTCATTTACTTCATACAAATAGCGATCAGAACATGAGAAGCGACCAAGAGAACTCTCTGAACTCTGCTGCTTCCTCTTTGCGAACAAGAAGAATGCTTCATGATAACACTCCTCCTAATCACAGTTCAGAAATGGATGTTGAATCTGATACTGAAG
Organism: Phaffomyces orbus; assembly: GCA_003708145.3. NCBI lineage: Eukaryota > Fungi > Ascomycota > Saccharomycetes > Phaffomycetales > Phaffomycetaceae > Phaffomyces > Phaffomyces orbus. The sequence goes on from PPNK03000004.1 coordinate 297,325, forward strand.
AATACGAAATTCGTTCAAGGTTAAGAAACCAAAGATTTAATAGCACTGCACATTTGAACCCAGAAGAAAGTCCCATTGACAAACTACCCCCAGAAGTTCTATTGCTAATCTTCTCTCTGGTCAGAAATAAAACTGAACTACTTCCATTATTAACAGTTTGCAAAAGGTGGGGTGATTTGATTGTCGAATTGTTGTGGTATAGACCTTCTTTATCAAGCGCAAAGACTAAACCACGTATAACAAAAGTCATGAAATTGAACAGAAATGAAACTTATTGGGATTATAGAAGTTATATACGTCGTTTAAATCTCTCATTTATATTTGAAGTTGTTGATGATGATTTTCTATACTTGTTTGAAGGTTGCCAGAATTTAGAAAGATTAACTCTAGTCAATTGTACAAAAGTTTCTTCACTTCCAATAATCAGAATATTACAAGGTTGTTCAAAACTTCAATCAATAGACATGACTGCTTTGAAAGATATCCATGATACTATATTCCATGCTTTAGCTGATAATTGTCCAAGACTTCAAGGTATTTATGCACCAGGTTGTCCAGGTATATCAAATAGTGTCATTCTCAAGGTTGCAGATAAATGTCACTTATTGAAAAGAGTTAAAATAACTGATAATTCAAATATTAACGATGATGGTCTAATCTTACTAACTGAAAAATGTAAATCATTAATTGAAGTTGATATTAATAATTGTCCAAATCTAACTGATGAATCATTGAAAACAATTTTTGCAAATTTATCACATTTAAGAGAACTAAAAGTTTCACAAAATCAAAATATTTCTGATAATGTTTTATTAGATTTGAATGAAAATTTTATACTTGATAGATTAAGAATACTCGACTTATCTTCATGTCCAAGAATAACAGATAGATTAGTCGAAAGAATGATTTTCTTTGCTCCCAGGTTAAGAAATGTTGTTTTATCAAAGTGTACAAACTTAACAGATTCTTCATTAAGAGCTCTAGCTACTTTAGGAAGAAATTTACATTATATCCATTTGGGTCATTGTATGCATATAACCGATGTTGGTGCAACTACTTTAATTAGCAACTGCCATCGTTTACAATATATTGATTTTGCATGTTGCACTCAATTAACAGATGCAACTTTATTGGAGTTGGCAACATTACCAAGATTAAGGAGAATTGGTTTAGTTAAATGTTTTAATATCACTGATGCTGGTTTATTAGATTTTATCAAACGTCGTGGAACTGGTGATACCTTAGAAAGAGTTCACTTGTCATATTGTACTAAACTAACAAGATTTCCAATCTATCAACTATTATTATCATGTCCAAGACTAACTCATCTATCCTTAACAGGTATTAGTTCGTTCTTGAAACCATGGATCACTCGATATTGTCGTTCTCCACCATCTGATTTCAATGAACAACAAAGAAATGCATTCTGTGTATTTTCTGGTGATGGTGTTAATCAATTAAGAGGGTATTTTAGTCATATACCAATTAATGAGGAAGGTTCTGATTTTTTGGTTCCTGATGATGAAGATGATGATGAAAACCAAGAAATTGTATTTGGTCCTCCAAGAGTAGATCAAATTAATGGTGCTAATTTTGAAAGAATCTATGAACTTTTTAGACAATTTGGTGCCGAAGATTTTCTTGCAGAAACTTACCAACAATTTCAAGGTACTTTGAGAGCTGCTCCATTACCAGGTAATGCTCCAATAATCCCACAAAATGCTCAAATGAATGATAATAATAATAATAATGATAATAGTAATAACAATAGAGGTTTAACCAATAATACAGATGAAATGAACAGACTTTTCCAACAACAACAGTTAATGCAACAAATTTATCTTCAACAAAGATTACAACAACAGCAGTTATTACAACAACAACAGTTTCAACAATTGCAATTTCAACAACATCAACAATTCAATAATAATATCAATAATAACGCCAATAATTCAAATCAGAGAAATAACGATGGTGGTGTAACTTTTGTCAATCCACCTAATCAATTGAATGTGGATTTAGGTACCGATCTTCAAGTTGATGATATAGAAGATGAAGCACTTGGAGGTTGAGGCTTAATGATTGATGCTACAGTTCTAATATCGCAACGTTTTCAAGTTAATTAACTGATATAGAGTAGAGAATATCTAGATGATCAGTTTAAATGAATTATGACCTTTTTACTTAATGAAGATAGATGTAGTTAGTTACCAATATCTGATGTCGTTGACATTCACAAGTTTTGTCATAAAAATTATAAACTCAAACAGATGAGATATTGATAAAGCACATCGAATAGCACATCTTGAATTTAGTCATAGAGATAAAGAGCTTGAGAAGGTAAATGTGTCTTTACAACAGAGAATTGGGCTAAACGTCAATGTATCTATATAGACAACTCATTGGATACACCATTTGGATGGTTTAATTCCCAACTATCGATCCATGAACTTATTCTATGAACATTTGTATCAATTTGATCAATATTATTACTTTCTAAAACGACGACAATTTCCGCATCATAAGCTTCCCTGGCTTCATTCAGCACAACTTCCATGATTTCACAATCAATGTTCTCATCGATTTTAGATTGTGAATAACCTCTTTTTTGTAATCTTTCATACAAGACATCGTTATTCGTAGTTAACACCACGACTAAATCGATCAATCTTTCAGGGAATAAATCATTGGAATGCCAATCAATCAATTTCCCACCTTCTCTCAAAACAGGCTCTAATGCATCCAGTAATTTATCTTCATCAACGATATGAGAATTTCTTTCTTTATCAAATCCATCATAACAGGAATTATCTCTTGCAAACTCAGTGATGTTGATGTGTTGCAACGCTGGAAGTTCCTGCACGAGCTGCGTGCAATGAGATGTCTTCCCACAGCCTGGGGTCCCCGTGATGATGATGTTAGGGAGCTTTCTGATGGACATTCTTGATACACTTATAAGTAAAAATTCTCGAAAGAAAAAAAAACACACACAAATACTTAGAGAAAACATTATAGCAAAATGAGTGAGTTTGATGATGATAACAACGTATCAAGACACATTACTGACCAATCTGAGTAGCAACTTGGGAAGCAGATAAAGATATAACAAAAAGAACGGACTTGACATCTCAACTAGGAAGATCACATACTCCATTACAAGGAGCATTGATCAATTCACCATCAGTGATACATCATGATGTTAATACACCACCACCTGGGTTGTTCTCTGTGGAGACACAGGATAATAAGAATAGCAATGATGCTGATGAGAGCAGGGAGCTCATAGCGATAGACCGTTATGGATTGAATGGATTACTCCCAGTGTTGAAATTAGATCATCACCAACACAGTGTTGTTATTGGAACAGACTTGAACGTGTTAGGTTTGAATATGAGTGAAGAATATGTTGATGTAAAGCTATCTAGGGTGTTTGCGTCACCGTGGATTGAAACATCTAGAAGTGAAGTTGAACCTGTTTATCAAAATGATATTAAAAAGATTGAGATAAATCAAGACATAAATTCGATGCAGAATAAAATGAGCTTTTTCACTGATGAAACGTTGTTTTTCATCTTCTACACCAAAGTGAAAGACATTTTACAAGAGATCTCCTCAAGAGAGTTGATGAATAGAAACTGGAGGTATCATAAAGAATTACAAGTTTGGCTGACTAAAGACTCATCAGTTGAACCAATTCAGATCTCAAATAATGCTGAAAAGGGATTGTATATATTCTTTGACCCTCATAGCTGGGAGAAGATAAAGAAGGAATTTATCTTGAGTTATCAGTCTATAATGTCGTGAGTGAATGATAGTACAAAAGATATAATTTTTGAGTTGTGTGAGTGTTTATAATTTTATTCCTATTGGATCTATATGGACTAATATTAGATTCATATCAGTTATACAATGCCTAAACCTTTGATGTAGATTGGTGTGAATGATACAAATCCGATCTTCTACAGACAAAATAGTACAATTTTTACACTTAAGGTTTAATAATTAAATCCTTTATTGATTCCGAGTTTCAGTTAGTTTCAGTCTACTGACTCTGCTCATTTTGGCTGCAATTACATCTGTTTCACAGTAGTTTGTAGAATCCGTTTTCTATACGAGATGAGTAGTTAAACTCGTTTAAAAAGAAGATCTGCTGACATAAAAAATTAAATCGAATGATGAGAATTCAGGAAATCTCATAAATAATTTGAAATAAAACCAATTTCTTCATTCTAATATCGATCTTCTACGTCCCTCATTCAAGACTTAAAAGTGCATCCTATAAGTTTGTCAAATTTTACAGAGTTTCAGTTGAAATTAATCCTTTGAATTCATAATTACAAAAGATTCACTTTGATATATACATTAGATCAAACATGTCACATTACGAAGTCATCGTCGTTGGAGCAGGTGTCGTCGGTCCAGCCGTTTCCACAGGTCTTGCCAGACAGGGTCGCAAAGTGTTGCTTATAGAAAGGGATTGGAGAGAACCAGATAGAATAGTTGGTGAATTAATGCAACCTGCTGGGTTAAGAGCTTTAAGATCTTTAGGTTTGGTTCAAGCTATTAATAACATTGAAGCCACTCCTGCTACTGGGTATACTATTTTCTATGAAGGTGAAAAAGTCTCTATTCCTTATTCAAGTAAAGCGGATGTTGCACCAATTGAGAAAATTGAAAGTTGTGTATTTGATGGTAATGATCAAGTTCTTGATGATTCAACGTTATCAAGAGCCGATTATGAAGAGGATGAATTTGAAAGAGGTGTTTCATTTGAACATGGTAAATTCATTACAAATTTAAGAAATATTGCCAAAAATGAAGAAAATATAACAACTTTAGAAGGTAATGTTACTGAATTAATTTCAGATAATGGGATTAAAGGTGTTATCGTTAAGACTGGTGAAGAGAAAGATAAAGTTGAAAAAATTTATGGGGATTTAACTATAGTTTGTGATGGTATTTTTTCAAGATTTAGAAAAACGTTATCAGAAGATAATGTACCAACTGTTGGATCCCATTTCATTGCATTAAAATTGAAAAATGCAGACATGCCAGTTAAATATACTGGCCATGTTATTTTAGGTTCCCAATTTGCTCCCGTTTTAGTGTATCAAATAACACCAACAGAAACAAGAGTTTTATGTGCTTATAATTCAAGTAAATTACCTAGAGATGTTAAAGGATATCTAAAGACCACAGTTTTACCAAATTTACCTAAAAGTCTTCACGAATCCTTTTCCAATGCTTTACAAGATCCAATCAAGACACATCCAAACTCATATTTACCAGCTAAAACAAATGATGTTGAAGGTTTGTTAATTTTAGGTGATGCGTTGAATATGAGACATCCATTAACTGGAGGAGGTATGACAGTTGGATTGAACGATGCAGTATTAATCACGAAGATGCTTTCAAACGTCCCCAAGTTATCAGATCGTCCAAAAGTTTTAGAAACTCTATTAGATTTCCATCATGAAAGAAAGAATTTAAGTAGTGTTATAAATACATTATCAGTTGCGTTATTTGCGTTATTTGCAGCAGACAGTACGGACTTGGAAGTTCTACAAAGAGGTTGTTTCCAGTATTTCCAAAGAGGTGGAGATTGTGTTAATATCCCAGTTGGGTTCTTGAGTGGATTAATCCCTAAACCATTCTTATTGACTTGGGTTTTCTTCAAAGTTGCGTTTTATTCAATTTACGTCAATTTTGGGCATAACGGATTTTTTTTTTTACCACTTTCATTGATTCAAATCTTCACTGTGTTGTTCACTGCAGCTAAAGTGTTTACACCATATTTAATCTCTGAATACTTTGCATAGAATTTTTTATAGTAAATTAAATAAATTTGTATAGAGAAAAAGCGTCCCCGAACAGCTTTTAATAATCATGAAAAAAAGTGTTTCAATTGGCTTAAAAAAAATCAATTCTTTACAAGTAAGTTAACTAAACCAGAAATATACATAAGAAATGGAGAAACCACTATGGTACAGATGGGCTAGAGTTTATGCAACAGGAGCAGCGATCGTGATGACCGGTGCTCTTCTGTTCAAATACACAACACCAACAGAAGAGGAATTAATATCCAAATTATCACCAGAGTTACGACTTCAATATGAAAGAGAAAAAGGATTAAGACGTAAAGAACAAGAAGAACTGATAAAGATTGTCAAACAGACTGCTGCATCGAATGATCCGATCTGGAAGACCGGTGCTATCAAGTCACCATGGGATGTTGATAACGAAAGAGTGAATTTGAAGGAAAAATATGAACGTGAATTGAGTGAACAAAATCAATTGAATGAGATTGAAAAAGTTAGACAACAATTGGATATTGCACAGGCTAAAACAAGACAAGAGACTGATGAGAAGTTGAAGAATAGAACCTGGTTTTCCTGGAGATGAGATGAGAAGCAAACATTTTGTATATTAGAGAGATATGATAATAACGGATATATCTGAGTTGGTTAATGATATCCCAAAAGTTATTTATTTGTACATAGTTTAAACAATAAAACAATAAAATGATATTACGGCAAGGTCTATATTTTGTTCATTAAATTGGTTCATACATATATCATGTAAATGAATATAACACACCTCTTGTATATATATACACATCTCTCATCTCCCTGGCCAGGCCAATCTACCTTCTTTAGTGAATGAAGAGAAGACGCTGGACGCATTGGCAAATGCACTTGAAGTCAACCCACCAGTTGAATTGTTTTCTTGATTGGCTGCGTCAACTGCATCAACGATATTCTTAACATTGGTTTCTATAACCATTCCACCTTGTACTATTTCTTCTAAAACGGTTTGTAGTACTTGCCATCCAAACACTAGATCAATTTCACGAACGTTTTCAAAACATTTATCTAAACTTTGAACGAATACTTGGATTAAATCTAAGATACCTAATTCACTTTCTTGATCATCAACGATGAATACGAAATATAAAGTGGCATATTGTCTGTAAATGACTTTTATATCGTCTATGCCCTCCAATAGGGGTGGTGGTGTAAGAAACGAGGACTGGTATGATTGTCTTTGATGAACTAATTGATAAACCTGACGCAGTAGTTCCATCTGTGTTTCAACGTCCTTGTGTTACTGAGTTAATAAATTTGCTATTTCATATTATCTTTAGTGTACGTATGCACTTACCACTGGAGTGTAGAACTTCATAAGACGTGGGAGACTGTCATTGTTGAATATCAGCACGGAATGGATCATGGATATATTTCCCTGATTGATTATGAATTAAATGTCTGTTTGTGTTTGTGTGAAGTAAATTAATTCGGAATGCATTTATTTTAAACTGATTATATGATTATTGTGTAAATGTCGTTTGATAGAAGAAGTTATGAGGAGATTCTAGGAGAAGAAACTGAGGTCATCACAGCTCAACGATTGATTTGGCTTCTTCGAAGTGTTGGACCGAAATTAGATTATGTTTTAGGTCGATGCAAAGATAAGTGGAAGGACTTGCTATCAAGTTTGATGGCAGCCGTTGCTACATCAAATCAGAGCAGTGGTATTATGCAAACAACGTTAGAGTTGGATCTGTTAGGGAGAGAGATGTTTGAGTTGTTAACGTGCACAATTCACTCACCAGACTTCAATTACAGTGAAATAGCGAATAGTTTTGAAAGAGAAGTCCAGGCAGATGAGATGGAATTCTTAGGAAAGATAGTGGAACATCCCCAGTTTGTTTCTAGTTGCTTTGAGATGCTCAAGACAGCTGACAGACTTGAGAATTCTATACTAGACCAGTTTACCGGAATGATTGACAGATCAAAGAATGTATTATTAGAGGACATCAAAAGGCTTTCGATAGCGGACTGATAAGAATGTATCAAGAGTTGCCTAATTTAATAATGAAAATATATTTATTTATTTACGGTACAATCCATGTAAAATCTATATAAAATGTTTATCTATAACTTGCTCTTAACTTCATCATACTCAGCAATCGCCTCTAATTCAACTTTCAAGTCTGGATTTGGGAAACCAACAACGATGCAACTTCTTGCTGGTTGATGAGTGAAATGTTTGGCGTAAATCTCATTGACTGCACCAGCGTATTTACGGTCACTGATCAACAATAACACTTTCAACACTTTGTCAATAGATGAACCAGATTGCAATAAGACGTGTTTCAAGTTTTCAATGGCATTTTCAGTCTGTGATTCAACGTCTTGTGGGATCACATCAGTTTTAGGATCACTGCCTATGGCACCAGAAGTGAAGACAGTTCCTTTAGACTTGAAAGCTGGAGAGAGCAGCTTGTTTCCCGCGCGGTTAATCTGTTCCCAAGTGACTTTCTCAGGCATTTTTTTAATGGAGATTTCTAGTGGGACTTTAATGGAGATTTTTAAGAGTTGAACAACTTTATACGATATTTTCAATTCCGAGGGCTCACTAAATCACAAAGATAAATTTATCGTGTTTATTCTTTCAATTTATTTATACAGTTTAAATATAACTTACAAGTCCTTTGTGCTCTTTCAACTTGCTCGTCGCAGGCACCATAGGGCTAAAATGACACACCTTTCCAAATCTAAAAGGAAGAACGAAAAGGAAAACTATCCAGACGACCATCACCATATACACAATCAAAGGCTCAAACAGAAGAAAGCAAAATATCAATTCAACCCAAGTAATGCTTTAATTTCATCAACCCCTTTAAAAGTCATAAATATAGACTCAAATCTTCCTATAAACAACAATACCACTGACGATCATGCACTTCTAGACACTCCAAATAAGAATCTTGATCCCATAATAGACATCCCAAGTTCAGAAGATCATGTTTATTGGGCTCCAACTCCAGGAAACAATCCAATTTTCAAAATCAACTCTAATAAACTCCCCTCATCTCCAATTGCTGAAAATATATCAATCAATCCAATAATCTCCCTACCACAAAAATATTCTACTTTTAATTATGATAATCTTGCATCTCAAAAATCTCCAGAGATTAAAAAAATCCCATCAACTACTAGAAAACATAATATCAATCATTCTTTTTCCACATCAACTAAGAAATTGTTCTCTTTCAAGTCTTTCAAATCACATTTGACAACACCAATCTCTGCAAAATCAGGAAAACTGAAAGATATTGCAAGTTTGATAAATACAGTTGAAACCGAATTTGGCTCAAAATCAACAAAATCAATCTTCAATACACCTTCAACTAAAGATGATTACACTCCATCCAAGCCAAATGAAAATAATGAAGAAGTTATCAAACATCGTCCAAATCCTAAATCTGAAGATTCTAGTGACGTTTTCGATGATAGTGAAGAATTTTTAGATGATCTGGATAAAGTATTAGATAGAAGAACTCAAAGTTTACCAACAAAAGTTGCTCCAAACACCAAAGAACACTCAATCAAAACAGAATCATTACCTATGAACTTATGTGAGAAGAATATCAATTCAAAAAGTACTGATAGCTTGGAATCTGTCACTTTTAGGCTAAGTCAAAATAAAATCACATCTCAAGACAGTTTACCAATCTCTAAGCTAATACCTACAGTTACTAAAACAAAAGATAATGTTATTGATGATATCACATTCGACAGTGATTTTGATGATTTTGATGATTTTGATGATGATGATGATGAGTTAGATCAACTTATTAATAAAAAACTAAAACCTCAAGTGGAAAACCCTTCTTTATTGAAAAGTAGTGCTAAAATGACCACCCAAGAAAAAAATATCAGAACTGTTGACATTGCTGGTCAAATGCTTTTCAAACAAGATATTGATGGAACTGATACAAAAATCTCAAAATCTTTTAAATCATCTGAAGTAGATCAAACGAAAAGTGCATTTCATAGAGAAAACGTCCATCGATTCCATATAACAAAGATAATAGAATCAAACTTCCAATCAAATGGTAGAAAAATCCCACAAAAGATCTTACAAGTAATTGATTACACTAAAACTTCACAAAATATTATCATTAGAGATATGTGGTTAAACCTAGATATTGAAATTGGTGATGTTATTAATGTCATTGGTGAAAATTTTAAATTATTAGATAGAGATTCTGATAACATGTTAATTTGGAATCCTGATATTCTATTATCTGCTACTTTAATTGGTGATACAATTAATTGTCCAAGACGGTCTGTATTGAAATCTAAACTAGATGCTAGAGGTGAATACAGTTTGGTACTGATTGTTGGTGAAATAGTTCATGTTATTTTTCAAACCGTTTTGAAAGAAGGTGATTCATCAAAAAAATTTATGAATGATAAATTAGAAGAAGAATTAGATCAAAATCTATTAACAATTTTATCAATCAATGAGACTAAAGAAACCGTTAGAGAACAAGTCAAAAATCATTTACCATATATTCATACGTTCTTTGTTCAATATGCTAAAAGAACACCAAATATTGCATCATCTATCAAAACATCAAACAAATCAAACAAATCTTTATTCGCTGCAAGTAACATTATTGATATTGAGGAAAACATTTGGTCCCCAGTTTATGGTATTAGAGGTTTAATCGATGTTACTATTGAAGCGTCTTTGAAAAATGATACCAGAGATGGTAAATTTATCGTTCCTATGGAATTGAAATCTGGAGTCAAAAGGATCGAACATGAAGTGCAAACAGCATTATACACATTGCTGATGAAAGATAGATATGATTTAGATATTAATTTCTTTATGCTTGTTTATACAAAATTAAAAGAAACAACAAAACATGAAATCAATAAATATCAATTAAAAGATTTAGTTGTCGCAAGAAACAAATTATCTGCTTTTTTAAAAGAAGGTGTTAGAAAATTACCTCCTTTAAAAGGTGACTCAACTTGTGATAAATGTTTTTACATTGACGAATGTATGACAATCAATAAATTAATGGAAGATGGTGATAGTGAAACAAGCAATCTTATTGGTGATAGATATAACCAAATCACAGGACATTTGAATAAAGTTATCTATAAAGAATTTTACGATTATTGGGAAGATTTAATCACTAAAGAAGAAGCTACTTTAAACTTATTGAAAAAAGAGTTATTTCTTATCGATAGTGAAACTCGTGAAAAATCAAGTGGTAAATGTATTAGTAACTTGATTCTACACTCTTCAGATGATGTTGATTCTGATGGAAAATTCATTTATACGTTTACAAGAAAAAATGACTCTCAATTCAAATCGTTGAATGGAATTCAAATTTCAAAATATGATAGAATTATGATTAGTGATGAAGCTGGTCATTTCGCTCTTTGTCAAGGTACTGTTTTAGCAATCAGATCAGATTATGTTAAGATTGAAACAACAAGGAGATTGAAAAATCATAACTTGAAAAAATCTGATTTTAATTTAAGAAATAATCAAACTTTTGAAACAGTGTTGAAACCTTTACAAAATTCACAAAATGTCGATCATTCAATTACTTATAGAATTGATAAAGATGAAATGTTTCATGGTATGAAATTAGCAAGATACAATTTATTAAACCTTTTTTTACCAAATGGTGATAAGACAAGAAGATCATTAATCGTTGATGGTATTAAACCAAAGTTCAAATCAAAACCTCTTAATTATAAATTGGATGATAATCATACATTTAATTGTGATCAAATCCAAGCTTTTGATAAAGTCCTATCAGCAGAGAATTACTCATTATTATTAGGTATGCCAGGTACTGGTAAAACTACAGTGATTGCTCAACTTATTAGATATTTGGTTCAAAATGGTAAATCAGTCCTGTTAACTTCATATACTCATTCAGCTGTTGATAATATTTTAATCAAGATTAAAGACGATGACATTGGAATATTAAGACTTGGTTCAGTTTCTAGAATTCATCCAGAAGTTCAAAAATTTTCACCTTTATTAAAAGATATTAAAACACTTGATGATTTGAATGACACTTACTTGAAACCTTCTGTTGTGGCAACTACATGTTTAGGTATTTCAGATTGGATTTTCAATAGAAAACATTTTGATTATTGTATAGTTGATGAATCTTCACAAGTTTCAATGCCTGTTTGTCTTGGTCCATTAGCATTATGCGATAAATTCATTTTAGTTGGTGATCATTATCAATTACCACCATTAGTTAAAAACCCAGAAGCTAAAGGTTTATCAAAAAGTTTATTCAAACACTTGAGTGATCTTCATCCAGAATCAGTTGTTGAATTAACTCATCAATATAGAATGTGTAGTGATATTATGTCATTAACAAACACTATCATTTATGAAGGTCGTTTAAAATGTGGTTCTGAAGAAGTTGCAAATCAAAGTTTATTGATTCCAAATATTGAAAATTTGGATCCATTTCTTGATGCCGAATATGCTAAAGATTCAAACAATGGACCAAATTGGATGCAAACTGTTCTTGATCCTAAAGAAAAAGTTATGTTCCTTAATCATGATCAAGTTGAAGGTTGCTTTGAACTATCAAATAAAGAAAACATTCAAAATCCAAAAGAAGCTGAATTAATTCGTCAAATAGTTGAAGCTATGATTTTATGTGGAATCAAAGAATCTCAAATTGGTGTCATGTCATTTTATAGAGCACAGCTTAGATTATTTCATAAGATTTTCAATGGTCGCCCTGGGATTGAAAGATTAACCGCTGATCAATTTCAAGGTCGTGATAAAGATTGTGTTATTATTTCATTAGTAAAATCAAACGATTCAAAAGATCCAGGGTCTCTATTAAAAGAATGGAGAAGAGTTAACGTTGCAATAACAAGAGCAAGATCCAAGTTGATTATTGTTGGTTCAAAATCAACGTTACAAAGTTTGAAAACGATTGATGCATTTATGAACATTTTAGCATCAAGAGGTTGGTTCTATAATCTACCAATTGAAGCTGATCTATACTATAAATCACTAGAGACTCCTTTAATTGATCCTCTTTTTACGAAAAGTTCAAAGAAGAGTACGTCCACTAAATCTATTTTAAATTCAAAAGTATTGAATGATAAGCCATTAACTCGTGAAATTGGTTTAGAAATGGGACTTTGAATTTAAGTTTTTCACATACACTTAATTCACTTTAGATGAGTGATTTTAAGTAATAATTACTGTTATATTTATTACTCTGCATTATAAGCATGTCATTATAAATAGATATATGTTTATACAATTAAATCTCCAAGTAAGCAATTAGGCTAAATCAAATCCAGCTTCTGCATTAATAGCATATAATAATTTCTCTTTCAATAGTTGTTTATCTCTATAGTTTGGAATACTTAATAAATTAACACATGTTGCTGAAGTTGGTAATCTATTCAGTTGAGATCCAGCATTTCTTATACCAAATTTGGGGGTTAATGCTTTAAACCCTAATAAAGGAGCTTTTGGAACTGAAGTAACAAATTTAACAAATTGGAATTTATCTTGACTTGACATCTCTTCAACGATTTCCCATAAATATTTGATCGTTAAATCAGTTTCTTCAAATCCCCCATACACGATACTTTCTTTCAAATCTTGAACATCAATTTCATTTTCACCAGATATTAAAAGTTGTAATTCATATGGATTAAACATTGTTAGCCATTCTTTTGAAATCATTTCATATAAACCACTTAAGAAATAGTTTGATTGTAAATTCATCATTTTATTAAGTTTGTAATTAGAAACTTCATGAGTAAATTTTAAACGATTTGACATATTAACTGAAGTTACTGAACCATTCGGAATCAAATCAATGGAAATTGTTTTATCACCAACTTTTTCATCAAGTGAAAAAGTTAGACCAAGGGAGTTTAGTTCATCTTCTGGTAATTGTAATAATTTAACCAAATTTGAATGCAATTCTTCATCCATAGATTTTAAATCATCAAATGAATTTTTAAAGTTTGAATTCAATTTCATGAGGAAAAAACTTGCAAAATTCATATCAACTAATACCGTGTCATATAAACATTTGCCAACAATTTTACCAAAAAATTTGATATAATTTAATTTTTCTAACTGTTCATTGCTATTAATCCTATTACGATATTCAATGGCAATTTTGGGGTTTGGATATAATTCATGTTGAGAATTCTCAACAAAAAAATCTTTGCTTATAGCGTCTTTTACGACGCTGGTTAAAAATTCTTTTGTTAAACCACCGCCATCAATACCTTCTTCCCGACCATGTTCATTGAAAAACTCGATTTTTAATGGTTTTTTAAGCCCTGAACCAATTTTATTAAAGCTTTCAAATGCATCTTCTAGTAAATGCTCTCTTCTAATATCTGCTTTTTCTGGTTTAGCTCCCATGGAATCAGAAAATGGATTGAAAAAACCACCAACCAACTGTGTTGTTTTTTCTTTATCCAGCTGAATTAAAATTTGGAAAATTTCAACTCTTTTATCAAATGGAATAAAAAATGGAGTCTTCATGAAAATCTCTAATTTCGCTTGACTTGGGGCGTCGATACCTGGAAAAAATTCATTTTTATCATTTAAATCAATATCTTCATCTTCATCATCTGAATGATAATTGACTCTAGCATTTCTGAAATCCTCATTACGAGCAATTAATGAAACTAGATCAGTGGTATCTAAACCTTCCAATAACCAAATATTTTTATCTAATACATTGATTCTTGAGTTTTTCAAATAGATTTGATTCAAAACATTGATTGATAGCCTTTTCAGTCTGTAAAACTTTGGATTGATATTTTTGAAATTTATAATCTTTGAATTATTCCAAATTATGTTGAAGACAAATCTTTTCAAGAAAAGTGATAATTTTTCAAATTTTTTAATTGTGAAGTTATAATCTTTGAATATTTCAAAATCATTGGATGTTATTAAACGATATTGTAGTAGCTGTAAAAAAATAGGTAGATCATAGATCAAAAACTGAATTCCATTGACGAAGGTCTCTTGTATGAACTCATCAGAGATAACGAAAAAAGAACTTTCCTTTATGCTTAAAATCTTATTGAATATGTCATTGGCTAGAATTGACTCTAATAAAGGCTCAAAATTTCTTGGGATTAAATGAATGATTAAATTGGATTTCATTGAAGGTTTTAAATTTATTAGACTTCCATATAATACTGAAGCTTGATGTGGGTCAAGTAACTTAGAAGCAGTAGTAATAAATTCCGAACTGTACAAAGCGTCAATTGTAGAACTTAACTCATCAGTGATTATTTCAATTTTCCTTCCTTGATCATTTTCATTGCCTTCTTCATCTAGTTCTAAATTTTCTGACTGGAAATACCGTTCATCTTTGGTCATCAAAGCAACATGAATAGAAGAAATGACGTTTGAAAGTGATATGATGACATCCTCTGAATATTTCTTTTTCTTTGATACTAAATTGAATAATAAAACAAGTGCTTGTTTACTTGATAAGAAGTCAAAATCATGAACTTTTGAAACCAATGAATAATTTATTTCAGAGAACTTAGTTTTAGTAATGGTTGTAGACGAGATAAGCTGAATGTAATTGATTGGCTCATTGAATGAGTAGATATGAACAGTTTGTAGAAGTTGGGTAATATCAACAACTTCATAAAGTTTGGTGATAAATGTCGATAAAACCGGTATTATTTGAAGAATGTCTCTCGAGATGACTCTAGGTTGAATTAATTGAACAATGTGGAGTAGATGTTGTAAACAATCAATATCACTTGAATCCAAATCAAATGAATTCAATGAATTGATGACCGTTTTGAAAAGTCCATCGATGTTGAATTGAGTGATTAAATCTATATTAGTTTTTGAGAAAACTTCATCAATTTGTTTGATTTGAATCAATTTTGAATTATTATGTTTGAAGATATGAGAGTAAAAAGAATTGAATCCAAATAACGACTGATTAAGGTTATCAGTCAGTATCCAATTGCCACTTGAATCGACTCTAAATGAGTAAAGATCATTGTATCTCTTAATTGATTTCTGGATCACACCAACTTGTTTCTCTAATAATCTCTCTTGTTCTCTTTTTGCACGATTTCTTTGAGTCTGCTGCAATATTAAAGCTCTGCTATTCTTGAAACCACCTCCCAAGTTGACAGATCTCTTCTTTAGCTGACCGTTGAAGACTACCATTCTTGGTGGCACTATTATTAATGGAAGAGTGAGATGAAGATTGTCTTAATTCTTGAGATTTTTAGCAGGAAAAAGCACTAACTGGCACTAAAACGACGGTTTATATATGATTTTCGTACCAATATCAGCAAAGTTGGACTTTTAAGTCTTCTTTGTCGCAGAGTTTCTTTATCTGATAAATACTTGTTAAAATATGACGTTATCAAAATAAAATACCAAAATACCCACAAATGAAAAACACACAAAAATCAAATCTGTCTTTTCAAAGTTTTTTTCAATCTGTTTGACCTATAGCAAGGAAACTCTCATTTTTGCTGTTTATCAGGTGTTATACTTGGCTTTCTTCATTTTCAATACTGCTGGTACACTTTTTCCAGATTTAACTGTTCAAAAGTGACATCTTTGGTTGTCAGTTATTAATAGGTTTCACATTTGCATACATATTCAATTTATAAACGAAATAAGGCGCTTTTTAGGTATACAAAGAATCACAAATTTCACACAAGCAACACACTCTCCACTCAGATGCCTCAAATTCCTGGCTCTCTGCCTTTTTTTCTGGTACTGGTCTCAGATATCATTCACGCATCCCCCATTCCCCAGGAACACTACAAGACAACCCATCCAATTGGGCAGCCAGCCACAGAAAATGATTTATTAGAGCTATTTATGGTCTTAGTTGCTATCATGTTCGTGCTTGCATTTCTCATGCTGATCTTAGGTGTTTTTTTCTTAGTGAGGTATCTTTTTAATAGGACCAGATCAGTTAGATTAGATCATTCAGAACCTGGTTCATTAGATGACGAGTTTGAAGTACAAGAAAGATTAGCTGAGTTATCCACCAACGAGCAGAATCTTTACAGAACAGGACAAGAATATATCAAATCAAATCCACCGTTTAATGAGCAATTAATGTTATCAAATCATCTATTAATCCAAGAGAAAGGTATTGAAGCTTGGGAGTTCATACCTGATATTAACCTAGAAAACAATGCCATCTATATCAATAACAAAACCGAGCTGAATTTTAACAATTACGATTATCAATGCTCGATTCAAACAAACTTGCCAATAACAAAGATCAATGATGTTTACTATTATGAAGCAAAACTGTACAACTATGACTCCGACTCAATTGTTTCAATTGGTTTATCAACAAAACCGTATCCTTTTTTCAGGTTGCCAGGAAGACATTTATATTCTGTATCATATGATTCAAATGGGTCTAGAAGAGTGAATAATTCATTTAAACTTACAGAAACTGAAAGCACAGTCTTCCCTCAATTACAAAAAGGTGATGTTGTTGGAATAGGTTATAGAGTTCGTAGTGGTACAATCTTTTTCACTAGAAATGGCAAGAAATTGAGTGAAAAATCAGTTGGTGGACATGTTAAAGGTATGAAAATGCCAAATTTATTTCCAATTATTGGAGCTAATAACCCTTGTTCAATTCATGTTAATCTTGGGCAATATGGCTATGTTTTCATTGAAGCAAATGTTAAGAAGTGGGGGTATGCTAGTAAAGAGGGTAATAGACCTCCTTTACCAGAATATGGGTATTCATCAAATGATTTATTATTGGAATCGTCAAATGAAGATGATGAAGATATAGTTAACCCTCCAGATTTTTATGAGAATGCAGGATATGAATCAACAAGCTCTTTTATTCATGAAAATATTACATTAAATACATTACCACCAGAAGAACCACCACAGTATGTTGAATTCAAAGATGCTGATGAAGATCAACAAAAATTACTACTAGATAATACATTAACAAATCAGTTTCTAGACAATAACGAACTTAACGAGACAGATCACCAACACAATGAAACTGTTGAAGAATATGAAGCGACAATTACATATCCAGATACATCAAGAGAGGATACAGCAGGGACTGAAGAAACAGAGAGCGCAAGACATGAAGAAGTATAAGTGAATCCATGTCAAAAAAAATTATAATATAGATGATTATGTTCGATATAATTGTTCGATATAATTCAAATCTTGTAATTCTACACTTTTTGTATAAATATTTAAATATTTAAACTGGTTTATTTTAAATCTTTGGATTCACTGAGAAACTGGATGAACATTAGAATTAAATAAATAAAGCTTGAAAATTAGCACAGTATCCAGTTTAGACCAACAACAGATTAAGAATGAAATTTCACATACAAGCGTGAATTAGAGTATTAAATATGTCTTCACTGAAGTAAACGGCTATTTATAGGGCAATTTTTCCTAATGTTATATATTATCATCATTGGTATTCATGAACCCATGAAAGGGTTCTGCATTTTGAATGAACTCATCTTTTACAAATTGATTTAAGATTGGGTTTTCATCCATTTCGAAAGATGTTGTATTTATATTCATTTGTGGATTTGGGTTTGGATTAGCATGTTGTGGGGTATCAATTCCAAATGGAGGTCCACCCGCTTGATTCTGAGGTTGTATATCAGTTGTTTGTTGTAATACTTCATGTTCATTGAAAAAAGTTGGGGATTTTGTACCAAGTCTATGTGGTAATGCAAATTCTTGTTGTCTTATATTCGAACTGTTATAATCTAATATAAATGAATTCATGAATTTTAATGATGGTTCTAAGCCATGAAACACATGAGGTATTCCTGATCCACCAATGAATGCATCATTGACTTGGTGGCCTTCACTAAAATCATCACAGATTGACCATTGATTACTATCTGGCCTAATAGCGTTTGAGAATGACACAGCAAATTTTGGAGGTTTATTTAAATATAATTTCGATTCACAAGTTGGACCCTTCTCATCTTCATCAGTACATATACTTAAAGAACAATTATTGACTGATGAGATTGGGAAAAAAATTCTGAATAAAACTTTTGAATTATCTGTAATTGCGCTGAAGAAATAATTTATTTCAAAATTTTTCTTTGAAATAACAATCATTAAATCAGTTGAATTGTTTAAGATTTCATTAATTGATAATGGTGATAGATTGGATAAATTCTTGACATTGAAAATATTCTCATGTAAAAGATTTCCGCTTTTCAGTCTTTTCCAACTTCCAACTGTTAAGGATCTTGCATCAATGAAAAAATAACTATTATTTAAATGTAATGGAATCCCATCATATTTCGAAGTCGAAGCATCTCTCACTGGAAAATGATCATCTTTTTCAGTTGCTTGAGCCTTTTCTAATTTTCTTGATTTGGCTCTTCTATTTTGAAACCAAATTCTAACAGATCTTTCTGGCATACCTGTTTGATCACTGATTCTTTTTCTTACTTGAGCATTTGGATTCTGATTTTGATTGAATTCGTCAATTAACAAAGCAAGCACTTCACCTGATGCTCTTGTTCTTTTGTGTTGATTTTGATCTTCATGAAATCCAATATCTGATCCATCATTATTATTGGGATTATTATTGAAATTATTAACATCAGCGGTATTTATGGCATAATGTCCTTCGATGTTTTTTTGCAGATATTGTTCATCATCTTTCATATCTATAAAAAAGTTATCATTGAATTCAGGTTGGTTGTACAGTAAGCTATTGTTTGTTTCTGGGAAAGTAGTGAATTCACTTTGATGATCCATATTGGATTGTGCAGTGTTTGGGTGAAAATTCATGATTGTGGCTTGCAGTGGAACTCCTTATCACGAGCAGTAAGTAATTTATGGTAGAATCAAATAAGGATGCAATATATGAGATCAATACGAAAACTATTTGAATGAGATTGAATGATTCTAGTCAATTGTGACACAGTTTGGGTCTTTTTTTTTGTACACAAAAGTGTTGATTTATTACATAATCTCATTCACGTGAATTTACAAGTAACACAGAACCCATTATAAACGTTTCTATTTATTTTGTTTGTTTTTCATTCTAAGCTCTTCATTCTTTGCTCAATGAGGATCTCTACGTCTCTATCTTTCATTTTATTCGGTTCATCTTTCACGATTCTTAGTTTTTTACCCAATTTAACGACACCTGTGTCTTGGATTCTTCTTTTAATCAATTTACCACTAGGCAACACCTCAGTTTCATACACCCCATCGTTATAAATGACTGGAGCTGTGGATGTATTCTTCTTGACTGTTGATGGTGATCCTGGCAATTGTTCGGTATCTAATGTAACTGTATGGTTTCTTTTTCTTTTGATAAATCTTTTAACGGTAGAGTCATCTTTCTCCCAAGTCCAGCTTTGCTTCATTTGGGCAAATGCCTCATTTTCAATACTTCTTCTAATCTCTGAATTTTTCTCAATTATTTGAAATTCATCAACATCAGTTGGTAATAGCCATTTTCTGAAGATTTTCAAAATAAATTCTAATAAAATTGGCATTGCAACAAGGATTAATAAAGTTGCCCACCATGAAATATCTTTCCCAAATTTCCAATAAAGTCCTTTGTAGACATCATAAATCTTTGATGTATTAGGCTTATATAATACTGGCAATAAACAACACCACACAAGCCAACCACAACATGAAATTAATGTTGAAAGAACATTCAAATAAGTTCTGTCATGTTGTTCTAAAAATTGAAGTTTAATATTAATCGTGAAGACAATTGCTGTGAAGGTTAAAACACCCATTGGATATATTGAGTTATCAAAAGTTGCAGTAAACCCCCATAAATACCAACTACTAAAGCAGATTAATAATGAAGTACCAGTGGCAACGATCATCCAACCAACAAAAATCATGAGATTAAATGCTTGACTCAATCTACCTCTTGAATATAATTCTGGAATTGCCAATAAAGTTGCTGGTTTTAGATCTTTTTCAAACATACCAATACACAAAACTGGCAATGATGTGAACAAAGTATTGAACATTGATAATGACCATGGTTCATATAATGAAGTACCTGTAAACATTGTATTCCTTTGGAAAATTGCTTGTGATAAATAGAATAGCAGTTCTTTATAAAAAGTTGATAAGACAAATTTAGATGTTCTAACATAATTATAACGCCCATGAACCAATAATAATTTTTGAAGATATCTAAATTGAGCGATTGAATAATCAGAAGATCTTGCGGCTTGTAAACCTTCTTTACCTGTGATACCGATACCAATATCAGCACTTTGAATCATTGCAATATCATTAGCACCATCACCAATAGCTAATGTAACTTGACTTTTCTGTAATTTTCTGATACTTGTAACCATCATCGCCTTTTGTGAAGGACTTGCTCTACAACAGATAACTGAGTCTGTTTTAGTGCATAATGAAAGGAAAATTGATAACATTGAAGTATCAGCTTCAAAATCACACAATGTAGCACCATCAATAACAACTACACAATGAGCAACATTACCTCTATCTAATTCTAGTTCTGCTGCTGTCATTTTTGCAACTATATCTTCATCATGAGAGTCTAAAATAACCAAAGTTGAGTAATCTTTGACTAATTTACAAGAATAACTGATATTGATTGCCGTTTCTCTTTTGTCACCAGTTAACATCCATAGCTTGATACCTGCTCTTCTTAGCTTTTCGATAGTTTCAGCAACGCCATCTTGTAATTTATCCTCAATTGCAGTAGCACCCAATAATTCAAGGTTGTTTTCTAAAGCACCTCCAACTTTTTCTGTTATCTTAGCTCTATCTTTCAGTAAAGTTTTAGCATTTGCAAAGTCTTCGGCCCATTTTTCATAAGATTGTTTATCTAACCATTTGTAAGCATATAATAAAGTTCTCAAACCATCCGTTGAAAACTCATCAATATGTTGTAGAGTTCTTTCTATTATGTATTCTTCATTAAGAACTAATTTGTCATTACCGATATAATCTTCAACTGAACTAATGTGATATTTTTTCTTTTGTTGTAAATTAATAGACTTTCTAGCTTCTAATAAAACTTCATCTAGTTCTTGTTCATCACGAATATGATTCGAAACGATGTCATCAGTTGTTAAAGAATGCATTGAGCTTAATGAAGGCCTTGGGAATTGGAAATTTCTTTTAGTACTCGAAGCTCCTGTGTTTAAATTAAGATCAACTGATTGACGGTGTTGCAAAACAATCTGAGCTTCGTTGGCTTTTCTAAGATTGAAATTCTTTTCAGCTTCCAATTTTTTTTGTTCTGTTAACGATTTATTTTTCAATCTATCTAGAATGATATTATCAGCACCTTTACAAATCATACAAATTCTACCATCTGGGAATTTAACAACAACTGACATTCTCTTTCTTGCTGAAGAAAATTCGACAACGTTCAGAACTTCATATTTCTCATCAACAGGATCCTTATTCATACCATTTGGATAAGTTCTAATAGTTAATTCTTTTTGACTTTTAGCAAATACAACATAACCCATGTCTCTTGCAGCAATAACTAAAGCTAATTCGTCAGGAGACGAAGATTGATATTCAATCTCTTCAGATTCATCAGATATGGTCTTTGGTAAACAGGTATGACATAAAGCTAAACATAAAAAGAAAAACTTTGCCTTTTTAGCGAATAAGGTATTTGGATTTAGTTGTAAATGAGTTAATAAATCTAGTGTTGTTTTAACTTGAGACATTGGTGATCTAATCGATAATGGTGTTGATTCAGATTTATGAGTCCTTGAAGATAATGCAGAAGCTAAGCTTGGTCTCCCTGTGTAAACAGCATTACTTTTTCTAATATCAATAGAAGATCTTGGTTGCTCTAGTTCTGAAATCACTGTTCTATCATTTGAAGTAGGTTTATCTAATTTTGATTCTATTTCGCTCAATTCATGAGACCATGAAGTACCATTGATTGAAAATTTTCTAAAAATCATCAAATTATCAGTTAATGTACCAGTCTTATCACTGAAAACATAATTAACTTGCCCTAGTTCTTCAAGAATTGTTGCCGTTCTTGCTTCACATGGAGTATTTGAAGGTTCATGATACATATCAATATCCCAAGATAAGAACAACATCTGAACAACTTTAATGATTTCAGTGGTGACGTATAACGACAAAGGGATCAACGTATTATACATGATAATGAAAGACATAATAGTTGGAGCAACTCCAGCTTCTTGACCGTACAAGTACCAAGCTGTACTTTTCATTCTGTTGAAATAAAGTCTTTGCCCCATGAAGGAAAACATTGCTAGTGATAAAACAACAAAAACCATGAAAATAACAATCAAATTAATTGCTTTTTGTAATTTTGGAGCTTTCGTTCTTGGATTTCTGATTGCATTCATTCTAATTTTTGATTCTTCACCAGTGAATATGACTAGCCCAATCAAATTATTGGTATTTCTAATTATTGACCCTCTATAAATAACGTTATCAGGACCTAATGGATAAGTTTTGTCATCAATCAAAACATTACCTTCGAAATTATATAAATCAACATTTGGATCTTCAACATTAACAGAAGCTTTGAAATCTCTCAAACCAGAAGCTGTATTTATAACCTTTGAAATTTTTTGATGCGGAACTCTTGACTTCAAGTTAGTTTCCCCATCTAAATCCATTGTTTCAATAAACACTTCATTTTCATTTTGACCATCTGAACTCAATAGGATAATATCAGCAGGAACAGGCTCATCTTGATGAAGTTGAATGATATCACCAACTTTTAGATCTTCCCATTTGACTTTGGAAACTTTTAAACCCAATTGTTTTAAAGCTCTATCATCTGTGAATGAATTTGGTTTTAAAAGCGAATCTTCATCAATTGATTCCTCGGTAACGTCATTTAAATCATCAGGGTTCAGATGTGCAGCAGAAGCTTGACTGATTGTTCTTGTAACTGAAAACAGGTCACTACCCTTAGAATCTTCTTCTGATGTAATGATCTCAGTGAGGTTATTATTCTCCTTTTTATCTTGTAAATGTCTTCTCCAATCATCAAAACCTTCTCTTAACATTGAAATCGTAATAAAGATCAATAATGGAACAATAGTGGTATAAGTACCAGTAGTTGACCAAGATGGAATCATTTGCAAAACTGAAACTGTTAAAAAATAAAGATTTGCAACTTTACTGAATTGAAAAAACAGCTGTTTTGGTAAGAAGGAATAAATAGAGTACCTTGAAGATGAAATAGTATTATCAATAAATGGTTTATTATACCTATCATCGAGTAGTAGATCTTTCGATAATTTAACAGAATGATGAGTTAAAAATTCTTCCCTATCGAAATCATGAATTGCAGAGATAGGAATTTTTCTACCATCTTCAGATGTTTTATATGGTCTGTTATTCAAAATAATGTTTTTCAGATCAATCAGTTTCTTCTGCAGTTTACCTCTTTTCCCTGTATATAAATTTTTCTGATTCGAAGAATGCCTTATTTTTTCCTCTTCAGATTCTGAGTCTTCCAAAGATGGAAATCTGACAGGTTCTGTATTATCAGTGTTTTCATTGATTTCTGGAATGAATGGTATTGGTTCCAGTTCTATAATATTTTGTTGTTGAGAGGGTTCGTTCTCAATAACCTCAATTCCTGATTCCAGATCATCAGGGGAATTACACTTTGCTGAGTTCTTGAAGAACAGTTGTGTACGCAATGAGTATCCTCTTGGTCGTCTGGTTCTCTTATCAGAAGGATCAAAGGACATGAAACGTGAGGAACAAAATAGGAATGAATAATGATCTAATAAAGAGAACTATGAAAAACCAAATAAAAACAAGCAAAAACCAAATTTGTGTCTACCTGTTGGTTGAAGTAAATTAGCTGTTGGAAGGGAAATGAACCAGTATTTAGATTATGTATTCTAAATTAAAATGGGAACATTATATAAACAAGAACCAATTATTTTGTGGCTAAGATAAAAAAAACAAAAACTGATTACATAAGAAACGGACCACCAACCACCAACCACCAACCATCAACCATCAAAGGTCACTTCATTTAACACACAAATACTGTAGCTAACTAACGATAAAAGATGATCAGATGTTTGCTTCTAGACATTATAAATAGCTCGATTACTTGTTAGTTTTGGTTTTTCTCTCAATTTAAAAAGTGATACCAAAAAAGGTTTCACATATATTGATATTGATATGATTGATATGATCATTCAATAGATACAAGTTTTGAAATCATTAAACATTAATGTATTAAAATATATTTTTTTGTTATATGGACATGGGGAGTAATTTGTTTCTTTGTTTTTTTTGATATGATTATTGGAAGTATATTTCAGATCACAATAAAGACATATTTACATCATTATATGGTATCAATATAAATAAGATAGTACCAATTGAGTACCGATTCAAAATTGAGCTGTTCCAAATCCGAATTGTTGAGAAAATCCACCATTGTTATTATTGTTATTAGTGTTATTGTTACTATTAGTGTACCCGTTTGAATCGAATCCATGATTCAAGTAACTTAAATCTTGAAACCCAATGTTTGAAGTATTGAATGAATATCCACCGTTGATATATGCATCGTTATTGATAGTAGTGGTATTGTTGTTATTAGTGATGGTACCATTCATATTCATCCCCATTTGTTGTGAGAATTGTTGTTGATGAATTGGGAATGAATTCGAATCGAATCCATTAATCGTATAATCTAAAAATCCGTTCTGTTGCTGTTGCTGTAATGGGAATGAGTTTGTGTTGTAATATCCATCATTTTGAATTTGATTAAACTTTGAGCCGGCTGAAATGAGTGGATTTACGTGTGATCTGAGTTGATTGAGCTGTTGTGATTTTCTGTTATTTTGGGTATTTTTATTCAAATTTTTATTATTGGTACTACCATTAGTATTTGAATTATTATTGGTAATTTTAGTTGAGTTGTTTGAGTTATTACGAGCACCTGAATTCGATCTTGTTCTGTTTCTTATTTCCAACCTGTTGGATAATCCGACTTCATCTAATAATCTTTTATAACCTTGATAATTATTACCGTTAGTGAAGTTCATTGAAGATAAAACCATACGAACTAGATGGTTTAATTTAGATTTCAATTTCAAATCAGGTTGAGGATTCGATAAGACTTTAAAAATAAATGAAGCACCATGAATGTTATCTTTCAAAATCTGTTCTAGAATTGGTGGAGGAGGTGATAATGATTCAATTGATATTTCATCATTAGTGATATCTTCACCAAATATTTCATGTAAAATTAAATCTCTTGCTTCTAATTCAGATCTGTTGTTGATTATTTTCAAAACAGTTAAACTAGCTAATTTATGGGAGCATAATTGAGCCAAATGTGGGATTAGTCTTGGAGCTAACAAGTAATGTCTGTTTGGTAATGTACATGTATCTAAAAACCAAGTGATCAACAAGGCAGCATTTTGATTAATTGCTAAATGTTCCGCATGTAATATAATCGCAGCTGAGATTATAGCGGTTTGTTCATCTGAAGTCTTTTGACTTTCTAAACAAGCACGAACAGCTCTTGAACCAAATCTATTTTGAGCAATTAACCAAAATTTAGCTAAAATAGTTTCAAAAATAAAATCATTCCATGGTGATCCAAATTTCAAAGAGCATTGAATGACATAATTACCAAATTGATCGTTCAGTAAAGGAACTGTGTATGGTCTTAGAGAATCAGCAACAATTTTCATTTGTAATGGAGAATCTGCAACTGAAATCATTTTTTGAGCAGACCAAGTCCCATTTTTATGAATACCCATCTGTGCTAAATATGGAGAAACTTCTTTCAACATGATATATTTAATTGAACTAGAGCTATATTGAAACAATTTTTGAACAACAGTGTTACCTAAATAGTCTGAAGATAATTCAGGTAATTCATCCAATAAAGCGATTGATAATTCTTCAATTTCTAATTGACTAATAGTTTTAGAATCAATTGCCTTTCTCGTTTCTCTTAATTTTGGGGCGTCAAATTCTCTAATTGGAATTGGTGCTGGTAATGGACCAAAATCGTTATCAAAGCCTTTATATGATAAAGCATTTTCAATAATTAAACTAACTGAACCAGTTGTGATGTTAATACCTAGTTCAGAAACAACTTGTTTGATTTCAGAAACAATATTGCTCAATAAAGGAGGTGAATCGATAATAGTGTTGAGAATTTCAGGGGACCCAACTTCATGTTCATCAGTGTTGATACTTTGACTGATAGAAGAGGAAGATTTATATTCTTGATGTAATGGTTGTGATGGATTATTTGATGAATTTGATGAGTTTGATGATGATGATGATTGATTTACAGATAAAGTATGAGGTAAAATTTTAGCAAAAGCAACTAAACATGAGAAACCAGGCATTAGTTCCTGGTAATTTAATTGAACTTTTGCTTGCATTGCACTTTCTAAAGTTTCGTATTCAATTAGTGCAGAATCTTCACCTTGAAACAGTCTAATTGTTGAGATGTTACCAAATTTCATTAGCAAATTAGCTAATGAAATTAATGTGACAGATTTGGATGGTAAATTAGATAACAATAACGTATTTGATGGCCCCAATGATGGGTCTTGATAAGTTGAAGTCCAATTCAGTAATCTTGGATCAATATTGTCCAATAACAGCGGTTGGTCAGTTGATAATTCCGGATATGCTTTATTAGACTGGAAAGTTGAAGCTCTAGGTCTGGTTGATTCGAAAATTGGTAAATTTTCATTAATTTGATGAGGAATCATTGATTGATCATAGTTCTGTTGTTCATCAATTTTACTCAGGAAAAAATTACTGCTATTCGATGAATCATTAGCTAAATTATTAGTGGAATAAGCACGAACTCTGGTGCTGGCATTATTAGTGGTATTATTGAGAATATAATCTTCTTCAATAATCTGGGATTGTAAATTTAATGATTTGGATGGTGAAATCCTTCCTCTTGAATTTGTATCATTTAATGATATTGAGCTGTTTTGTAAAGTGTTTAAACTTGAAGAGTTTGTTGAAGAAGGATTGTTGTTATTGTCACCCCAAATAGAACTTGATTCTGATAAGCCCAATAATGAGCCTGAACGTAGTCTAGTCTTGGAGGGAGTTGCACCTAGTTGATCATTATTTGAAGAAATTGATAATGTTTCAAAGTTTATGGAGTTTGGATCAATTATTGGATTCGAAGGGTTGAAAGAAGGTGAAAACCCGGAAGAAGAAGAAGAATTAGTTGAGAATCTTGAGGGTAAAGTTCCTGCTCTTGTTCTTGTTCTAAAACTTCCTAGGTTGCAAGTTGTTGAGGTATGAAGGATATTATTTTGTTGCTCACTCATGATTGACCTTGGAGAAGATGATCTTCTTGGAGACAAAGTACTGAAATGTTCATCAAAAGCATCACCAGACACACTAAGGAAAGAATTCAACTCTTGGTTATTGAAAGACATGAGAATATGGTTGTTTATTTACCATACAATGATTATATCGATTTTTTTTCTTTTTAGCTTGAAAGTGTCAAAATTAAGATGAGCTCTGAAGAATTGTCTCAAAAGTGGTTGAAATGATGATCTGACTGATAAATATTTTTCGAGGGTTGATAAGATTGACTCAATTGATCTAGCTGATGAGAGGTACTGTTCTGGTAAATTATATGGAGATTGAATAATTATTGAGCAAATAATTTGAACACTTTGTCAATATGATGATTTAGTTGAGATGAGACGTAAATCTGTAGACAAATATAATAATTTAATCACAGAGCAAACAGAGAAATAAATTGCTTGAAGGATAAACTATTTAAATGAAAATCTGAACAAATTTATGGGTGAATTTATCTGTTTCACTTCAAATAAAATGGATTGATTTATTTTTAAATATAACTTTTCAGTGTTTAAATAGGAGAACTTCGATTTCAACGAACTTTTTCTGAAGGGGAAGAAAAAGGAAGAAATCGCGGATTTTTGGGTTGACTTTGACGAAATTGCCGGCCTTGGAGACAGTTTCATGGAAAAGAAGGTTGTGATTGGAGGGATTTCAGTGGTGTTTCAGTGGTGTTTCAATGGTGATTCTGTGAGTGATTTTGCTGTATATTTGTACCTTAATTTCCACTCTTTAAAATAAAAATATTGTACTTTCAGAATGTTAAGTAACCGGATTAATTGATAATTTTGTTATGTATCAGAAAGAAAAAGAAACAGGATACCGCAACTGAATAGGATTGATATGGTGGAATCTCACAGGTGATACTTGAGACATCTCCCATTGCTAGCTGTTTCTCTTTCACGGAATTACTAGATTCACGTGACTTTTATTATATAATCATTGCATAATAATATTAATAACTGTAGCAACCACTTTCTTCTGCCCCAATTTGGAAAAATGTAAATAAATAATTTTGAAAGAAAAAAACCACAACAACAACAAAAACAATCTTTTTCAATTGACAAAAAAACTCAAACAGATTACAATAAGCGTGATGTCGTTGCTCCAGGATGAGTTTGACTTCTCATCGTCTACGCCAATAAAGAAAGAGCAAAACATGTTCGAACAATCGGTGGAGGATTTGCTTCAGGTTATTGATAACAACATTTCAACCGCTTCTCTGAGTAATCAGAACTCCAGTTCATTCAATTCTCAAGAAGAAGTCGATGATATATCACCAATCAAACCATTGAATCTCAAACAATCCATACAGCAGCAAGCACAATCGTTGAACACGATACTCGCAGAAAAAGAAGTTAATATAAACGATAATAAAGAACTTCTAGAAAATGTTATGGAAGATATACCACGCGCTCCATCCTTTGATGAATTAGATTTCAATACAAGAGTCAACAGAACTTCCTCTTTGTCAAAGATACCTGGTCCTAGACAAATGTCGAACTCCGCACTACGCAGAACTTTTTCAAATTCAAATAAATCTTCGCCAATCAAATCTTCACCAAATAAACTGAATAATATCAAAGAAAATATTGATATGACACCTTCCAAGAAATCCGTTTGTTTTGAGGATTCACCACCAAAGATATTAGAGTATGAAGAAGAGCATTCTGATCACTCAAATGCATCTGATTTAAATGATACCTTTGAATCTAAATGGAGACCAAATTCAAGTTTGATGAATCATCCTTTACCACCGCCACCTCCTCCAAGACATATAATATCAACTCCTTCACCTAAAAAGGAAACCTCATTAGGCTCAAATGAATCTGATGATTTTGATTTAACAAATGCAGAATTAAAGGCTAGTGCAATTTCATTAGAACAAAAATTAGATTTGGTTTTGAATAGAAATGATGAGATTTCTCAAAGAGTTCAATATGATGAGTCTTTTAATGGTTCATATTCTCCATCAAAATCAAAGTTGACTAAAGAAGAACAAGAAATCATTTATTCAATCAAAAATAAAGATGAGATTGAAAGAGATGCTTCATTAGTAATGGCAAATTCAATGTTTGAAGAGAATATCAGAAATACGGATCTCAATTCAAAATCTTTACAATTAGATCCTGTTTTGAAAAGAAAGGGCTCCTCAAGTTCCTTAGCTGATGATGAAAAAATCTTAGTTACCAGGGTTATTTCCAGTAGTAAAAATTCTACTGTTTCAAGTGATGGATTAAGAGATGTTAATATAAATAATTCAAATGATGATATCATTTCACAATCAACTTTTGACTCGTTTCAATCTGCAACTGATATAATGGATGGTTCATCACTTGAAATCATTGAACAAAAGCACACTTTACCATCCAAAGAATCAACTAATTCAGTGTCTACTTTAAGAAATCACAAAAAATCACCATCCATTTCGGACTCTATTTCAACAGACTTAGATCTCGTCACCCCTATTATTTCATCCAAGAATTCATCTCCTACTAAGTCAAATGATGATAAACATGCCATAATTCCATTACCAATCAAATCTCAAACAATGCCTACTGAAGAAGAAGAAATAGATGCTGTTATTAATCAACCTGAATCTATCTCTCAAGACACGATTTTCACTGAATCAAATCAGGATCAGATTGAATCTTTTAACACTTCCAAAAGTTCAGGTTTAGATTCACCAATTCAATTACCAACATTTGATTCTAAAAATTCACCGTTCTCATTATCTGACGAATTGAAATCAAATGAAATGTTTAGCATTGCACTAAAGGAAGTTGTTCCATCAACGTCAAACGCTCTAACCAAATTTGATGATAATGTTAATAGTGAAAACGATGAAGTTGTTGAAGGTTATAGATCATTAAGTCCTAAAAAAACTTTTATTTCGCCTCCTGCAAGAACTGTATCTCCACCTCCTGTTTGTGATTTTGGACTTTCT
This sequence comes from Phaffomyces orbus, assembly GCA_003708145.3. Taxonomy (NCBI): domain Eukaryota; kingdom Fungi; phylum Ascomycota; class Saccharomycetes; order Phaffomycetales; family Phaffomycetaceae; genus Phaffomyces; species Phaffomyces orbus. The sequence goes on from PPNK03000004.1 coordinate 328,493, forward strand.
GAGGAGGAACAGGATGATAGTGATGATGACAAACCAAATTCTGTTCAAGTCTCAGCTAATAAAAGCTCAATTGAATTCGAATCAGAAAATGACTTTATGAGACGTGATATCCTAAATACTCCATCAACTATTGAACAAGAAGAAGCTAATGATGAACAAGTTGATCAAAATAAAAATAATATTGATAAAGCTGCTAAAGAAGACATTTATGATATCCCTGCCTCAAATCCATTGAAGCAAGAACATATTGAAGTCGAAATTCCTGAAAAATCAATTCCTGAAATTAAGGAAGAGTTATCAAGTCAAACAGATGTCCTAATTTCAACTGAAACTCCATCTATCAAGGAGGAACCTCAAATCAAAGAAGAAACCGAATCTATTGAGATTCCATTAGATGAAGAATTAAACTGTGAGAATGCTCAAGTTACTATCAAAGGTGAATATCGTTCTTTGAACCCATCAATTCACTCCTCACCAATTAAAGAGGCCGTGGCAGCTCATCAATTCGCTATGAAAGGTACTATTCCATCATTCAACTCATTGTTATTCCATGACAAAGAACCAATCGAAGAAGATTTTGATACAAAGAAAAAATCATTGGATTATATCTCAATATGGCATTCTTTGCCTGTTGCAACTTCTCCAGACCCTCAATACTCTATTCGTCAGAAGAAGAAGCCAAAGAAAGTTAGAGATCTGTTGAAAAAATCATTAAAAGAAGAATCAGATACTGAAGATGAGGATGTTGATCTTTGGGGTCTTAATGACCAAGAAATTTTTATTAAAAAGGAACGGAGTATTGAGATTCCTAAAAATTCATTCGTTACCAAATCAATTTCAAAATCTTCATTCATCAATCTGGACACTTCAAGAAGATCATCAGTGGTGTTACAAGCTGAATCATCAAGAATATCAAATACAATATTAATCAAACCTGATCCTGAATCTTCTATTGAAAGAGAATCAACATATCGTGATAATGTTGACTTTGCAAATGATATTGGTGCCATTGATCTGCCTCATGTTGATTCATCAGATTTTGGAAAAGCTTTTACAGCATGGGATATCAGCAACAACAATAACATTTCAACTAGTAATGAACTTTCATCCCCACATCATAATAAGACTTCAAGCAGTCCTAATCCTATTTGGAATCATAACTCAAACTCAAATCAGGTTCCACGTACACCAATTGATATTAATCATGAAAGAATTCAATCTATTATCAATAACGATGAAACAAAAGTTAAATCTCAAAAATTCTCTAGTGAAGTTATTGTTGCTAATGGTGAAGATTTAGGTCTTGATATTGAATTTGAACAAGATTCTCAATTTGATATATTTAATGACACTGATGACATCGTTTCGAGAAGGATCACTAATACCAATAAAATCACACCCGTGAGTACCAATTTTGATGTGACTAAAACTCCACAACAAAAATTGGAGGAACCAAGTACTTTCAAGATTGTTTCAAATGCTAATCCTAAATCAATTGATGCTAACATTCCATTTAAATTCGAACCTGTGGACCATTCAAAACGACAAATTTCCGGTTTTTCATCAGGTAGTGGGTTTGATTTAAACTATGAATTCGATAGATTAGTTCAATTGCAAGATCGTTCTTATGCGGTTCACGAAATGAATGATGTTATTGAAAAGAAGTCAGATCTACAGAAAGATATCTTAGATCATGAAGATTTATCGAAACCTTTTGTTCCTGAAGTTGATGAAAAGAAAAATTTTGTTCAAGGTCCAAGATCTGGCCCAAGAATCAGAACACCATTATCCAATTATAATGAATCTAAGTTGAATTCAATTGTTGCACCAAAACAACAAGATAGACTACATCAATATAACAATAGAGTCATAAGTGATGCTAATAGTGAACTTGATAAACTAGACTCAACTAAGTTTAATAGTAACGAAGTGCAAAACAAGAAACAACGTAAAGTTTCTGAAATCAGACCAGTCAAGTCTCAACAATCATTAGCACCAGATTTACCGATCCATGATAAAGGTAGATTATACATTCACTTCAATCTATTAAGAAATATTCAATTAGATGAAATTAAGCTACATAAAGCAAGTTTCAAGTTATATTTAGATAATGGTAGACATGTGATATCTACACCCAAATTTGAGTTAGATAACAAAGTCTCCATTGATAAAGAGTTTGAAATGGCGGTTGAAGATGATATAATTAACTTATTTTTAACTTTGAAAGTCAACTATTATAAACCTGAAAATGAATTGGTTGAAGTTGTGGAGAAAATTCCAATTAAAACCCCAAATAGATTGAGTAGATTACTTGGAATCAAACCAAAATATAAAAGAGAAAAAAGGTTCATCACAAGAAAGAGAGAGTTTGATAATTGGGATAATCAATTTGCTAAAGATGGAAGTTTTGGTAAAAATAAAATAATGTTTGATATTAAAGAGAATGAAATAACTGGTCGAAGTAAGGATTATTCTATTGAGCTGTTTAATGAATGGACTAAAGGGCAAAACTCAATGAAATTAGAACCTTATTTGATTGGTAAATTAGATGTCACTATGTTATACATTCCAAGATCTTCACCATTAGAATCATTACCACCTTCAATTGCAATTGCTAAAACTGTTGCAAATCATTTAATTGAACAAGAAAATATTAAATTTGAAGGTTATTTATACCAAGAAGGGGGTGATTGTGAATTGTGGAAACGTCGTTACTTCATCGTTGATGGAACTAAATTAATTGCACATCATGAGATTAGTAAAAAACCAAGAGCACAAATTAATCTTTTGAAAGTTATTGATGTTTCCCATAATGGTAAGAAAAAAGATGTTACAAATAGAAGAGACATAACTGATGAATTATTGATGAGTGATACGTTTAAATTGATTTTCAAGAATGGAGAAATTATTAATTTTAATGCAGACACTAAAGATTTGAAAAAACAATGGATTGATACATTTGAAAAAATTATTGGAATGAATAAATTTCATCAACCTTGGAGTAGATTGATAATAGAAAATTCCAAATAGTCATAATAAGACATGATTGTATACGTATACATATAAGAACAATTTAATGAAATAATAAAGAATATGAATAAAACTTTTGTGTAGAAGAAAGATTATTCTACAAAAAATTAGATAAAATGCAACTCAAACTATAACCAATTCCGAGTCAATGATAATATGATAATATACAATTCGCAATTCACCCAACTTTTCTTTTCATAACTAAATCTCTCATCTTCTATTACGATAACCTCTCCCACGACGTGGTTCCCTATCCCTATAATCATTATTATAACCGCCTCTATTTGGATTACCATTATCAAATTCTCTATCTTTGAAATCTCTTTCATTTCTATTATTACTTGGACCTCTTGGGAAATTATTAGAATTGAATGAAGATGGCTGTTTAGGCAGATTATCTTGTTCGTTGTTATTATTATTGTTATCTTGGTGTGAATTATCTTGTTGATTTTGATCTTGTACATCTGGAGTACCACTCTGAGTAGATGGAGGACCTGTAGGTAACACTGGAGGCATCATACCAACAGGAGCACCTGGCATTGTTGGCATCATTGGCATACCAGGCATCATAGGTAACCCCATTGGAGGCATACCCATTGGTAACATACTCATCATAACTTTTTGAGGATTGAAATTGGTTCTTAAATTATCTTGTTTCGAACAATAGGCAACCCAAGTGAATTCATCAAACCCATAATTAAAGAATTCACTGACATCAGCACCTGGTTGTCTCCATGGTTTTTCTTTAAGATCTTGAATGTTGATATTCGTTATTGCAGTCCCTTCATAATCACCAACTTTATTGATGTCAACAGTACCAACTCTCGTAATTGTTGCGCCTTCAGTTTGTTTTTTTTCTATTTTGTTACCTTGTTCATCATCTAAGTTACTTAGTTCACCAATTGCTTCAGGGACAATACCAGAAGAAGTAGGAACAGTAGTTGTTGTAGTAGTTGGTTCTGGTTTCACTTCAGTTTTACTTGTATCTTCTGTGCTGACAATGAATTCAATATCTGAATCACTATCATCTTCTTCGTCGTCCTCGTCATCATCATCTTCACCTTCCTCGTCATCTTCGACGTCATTGGATTCCACCTTCTCAGTTATTTTGTCATCTGTTTGTTCATCATTATTAGAGGTTTTGGTAGCGGACTTCTCGCCATTGTCTAGTTTTTGCTTCTTTAATGCAACTGATTCTTCGTCAGAAGAATACAAGAAAGCATCGTCGTCTTCTTCATTTGACATTTTGGGTTAATATTCTCAAACTGTTGACTTTTATCTACCATCCATCTGTTTTCCTTTATTTCAATTTTTCAAAAAATACATTCGCGAGGAGTAAACAATGAAAGCCAACTAATAAAAGTCATGAAGATGGTCTTAAGTATTAGAGGATCAAATAGTCAATTTACAAATAACAAATATTTGATAATCAAATTTTATTAAAATGAACAATAATCAGATTAGCAAATATATGAGAGGAAAAAACTCTTATTCTTGAATTTTAAAGCATCTCCTTTTTTCGAATCTTTTTAGTGCATTTAGTATGAAATTAAGATATTAAATATGAATAAACGAATTTATGTGTAATGCGTTATGCGATTCATGGAATATTCATGAATCTAAATGGAGTAATGCTCAACTCTTAACCAAAATTAGCCAGCAATTGAGGATTTAAAGTTGAAAACGATTAAAGAATTAGCAATGTCTGTTCTTTGAATTGAAATGATGTATATGGTCTATAATGAGTGAAGGACAATATGAATCTAAAAACTGGTCAAATGACTGAAAAATGTTGAACCCATTAAGATAGTTGGAAAGAACAAGCATCTGAAACTCACAATTGATCACTGAAAACCACTTTAGTGGGTGGCACCAGGAAATCTCTTAACTTTGGAAGACTAAAGCAAAGAATTGTAGCAACTGATTATATAGTAATTTCATATGTAGTAAATTTTATTGATTAGTTTCTTGATATAATTGGGAAACTGCAAAGTTTTTCAAATCATTTCTATATTGAAATTCCAATAATCTTAACTCAGGGTCTTTTTTAACGAGATGTAATTTTCTTGTTAAAGCATCAATGAAAACATCAGGTTGTAAGTTATTAGTTGGAATATTTTCAATTGAGTCAAAAGTAACTTTCTGTTCAATCAGTGTACCGTTTGATTCATGAACAACTAAAGTCAGATTTTCATGATATGAATTGTTTCTCTTCATTGAGCTTTCATAGTATTCAATGTTAGGAATGACCTTTTCTTTTGGAAAATTGTGATTGGTTTTGATATTATTATCAATTGGTATTGAATTTGGATAGTTTGAAATCTCATCAAATAATTTTTCATTTAGATGTTTCAAATACTTATAATTTCTCATTAAATAGTCCAAATCTTCACATCTTGGGATGTTATATTTTTCTTGATATGAATGCAAAGGGCAAAAAATTGAATTGTTGCATTGAGAACCATCTTTGTTAATCACAGAACATTGGAAATCTTTATGATGAATATCAAGGATGGAAAAATAATCTTTAGAAGAATTTATGGAATCTTTGCGTCTAAATAACATTCTTGGCTCATTTTCAAAATCTAAAGAATCCATTAAAATTTGATTCAGATAAGATGATGGTGAATAGCTGGATGGAAAGGAAGAATCATTTGAATGTAAATAATTGCCATTAAAACTAAAAATATCATCATAATCATCATCTTTTGAATCTGTTCCAATAACCCCATTCAATTCATTACCAGGTGTAACTGAGATTAGATAATCATGATTCAGTGGTTGATTTGAATAATCGTCGTCAACTTGAAGTGATGCAGTCATAATATCATAATCTTTGGAATCATCAATATCATCATCATTATCATCATTGAAGTCAATATCTGTATACCTTTTCTTACTCGAATAATCATTCAAAAAATCAGCAGAGGCAGATATAAAATCTTCATTTAGTTCAAAATTCAAGTAATCATTGATATCAAAAGGTAATTTAGCTGGGTTCTAGTTAATATCATCCAATTAAAAGAAGATTTAAGTAGGCATACTTTGTTGTGTTAGTTCAGATTGTTTTTGAATAATGACTTGATCAGTAATATTGAAACCAGTTAAGGTCATAATTAGTAGAATAAAAAATGTGAGAGAGGGATAACTAGAATCGAAGGATGATCTAGCAGTTGACAAATTTGAAGTAAAAATATAAAGCCCTCAAGGTATAATGGAGAATTAAAAAGTAGAAATTTTGATAAGAGAAGAAGATTGAAATATAGAAGAAAAGACAAATCAAATCTATTGAATCAATTGCTTCATAGAATGTTTAATCCAGTACTTTAATATTAAATTTTGATTAAAACTTGTTTGAGAACAGAAAAGAGAATTTTAAACTGGATCAAGATTAAGAGGGAATTCAATTGGTTATTTATAGTTTCCACCAGAGTTAATTATTTATCAAAAGCTTTTTAGTTCAAAATAGAATTACATAAAACTCCAATATTTAATATTTACATTTTTATGCAAGTATATGTCGTGTTTAAGTTCAAATATGCATGTAATTAATGTCAAACCTTATATATAAGAAGATCGAAAATCCATCTAACATATGGATCAATTTGATTACTGAAATGAGTAATTTGAGTGGTTGAAGGCAAAATTAATAGATATATAGCAATACCTCTGGAGTCTGGACTCCAAACAGCCATCTAAACTTTTGAAATAGCTATGAAGATATGTTCATTCCACATAATCTTAAATTATGTTTAACATTAAAGTCCTCATTTCAAGTCAGAAGAAAAACCCCATTCATTTATAAATCAACCATTGATCAGTCAATTATTATCTCCAATCAAAAACCAATGACTTGAGAGTGAGATTACATATATCCAACTTTCTTGATATCATATATAAATGTACGTCTTCTCTGAAAGGACAATTTGGAGTACTTTAATGGTAAAGGGGTAATGTGGAGGTAAGTAAGATTGTTATAGCACTACAAAAAGAGTTTGGTGATCTATATGCTATTAAAGGAAAAGTGTATGTAATTTACCTGCAGTGTGTGTAGACGTAGTGTAGGCTTAAAGTTAAGTAAATTAGAGATTCGTTTGTCAGTCTAATGTCAAATAGACAAACACCAAATCTAGCAAATTTCAATAATTTCAGGTTTCATATTTAAGGCTTCAAAAGATCATCTTCATTGCGTAAAACTCTTGTGCATTCATGTTTCTATTAGTGGTCAAATCTAGAAGTTTTATCTTTCAATGTTTCTATATACACAATCAATTATATATTATTTACTGTCAAAACCTAAACTAACTACAACAGATCTACATTAGTAGGTTTTCCAATTTATTAATTGAACACCTTAAAAATATTCTTTATACTGATGTATGCAGTAGTGCATTGGTTCAAACAGTTAGATTAAGCTTAATACTTGTGACCGAAGTTAGAAAGATCTTGATCCATCGAATATTAACAAAGTACATGTGGGTGGACTATGTGATATTGAATTTTACCATGTGTTATCTAATATCCAGGGACCGTATAAATAATACTATATCTTGCCTCAGATCATTATTCAAAAAAAAATGCAGCGGCTAATGATAGACGACGTAATCATATATTGGGCTGTTTTGGACAAGGGATGGCATTAGAATTGTATACACTCATAATTTGTATGCATACATCAAAGACTTTGTGTCAAATGAGTTTGTGTCCTGTGTCTATGATGAATTTTCAACAAGAAATTAATATGCCATATGACCATTGAGAATTGAGATATCTCATAGATTAAAACTACGTTTGACAGTCCTTAAAAGTGGTTTACATAGTTTGAATGAACTATGAGGACCGAGGCTGAGGTATTGTTGATTGTAGATTGTTTACATAAAATGAGTAAATGAATAAACGTTTCCTTCAGTTGTTATGTACCAAGCTTGGAATTTAGGTCAATCGGCCAGGTGAATCAACTCGTAATTGAAATCTATCATGAGAGGGTGCATTCGGTCCTTGAACCATTACTGTTAGGACCTAGTATCACGCAAGAACTAAAAATTCTGGCTCTTAGGTATATGTAAATATATTCAGAATTAAGATTAAAACCTAAGACCTGAAGAATCAGTATCACTTTGTTTATTGATTTGGCAAGTAACAGTTATAATGCCATTTGATGATGTTCTGTAAATAACTATCCAATTAAGTGATTGGTCTGAAGATCACATAAATCTGCAAGCTTCAATATCAAACAACTTGTACAGTTGATAATTCCTATCCCCGTCCTCCTAGGTTCAAACTTCAGAGTTCAGAGTTCAGAGTCCAGATTCCAGATTCTTCAGGAGTCAGCTATGAAGTATGTATGTAACGTCAATAATCAGCAATCAGTATGAAAGATAAGATAATGTAGTTCGTAATGATAAGTTAGACCCCAATTCTACCTAGAGAATGAAGTTTGTTATACGTATTTCCAGTCATACTGAGTAGATATTTTAATATGTAGCATCTTATATATAAGCTTTCTAGATGTGGTTTCGTTTTCAACTGTCGACATGAAGACAACATACATTATTTCAACTAGCGCTTACTATTCACAACTCTGTTACAATTAGGCATATGTATTCTGTTGTTCATATTTGTCTATATCATATAATGCTGTGAATTCTTTACGTCTGATAGTTCTCTTCTACTTTACTAAACAATGTACCCATATTACAAACTACTGGAACGTCATACGTGGCCTTTTGTTTTCTGTAGATAACTGTGTTAATGTAAACCCCAGTAAACAAGGCGCAAACTTCATTTTAAGAACCTTAAAGATCAGACACGTGAATATGCCTAGGGCTCATTAGAATTTTTATACATCCAAACATCTGCATTTTAGTTCTAGAAGAATCGCGAATTCGCAGAAAAAATTGCCATACAAAGCTAACCATTAAATCATTGGTACGGCCACATAGAAGAGTTTTGCTTTGATTTTCCCTTTTTTTTTTCAGTATGTTAAAATTTCATCAAACAATTTTTAATTCTGTTTAAAAGTATCAACAACTCACAGTAAAAATGTATGTCTGATTAACAAAGAAAATGAATGGAAAAGTTTATCAAATAGAAGAGATTAATGAGAAATATGATATCGCTTAGAAAGATGTGTTGTTTTCAATCATTACTACTGTTAATTTTCACAAAAATTATAAAACCATTACATTTGAGGAACAGTAATTAAGAACCAAGCACTGGATGCACTACAATAATCATCATATTGGTAGTAACTGAAAATCTATGTCAGTCCTCAGTGTTGAATGTTTATTAGCATTATTCAAGAGATACGAGTTTTAAAAATCATGTTAAATCTATCACAGTATAAATAATTACAATCAACTATGAAAGACATTAAGGTATTCTAATCAAATTCAAATTCCGTTTTGCAATCATAATCCCATATCATCGTTTGCAATCATAATCCCATATCATCGTTTGCATACTATAAGATAAAATTTCATTCTTTGAATCATTAATCGTAACTGATCAATATACTAACATTTCTCAACAGGACTAAAAGAACAAAGAAAGTTGGTATCACAGGTAAATATGGTGTTCGTTACGGTTCATCTTTACGTCGTCAAACTAAAAAATTAGAAATTCAACAACATGCTAAATATGATTGTTCTTTCTGTGGTAAAAAAACTGTTAAAAGAGGTGCTGCCGGTATCTGGAACTGTCGTGCTTGTAGAAAAACTGTTGCTGGTGGTGCTTACTCCGTTTCAACTGCTGCTGCTGCTACTGTTAGATCAACCATTCGTCGTTTAAGAGAAATGGCTGAAGCTTAGGTAATGATTGGATCTAGTTTTCAATAAATAATAAAAGGTTTCACGATAATTAGGTTTTGTAGAACAGACCCATCTATTTTAGATTCAAGCACTTTTTGCGAGTATTTTACTCACGAAAGTACTGTTCACCACACATATAATACTGTAAAGCTGTAAAGTTCTTCATCAAACTTCAAACTTAGCTGATTAGTATTTGAGTAACTTACTACTTTGCAATATTCATGGCACATAACCACTTAGTGTAAATCGCGGCGGGTGCTTCATAAGCTATGAGATCTTGGTCGACATCCAGACACCAAAAGGAAGAAGGAGAGTTACAAAAATATCGGCACCGTGTAAAGAAATTCTGATTCCATTTACCCCAGATTCAATTGAAAATAAATGATGATGAAAGGTCCGGGATAATTGAATTTGTAAAAAAAATTAACGTGGGTGGATATAAATCTTTTTCTATATGAGTTTGTTAGTTGTCAATTGAAGATTCTAATACAAACCCCTCTTCAATTCTCTCTTTTAACTCTATGCCCCCATCCAATCATAATCTTATATAATAGACCATAATTACACCGTAATGTTACAATTCCATAGTAAATAAATCAGTCCATTAACCCGTCATAAATCACCCACCGACAGGATTGATTTGAATCTCGAATTTAACTTTTTTTTTTTTTTGATGTTTATCATTTCGATACCAAATTATAATATATAAAGTGAAAAATATTTCCTCTTTTTTCTTCGTCTTCAAATAATCCCCTGAAATATTATCCTTTTTGAAATATTAAATAACAATTGCAAAAATGAGTCAAAAGAAGAAAGCATCTCCAAGTGTTACCTTAATTGCTGGTGGTACTGCTGGTTTATTTGAAGCTTTATGTTGTCATCCATTAGATACCATTAAAGTTCGTATGCAATTGCATAAAAAATCTGGTCTTATTAAAAACCCAGGTTTTATCACCACTGGTGTTACAATTGCTAAAAAGGAAGGTTTAACTGGTTTATATAAAGGTTTAGGTGCTGTTGTAATGGGTATTATCCCAAAAATGGCTATAAGGTTTTCATCTTATGAATTCTACAGAGAATTATTGACAGATAAACAAACTGGTCAAATCTCCACTGGTGCTATTTTCATTGCAGGTGTTGGTGCGGGTGTTACTGAAGCATGTGCTGTTGTTAATCCAATGGAAGTTGTTAAAATTAGATTACAAGCTCAACATCATTCAATGTCTGACCCTTTAAGTTCTCCAAAATATCGTAATGCTGGTCATGCAGTTTATAGAATTGTTAAAGAAGAAGGTTTTGCTACATTATATAGAGGTGTTTCTTTAACTGCTGCTAGACAAGCCACTAACCAAGGTGCTAACTTTACTGTTTACTCTAAATTGAAGGAATTTTTAACTGACTATCATACTAAAAATGGTAACAATGGTATCATTCCAAGTTGGCAAACATCTTTGATTGGTTTAATTTCTGGTGCTATTGGTCCATTCTCAAATGCTCCATTAGATACTATTAAAACAAGATTACAAAAAGAAACCAAATCCGGTGATGCAACTTTAGCTAAACAATCATCATTACAAAGAATTACTAGAATTGGTACCGAATTAATTAAAGAAGAAGGTTTTGCTGCCTTATACAAAGGTATCACTCCTAGAGTCATGAGAGTCGCCCCAGGTCAAGCTGTTACTTTCACCGTTTATGAGTTTGTTCGTGGTCAATTAGAAGCTTTACCAGCTTTCAAACCAAAAGAAGTTGTTATCTTTGATGAATAAATTCCATAAACATTGTTTTTAATTTATTCTCTATATATTCCCATGTTATTTAAGACAAAAGTTAGCATTGATGTTGAGCATCAGGTTGTATATTTATATATTTAATGTATTCAATTTGTTCATTTGAGGTCAAGTAAATTTTCAAATTTATATCTGATTGAATTACAAACTACAATAATTTGATACAGTTATTGAATATCATTAGTGAAGAGTGAACTTGAAAACATAAAAATTCTAATTCAAGCTTAAGTTTGAGAATTGAAAGTTGATTACAATGAAATCTACTTCAAGATCAAGACAGTGGTGTGTCAAAAAAATTTGATTAGAGGTAGTATATAACATTAGCAAATATTGGTTGAAGTGGAGGGTTTGAAGGTCATAACTCATTATGGTAAAATCAATTTGATCTAAGTGAAACTGATTGGGTATATCTTATATTACGTCATTAGTATTCTTTAATTGAAAGACTTTGATGTGGTCATTATAAGCGTTTTTCTTTCGACTTGATGATTGTTTTTCAGCTAACCTTAGGCTTTTTCTTGAAGATTTTGTTACATCAGTTGACTGAGAGCCGCTGTTTTTGTTTGACAATGAGGTATCATTTTTTGATGTCATTGGAGATTTTAAAAGCATCAGTTGTTTACTCATCAACTCGTTCTCTATCTCTGATCGTTTTGTTGTTTCTGAGGAATTGAATTTCAGAATCTGATTTTGTAATTTATAATGATTAATAGTCAATAAACATCTAGTTAATGTTTCCTTTAACAAATCAACATCAATTGTTTGATTTTTTTCAGTCATTCTTAGCAATTCATTCAGAGTTTGTTCAAGATCATCTTCTTCATATTCTTCATATTCCTGTTGTAGTTTTGTTTCATTTGTCGGAGAAAGTGGTGATTTTAGTTGATGATAGATAGACATGTTGTTGTGACGTTTTTTTGTAATATTCATGGGTAGTTTATTTATCCTGTTTGAGTTGTTGTATACTTCTTTAACACTGTCGCAGTGTGTATTTTTTATGATATTAGCTGGTGTCGATGGCCTGGAAACCATTCTGATTTTTGTTATAGTTTTATTTGTATAGAAATGTGTCTGAGTATGTGGAGTCTTTTCTATTTCTGTAGTAACAAATTATCTAAACTTTGAAGGGGTTGAAATTTTTATTTATATGATGTCATGGTTGATAACCTTAATTGGATGTTTGGATGTTAAATATCATTTCCGAGGGTTTTGTTTAGTATACTAACTAACTACTAACTAGTCAAGCTCCATTAATAATTTATGAAAAAATTCATGGGTCCTACTGGCTGATCATCTTATGGAGAGTGTAGGCTGTGTGAAATATGGCTAAAGAGGGACAGTGATTAGCTATATATCTGAAACACAGCGTAGTACGTAACAATTAATACAACAGTGAAGAAAATTATTTGGTGAAACACTGATAGGTGGTCCTCATTTTGATACTTATTCTCTAAGGTTATCTAGTTTCGTTCCATAGGATTCATGGACTAGGTTTTGATGTGATGGAAAGTTCATCAACTAGGAAAAATAATAGATTCTATTATATATTCAAAATATGCTACAATAACACTATTACTGACTTCTGAGTATATGAAGAAAATGATCTAAGAACACAAGCTTTGAGGCTGCTTTTTATTGTACAAGGAATATCATGAACTATTTGATCTTGGTAAAAGAAGCATTTCTCGTTGTAGTCATCTGTTAAACGGAATGTATCTCACAGGTGGAGGTGTTGAATAAGGAACATTACAATTTACAAGCATTAAAATATGTCAAAGAAGCTCTTAAACTCTATCCATTCAGTAAAATTAATCATGATATTGGATTAATTCAAGAATTTGATCCTGTCAATTGATAATGTATCAGAAGCTGGTGACTTATGATCAATCAAATCAATTTCAAATATAGTAGGACTCTAGCATCATTTATTGTAGAAGTTTACACAAATCAAAAGTTACTCAAAATCTATAAAGGAGATACATAATCATTCATGAAATTCTGACTGTTCGTTCCATAACATGTGAGGTTTCATGGAGATTGCAAACAGCTCTTGCCAGTAGTAACTTCACAACATCCATTTAAGGGAGTACTAAAATTTAAACACTATCCCTATACAAAGTAAGGGCACATAATAGTTATCGGGTTTAGCGGAAGTAAGCGGTTTTTCCTGGACTATGAATTTCGGAAAATAAATTCGATTTGGATAAATGTACACTGCATTATTTTTTATTATTTATAATTTTCTAAGGTATAGTTAACTGTAAATCTTAATTCCAATTTCTCTTATTATTACGTTTATCCAATCTCTTATAATTCTCATTTGTCTATTCCTTTGTAACTATTACTTATATACACCTCTTTTCCCCCTTTTTTTAACTCCTCTCAAATCCCACCTAAAACTAGGAAAATCTTTGACGTTTACTTACATCAACATTAATTATTAATTTTTTTTCGTTAACATTTTCTGTTAATTTTGTTTTCAAACAATAAATCTACACAAAACGCTCAGTAGTCGTTTATTCCCTGGTGTGTCTATCTAACTGATAATTTCACAGCCTTATTGTCAGTATCATAACATAACCTTCTGATCAGATACTACTTCGATCTTCTGTCAACATTCATATTCTGTTTTTGAAGGTTTTGTTTTCATTTTACTAATAACACTTTATTTATGAATAATGACCAGCAATATATTAGAGATTTTGAATGATGCTGATAAATTTGATAAATATCTAAGTTCGAAAGATTCAAATTCAATAAGACTAGAATTAAGCTCAATAATCAATAATCAATCAAGCGAAATAAATGAACTTTGTAAAGAGAAAACTTGTTTCCAAAATGCTTTAGCTGAAATCTCAGAAATTTTACTAGCTGTATCAGCTGGTGATTTATCTAAGAAAATCCAAAACAACGACATGGATGACCAAGATGAAACCATCAAAACTGTCAATTCAACAATAAATTTAATGGTTGATCAGTTGAATTCTTTTATTAGTGAAATAACAAGAATTTCAACAGAAGTTGCACATGGTGAATTAGGTGGACAAATCAAGCACGATTCAACAATCACTGGTGTTTGGAAACAATCAAATGATAATTTAAACCATATGTCTTTAAATTTAACTAATCAGGTTAGAGAAATCGTTGAAGTTGTTAGAGGCGTAGCTGGTGGTGATCTATCCATGGAAATTAATGTACATGCACAAGGTGAAATTTTAGAACTACAAAACATTATTAATACAATGGTTATACAATTGAAAACTTTCGCTATTGAAGTCACTAGAGTTTCAAGAGAAACGGGTGTTGAAGGTAGATTGGGTGGTCAAGCTGTTGTCGTTGGAGCCGAAGGAATTTGGAAAGAATTAACCGATAATGTTAATGCGATGGCTACCAACTTAACTAATCAAGTTAGAAACATTGCTAATGTTACAACTGCTGTTGCAAATGGTGATTTGTCTAAGAAAGTCACTGCTGATTGTAAAGGAGAAATCTTAGATTTGAAATTAACGATAAATGAAATGGTTGATTCGTTACAAACTTTTGCCTTGGAAGTTACATCATTAGCAACTGATGTTGGTATTAAGGGTATTTTAGGTGGCCAGGCAGTTGTTAATGGTGTTGAAGGTGCTTGGAAAGATTTAACTGATAATGTCAATGCAATGGCTACTAATTTAACAAATCAAGTTAGATCTATTGCAACAGTCACAACAGCAGTTGCTCATGGTGACTTATCTCAAAAAATCTCTGTTGTCGCACAAGGTGAAATTTTAGAGTTGAAAGATACTATCAATAAAATGGTTGACTCTTTGCAAGTTTTCGCTAGTGAAGTCACAAGAGTTGCTCAAGATGTTGGTATCGATGGTAAATTAGGTGTTCAAGCTCAAGTCAGTGACGTTGATGGGTTATGGAAAGAAATTATAACAAATGTGAATGTAATGGCTGCTAATTTAACCTCACAAGTAAGAGCTTTTGCGCAAATTACAGCAGCTGCAACTGACGGTGATTTTACAAGATTTATTACAGTTGAGGCTTCTGGTGAAATGGATACTTTAAAAACTAAAATTAATCAAATGGTTTACAATTTAAGAGAATCAATCAAAAGAAACACTGCTGCAAGAGAAGCTGCAGAATTAGCAAATAATGCAAAATCTGAATTTTTAGGTATTTTTTCACATGAATTAAGAACTCCATTTAATGGTATTTTGAATTATATTCAGTTAACTTTAGATACTGAATTAACTCAATATCAAAGAGAAATGTTATCAACGGTTCATAATTTAGCTAATTCTTTATTGACCATAATCGACGATATTTTAGATATTTCTAAAATCGAAGCCAATAGAATGACAATAGAACAAGTTGAATTTTCATTAAGAAATACGGTGTTTGATGCATTAAAGACTTTGGCTGTTAAAAGTACTGAAAAACCTTTAAGTTTAATATATGAAGTTGATTCATCATTTCAAGATTATCTAATTGGTGATTCATTTAGATTGAGACAAGTCATTCTAAACTTGGTTGGTAATGCAATTAAATTCACTTCAAAAGGTCATGTTAAGTTGTCCATCAAAAATTCTAGATTATCGTTACTTGAACAGATTAATAACACCACCAAAAATCATGATTTTGTAACAGGTAATGATTCCTCAACTTTAGTTAACTCAAATTCAATTCCAAATGAAAAAAATTTGGTTTTAGAATTCTGCGTATCTGATACTGGTATTGGTATTCAAAAGGATAAATTGGATTTAATCTTTGAGAATTTCACTCAAGCTGATGGTTCAACGACCAGAAAATTTGGTGGTACTGGATTAGGTTTATCAATTTCTAAAAGACTAATTCATTTGATGGGTGGTGAAATTTGGGTGACATCAGTTTATGGAGAAGGTACTAATTTCTATTTCACCATTAACGTGAAACCTGTTTTAATTGAAGAATTTTCCAAAAACACAGAAGATTCGTTAATTACATTTAATTTGCATCAAATTTTGTTCATCTCTATGAATCATTCAATTAAAGATCAACAAATCATTGAGACGCACTTACAAAAACTAAATTTAAGACCAACGGTAGTTTCATCCATTGAAGATATTGATTTCACTGATGAATCAAACGTATTTGATGTTATCATTATTGATTCTATTGATACAGGTTCAAAGTTAAGATTGGTACCAGAAATTAAGCATACACCATTTGTTTTATTAAATCCACAAATCCCTGATTTAAACATGAGAACTTGTTTAGATTTGGGTATCCAATCTTATGGTAACACACCATGTTCAATAATGGATCTTGCTGGATATTTAAAACCTGCTTTGGAATCAAGAGTTGTTCCATCAGAAGAAAATGAAGCACAAAGTTACAACATTTTATTAGCCGAAGATTCTTTAGTTAATCAAAAGTTAGCTGTTAGAATCCTTGAAAAATATGGTCATGAAGTCACCGTTGCTCATAATGGTCTTGAAGCATTTGAAGCCGTTAAAAAAACACTTTACGATGCCGTGTTAATGGATGTTCAAATGCCAATAATGGGAGGATTTGAATCAACTAAAATGATTCGTAAATGGGAACGTGAAATGAATCCAATTGATCCATTTTCAGTAAGAGTTCCAATCATTGCATTAACTGCCCATGCAATGTTGGGTGATAGAGAAAAATGTTTACAAGCAAACATGGATGAATATATCTCAAAACCATTAAAACCAAATTTATTAATTCAAACAATTGCTAAAACTATTCATAATTTAAGTAAATTAAAAGAATTAGCAAGAACTAATGCACATAATAAAAGACATCTTGAAGATAATAATGAAGTTTTATATAAAAATAGTGGAGATTCTAGTAACGGTCATAATAATAAATTAGATGAATCAACATAATTGGATGAAGATGGTGTTATCACGATTAGTTGTTGAATAAGATAATAATCAACAGGCCATTGATCTGTTTTGTGGGGTACTGAGTATTTATTTATCATAGACACAAAAAAGGCATGTATAAAAAACTCTATAAGATGCTACACAAATACCTAATCGTAAATTCATTAATTATAATACACACAGATAAAAAACACAAAAGCTGATAAAACAATTCTCCATATGAGTAACTCATTATATCATCATACCTCATAACTAAAATGGCACTTGAGTTGTTATCATATTTTAAATTCATTTACATCAAGATAACTATTCAAAACTTTAACTATCTCCTTTTGGAAAGCTCCTAACAACTTCTCAATCTCTTTGTTCTTCACTACGCTCTCAGCACCTCCATCATCACTAATATCATTATGATCGTCTGTTAATTTTTTATCATCTTCGTCATCAATGTCATTATTCGAGTCAAGACCTAAATCATAATCATTTATTCCAAAATCGTCGAATTTAAAAATTTCTAATTCTGAGTTCAATAATTCCCAGTTATTCTCAATATTTATAGCATGATTGTTATTATGCGAGTTTCTTGGATCCAGATTGTTTGAAATCTCATTTAGTTTGAATTCTTTCTCTTTTTGTAATTTATAATTTTTTTTGATTAATTCATTGTTTTGTTCAACCTTATGCACAATTTCATCAATCTCCTTAGTTAATTCACTTTTATTAACAGAATCTAAGTTGTTTATCATTGAAGATATGTTCAATTTAAACAATTCATTTTCAGTTCTGGATGTTTTTAAAATTTTCAAGATTTTATTTATCCAATTTATCAAACCTTCAAAAATTCCATCCTTATCATTGATATAAACATCATGTAAAAAAGAATAAAATTCATCTTGATGATCATCTAATAAATTCATAATCTTATTAACCACATCTTGTGGTTCAGTAGAGGATGTGTTTAATTCATCAACTAATCTGATCAAATCGTTCATAAAGATTTGAAAACTTTTGAAAACCTTATCAATTTTACAATTTTTGAATAAGTTGACTAATGGTTGATAAAACATTGTGAATAAATCTTTCAAAATCGAGTTCAATTCAGGTTGTGACCATAATTTTTGCATGATTTCCTTATCATGATTCCTTATGTAAAATTTGTATAAATCTTTCAAGTTTGAATAAAATGTTGTTAATTCATGATTAATATATTGATTTGTTGGATCGTTTATTAGTTTTTTATATTCACTATAACTTTCTAATAAATCGGTGATTGTATTTTGTGGAATTTCAGGTTTCAAATCAGGTGAAATCAAGATAACCAATAGTAAGTCCATGTTTAAATTTTTCGACTGTTTTTTAAAAGTTTTTAAAATTGAATCATTGATATCATTATTTATGAAAAATTTTAATCTTTTAATTAAATTTGCATCCAATTTTTTCTCCAATTCAATTATGATTTTATTTTGTTGTTTTATATCATCTGATAAAATACCAAAAAATAAACTTTGCAATAAAGATTTATTACCAAAAGGACTTGACATCAATAAATCAATAATTGATTTCATTATGATCATTGGATTTGTGAATCTCAAAATCTGAATCATTATTGCATATGGAAAAAGAGAATGTAATCTTTTAATCTGTTGAAAAAACTCAAAAGAAGAATCTTGGCCAATAAATAATTGATAAATTGTTGATGAAATTTGAATTTTACAATAGTTTATAAAGTTGGTTAAAATTGGTGATAACTCATTGATGTTTGATTTTAATTTTATTTCATTGAAAATTTTAATTAGCCCATTGTTTTCAAAAAGCAATAAGTTTTTCAGGTTTGCTGAGTTTTCTTTTAATGATTGAATTTTCAAAAAACTTTCATTTTGAAATTTTAGATTATTGATTAAATTTAAATAGTCCATGTTTTTTCTTTTGTTCATATCCATTAATTCTAGTTTATTCAATTTGATTTTATCTTTAAATAAAAATTCTTTTAAGATTTGGGATTTTGAGATTTCAACATCTTTTAATAATTCATGTAAATAATATCTTAAACCTACTCTCATTTTCTCTCGTGGTAAATGATTCTTATTTTCTTCCATTTCTGACTTTTCATTACTGTTTGTTATACTCCATAATTTCATTGATCTTAAACTTAGATTTGGAGATCTCAAAGGTGATCTTAGAGGGGATCTAATTTTTTTAATTGATTTTGATGGACTACTGGGTGGAGTTTTAAATTCTTCATCACCAATTTGTAAATTTTGTTCTAACTGATAGATATGATCTCTGATCTCATCTTCTTTTTCAACTTCCTCTTCATTCTCACTATCTGATTCATTATCATCATCATCATCTTTTTCATCATCATTGTATAAAGATTCATGTTTAACTTTTGAAGGTAGGGAAGGTAACTTTTTACCAGGATATTTTGCTTTTAAATCGTGATTCAATTTTTTAAAATCAGAGTATCTTCTAGCAACGGTGATTGACTCTTTATTATTAATCTCTAAAGTTGAAGAAATCAAAAATTGATAATATGTTTCATTTTTATTCAAAATATTATTCCAAAAATTATTTGAAGTTGATTCAATCAATCTTACACCGGCAACATTTGTATGAATTCCATTAATGTAATTATTTGAATTTAGTTGGTTCATTAATTGTAATTTTGAGGGATTCAATAAATGTTTTAGATTTGAAGTATTTATACCATCATCTTCAATAAGAGCTTTCTTTGTATTGAAATACTCTAGTTCATCAATCGTAGCAATACTTGAATTGAAGAACATTAAAAATAATTTGCTTAATTTATTTGCTACTTTTTTCCTTTTAGTTAACTCATCTCTATCAACTGATTCACTGATTGAATAATTTAATAAATTCTCATAGAATATCTGAACTTTCTTGACCCAAAATTTATGAGAATCAATAGACTTGTTGGAAAGAAATGGTAGTTGCACTAGCACTTCATGGAAAAAGTATTGCGATAAAGGCAGGTTATCAATTTTAATTTCACTATCTGAACCATTTTTATTATTAACCTCGTCTTGTGGGCTTAGAGAGAATGGATTCCCAAAAGTTCTTAGTAATAAAGGATTATTGAACTGACTGAATTCATGAGCAATTTGCAATTTAATGAGTTCTCTCTTCAAGTAATGCTGTTGAGTTGGAGAGAGATCCATTATAGTCACAAATATTGATGGTTTATTAAGTAGAGAGAGACTCTCAATACTAACACAACTTTTTTTACCTATCGGAGGTAAGTGGAAATAACCTCAAAATAAACCTAATTATAAATCAACAGATGACGCACAAGTTAAATCCAAACATACCGTACCTTTTTCGATTGTGATATCAGATTAATGCAACGTATATCAAAAGGTTATACACGAATATTTGGAGCTACTGCTTCTGGAAACTCAACTGATATTTACAAAGATTCGACAGAAACTGAAATATAGTAACTAAAAATTGTATAATATGTTGAGAAAAAACCGATCTAAAAGTGTTACTGCGTCGTGGTGCATCAAATTATGCATAAATCAAAAAATAATTCTGTGACTTTTAAGTTTTTAACTTATCAAAGAGTCTTTGATTGAATTTGAATGTAACGTGTTTAATGAGCTTAATTGTTACTCGTAAGCTTAATCAGTCCGCAAATACTTTGATGAGATTTCTCAACCAGAGAAAACAAAATTATTCAACAATTGATGGGACTTCAGCACAGACGTAGGACTGAACATTTCTCTTTTACAGTTTTTATGGTGATATTTGTGAAAAGAATGAGATTGTGGGGGTTTATAATGGCCCAGTTGGCTATATGTATGAAATTGGTTCAAATTATATGTGGTCAGGGTTCCTGCTCAAAATCATTACTTAATGTATTCCATTTCGTATATTAAATCATTTTGTTCAAATTTGGTATTGAAGTTATAATTCAGAAAAATTACAACAAAAAATAGCTCAGCGGCTAATTTCAAATTTAAAATTAATGAAGTTATCAATCAAAGGATTGCAAAAAGCCCATTTTATTTGTTTTATGACATGCTAAAATAAATAAATAGAAAATACTGTTGATAATAAATACAGGTTTACTAATATCTTTGAGTTTATTGAAATCAATTTAAATTGAAAAATTGTGTACCAGAATGATTATATTTCGAGTCCATGTTTACAACTAGACGCTAGAAATGATAGATTTCACCTGTTTAATGCTACCTGTAGCTGTAATACTGAAGACAATCATTTTTAATTTTCATGAACTTTCATATGAAAGTTTCTTCAAATTCCAGTTGTGACACTGTGGGAGTTACTTTAGTTACTTAATATTAAATTTTGGATTAAAGAAAATCTTTTGGTTTAGCTTCTCAGTCCATTACCCATATCATACATCTTCTAATGCTAAACCCTTTGCTGTTCACTGGAATGTGATAGTAACTGAACAAACAGCCCGGCTCATTATCAAAATGTTAAGCATAGGTGCATGCTATTTCCTTTCTCATATCCTCCTTGAGTTTTTGTTTTTTTCTAAGAATCGTTGAATGTAAGAAATGTGTGATTATCTCTGTATTCGCTTCTTGTTTGATTTGAAGTCTTTCAATTTTAGTGTTTTGAGCAAAATCGTCAGCCAAATCTCATTTTTATAATCTAATCTCTATTAACCATAATGCATCAAAATAAAAGTGACAATATCAGCGATATTAGAACGTTTATGAAAATAAATAAAGTATCATTCAATCGAATAAGGAGTTCATTTGGTATCGTTGTAATCGTATATTCATTATATCTCATTTAAAGAGAAGAAACAACTTTTTTAAATTCATCTAATTCATTTCTATGAACATTTGTAATGACATCAGTTATCTCCACTATTCTATGTTGGTTATTATTCAATAAACAGTCTTTGAAGATTCTTTTAAATGGTTCACATTGAATCAATCCTTTATTAAAAGAACAATTATATTGTGTTAAAGAATGAAGTGTGCAGTTGTCGTCATCTTTCGGTAAGAGTGCGTAGGCTTCATTTCTGTATAGAATTGGAGTTGGTGGTGCCATTTGTCTCGAATGTGATCAGGGTGTTTGTTTGTAATATGATGGAGTGAAGGAATGTTTAAGGTTATTTTAAATACATAAGTACTTCTTTTACATTTTTTTCGGATTTCTTTATGGATTGATCTGAACTGCAATTATATATTTCGAGGTCCTGGGCTGGTAATATTGTTATATTCTATTTTATTTACCCTAAATTTATTACGTATTGACTTTCAGCTTCGTCCTGACCATATAATATTTATAAACTATATAGTTATCATCATGAAAATTAATATTTAATTTTATAATATTTATTAGCTAGAACATAACTTAGTAAATTTATTTTAACTTTATGATAGTTCAAAAATTTTCTGAACTCAAAATGTTTTCACAGAACTCCGGCGGATTATGAATGTAAATTTTACAGACATGTTTACGTACTCGTAGCTAGTCTAATTAAAAGCTTTATATAGTACTTGTTCGACCAGCTTTTGGCCTTCCAAGATATTGATTGTCACAACTAGCTGCAACATTAATATTAATACATGGTGGAGACCTTGATAATAGTGGTGGAGGTTATAGTAAATTGAAATTCAAAAAGAAATGAGAGCTATAAGCAAGGATTACATTAAAAAACTCATCCAACAAATGGGCATGTCCAAACTGAAGAGACATTCAGAAAAGAAGAGACCAATACGAAGAGATTTTTTGAATAAGGAAATGAAGAGAGCTATAACTTTTTCAGATTTTGACACAAAAATGGATCGCAATTGATTGGTTCAAGACTCACAAAATGACCTATCAATACAGCAAAATAATTACTATAATAAATGGCGATACAATTCTCTAACAATCAACAATATCATTGAGTCTTTTTGAAGTCGACATTTTAGCTCAAAGACAATTGATGTAAATAAACATGTAGTTCGGGAATTTGAAAGTATTTTCTGTCTGAACTCCTACTGAATATTTCAACACAAACTCACTGTTCTTTAAATCAATTCATTCAGGCAATTCGCAATGAGTTTCAAGGATAACTTAAAGAAATTTCAACCACTACACCCAAAATCTGAAAGCGTCACTTTCACGTACGGTACTGCTGGTTTCAGAACAAATTCCAATGTTTTAGATTCAGTTGTCTTCGTTATTGGTATTCTAGCTTCATTAAGATCCAAATATTTAAATGGACAAACTGTTGGTGTCATGATCACCGCATCACACAATCCACCTCAAGATAATGGGATCAAATTAATTGATCCACAAGGTGAGATGTTGGACCAAAATTGGGAAAAATATGCAACAGTTTTTGCTAATCTATCATCCATCGAAGGTATTTCTAATGAAATTTTAAAACTTTCTGAAGAATTGAAAATCGATTTGAATGGAAAATCTAATGTTATTATTGCTAGAGATTCTAGGGCTTCTGGGCTTGCGTTGGCAAATTCAACCATTGATGGGTTCAAGGTAATGAGTTCTGAATACATTGATTTTAATTTATTATCAACTCCACAATTACATTATTTGGTTAAATCAATTAATAATCTAGAGACAGAAACTCCATTTGGTGAACCTACAGAAGATGGATATTTTGTCAAATTATCGAAATCATTTAAAAAACTATATAACCTTTACGAACGTAATGATAAAATAAAAATCACCGTTGATGCAGCAAATGGTATTGGTGGTCCAAAATTTTCTAAATTAATTAATGAGCACCTTTCTAATGAGATTGAGTTCAAATTAATCAATAACGATTATTTAAATCCAGAGTCTCTGAACGTTGATTCAGGTGCTGATTATGTTAAAACTAATCAAAAATTACCCTTGAATTTGTCACCAACTCAATTAGATTTAATGGCTTCCTTCGATGGTGATGCTGATCGTGTCGTCTTTTATTACATTAATTCAGAAGATAAGTTCCAATTGTTAGATGGTGATAAAATTGCTACATTATTAGCCAAATTCTTCCAAGATTTATTAATTAATTCAGATTTAGTAAATCCAAAAATTGGTGTCGTTCAAACTGCTTATGCTAATGGCTCATCAACTAATTATTTATCAAATGTTTTGAAAGTCCCTGTTGTTTTCACTCCAACAGGTGTGAAACATTTACATCATGAAGCTTTAAAATTCGATATTGGTATTTATTTCGAAGCCAATGGTCATGGTACCGTTTTATTTAATGAAACTTTTATTTCTGGATTAAAATCATTGAAATCATCAGATTTATCAGTTGAAGATTCTAAAATAATTGAAGTTATCTTATTATTCAATGATTTGATTAATCAAACTGTTGGTGATGCCATTTCTGATTTATTAACAGTTTTAATCATTTTAGACATTTTACAAATCAATCCTAATGACTGGAACTCAAACTATACTGATTTACCTAATAAATTAGCAAAAGTAATAGTTCCTGATAGATTTCAGTTCCAAACCATCAATGCGGAAAGACAGTTGATTAAACCAGATGGATTACAATTGAAAATCGATGAATTAGTTGCAAAATTCCAAAACGGTAGATCATTTGTAAGAGCAAGTGGTACTGAAGATGCTGTCAGAGTTTATGCTGAAGCTTCTGCAAAAGATGGAGCTGAAGAATTATCTAAACTGGCTTGTGAACTAGTTAAAAATTCAGTTTAGAACTTAGATTAAACTGGATGATTCTTATTTAGAGGATTAGAATATCAAATAAATGTCATATCGTGAAGTTTGAACTGTTTGTAGTATATAGATCGGTAATCAGCCAATTTCAATTCACTGAAAGAAATTCACTGAATTAAACTGGCATAAAATTCATGCAAAAAAAAAAACTCATCGCTTCACTTCGAAGTTACATTTTTTGATCTCAATATTGTTCAAAATGGCTAAAAAAGTCTCTAAAAAGGATAAAGAAGCTAAAAAGGCCAGATCAGAAGCCAAAAGCAAAAAAAATGCCACAAAATCTGATAACAAAAACAAGAAATTGATGAAAAAATTAAAGCTCGATGATGATGAAGATGATGATCAAGATATCGATGAAATATTAGCAAATTTCAAAAAAGAGCAGTTAGAATTTGAAGAAATCAAGATAGAAACCATTAAAAGACCATCAAATAGAATAAACCCTTCAATGATTGCCAACCCAACTCATGGGAAAAGAGAATTATTTATATTTGGTGGTGAATTAACTCAAAATTCAGTGTCTCAATTCTATAACGATTTATTAGTATATTCATTAGATTCCAATAAATGGACCAAAATCACTTCTCAAAACTCACCAACCAATAGATCATCAGCTGCAATTGGATCACATCCTTCAGGAATCGTATTATTACATGGTGGTGAATTTTCAAGTCCTAAACAAAACACATTTTATCATTACTCAGATACTTGGTTACTGGATT
This sequence comes from Phaffomyces orbus, assembly GCA_003708145.3. Classification (NCBI taxonomy): domain Eukaryota; kingdom Fungi; phylum Ascomycota; class Saccharomycetes; order Phaffomycetales; family Phaffomycetaceae; genus Phaffomyces; species Phaffomyces orbus. The sequence continues at coordinate 354,415 of PPNK03000004.1, forward strand.
GTAATACTAAAGAATGGTCTAAAGTTGATTGTAAAGTGGGACCATCTGCAAGATCAGGACATAGAATCACAACTTGGAAGAATTATTTTATCCTATCTGGTGGTTTCCGTGATTTAGGTGTTTCAACCTCCTATCTGAATGATTTATGGATCTTTGATATAACTACTCACAAATGGAAACAGATTGAATTTCCTCAAAATCATCCAATTCCAGATGCAAGATCGGGACATTCGTTACTACCACACCAAGATGGTGCTGTGTTGTGGGGTGGTTATTGTAAAGTCAAAGCAGGTAAAGGTTTACAAAAGGGTAAAATTTTACATGATTGCTGGATACTGAAAATGAAGACCGATTTAAGTACAATCAGATGGGAAAGACGTAGAAAACAAGGTTACCAACCATCACCAAGAGTAGGTTGTTCAATGGTCCATCATAAAGGTAGAGGTGTTTTATTCGGTGGTGTTTATGATTTTGAAGAAACAGAAGAGAGTTTAGATTCTATTTTCTATAACGATTTATTAACTTATCAAATCGAGGCAAACAAATGGTATTCTTTATCACTAAGAGCTAACAAAAAGAAGAAAGTTGAAAAAATCACCAAAAAACAAAGAGATGATGAATTAGAAGAAATTTTAAATAATTTATTGAAAAAGGCAAATTTAAATGATGATGATAATTTAGATAAAGATGATGATATTGATGATGAAATTGAAAATGAATTAAAGAAATTCGATGATGAAGATGATGATGAAGAAGCTTCTCAAGATTATCAAATCGTTAATAGACTACCTCATGAAAGATTTAACTCTTCAACTGCTGTCGTTGATGATACTTTCTTTATCTTTGGTGGTGTTTGGGAATTAGGTGAAAAGGAATTCTCAATTGATTCCTTGTATTCTGTCGATTTAGCTAAATTAGATGGATTGAAAATATATTGGGAAAACTTATCAGAAATTGAGAAAGCTACTGAAGAAGAGGACGAAGATTTAGATGATGATGATGAAGAAGAAGATGATGATGATGCAGATGAAGAAGATGATGAAGAAATTGAAGATGTCAAACTAGTTGCTGAAGAGGAAGAAGAAGAGGAAGAAATCTTGGAAGATGAACCAGAGATCCCAGATCCAAGACCTTGGTTACCACATCCAAAAGCATTTGAAAATTTAAGACAATTTTATATAAGAACAGGTCCAAAGTTTCTAGAATGGGCTATTTCTAATAACAGAGACGCTAGAGGTAAATTCTTAAAGAAAGCCTCATTTGATTTGTGTCAAGATAGATGGTGGGAAAGAAGAGAACAGGTTCGTATTGAAGAAGATAAATTAGAAGAAATGGGTGGTATTGATGAAGTTGTTGAAAAAGATCCAACTAAACAAGTTGGTAAAAGAAGATAGAAGAAATAGATCAAATACAGTAAAAATAAATAAACCATTAATAATATTTTATAAATTATTCTCTATTGTACAAAAAGATCTTTAAAATTCCAATCTCTATAATAAAAATGCAAACCATTCACTCACACAAACCACCAAATCTAAGCAAAATGAATACCAACTTGATGGAACGCATATAATAATTTCAAAAAATCAACTTGATCACATTTCCCAGCTCTTTTTTCACCTAATCCCGTTTCAGCTAAAACTAGTTCAATTTTAGACTTTACTTGCTCTAAAGTATTTTTATCACCATCTATATTCATTGAATCATTATCATTATTTAAACTTGCTAAATAAGTTTTATAATTTTTTTCTAAAATTTCTAAAACTGTAGTTGATTTGAACCCAGCCGCAACTGTTCTATTTTTTCTAACGAAAACAATTCTTAATAAACCATCCCATTCATTATAATCAACTTTAGGTCTTGGATTCTTGATTTCAATTCTAACAACAGAAGATTCAACTTGTGGTGGTGGTCTGAAGTTATTCTTACCAACTTTCATTATATGTGTGACATTAGCCCACATTTGGACGTTTGCTGATAATCTACAATATAATGAATCACCTGGTCTTGCTAAAAGTCTTAGAGCGAATTCTCTTTGAAACATAAGAATTGAAACTCTTGGAGGTTTTGGTTGATTGATTAATTTAAAAACTAAAGGAGATGAGATCTGATATGGAGTGTTACTTATACAGATATCAAAATATGGTAATTCAGTTTTCATAAAATCTCCCAACATGATTTCTAATTTTTTTTCACCTGGAGTACCATGGACTCTTTTTGTTAATTCAGCCCCCATTCTAGGATCCATCTCTACTGCAACAACTTTTCTGGCCTGTTCTAAAATACGAACTGTTAAGTTACCTGTACCTGGACCGATTTCTAAAACTATATCACTTGGTTTAATATGAGCTTTATCAACAATACCTTGTGCAATTAATGGATTTTTCAGAATATGTTGACCTAAATCTGTGTTGAACTTGAAGACTGATTTCATGTGTTTCTCAGCAGAGACTTGGTTGTCTCCTCCACTCGAATACTTCTTCTTTTGTGTAGCAACTTTGCCCATTCTTATACTGTTACAAGGTTACTTACACTGTAAAAGTTCTATGCGATGAGCTTCAAATTTTTTTTTTTGTGACCAAACCATCCAGACACTACTAAATGGTTACAGAGCACCGAGTCTCTCATATACCAAAAGATAAATAGATTTACTGAGTGGTCAAAAGATTGATATAAATTTGATACTAAACAATGAAGGAAGCTGATTTCAAAAGATTGTACCCAAATGCACCCAAAGAGGTACTTATGAAAGGAAATGCGTATGTATCTTACAACTGGACCTTACATTGAGTTCCTAAAGGAAATACGGATCGCAACCTCATCCCCACAAATTATTAACTATCGAATCTGAATAGTGTTAAACTAATATATATGGGCATTCCTGTTTTTGTCATCACTAGTTATGTGTTATATAAAAGACGTGAGTATATAATAGCGCTTCGTATTATGGTTGTGGTGATGATTATCACGGCTGATTGATCTTATATTAACTGGAAATACATTAGTTTACCTTGGTGAACAAAAAAGAGTTCAAGTTGGTGAAATTATGGATGATGGATCAATTCGATTATTTTCCACTAGTGAAATCGAATATCATGATAAAAATAGCTTCTTTACCAAGATATTTGGACAGGATAAAGTTGATTATGAAGAATTAGGCAGAAAAAATATAGAATCTAATGAAAGGTTTGAAAACAGAAAAAGAGGATGGTGATTCTTTCTAGTTCAGCTATTTATTTATTTATTTGTGTTACTTTACTCTATTTATTTGATTTATTTATTAAATACATATTATTGATTAACTAAAGGAATCATAATTTATTCATTTCCAAGTAGGTTTTGGTAAACCTGTTCTTGCTCCTGCACTTGAACCTGGTCTCAAGCTCGCCCTTGAGTTAGATCTTGATGTAGTTCTAAATCCAAGTGATGTGGTTGTACTAAGTTCATATCTTTTTGATAATCTTGATTCACTTAATCTTGATCCTGTTCTTTCTAAAATTTCATGAATTGGAGTTGGGGGTGGTATGAATGATTTTTTACTACTTTGTTCTGGAGTCTGTTGAATTGGTGATAATCCAGGTTGTACTGAATGTCTATAAGTTCTTGTTGGAGTTACTTGTGTAATTGATCTTGAAAATGATAATGAAGTTGCAGGTCTTTGGCCATTTACTTTTGATCCTAATGAGGAGGTAGCTCTAAATCCAATTCTTGAGTCTGATCTTTCTGAAGTTGTACCAATTCTCGAAACAGGTCTTGGAATCTTTGATTTTGTGAGGATATTAGTTGGTGGTTTAATTTTAGATTCAAATGATATTCCTGAAGACTTGTTCAATTTAATTGAGGGATTGATAGGATGTCTCTTAGATTTGGGCATTGGAGTTTCAAAATCATCATCATCAGTATTTTGGTGCTTCAAAGGAGACCCAACTAGTTGATTTAAGGTATTTTCATAAACTTTTGGAGGAGAATCATTATTATCAATTGGAACATAGAATTTTGGCGATTCAATCTTTTGTAAATTTGGGATATTTCTTAGAGTATTAAGAAGATCTTTTTTTTCTTCATTGAATCCAATTTGATTTGCTTTCAGACTATTCGTTAAAATTTTGTTATCATCATCTTGATCAGGCTTTTTAACCGACGTTGGATTATTTTCAATTAAAACAGGAATTAAATTCATTTTACCCATTAGAAATTGACCAGCTCTACTCCTTCTCTTATCTTTTAATGGAGTTGATTTTAAATCTTGTTCATTTTCTTCAGTTTTAGTCTCTATTGACAATTTTTTGAAGTCATAAACTATATCATTATTATTTGTATTAAGGTCATTATCATTATTGGTATTATTATAATTATTGTTATTATCATCATTATCATTGGAGTTATTGATATTATTTATTTGCTCATTATCTTCATCTTCTATTTCATTAATAATTTCTTGAGGTATTTTATCTTTGATATTCAACCATTTATTTGCTAATTCATTACTTTTTTCAACGACTTTGAAATCGATTAAATCTTCATCAATTGCTTGATTTATGATATTGAATGTATTTTCCACAATATCAGTGACATATTTAACTCTTTTAAGTAGTTGTTGTTTAAATGGATTTGATTGATTATTATTTCCATCTTTCTCAAATCTTGAAATTTTTGTTATTTCTTTTTCAATGCTATCAATTAAAAAGGAGATTTCTGTGTTCAAATAACTGAATATCTCATTCCATCTTGAATCAACTAAATCATACTTCAAATCTTTAAGTTCATTATTCAGATAGTTATATTCTTTGATTAGATCATCATATTTTTCTAGCAATTTATTAAGATTTGAGACTTTCAAAATGTTGTTATAATTTTTTTCAAACTCTTCAATACGTGATGGAATATATTTTAAACTAACTTCAATTGGATCAATATCATTCTTTAAATTAACAAATTCTTCATATAGTTCACTATCGATAGAGTTTAAAAACGGTAGTTTCAAACGATCTTTATTATTTTGTAACAGTTTCTTTGTGATTAGATCTAAATTAAACGAAGGAGCATGGCGCACGGGTGAGCTGAATCGTTTTTCATGGATTTTGAAACATTTTTTCAAACAATTTTCTAGTTCTTTATTAATTGAATCCATTGCGATATTATAAATTTCATTATATTCAATTGTTAGATCAACTTTAATCTTTAATGGAATTAAAAAATGTCTTTTAATGAACAAACTTTTTTCATTCAAGCCTTCTAATTTATCAAAAATATCAGTTTCCAAGATATCTGGATCATTTTCAAGATTATTCTCCAGCAGGTTTAAAGCTTGTGATACGATTGAATCTATAGATTCCACGTTTCTGTAAACGTCATAAAACTTATGGTATCCCTCGTTCACCCAATTGTAGTCCAGTTCCATTTTATCTTTATATTCATTGTCAATATCTTGAAATATCTTTTCTGCTTGTAGAGTGTAGGTGATAAGATCATCAACGACAATAGTCAGATTTTTCAACACGAACGGTTCCAAGTTCGCAATACTCCTGAAGAAATTGAAGTCTGATCTTATCGTCAAGATCTCAGAGAACCTCTTCCCCATAATCAGGACACAATGAATAGAGACTTAAATATTGTGGTTAAATTCCATTTTTTTTTTGTTGATGTGAAGACAAAACATAAACATAAACACTCGAAAATTTCCTGATTCGGACAAATCATAATAGTCAGATACACAAAACTTATCAAAGAATATTTATATTTTGTTTGTTAAAGTTTATATACGAGATCATCTCATTTGGATAATTGTTTGTTCATTTCCTGTTTTTGTATCATTTCGATTTTTCTAGCCTTTTCTAAAGCAATATGATCAGATTCTTGAATTTTGAACGCTTCTTCTTCAGCTGCTTGTAATTTAGCTTCTTCTGATAGAATTTCACCTTCATGTTCCAAATCACTTAGAGTCTTTCTAATGATTTCATTATGGATGAATTCCTCAGCTATTTTATCTTGTAGTAATTCTTCTTCGGTTTTAGTATCATCTGGTTTCTTTTTAGCAACGTCTGGATCTGAATGTTCTTCATCGTTTAATAATTTAAATAAACTACTATCTGGATTAGAGTACAGTTCATTGAATCCACCAGTTTCAGCAACTTTACCATCATATCCCAACACTATAATCAGATCACATTTTTCAATTGTGGATTTTCTGTGAGCGATTGATATGGTAGTTAAATTTTCAGTTTTCATTAATTTCTGTAATGTTTGAGTAACTGCATATTCACTTTTGGAATCTAATGCTGAAGTTGCTTCATCCAGTATTAAAATTGATGGTGTTTTGATCAATGCTCTTGCAATTGAGATTCTTTGCTTTTGACCACCTGATAATAGAGCACCACGAGGTCCAATTATCGTTTCATATCCATTTGGAAATTTAGAAATAAATTCATGACAGTTAGCTTTTTTAGAAACTTCAATGATTTCATCCATTGTAATTGATTTAGGATTTTTCAAACCAAATGTAATATTATCCTTAATTGTACCAGACATTAAAATTGGTTCTTGTTGAACAACACCAAGATATCTTCTTAATTGTTTAACGTTATATTTAGTTATATCTTTCCCATCTATCAAGATTTCACCACCTGTTGGATTATAAGATCTTAATAACAATGAAGCAATGGTTGATTTACCACGACCAGATGGCCCCACGATACAAACGTTTGAATTTTCAGGAATTTTAAAGCTTAAACCTTGGAAAATTTTTAGTTTTGGTCTTGTTGGATATTCAAATGAAACGTTTTTGAATTCAATTTCACCAATTGGTTTTGATAAAACTGGTAAACCAATAGTTTGATTGATTTTTGGAGTTCTATCAATCAATTCAAATAATCTTGTTGCTGCACCTGTACCTTTCATTAATTCAGAATAAAATGCAGCTAATCCATACATCGAACTACCTGAATGATTAACATAAAGCATAAAGGCAGCTAAATCACCAACAGACATTGAATGAGAAGCAACTAAATTAGCACCATAACATAGAATAACTAAGAAAGTGATGTCACTTATGGCATAGATAGTTGAATAGAAAGTAGCATTTAATTTTGCTTCTTTAAATCCTAACTTATAGACTTCTCTAATTGCACCATTATATTTCATTAATTCTTTACCTTCAGCGACAAACGACTGAACTGTTTTGATACCATTTAATTGTTCTTCACCAATTTTAGATAAATTACCAGTTGCTTCTTGAATACTTCTTGAGATTTTACGAACTCTATTACCAAATATAACTGTTCCAATTAAAACACCTGGTAAAAAGATGAAAACAGTTGAAGCTAAATGAGTTGAAATATAAAACATTGAACCGATACTTATGGTACCATTAATCAAATGTTTGAAACCATCACTTATATTTTGAGTCATTGATCTTGAAACGACATAGGCATCAGAACCTAACCTGGAAATCAAATCACCAACTTTATGTACATCGAAGAACTCAGCATCCTGATTCATTGTCTTTTTAATAACATTAGCTCTTAATCTTGCGACTAATTTCTCACCAAGAACACGTAATAAGATGATACGACCATAGTCAGCACTAATACCAATGAATAAGAAACAACCTAGAAGAGCAACAAAATGATACAATGATAAGTCATAAATAATGTTGGGTATTTCTCCATTAACGACATTTTTAGCAGCATCGATAACCATACCATAAGCCTTAGGCATGGTCATATTGATACAACATGAGGTTAATAGTAATAAAATAGCCAAAGTCAATAATTTAAAATCACGTCTTGCTAATGACACTAGTTTCAGTACATCTTTCCAAACGGTTTTAGATTCCTTTGGAGACCTTGAATCCTTTGTTTCTGTTTTAGTAGCTGGTGCGTTAGTTTTAGTGTTCTGAGTCGAGTGGAATCTCAATAAACCAGTTGCGATGATTGATGGTTTCCTATAATTTCTGAACTGATTTTGATATGTTGGGTATATTGATGATTTTGATAGTGAATTATGAGTTCTTGTCGAGAAGAATCTTTGTATGATTGATGAACGTGGTTGTAAAGTTATGAATCGACTTTGTGATGAGTATAGCACATTAGTCTGTTTCAGAAGAAACGACATGATTTGATTGGATGTGTTGAGAGTATTAACAGAAGAAAATGGGAAAATTGGAAAGAATATGAAATGATTGAAACTGTGAATAAATTCAAGATTTTAGTCAATGGATGTCAGGTAATCGAACTCGATTGAACTTTTGAAACTATATGATCTGTTGCTTTTATTCAAGTATCGATAAATAAATAATGAGTGTGTTCTCCAAAAAAAAACATTTTTACAACTATATGTGACTAATCTATTAAGTAAACAAGGTGAGCGTATATCGGATTAATACTACGAATCCTGATTAATCCTAAATCATAACATCTGTATATTTGAAGTTTAAAGCCACCAGGACTACCTTTCTAATTTGTATTTAAAGTCATGAAAGAGTTAATACTACCTGTCATTTTTATTGAATATCTAGTTGCTTAATGGAACTGGATCTGAAGCGACACCGTTTTCGTATTTAAGGACTTTAGCTTCAGTTTTACTTCTAGCAGCTAAAGCTTGGTTTTGGAATTCTGGTTTAACAGAGTTTCTGACGGTTTGAGCAGAAATTTGTAAGTATTTGTTGAAACTGGGTGAATCTATGTCAGTAAGGGACTTTCGAAAGGATTAAGGCAAAACAAAAGATAATTTCACACATCACACACTCAATTGATTGTTTCCCAATTGAATTGCAAATGGAAATAGTTGTCGACTTACGTGATACCGGCTTTTTTCCAAGAAGACATTTTGATGTGATTTGAACTGATTTCTTTTAGGCAGAAATTGTAACGAAATTCAAAACTTTTTTTTCATTGGAAGAAAATCCAAAAATTTTGATGGGAAAACGTTGACTTCCGAATAGGGAAATTGTAATAAGTTAGGGGTATAAGTGTATTACGTAACATATTAGTCATTGGAAAAAAATTATTTTCTTCAATTAGCGCTGAAGATCCAGTTAGTTAAGCAGTTACCAGTTGGTGTTGCTAAACCATGTCAGTCTCCAGAGATCACTACTTCGTGCTAGCCAGCGATGTGGAGGAACAGCGTATCTCTGCCGCTGCCGCCTTGATCACAGAGCTTAACGAAGCTGATGAGGAATCAGAGTGGGAATATGCCATTCAAAGGCTTGTTAAAGGGTTATCAAGTTCAAGAGCCTCTGCTCGTCTGGGCTTCTCAATGTGTTTGACCGAAATCATGAGCATCAGAATCTCTGAGAAAAAGCTAACGCTAACTCGACTAATCGAACTTATCGATAAACATACCAAAACTGCTTCTTCCATGAAAGGTAAAGAGGAAAGAGCAGCTCTATTTGGGAGATTATTTGGTTTACAAGCATTAGCTGGTATTGTCGTCAAATTCAATGAAGATGAACACTTCACTCTCGAAGAGCTATACTCTTTTATTGATTCTTTAGTTGGTTTGGCTTCAATGAAATCTTGGATGAGAGAACCTGCTTTATTCACCGTTTTCAATATCTTAACTCAACATGGTTTTAAATTATCTCAAGACCTGATCATTCATATCTTCACCAAACTAGATGAAAGTCAGTTAACTCTATCGATTGAAGGTTTAGCATTATACTTAGCTATTCCATTTAGTCTAAGATCTTTATTAAATGAAAAAATTGAATTTCAACATAAAGCTTGGTCTGCATCAAATCCATTAGATAAATCAAACATTGTACTATTATCAAAAGTTCTAAAAGATGTTTCCATTGCTGATGATTCAAACGTTAATGAAAAAGGTAAAGAAATCGTTAAACAAAAGGGTAATTGGTCTCCAAGGTTACATTTCGTTTGGGATGTTCTAATCAAAAATATTTTATGTGATGAATCCAGAGAAGGAAAAGAAGAAGAAGAAGAAGAAGAAGAAGAAACAACGAAATCAAATTCAAAAAAAAGGTCGAAATCAGATTCTAAAAAGTCTAAAAAATCTAAAAAATCTATAACTTCATCAGCAATTGAACCTCAATCAATTTCGCTAGATGAATTTTGGAAAGTCATCATTGATGAAGGATTTTTTTCTGAAAAGGCATCTCCAGAACGTAAATATTGGGGATTTGAAGTATTCAATTTACTTTTACCAAAAGTTTCAACTGATGAAGTTCAATCTCTATTCACACCAAATTTTATGAGAAGTTTAATCAATCAAACCTCTGATAATACAAGACTTTTATCAAAAGTCGCAAGAAAATCTTTAAACACAATTGAAAAATCAACTAAAATTGAACCATCAAAAATTAAGCCAGTTCTAAAAGCAGTTTTAACTGGAGAAAATGGAAATTTATATTTTGATAGATCTACTAAAAGTAAAACCATCGAGAATGTAATCAAAAATTCAACAGAGTCAACTCATTTAGAAATTTCAAAGTTCTTCATTAAAATCTTAAACAACGCTTCCAAAATTGAAGATAGTGATTTATCAGTCAAACAATCAAGATGGATCATTGATCAAATCTTACATTTTGTTAGAGGTAATAAACAATCATTATCATCCAACAGTGATTTAAAATGGATTGATTCAATTCTAGAGTCATTAGTTATTAAATCATATTTTAAACCAAAAGATTTAGAACAAAGTCCAATTGCTTCATATGCACAAGAAAGACTAAATTCTATATTATCTGATGTTATTTCAATTGAAAGAACAGATAATCAAACCTGGTCATATAAGACATTAACAATTTTATTAACAGAGATTGAAAATTCCAAGAATGATGAAAATTTGAAACCAATTTTCGAATTTGATGAAGAAATTCAATCAATTTTGAATAAAACTTTCAAAATTTTGAAAAAAATTAGATCTTTAAGAGAAAGTTCAAATCATTTAGATAATTCAAAACTTTTAATCTTTGAATTGTTAAATTCAATGGTTTTATTACAGTTATATACTGGTGATTTTGCAGAATCACTTGAAGTTTTAACAGAATTACAAGAGTATTATTATAATTCAATCAAATCTGATAATAATGACGAATCAGATAGTGAAGTCATTGGTATTGTTGAAATTTTATTAAATTTCCTCAGTCAGAAATCTTCTTTGTTGAAAAAATTAAGTTTTATTATCTGGCAAAATTATTGTTCAAATGTTGATTTAGAATGTTTGAAATTGTTATTCGATGTCATTACAACTCCAGAAAATAAAGATGGTCAAGAATCTTTATTTGAAGGTGAAGGTGAATTCACTGGAGATGATGAAAAAGATGAAGAAGGTAGTAGTCATGATGAAAATGAAAATCATAAAGAACACTCTCATGACCATTCTCATGAAGATTCTCATAGCGATGATGAATCACCAAGTTCGGACTCTTCAAATGATTCCTCTTCAGATGAAGATGAAAACGAAGATGAAGACGTTGGTCTTGATGAATTAGATCAAAAAACCAACACTGCATTAGCAAAAGCTTTAAAAGTCCCATATAATGGAGAAGTTACATTATCATCAGACGATGAAGATGATTTATCAGATGAATCAATGGATGATGAACAAATGATGGAAATTGACGGACAATTATCTCAAATTTTCAAACAACATCAAGATGCTTTAAATAACGTTAAATCTAAATCAGGTAACGAGGCCAAAAAACAAGCATTGGAAGCAAAAGCTAATGTCATATTATTTAAAAATAGAGTCATTGATTTATTAGAAATTTTCGTTACTAAAAATCCAACATCACAACTAATTGTATTGATCATACCTGAATTAGTCAAGGCATTCAAAGCAACTTTAGATAAACAACTAGGTATCAAGATCCATAAATTAATAAGAAATAAAGTAACAAAGGCTAAGATCGATAAAATTGATATCATTACAAAAGATGAAATGTTTGATATTTTAAAAAGTATCTTAAGTAAGGAAAACTTATTAAGAAATTCAAATAATAAAGATTATAATTCTTGTTGTTCTCAATGTTCAGTTTATATCGCTAAAAAGATTGTTGAAATTGATGAAGATTCAATTGATGAAATCATCGATTTGTACTCTAACTTGATGAAAGAATGGTTCAAAAAGAAGAATTCAATTTTACAAACTTCAATTTTTATCGATTTTATTAATTGGTTAAATTCGAAAAGATTCACAAAGCAAAAAAATTAAAATGTACTTATAAATAGAGAATTTGAATAGATTTTTCGTAAATCATCCACAAACAAATAATTTATATATAATGTGTTTATAGTGGGATAGAGTTTATAAAAAGAAATAGTCATGTTCTATTCGATACTATTTATGTTAGTGTAGAAATGACACTTATAAAAAAATCTGACCTGTTCAAGGCGATAATACATGTCATCTAATTGCTAGATTATTCATTATCAATATAAACAATTAATCACCATCATTTATCTTCTGTAATGATCTCGGTATCGTTATTACTATTGCCATTACTATTAATATTATTATCTTGTTGTTTTTGCCTTTGTCGTTGATTAGCTTTTTCCTCATTACTTCTCATATCTGTTTCAATTTTATTATTTATCAAAAACACAGCAGCCTGATTACCTGCAGTTGAGCCAGTTATCGTTATTCTTCTTTCTGTTGAATTTGGATCGGGATCATTTATTGTTATTCTTGAACCTGATGTTTCGTTTATATTTTTAAGATTTTTACCACCTTTACCAATTATATTACCAACATAATCATTTGGAATGAAAATGTCTTGTACAACTTGACCATTTTGAGTGTTTGGAAATACTCCTGTTGGTAAATGTCCAGGTAAAGGTACGTTTTGTTGTGGTATCATTGGAGGTGCAGATCTTTGAGTTTGATAAGTATTGTGTCTTGATCTATTATTATTTATTCTCATTGTGAAATTGCGATTATTGTTACCGTTATGACTGTTATTATTATTCTGTTGTGGTTGAAATCCATAACCAATTGGGAATTGACCAGGACCTAAGTGAGGAGGAAAATTTCCAAAATTTATAGGATTGAACATCATTGGGTTTTGAGGTAAACCATGTGGAACTTGAGCTGCAGTTTGAGCTGATCCTGGGTTATAATATATGTAAGAACCTTTGAAATTTGATCTGTTTTCTAATATTGTTTGTGCAGTATAGTAAGTTGCTATATGTATGGCATCAGCTACACCAGTTATATTCAAACAACGATCAGTTGAAAAAGGCATTGAATTTGGACTCGCGTTCAATTTAGCAGCTGATTTTTCTTCAATTTCTCTTAATTTTAAACCTGACTTACCAATGATATAACCCATCATTTGATGAGGTATTAATAATTTTAAATCAAAAGGATTAGAATCTAAACCAGAAGGCGTATTTTCTGCTTCATTGAGTATATATCTTGTTATCAACCCAAATGCTTTTGCAACATTCTCTGCAGAACCACGAACATGAACAATTCTTTCTGTAACACCCCATATATTTTCACTAACATTAACTCTGCTTTTAGAAACTTCTTTAATATGATTTATAGTTTCACCACCTTTACCGACAATTAAAGCAGCTTCCTTCACTGAACATAGCATTCTCAAGTGTGTATAAGTTGGATCATCACCTTCATGATTAGTGTGTTTGATCTTGTGGCTTGAAATTCTTGATTTTTCATCAGAAACTTCCCCATTACCTTCAACATCAACCTCAATTTCAGCAGATGTATCTTCATCAATTGCTTGAGCGTCCAGCGCTACTCTTTTGATCGTTGGTTTTGGCTGCTCATTAATTGCGTCTTCTTCATTCTTTCGTTTCAGTAGATTCTCTGTACTCATCATAAAAAAAAAAGTGGTTAAACAGTGAAATACTCTCAGAAACAGCCAGGAAAAGCTGTGAGTTCAAGTGAGGAATATATAAAGACCTAGTGTCAGACAAGATCCCAGTTTAATTGAATAAAGACCTTGGAATAAAGACTCAAAAACTGATTGTTTTCAAAGCAAAAACAACTCAATTCTTTTTGTTTTTGTTTTTCTGAAAATGAATTTGGTGGGAGGGCTCACAACCATTCACTGACATAATATCTTACGTAATATTTTTTTCCACTTCTTCACTTTTTCTCTTTAATCTCTCTAGATGGAAAGAATAAAGAATTTAACGGAGAGAATTTGAAGGAAAATGAATGAAAAAGAAGTGTTTGAACCTGTAGAAGATGGCAAGAAAGAGGAGGAATACATTGAGGAAGAAGATAGCGATTTTGATCCTAATGGTGAGTGTAACGGTGGATTTTGAATAATAGTATCTGGTTACTAACCTATAATAGCTAATAATGATGATAATGACGATGAGGATGAATTCTCAGGCGAGGAAGAACAAGAAAAGAAGAAGAAAAATATACGGTTGATGAAACAAAACAAAGACTCTAAAGATGAAGATTTTGATGTTGAAACAGAACGGGAAGTGAAAAGTGCAAATTATAGTAGAATTGAAAGTTCAGAAGGTGGTTTAATCAAAACAAGAACTCAAAGAGCTTTAGAAAACCAAAAGGCGAAAAAGTTTAAATATACAGATATCAGTGATCAAGGAACAGTCGACTCCAATGATGCATGGAAAAAATTACAGGAATTGTCCAAAGAAAGACTGAAACACAAATATAGCTCTTCATCTCCATCGACTGACTCAACACCACAACCTAATGGGTTAGTATCAAATGAAAAAATCAAAATCAAAAGAAAATACGAATACGCAGGAGAGATCGTAACGGAAGAGAAATGGGTTGATAGAGAATCATTTGAAGCTAAACAATATATAAGTAATTTGAAAACTAATGAAACATTTGAATCAAGCAATGATATCAATAAAGAAGAAGAATCACATAAGAAGCAAAGAGTCAATGATAAAGGGGAGAAACTAAGAATCATAAAGAAAAGACCTCCATTACTGGAAGGAATCATAAATGGATCAATCAAGCCTAAATTTAATACACTTGAGAAATCAAAAGTTGATTTTGCAAAATTTGTGGATAAAGAAGGTATTGATGATGAATTAGCTCAACATAATAAAGATGGTTACTTAGAAAGACAAGATTTCTTAAGTAGAGTTCAATTCCATAAAGACTCACAAATTAAAGACATAAGAAAAAAAGAATTAGCTACCAAGAATCATCAATAATGTTATAATGATGTACCATGTTAAATATCATGCAAATAACTCAAACTGTTCATTTAATCGTCATCTCTAATAATAAAAAAAATTTAATGTCATCATAAATGTGGAACTCCTAGACTCGTGAGTGTCATATTCACAACACTGAACATACCTTCACCTAACACTAACCCACTACTGAAAACAATCATTGAAGTTTTACCTTCATGAGTAAATTTCACTTTCTTCAACCATACATAAGCAATAACACCACCTATGAATCGTGCTATCGTGAATGATGGTGTGTTATAAATACCAATCCCGACAGCAACACCAGATGGTAACCAAATTAACTTATGTTGAATTTGTTCATCATTTTTATATAAATTCTTAATCAATGAAATGATACCAAACACTAAACCAAAAATCATTGAAAATTCAAACGCATGAGGTGGCAATCCTTCACCAGTGACCAATCTTGAACAATCAATCCAAATAACAGCAGTTGGAATTCTGAAAACTTTGTTCGGAATCTCATAAACTGTGTTATAAACTTTATACATTATTGAACTTAAGAAAATTGACCAAATTGTTCCAATTATTTGAGCAACGAATTGAGCATGTGGTGAAGCTCCAACTAAATGTCCTGTTTTCAAATCTTGCATTAAATCACCTGCTTGTTGTGCTCCAGCTTCTGCAATACCACCTGCAACTAGATTAACAAGTACAGAACCTGGATGATTTTTAGGCAATACCAAAGCAAATATCAATTGAGATAATTTACCAATACCACTCACTGGATTTAAATCAGTTTCACCTAATGCTCTAACACCTAACACTGATAACAGTAAAGCTAACGCAATTGCAATGATTAATGAATAAATAGGGACGATCTTAATACCAAATAAATAAACGATTGAAACAATGCATAAAACAGTTGAAAGAATTAAACCAATAATAACAGTTCTCGTACCAATCAAATAATTTGAATCAATTTCGTTATTGCTTGTTTCTGAATAAGTATCAAATGTTCCATTCTTATTCATCTCTGTTGTATAAAACTTATAAATTGATTGTCCAGTGACAACTAGTAAAGAAACGATAGAATCACTAATCATAACAGCTAAACTAATCCATAAAATCCAACCTTGTGCCCCTGTTTTCCAATCATCAATAGGACCATCTGCCCATCCCAAATTCTTCGCAAGTGGAGCTAATACACCCCATCCCAAAAATGTACCAAAAAGCATGTATGAAACAGTTGGAAGACCCATTATTATACCTTGACCAATATAAGCTGGAGATGGTTGTAAATTCCATAAATAATGGGTGTTTAGATAATTACCAAAGATAGGGATTGACCTTATATGTGGAATAAAATATGAAAGCACAGTATATGTTGCAGATATTGAAAAAGTTGATATTAGGGACTTTAGGTTTTTGTTGTATTGTTTTAAATTTGATAACTTTTTCAGGTTTTGGGATTCTAATAAGGATGTATTTTCGTTAAAGGTTGGAACGCTTTCTTGGTTACTCTCTTCAGATTCATCATCACTGATTAATAATTCATTATATTCACAAGGAATCTTAACATTACCAGCATTATCATGACGAATTTCTGTTTCATTTAAAACAGAAATCAAAGTAGCAGTAGCGCTACCTGAAGGAAATGGTAATTTTTCTTTAATGATGACTTGTTTTCTTAATGGAATAGCAAAGAAAATGCCAAAGAAAGAAAGACCTAACGACCAGATAAATAAATCTTTTAGTGAAAACGAAATCAGTTTACCAATACCTGTCTCTTCTGGTCTTAAAAACTTTTCAATTGCAGGAATAACACCAACAAATCCATAGGCTAATGGGCCTGTCCCCACAGCAACTGCGATACTTTGAATGAAAACATTCTCAACATCTGTGAATTCATAAGATAAATGTTTTTGTAATTTCTTGAAAATCGCAAATGATAGTAATGCAGATGGTAAGGACATCATTGAGACCCAACCTGTTTGTAAACCAAACTGAAAATTGGATATAAGAATAAGGCTCCCTATTATAAGACCAGCAGCGGTGGCCCTGGGTGTAATCTGTGTTATCCCTGGTTTTTCTTTCCATGGTATATCTCTCCAGTTTGACATTCTGCAAATTTGTACTCTAATCGGGAGTGATGAATTATCAAAATAACCAAAAAATAAATTATAGAAAGGACTAAAGTGAAGTTGAATTCAACAAGAAAAGAAGAATATTGAGTAAAAGATCAAAGAATCAATCATAAAATCAGAAATATTCGCACTTATTTATTTCATTTCGTATATTTAAACCTTTTCGGGTAAATCAGCGGATAAAGTCACGTGAAGTTACGACTTGATGAGTAATGAGTAGCGCCACAGTAATCTTCGGTTCGGAGCGTTTGGTCCTTCCCGATTGGATGCTCTACAAACTAATTGCTCAGTTCATTTTATATAAAAAACACTAATCACATTCTCCAAATAGTATATAATTGAGGATATCACTCAAGGTCACCACTCCGATTAGGTGACCTTCATCGTCAACAACGAACAATCTATGCAATCTCGATCTCCTAATATTATCCAAAATAGTAGCTAATCTGTCATTAACAGTACAAGTATAAACACCTTCAAAATCATCAGATCTTCTCATTAATGCTTCCCCCACACTCAATGATAAATCGTTATAAATACCACCTTTAATTAAGCCCAACACATCAACTGCTTCATAGACATTAATTAGTTTATTTTGTTCGTCAACAATTGGAATTGAACTAACTGAACCATGGCTTAATAATTGAATCACATCAATAACAGGCGTACTCATTGTAGCTGTTGAAATTTCTTTATTTGAACTATTTGAACCAATTCCTAAATTTTTCAACGGTACTAATAAATCTTCAATTTCTTTACAATTTAAGGAAACAAATTTTAAAATACGATATTGAGTTAAAACACTAACAACAATTTCTCTATGCGTGTCTTCATCTTCATCAATCAATGGGATTCTTCTTGATCTTGATTCAATCATTCTTACACAAGCATCAAATAAAGGTTTAAATGGATGGATTGATCCTGTATCAATTGGTTCAACTCCTATTGCTTTTTCAACGTTTTTCAATCCGTTTAAAGTCAATTTGTCAACGAATTCAAACTGGTCTGGGTTTTGAAAATAATATTGTATAACGTTAATAAAATCTGAAGAATTTAATAAACCTGCAAATCTTGAAGTTTCTGCATCCCATAAAGGAGCAGAGACAATGTTGTTTTGAAGTAAGATATTTAATGACTTTTTGATTAATAATGATGTATCCAACACAATCAATCTATATGAAACAGGTAAGACATCATATGAAGTTTTAGATTTTAAGAATAACCTGATTGCTTGAACTGCATTTCTTTGATTATGTTTTATTTTTTCCCAATCTTGATCATGGAGATGTGTAGAGTTCAGTCTTTCCTCTATTGAAGGGATTCCTGTCATTATTTGAATTTGTATTATATGTATATGATGATGATTTTTGAATGAAAAGACTCAAGGGAGATACTTCAAGATGGGGTTCTCAACAGAGGAAGTTCCAAATAAAGTAGAAAAATGTGTGTCAATGAGGCAATGTGTTTGATTTGTGAATATTTCAACAGATGAACTCAATTTCAATTTGGTGATTTGTGAATATTTCAACAGATGAACTCAATTTCAATTTGGTAAAATTTGAATATATTCTGATTTGAAAATGTCGTTATATTTTCAATGTTGTTTTCGTTCCAAAAAGTGGAAAAATCAGAAAAAAAAAAGGGAGATCAGTTACCCGGAATGGAAGAGTTGAAGAAAAAATAATTTTTTCGAAATCTCAGAAAACTATAAAAGGAACAGTTCCGCATTTATTTTTTTAACAAAAAAAATTTTTAGTTTTAGAATTCTTCAAATCTCTTTGCCTTTTGGCTTAGATCAAGTGTAGTATCTGTTCTTTTCAGTGTGACAACTGGAATGTTCTCATTGAGAACTTTTATATTGTTACCCTTATTTTTGGATTATGGTGGTGGTTCCTTATGGGCTTGCTCATGGGTTCCTTTTCCACATAGTGTCGCCTCCATTGCACTGCAAGGATTCTGACGCAAACTCTTTTTAATATCACTTCCAATGAGCTCATTGATTGGTTTTAAAAAGATATGTTCTACAAATACAGAAAGTTATTCAATGGAAGAACGCTATTTTGTTTCATTATAAGATTGTATGTCTTTTTCATATATAAATAAAATTATTTCTTTCCTTCTGTTGGATATCTTTATATATTTATCATCTAATGGTCATTATTTTAGGCATCTGTTTACCATTATTGACAATAGTACTACCTTGTGGTTTTTTCTTATGGTTAAACACTTTATAAAACTTCAAATTCTCATCACCACCAACAGTGGCTAATGTTGATCCATCTGGTGATAATTGTCCTGAGATAATTCTTGAATCATGGGCATTCTCAATCTCTGCGACTTTAATTCTATGATCATATGAATAAATACTGATACTGTTATTTGGATAACCACCAGTTGCAACAATTTCTCTACCAAATGAATCTGATGAACCCCAATGTAATGAAGAAATTTGTGATCCAGTATCGATTGAATTAACTCTTGCTCCTGTTGTTGTATTCCAAAAATGAATCTGTTTATCTGATGAACCACCACCTGTAGCTAGCAATGAAGTTATGTCTGGATTCCATGCCAATGCTTTTACTGCTGCTGTATGTGTTGTTTTAGTAAATTGAGGAATTGATGATCTTGAATCCCAAATACAAACGGTATTATCATTGGAACCTGATGCAAATTGTAAACCATCTTTCCTATATTCTAATCCACATATTTCTCCAAGATGATTATTTAGTGTTGAAACAACATGAGATTTTATTCTAACATCATTAACAAATATTTCACCTGATTTAGAGCCTGCAGTAACTAGATGGTTTGACCAAGATTGTGCTCCAAGTCTAACACCACTATTAGTTCTCATTGTTCTTAATTTGGAATTCATTTCAATATCCCAAATTTCAACTGTTCCATCATCTTTACCAATTGATAGGTAACTTGCATCTTCAGACCATCTAACGGATGAAATACCCATATCAGACTCAGTTAATAAAGAAACAGAACCTGATGAAGCATTCCAGATATAGCATGAATTTTCTAAAGCAATCGCAAGATAATTATCAACTGACCAGCTTAATAAATTCAGATAAAAATCATCAATGAAACCCGGTGCATCTAAAACTCTATCTGGATTGGAACTAACTTTTCTTGATCTTATTGGTTTAATAGTTGATATTTTTTTGTTGAAATTGGAATTTTTATTCATTTGAATTAAATTCTTACTCTGGGGTGGTAATGGTTGATACTGTAAGATTCTTTGACCAACATCAATACCACACGCATCAGCAACTGATTGTTTATAAAAAAATTGTGATTGAGCTTTGATATGTTCTGATGGTGATGCATTTGAAGGGGGTATAGATTCCTGTGTTGAAACTCTACCATTTGATGAAGTATATCTTGATGGAATAAACCTATCTGTTGATGTGTTGTTAAATGACGTAGTTCTTTTCAGACTTTTGGTACTTTTGTCCCAATCTGAGTGAACAACGTTCAATTTGGTGGGAGATGTTAATGATAATGTTGAAACATGACTTCTTTTCTGACTCGTTGGGGAACCATTAATAAAACTTGATGTAATATTTTGAAGTTTTGGGGAATCAATGATGGATTGCATTATTGCTCTTTAATACTTATAGTTCCTAGCTTATATAGTTTTCAGGTTGGGACAAAAATAATGTTTATAAACACTCTTCAAAATGTGGGTCTTTGTTGGGTCCTGCCTAACTTTCTTTGTTTATCGTTCTTAACAAACTTGTGTAATTTGATTCACTGGTCCAGCCTAGTAAATAAATATGTACTCTAATA
This sequence comes from Phaffomyces orbus, assembly GCA_003708145.3. Taxonomy (NCBI): domain Eukaryota; kingdom Fungi; phylum Ascomycota; class Saccharomycetes; order Phaffomycetales; family Phaffomycetaceae; genus Phaffomyces; species Phaffomyces orbus. The sequence continues at coordinate 375,479 of PPNK03000004.1, forward strand.
TTGAATGTGTTTTGATATTTGGTTTAGTAAATATCACTTTGACAGAGAAATATTCAAACGTTTAAAGCTGAAGCAAAGATCAAATTAGCAAAAATATAGTTAAAAGATACAAAGGTTATAGATCTTGCGTTTAATTAAAATACAGCAAGTCTTTAAACTAAGTGTTTGATAAATTTGTAGAACCCAAAAAAGGATATGAAGCAGAAAAATATTTTTTACAAAAGCGAAAACAAATCTCAGTAATTGATTGGTAAATCGCTTATATATGGCCCACAATTTCAAACTGAAGTTTTTTTGTGAGATGCTAATTTTGTTTGTTTTGATTTTTCCCGATTAGGAAAAGTAATGAAACAAATTTATTTTCCTTTCATTTTTTCAAAATACTCTAGAGTTATTTTCTAATCTCTGAGTTTGGATTATATAGTAAAAAACTCAAGTAATGCCACAATGATTGGAGTTTCAACTTTATTATTTTAATTATTATTTTCAGGCTAATTTATAAATACTAAGTCTTTGAGGCCCTAGTAGTTAATGAAGAAGTAGTGAAAAACTTTAAGAGTAAAAAAAAAATATGAATTGATTATTGAAATTTCTGGTGTGACAATTCTCAAAACATTTGAATTCAATGTTGGTTGTTTAGCTTTTAGTTGACGATTTGAAGATATCTTTATCCTAGTTATTTGGTGTTTGGCCTTTTATGTGTCATTTCGCCTTGTTAAAAAATGAAGCTAGACATATAAAAATATGAAAAGAAATAGACTATGTCAGGATATATGAATTCTTTGAATTTATTTAGCAACATTAACAAGTGCCATAGTCTTGATAGTTTCCCTTACGGAATACCAGTTATACGTTGACCCTAACAGAAATAAGAAGACTCATCCATTACCATAGCCATACGCCATACACAATTAATCATCCAAACTCACAGAACTAGAAACTCGCAACAAAAGATCAGACAATTATTGAGGAAAGTTCCCAACTAACAATTTTTAACAACTATAATAATCATCAAAAATAATTGAGATTGTGACCTTGAATAACAGAAATACTTTGAGTATTATTCTTCCAATTTATAAACTGCTCAAGTTTTTAAGTTTCAGTTTTAAATTGATGGAGACTTCTGATATGAAAGATTAGATAATGTTATCAACTAATTAGTTCATCATTCATGGTTGTGGCCATCGAAACCCATTGAATTACAAACAAAACATGTTCATTTCATATGGGTTATCCTGTATTACTACTTTGCTTTTTATACATTATCGTATAGTGCTCTAAGTCAAGGTGTACTTTTATAAAAACGAATAGCTTAAAATAAGTAGTTTATGTCTTTTTAGGACGTATAGTTTATTACTAAATGTAATCAAGAATCAAACTAGTAGAAAGATGAATAGTTTTTTAATTTATATAATCTATACATTACCCACCATGATAAACTCTACTTCCTTTGGTAAAGCTATAACCGACATAATATATATCGAAATTCTAGTATTCCGTTTCTATTGAATTGATAAGTTTTAGCCTGAAATTTGAAATTATCTAAGTCCTCATCAACAGACTTCTCCACATTTACCAATCCAAAATATTCGATCTTGAGAACATCTTTCAGTATTTTGTTTAAATTAGCCTAATCATTTTGTAATTCAATTGAAATTCTTGTGGTTAGTTCATTGATACCAACAATTTCACTATCAAACTCATTGTTCTTGACAGTTTTGGTTTCAAATGATTTGATAGTTGATCTACTTGCATTGGTTTTCTTTATAGAGAAATTCTCTAATATCAAACTTGATCCAAAATCTATGAATTTCAATCTAAACTCGTTATTTATCAAAAAAAAAGTTTCAGAAAATATATCACTCCACATTCATGATGGATCTTGCCTATAGATTCTGTATGATTCCAAATTCTCTCTTTCTTATTTCTACTCAATTCATCATTGTATGGATACTCATGTTGGAGTTTTAGCAAACATGAAAGTTCTGTTGTGAATTTTGTGATAATTATTGAAATTTAACTCCACTTTGAAATAATCTTCTTCAAATATAGAAAGATCAGCTACAATTTGTTCATTGCAACATCTTCAGAATCATCAAGAAATTTGTTTTCTACTTTCATTCGAATGATATTTGTTTTTGTCTTTTTTAGTTCTCTCCTGGAACCACTGAACAATTACTACCAATAAAAAAAATTTTAAAATGAAATTTATTGTGAATTCTCAATACTCACGAGTTAAAAGTTTGTGACCATATGATGTCATGATATCGATTCTGAAAGAATCATCAACAGTTGTAAGAAATTCCACATATCTTGTCATCGAAATGGTTGAGTTGATGTTGATATAACCTGATGAATCTTTGATTAATATATCAAAATCCTCATAATATGTCTCTGTTATTTCAGTGAAGGATTTGTTTATATCCCTCAATTTGGACTCGAGACAGTTGTAGTACTCTTCAACTACAGGGTTTGAGGAATAATGGTCAAACTGTTTATAGATAAAACCTTCTTCTTGCTTGAGCTTTTTATATTGATCTTGTTTAAAAAAATCTCTTTGATAATACCTCCATTACTTGATAGCAAATCTTTCTGAATGGCTCATACTTGTCTTTTTTAGCTTCTTTTAAGTGCTGGGCCAGCTCTGTAAAATGTTTGAGGTTCAAATCATAAGGTTTTTTTATATCAACAATAGAAAAGAAGAAGTTTAAATTTCTAAATGAGCTCCACAATCTATCCTTATCGAACATAATGTAGTAGATTTATATATTTATTCAGCTAAAGAATGTTTTAGATTCCCTTCTCTTATATTTTGTGGCAATTTTTTTCGCAATTTTTGTGGCAATTTTTGTGACAGTTTTTGTGACAATGTGCCAAATCCTTGATGGATTTCATTATCCAAGATCTCTCTCAACAATATTATGAATCATGATATATCTGCTGCAACAAAACTTCTAATAAGATCTCTTCTATAAATTCAGTTTGAATTTGATAGTAAGCGCTGGGAGAATTCATGATTGGTTTAACAAAGAGTCTCGAAATACCAACAATTTTGTCCAAATAATCAATTGAAGGCGGTGTAATGTACACTGTTATCTTCAAAACAGAGTACATAATTCATTCGAATTAAATGTTCATACACAAGTACCAAAAATCACAGCATCATTACAAACAAGAGCTCTTTAGAATCTAATATTAATTCAAATATTTCTAGAAAGAGCAAATAAATCAGGTTCTCCAAGGTATCTCAAATCATATCGTCAAAACTGTATAATTCAATGAATTAAAATATTTTAGATTCTTCTACAGCTAACTACTTGGTTCATCTAGTCATATTAATTTATGAGGCCTAAATTTCATTAAACTTTAGAAGTACAACTAGGTTTTAAAACGACACACCAGATGGTCATAAATTAAAAATGTCTAAAATCTGTTCACTACGTACAGTTACCACACGTTTTGTACGATGGTCTATGGCTGATCTAGAGTAATAATCAAACTTAAAGTAAGTTCATTTAGTCTTCTACGACTTAAAGCCAAAGATCGAGAGTTTTTTTTATGATTTTAAATCACTTCTCTTCTGTATCTTCTTTTGAAATGAAAAAAATATGGATACATGATTTCAACAATCACACTCTTTATATAATTCAAATCAACCGTTAATACGTTAATATAATTTCAATTGAATAATGTCTTCAGTTGAGCCTGATATGGACTTTTCAATAGAATGATGCAATGTTGTACTGAATTATCAAGTCCAGAAATCACAGATGCTGTAAAATGTTGACCAACCGAAAAGCAATAGAATATTTCAAGAGATTTTGTTTATACAACTTTGATCATCAAACTTCTGATAGACGTCATCCTTCGATAGAGCAAATTATTGATTTTTCAAGAATTATCCACAGAGTTTTCATGAATATGTGTCCAGTTTCTGATATGGTTAAAAATGAACACTCTTCAACAGATCTATTCAAACCATCAAGTTTATCAAACTCAAAAACAATGGCTCTGTTTCAGCTCACGGTACCACTATTGAAGAATATCACGGAAAGGTTTGAACCAATAATAAAACAACTTGATAACACAATAATTGAAACCATTGATACACGGATTACAATCTGAGCAAACAAACGACACTAATTATCATGCAATCCGTCCAACATATTACAGATATATTTGAATTGATACTAAGGTTGGAATACATTCATCGACAATATGAAAGTACAACAGAGAAATGTCTAAAAAAGGATATTGGTAACTTGATGTTGATTCTTAGCAAATTCTGCGAATCTATGAATCTAATGAATTTTTCTGGTAGCGTAAAGCCTATCATAAATGACAAATTAATCCATAAATCACTGATTGTAGACTACTACATAAAAAATTCCTATTGAAATAAAGAATGAGATCCAAAGTTTCAAAATTATTTCCAACAGAGAACCATTAAAACAAAGAATTGAAAAAAATGTTGAAAATATTGGAAAACTTTTTCGCCAGCTTCTTATAACATGTTCTTTATCAATTTCGACACTTTCAAAACCAAGCAAGCAAAAAATAAATTCAGTTATAAGAGTGAAGAATTATCAGAAAAGATAAAATCTTCTTCCATTTTTCAACAATTACATCAATTATCTTCAAAAACAAATATTACTAGAAGTCAAACAGCTCTTATTGATAGCCTGATTGAGCAATTAGTGAATCAATTAAACATAATGAATGAAAACTCAAAATTGGAAAATATTACAATAATTAAACAAATCAAAACCCTTCTGATTAAAAAATGTCTAATTAATGATGATGATGGTTTTAAAAATCTGATCTCCATTATTAAAAAATTGGCTTTTGTTGAAATGGAATTTTTGTTTAATGACACAATTTCTAAACATTATTTCTTATTATTGATATGATTTCAAATTTCACAAGAGGCGAATTATGATCATGAGGAAGTTCGTGAAACTTTATTGTCAAACATGCTTCCATCAAGGAAAAGACCAATATTGGATTTACTGATGAAAGATACTGAAGTAAATCAGTCTCAAATTAATCAAAATTGGGTTTTTGATAACATTATCCATTTTGGTAATGATAATCCATTTGTTTTGAACATCAATAGTATTTCCAATCTAGACCCATTCCATATTGACCCATCAGCGTTCTACAACACTTTTCATGTAAGATCATCGAAATTCATTAACTTATTCCATCACTTCCAGAGCATTAAAAATTTATCACCAGAAAATGTGATTTTCAAGCACTATGAAGAACTTGAAGAGGAAGATTATGAAACTGAATTAAAAATGTACAGTCTCATGAAACAAAATAGGCATTCTGTCACTCATGAAATTATAGGTCATGGAAAATATGTTTATGAAGGTTCTAGTATCCCTGTTTCTCGAGATGTATTCTTCATCATATTAATTCCAGTAGAATTAGACCTAAACCAAATAAAAGAATTAAAATTGTCTAAAAACGGTCTGAATAAAAACCTGTTACAAAATTTAGTTAAACGTGGAATGGAGGTAGCTAGAAAATTTCATTTATGTGGGATAGATATTATCAATTGTCTTACAGTTGATAATTTAGGTCTCAGAAGGGCTCAACTAGTGTTAACAGATATTTCAAAGCAGAATGGAGTTCAGAGTCAAGTTTCAATTCTGATATTATTGAATCTAGATTGAAGCAAGTAATCTTGAATTAACAAAACAGAATTCTTCTAAGTTTGTTGATCTAGTATGTGCCACTAACATTTATCTATCTTTTCGACGTCTTGAAACACCTAATAAAACATCTACAATGTCCATATAAAATTCTTGTAGATCAGATTGAAGGGAAATGTTTTTACCTTGGACAGCTTTTTTTGGGAGGTTGATCAAAAGTTCAGCACCACACCCGTTTCTACCACCATTGATTTTCCTTTGATCTTTATCATAATTTGAAAAAGTGAATAAATTACCAAACATCAATTCTGGAATATAAATCTGCTCTTTGCCATGAATTTGAATACCTTTACTATCATTTTTGATTTCAATTGAATTATTACTTTCATCAACAGTTTTAACATCAATTCTGGATCTCTAATTTTAATATCAGAGCATTAACCAAAGATTTCATATAAACCTAAAACAATTGTAACACTTTTTTCAACCATTTTTTTTTTCTTGATCATAGATCCACATTAGAGATTCTTCATGTTAAGTAAAGCAATTTAAAGAACTGATCTTTTCATAATAGGTTCCCATTGGGTAAGTTTTTGATAATAATCTAAAGCATTTTTAAATTTTAACTTTGATAATGTAGCGCTATTAGTCTTCCAAAACATTAAAGGAAATTGAACGAAACAATCAGAGAAAACAAAAACTTTGCATGGTGAATCATTAACGGACCAAGATCATTATATATGAGAATCTGGAGAACATCCAGGCATAAAACTGGAAAGAAAGAGTAGGAAAACAAAAATAGAATTAAACAAAGGACGCGAAGAAAATCTCTCTTTCCGTTAACTATTGCAATCAGATCGGGTGGTACACATTTTGATTATGTTAAAGATATCAAACTGTTGATAAAATACAACCAACCAGCTGGTACCTTTCCAAATTAGAGAATCTAATGAACAGTTAAGCATCAGAAGACAACAATCTTCGATCACTTCATCAATCATTTATTTCGAAGATTTTAGATGTCTCTTAAGCCAATGGTGATAAGGCTTTGAAGTGAGTTGATGGCACCAGAAAATCAAGAATTACAAATAATCCTAACTTAGAACTTAGTGAAATTAAACTAATTGCAGAGAAGGAAAGTCCCCCATATCTTTATCATCAAGACTATTATAAATTTCAACACTTAGAAGTCAAAAACAGAAAAGTACAAAATTAGAAAGTTGAAACTGTATATTTCATAGATAATTAATGTGTTTTTGGCCTGGAACTAGACAATTAACACCTCTATGATGAGAGGCTATGAAACCATGAACATATTTTCCAAGGCTTAAATCAGACTACATAATCTATTTTGAAAAGACTATTTATCTAAAATATTATTATAATAACTAAAAATATTAAGGAAACTTATTATTTTTCTTAAAGTAATTTTTAAATTAATATTTTAAAGTCTATATTATTTATTTATTTACCTAAATCAACATTCAAACAATAGCTCTTTATTCAAACATGATTTCAAGTACTTCTAGAAGGAGCAAGCAAATCTGGTGCTCGAATGTATCTCAAAATCTCAGGATCAACATTTTCTCTATCTTCCAAAACTCTAGAATTATAATGATGTGTATCATTATTCTCAGCTTGTGTAGCTAAGATTGGCTGATATGTTGGATTTCTACTAAGTTTAATTCTGTTATAATTTGGTTTTAATGAATCTGTTGAAGTCAGTTTGATTGCTGTAGGTGGAGTATGCAAGAAACTGAACATTGTGTCTTTTGTGGATTGAGTATCTGTCTTTGAAAAATTGAATTGTCTTTGTGATATAAAGATAAATCATAAACCAGTGAACATTGATAACTTATTGAAGGTAAAATCATTCTCTCTTATAGTAGAATTGCAACCTCATTCTGTTTTTCAGATTCCTGTTAGATTACTTTTTTGATCATTTTCTTTTTCTGTTTGAATGCAATAGAAAAAAAGATCTACGGTAATGAAAAAAAGATCTACTTGAAGATCAAATAAAATTGCCAATTTTATTCAACAAGTTGAATGATCGAAAATTGAAATTTTCGTCATTAAACTGTATAAGAACTGAAGGAAAGAGTTAAGTGCAAAAACAGACACTTGATAGTTAAAATAAAGACAAACAAAAAAAGGCACTGCCAAAAACAAAAAAAAAAAAAAGACGACAACAACTTTTATCTCTGAAACGTTGTCATTTATAGCTCTATCTAATACCAAAAAACATAAACAAAAAACATACAAATCATCGAATCAAGTCCAAGAAGTGAAAACACTCACACACAAGCACAACCCACAGAGCTACAAATTCTCAATTCAATAACGATTGTATGGAAGACACAGGACCACCATCTTTCTTCATACTTAATAATACATTAGCAGAATCTGTATCTGCAACTTGTTCTGTATCTTGAGCTAACGACATAAATATTTGACCGTTATTAGAGTCACTCTTAGCCATTAATGCATCCGTTGCAGAATTATAGCTATTACTTCTGAAGAGTTTACTTGATTCATTGATTATTTCAAGTTTTGATATATTTAATTGTGATACTGATGAGGATCTAGTTGGTTCAATTGTTGAGATCAATGATGTGTCTAACTGCTTGAAAGTAGTTGGTGATGAAATAGAGGAACTTTTTTGTTGGTTGTTGTTTGAATTTGATGGAAAATGGAAATATGGTTTCAAATTTGCATTTACTGAGTTATTCGACTGATTTGAATTTGTTGATGATGTTCTTGGGTGTAATTCAGGAGTTATTATTGGAGATGGTAAAGCTTGAAATTTGAAATTGAAATCAGAGTTCGTATTATTTGCTCTTAACGGTTCTGAATGTCTTGTCAAGACTCTTGGTTGTAATTGTGTTACTGAAGATCTTGAGGAATAATCTTCTAGAAGTTTATTGAAATCAAACTCAATATCAACGTTTCTATATCTTTCTGTATCTAAATCAATTGAAGTAAATTCTAAAATCGAATCATCCTCTTGAGTTTCTAAATCAGATTTGAAATTTGTTAAGTCATCTTTTTGAATATTGATAACTTGATGTAGGTATTTGATATAATCAACGGAAGCTTGTAAGATCGTTAATTTATACATCCCTTCACCGTTGTTTGAACTTGAACCTGAAATCAGACTATTTCTACAAGCAGGAACCAAAAATTTCAAAGCTTCAAATTCTCTATTCATTCTAATTCTTCTCTTTTTTTCAATGATTGAATGAGCAGTTTTATGTTCTCTCCTTCTTTTTTCAACTTCACTCTGTGAAACTAATGAAGAACTTGAACGTCTTCTTCTTTTCTTTGGTGCTCCACTATTATCATTCGGTTGTAAACGAGGAGAATTTTCAATGTCATTATCATTATTTTCAGAATTTGTGTTCTGCATTTGAATGATTGTAGGTTTCAAGTCTGGAGGAGCAGGAATCATTTAAAAAGTGGTGAGTGGTGTAGCAGCAGTAAAGGGAGTGAAGAAACAGGGAAGGGAATTAATGAAATATATACAAAGAGCTCACATGAAGATGAAAGGAAAAATGTTAGCGTCTTGTGAAGTCTTAACAGCTTCTACACGTGTAAGATGAAGTTAACAGCCACATGCATTGAGTTTTTTAAGTTTAGCGGTGAGAATTTGGGGTTCGGGGAAGAAGATGATGAGGTTTAGAAGGAGGTTAATGGGAGAGCTAGGCAGAGAGTGTAATTGGACTTTAAAATAGTTTTCAAGATTAAGCACGTGTGGTTGCAACTGTTTTATCTGTCACAAGAGTAAAAACTAGGCTCACACGACCCAAAACAGTTCCATCATCCATGTGGTTGGTCGGGAATGGAGGCAGGTCTGAAACATTGTGATAATGATTCATGAATGAACATTGAAGTACGTGATTGAATGAGGGTAGTACATTGATAAGGTAAACATCAGTGGTGGTATTTTCAGATATGGTATAATTGATAGCAATTTGGTTAGTCAAATCTCATAGTATTATTATCCATATAGAGATATCACACTCCAGGACTCAGACATTTTACTTTCGGTAGTTCAACTAGCTGCCATTTCCTAGTGTGCATTGTACAGTGTACACTGTAAAGGAATGAATTTTGCCAAAATCTTTACTTTTCACATTATTTATTATTGTAACTTTCTTGAAACATGCATACTGTAGTCAAGAATAACTACAATGTAGATCTAATCTTACTTTCAAGACAAGATTATACTTTCTGAAAAAAATGTTGGAACAAATGGAAGTTCTATCCGTTAAATAGTAGTAACTGTACTTAGACTTCATTATCTCCCCCCTTATTGTGACGCTTAATTGCAAGTTGTAAGGGCATTCAAGACTGGGATTCTATTATCTAACACGTTAAACTGTTCAACTTCCTAGTGTAACAGTTTTTTTATCAGATAAGAGAAACAGAAAAACAAAATTGAAACAAGCAATTTCTCTAGATATAATATTTCCTTGCATAACCAATAAAACTGCGATTACCTTTTGATTTCAAATTTCAAATTACTATACTCAAACAATCGTCAATATACAACTATGTTAACAACTACCATTTGTCTCTGTGCTTAACGGATAATTTTACACAAATCTAGACCAGTCCGAGTCACGAAGATTTTTCTTCATTTTGTGACTCAGAAAAGATATGAATTATGAATTATAATTTATGATTCATAAAATGTGTCATAATTGAAGCAATAGATAACAGGGCACACACGTATATATAAACTCAATATCTCACCATGATTTGAATCAATATCTTTCGGACAAATCTTAAAAGAAATATCACAAATTACAGTACTATAGATTACAAAAAATGATGATGAAGACAACCCAAAAGAGTCATAGTGTTATACTTTCAAGTGTTCTAAAATCTTGTATAAAGTTAACTTCAAATTTATCAAATTCTATCAGGTTGATAATACCCATCATTACAGAATCTAAAGAATATAATCTGCTGATAGATACAAGAACCAACTTAAATGTTTTAGACACAAACTTGAAATTTTTAGAAGTTAAAATTGATTCAGAACTCAAAAATGATAATGAATTATTTCTAGACGTTGTCAAACTTTTGGAAAGTGATGTTATTCCAATTTTCGATCAATGTTTCAGTTTACTGAAATATGTTTCAGCTTTAGATAGTTTGAAAAAATTTATATCTGGAGATGATGAGAAGTTCATGAGTTTCTTAAACGTTGTTGAGCGTTTAAGTGAAGGAGATTCATTGGAATCATTAGTCCAAAAATTCATTTCATTTTTATGTAAATGTATGAAAAATACATCAACTTTCAATTCAAGCTCTTTTTATGATTTCAGGTCAACCACAGATAAAACATTCATTCCAGATGCTTGTTCAAATTCATGTTATTCAATAATGTCAGTTGGAGTGTTTGAATATGATTTTGATTATTATTCGTTAGTTTCTAAACTAGATTCAATTAATGGTTTGTTGGTTGAATTTGAATCATGTTTAGAGAACTTAGGAGAGTCTTGTAACTCAACAACATATAATGAATCAGTTATTGAAGATGATATTTTTGGATTTGAACATGATAATGAAACTCAATGTTTTGAGAGATTTGAATATCCAGAAGAGGGATTTGATATTGGTTATCGTCTTAATTATAGAAAGAGAGTGATGTTGCTTTAAATGTGGAACTATAATTTAAACTATATTAAGAATAGATATTAATGATTTGATCTTAAAATGTAGTAGTAATATGTATCATTTATCCAATTGAGATGAAAGAAAACAAAGTCTACATTATGAAGTATTCAAATATTAGTGTGTAATTTTTAGAATAATATCTATATCTAAATCAAGTGAAGATTCAAGAATATTTGAGACTATTCTACTATTCATTAGGGAATGATATCAAACAAAGTTGCTTTTATTGGAATGAATCCAGATAGCGTCGATGTTCAAGAACAAAAATCCTATTGGTATCATCTCAACATTCCTATAACTTAATTATTTATAAGCAGAAGAATCCGCCACGAAATTACAGTACCTCATAACAGCGCTATCAAACGGCGTAGCCGAACGCTTTGATAGATCGTGTTCAAGAAACATTTCGAATGTTCGTGACTTTTTTTTTTTTTAATTTGCCAGTTAACATTAACTGGTTTCCAGATGTTTCCATGGGTGACTCTGAAGAGGCCTTTAACCCCGAAGTTATTGACTTGGAAGATACACAATCTCATCAATTTAATTCTGATTTGCTGATGATGTTAACACTTCCGAAAATGAAAACTGTTATTCTACGTACACTCTATTCATGTATAGAAAATGTTATCCCATAAAAAAATATATTACTTCAGCTTTTTTTTTTCTTTTTTCCACGAACGACCCAATATTAGAGTAAATAAAGAAAATGTGTTTAGTTGTATAGAGTTCAATATAAATTTTTACAGAAAAAAAAAAAAGCTTAAAACGATGTCAGGAATTCCACCAGCTAACAACGATCCACTGATCCCTAAACTACGTGATTTATCGAATACAATCTATAATCCAATCTTTCAATCATTTGACAAAATTCATGAAATAATTACCAAATTTTCAACAAATTTAGATGAATTTAACACATTGAATGAAACCAATAAAACATCGTCAATTTTAATAGATGACATCAACTGGGGTAAAGAATCATTAGAATCGGATGTTACAAACCTAAGAAAGATTGAAAATCATATCAAGTTCATTAATGCTGATGAAACTTTAACAAATCAAAGAGAGATATTTGGGTTATTTGTTGAATTTAGTGATTTTTTACAAGATATGATTTTAAGCAACTTGGAGGAAGTTCTCAAAGGTGTATCATCTGCAATTGAACAAGATGATCATCTAAAGAAATGTTTTGAACTGAATGGAGTTGGATTGGATCAAATTATCGTATATTTCAAGAAATATAAAATCATTGTTCAATTGCTGAATCGATATTTCAAGAAGGAATCAGATAAAATAGAAGTCATTCCAGTAGGTCTGACACTAATTGAGTTCAATGAATTCAAAGCAAAGATTGATAAGAGCATCATTGACTTAAAATCATCATTAAAAGAATTGAATAGATTATAATTCATAGACTTGAGTTTGAAATAAAAAGTAATATAGATGATATGATGATAGAAATCAACTAACGATCCAGTATTTGATAGTTATATGGATATAGCTACTAGAATTAGGCTCATTATCCATCTCAATATACATGCCTTTTGTGTATCAACTAATAAAGTCTTAAATAAAACAGTTACGAATAGTTTAAAACATTCAACCCTAAATTGAGAGCTTGTAATTTGAAAATGAAAAGTGCTTGTACAAACTTTCAGGGTTATTTATTTATCAACAGGTTATACAGATGGTCTTGAATTATGAGTTATTAATGTTTTCTTAAATTCCAAACAGTCCCACAATTTGATAGTTAACTGCCAGTTCCGAAACTTACAAACGTACTTAATTTGAAATTGTAAATCATCTATACTATTTGCTCTCTTTTGTTATTTTATTCGTTTTCTGGTTCTTACATTTTTCAACAATTTGGTTTTTTTATTCTCTATATTTAAAGCTACACAACTAAACACATCTTTTTTTCTGGAAGATGATTGTTCATTAACTTTTTATCTATACGCTTATACTATAGCTCTGTGGTATGACCTTCTGGGGCCATACGCGCAAAGAGTGTGATTTTGGCGGCAGTGGGATGTGTGTGACAAACAATGCCTCGAGACACATGTATCTCAAGGGCGTGTGGCGTAGTTGGTAGCGCGTTCGCTTAGCATGCGAAAGGTCTCCGGTTCGACTCCGGACTCGTCCAGATATATGTTTTAGTCTCTGTACTAAATCTCACCAATATTTTTTAAAGATCCACACTTTTTATAGAAATGAAAGACAAAAACTTTCATTATTAGAAATTTTTCTATTGCTTTGTAATTTTTTTTTTCATTCATTTCCTCCATTTGTTTCAACCAATGTCATTCCCTGAATTATCAAAAGAGAAAGAATCTCATGTGGTTTCAAGTTTAGAACAATGGGCTTTATCTAACAGTCTAATCATATATCCACCAAATTTCAAATCTTATCAACCAGTAGTTGCACCAACTACTTTATTTCCAACACCATTTCCGAGAACTGCATTTATAGACGCAAGTGATGTCCAATTATCTTTCAATGAACTATATGTTAAAGTTGCAAATGATGTCAGTTGGTTATCTTCGATTTTGAGAGAATTAGGTGATTTTGATCCAGAATTCACTGGTAAATTATGGGAAACGTATCAGAAATCTGCTGATATTGGCTTTGTCCAACCTTTATCATTAGGTATCTTTAGATCTGATTATATGGTTAATTCAATTGAAGGTCAAAAACCACAGATAAAACAAATTGAATTCAATACAGTTAGTGTATCATTTGGTGGGTTATCTTCAAAAGTTGCTGAATTACATAAATATCTGAACATTAATTATCTTTATGATGATTCAAAACTATTCTACGAAGATGACGCATTACCCTTGTCTGGATCAGTTGACGAACTGGCTGTTGGGTTAGCTGACGGGAATTTTTATTATAATAAAGAATCAACTCAAACTAAAACCGTTATTTTAGTTATCGTTCAAGAGAATGAACGTAATGTATTTGATCAAAGACTGTTGGAATATTCATTATTGAAAAATTTCGGGATTAAATCAGTTAGATTAACATTAGGTGAAATTGATACTAAGACTTATATCGATGAACCTACAAAGAAACTATATATAAAATCTACGAATGAAGAAGTGTCAGTTGTTTATTTCAGATCAGGCTACGCTCCATCAGATTTCACAGAACAAAGACATTGGGATAACAGATTGATATTAGAAACTTCTAATGCAATCAAAGCACCTTCATTACTTACACAACTATCAGGAGCTAAAAAGATACAACAAATTTTGACGAATGAAACAGTCTTGAAAAAATTTTTGAATGATAGATCAGATGAACAATTCCAACAGATATTAGATACATTTGTTAAAATATACCCCCTAGATGACTCAGAAGAAGGTAAATTAGCTAAAAAATTAGCATTTGAACAACCACAGAATTATGTTTTAAAACCTCAAAGAGAAGGTGGTGGTAATAATATTTACAAAGAAGATATTCCAACTTTCTTGAGAAAATTACCAGAAAATGAATGGGGTGCATACATATTAATGGAACTAATCCATCCTCCTATTCAAAATAACAGAATCTTGAGAAATGGTGAAATCTTCAATGAACCAATAATAAGTGAATTAGGCAGGTTTGGTACTGTTTTATTCAATCAAAAGACTGGAAAAATTCTGAAAAATAGAGATGCTGGATGGTTGTTAAGATCCAAGTTTGAATCTTCTAATGAAGGTGGTGTTGCTGCTGGTTTTGGATGTGTTGACAGTGTCGTTCTTATATAGATAGTCTTTCAATAAAAGATTTAGGGTTTTACGTAAGCAAAATTTCAGTATTCAGTAAATTTCGAAACTTTGATATATTTTTTTTTGTTTACCTATAAATATTATCTAATAGTTAAATAAAGAAATGGCACAACAGAACACAAAACCTCCTCTTTCACATACCCTTTGGTCTCCTATTGACACAGTTAAAGATGTTGCGGATTCCATCGGCTTGACGGATTTGAATGATGAAACTTCAAGAAATTTAGCCATGGATGTTGAGTATCGTATTCATGAAATTTTAGAACAAGCAGTTAAATTCATGAGACATTCTAAAAGACGTACATTATCGACACAAGAGATTGATAAAGCGTTGAAGGTGTTGAATGTTGAACCATTATACGGTTATGACGTTTCAAGACCATTAAATTTCAAAGAAGCTTTAGTTGGAAATGGTCAAACTTTATACTATATTGATGATGAAGAAATAGATTTCGAAAAATTAATCAATCAACCGTTGCCTAAAGTACCAAGAACAACAACGTTCACCAGTCACTGGCTGGCTATTGAAGGGATTCAACCTTCAATTCCTCAAAATCCATTAGAATCTGAAATAAGATCAATACTACCTGCTTATAGAGGTGCAATCGCTAATGTTTTAACTGAAAATTCAGTTTCAAGTGGTGCTGCTACCACGTCAAATAGTACACCAAATGCTTCAGGCACTTCATTCTCTAACTCTGTCAACTTGATCAATAGTAAAGATGCTGAAATTAAACCATTAGTTAAACATGTTTTATCAAAAGAACTACAGTTATATTTCAGTAAAATTGCACATGCTTTGATAAAAGACTCAGGTAAGGATGAACATTTAAAGCAAGCCGCATTGTCATCATTACGTTCAGATCCAGGGTTACATCAATTAGTTCCATATTTCGTTCAGTTCATTTCAGAACAAATCACACACAATTTAAACAATATTTCTTTACTGTCGACAATGTTAGAAATGGTTTATTCATTATTATCAAACACAAATATTTTCTTAGATCCATATATTCATGCATTAATGCCTTGTGTTTTAACATTATTATTAGCGAAAAGAATAGGATCAACAACAAATAACAGTTCAACGGAAACAGAAACAGAAACTAATGGTAATAATGAAACAAATACAGACGATGAAGAACAATTTGCAGTTAGAGATTTCGCTTCATCTTTACTTGAACACATTTGTAAAAATTATGGTAAAAGTTATTCAACTTTGAAACCAAGAGTCACCAGAACTTTATTGAAAGCATTTTTAGATTCAAACAAACCGGTTGGTACATTATACGGTTCAATAATTGGACTAAAAGTACTAGGAGAAGAAGTAGTAAGGATCACCATTTTAGGAAATCTTTATAATTGGTCCTTAACAGTTCTTGAAAATCAATCATTAAAACAGGAACATAAATCATTATTAATTGAAACTATAATTAAAAGTCTAAGAGATTTATCTGGTACTTCATCTGGTGAAGAATCAATGGATGTTGAAATAACAGAAGAAGAGAAATCTAAATTACAAAAGAAAGTTGGAAAATTGATAAGTGAACGAATTTTACAACAATCTGATGCTAAAAAAATCATTGATGTTATTTTCTTTGGTGATTTGGATTTATGAGATGAATCTCAAGATTAATCAAATATATTAAAATGAAAAGTATTTAACGTAGAGTGAGAATGGTTATCTTGATTCCTAAATTTTGTAGGTTATTCTATTACTATAGCACATATCATGATTATTTAGGAGGAGCAAATAGTTTTCTTTTAACCTTTGATGCAGAATATGTAAGACCATGATAGTCCTCAAAATCGAATTTTTCACCAGGTTTTAGTTTTTTCATGTCTGATCTCACTTTCAATGGACTTTGTAATGACTCCTCCATAACACTTAAAGAACGCGTTGAACGTAATGGTTCTTTCTCTGCTGAACTCATAATAACATTATTCGAAACCGGGAACAACTCGTTATGATTGACTGTATGGTTTGATCGAACTGAACTTATGATTCTGTTATCATTGTATCCACTTCTGACACTCTTATTATTATTAGTTGAAGATCTTATAACTGAGCTCGAATGTAATTCATCATGATTTTTATCCATTGGGGTTGATAATATATCAAATTGACTTGTTTGTTGTTTTTTAACTGGTGTTTCTTGAACTTGTGAGAATGAAGTCAACGTAGTGGATGATTGTGGAAGTTTAGGAGGGTCCAGTAATGAAACTGAATTTTTCTTTCCAACTCTATTGAAAATAGATTGCGATGAAAATGAGGAAGAAGAAGATGGTCGTTTTAGTGATTTAAGAGATGATTGAGTCGTTGATGGGATGGAAATGTCGACTTCCCTTCTTGATAATGTGTTTGAATTAAATGATGACATTCTTTTTATTTGTTCAAGATCACTGTTAGATCTAGGTAATTTAATATCTATCAAGTCTTCTAATTTTGAAACTTTCCTAGTTTCGATAGATGGAGTTGACGAATTTGTTGGATCTAGTTGTGACATTTCAGAAACTGATCTTTTCAATCCAATCCTTTTTTTTTCATCATTGGAAGATTTACTTGATTTAAATGATGGTCCTTTGATTTTTTTAATCATGTGTTTAACTGATTTAGGACATTTCCTATCAAAGTATGGTATTATGACATTCGTTATGAATTTTTTTGAGGAATAGTCAGTGATTGATATAGTTGATGTTAAATTTGAAGTTATTGAAGGTTTGAATGATGAAGATGTTGAGTTTAATGTCTCCCAAATAACTAATCTATCAACAAAACTGATGTATTTTTGTACATAACTCAGTTTAGGTTTAACACCGGTAGTGGTGGATGTTGGATCAATTGCACCACCATTTATAACTGGGATCAATTTTTTCTTTCTACCAATCAATGATCTTTTTGGTTTAATTAATTGACTTTCTTGTAATTTTGATAAGTCATCTGAGTTCGTAACAGATATTAACTCAAGTAGTATTATTAACTGTAATTGAATCTCTCTTATTTTGAAAATATTCAATACCATGGATAATGATCTATTAGTTTGAGTGAAATTTGTAGAATGAACATCCATGTCTAAAAAATTGAAAGATTTTGAAATATATTCATCTCTAAACAAAGATTCCTTTTCAAAAAAACTATCAGAGTTCAATAATCCATTGTTTGATAATAAATGTCTTGAATCAAACACATCAAAATCAATGATAAAATCTTTTAAAATAGTTTCATAATCCATCGATATATTCTCACATAACGATTTGAGTCTTGAAAATGTAGACTTCGTGAAGAATGTTAGTGGTGTAGAGAGTTGATATAAGGTTCCAAAATATTTCTCAATAAAATAGTCAAATGGATGATGAAATTCAGTGTCTTTTAATGGCGATTCATTTATAACGATAGATGGAGGAGGTTTCATTGAAAGTTTCAAATCGTTTAATTTTTCAGATGATAGAGTTGATTTCCAATCATCCGTTATTCTCTCATTGAATTTAATGGTATTAAGAAAGTTTTCCTCTGTTGGTAATTCCAACATTTTCAATGCATATGATTCTGAGATGTATGTGATGATATATGAATCATGATTTAAATACGAAAGAACAGCGTATTGATCTTTGGATTTTAGGGATAATTTGACCAGTATTGGACCATGTGAGGTTGATTTGTGTATGCTTGTTTCCTTTGAATTGAATATCCTTGATTTATTTGAATTAATTGTAGATATGTTTGAATAATTATTATGATGAACTAAATTTGAAGCGAGATTGGGTAGCTCTGAGACTGGGATATGCTTCAACAAACACACTTTGAAAGTAACTGTACTATTTTCTGAAAGAATGTTGATCGTCTCCCCTTCCAACAACATTTTAGACAGAACTGACAGTTGGATTAAGAGAGGTTCATGTATAATTCTACTGGGGCTTAAAGAAAGAGATTGTGCCCACCGCTTCATAACCTTTCCGTGTTCAGTAATTTCTGTTTCAGGAAGTTTAAATATTTTTTTTTTTTTCATTTTTTTTTTTCTTTGTTGAAATTTGAGAGAAAATAAGAAATTTTTGATTTGTTTAAAAGAAACTGAAAGAACCAAATTTGCCACTTCGTCATTTCAGCAAAGAATTTGAACTTCAGATAATCGTCTTTGTCAATCAGCAGAATAAAAACAATCTCAGCTTCATCTGATTTCACATCAAAATCCATTCTTCGAGAATCATCAATTCACTGCTTTTCATTCCCAAGGAGCTTAGAAACTGTTATTTTATTTTAGTACCTGTGCCTTTATTTCTAATATACTAAATCAAACATATTCTATTACATCACACAGAGTTGCTTTTCGAGGTCAAAATAAATCTTTCATTTATTTCATTTCGCTTTACTCTTTTTAGTTCCTACAAACCACAAAAACTAAAACCACAATTTTCCGGTTTCACGTCTCAATACAGAAGTCATAACTAGAAATCAATTTTTCACACACTCATATCGACGTCAGGGTTATCTAGGATATATTTTTAACAATTCCATTCAGTTTTCAATTGATTTCAAAGCAGATCTCAATTTTATTTTATTTCCTATAGATTCATCAAACATGACTTCAGCAGATTCCCAAATCTCCAGAAAGACATCAGTCTCAAATGAAAGTGTCACTGATACTTTAATTCATCAAACTGGAACTTCCACAAGTTCTATTTCAACCCCTTCTTCGGGTACTTCTAAATTAGTTCCTGCTGCTCTTCCTGCAGTCAGTGCATGGGGTTCATCATCATTGATCTCGAATACAAAACTCGATTCAAATAAACGTATTGATGAACAATGGCCAAGTACTGAATCAGCTCTTTCCAGTGCTGATGCTACCATTACTTCCAAATCAAATGCTGCAAATACTAAAATAAAACCTCCAATTGCTCCAAAGGCCAAAATTACTGGTAAAGAAAAATGGATACCATATGAAGCTGAAATTAAAATTGCCTCAAATTCAACCAATAACCGTAAAAAGAGCAACAATTCTAATTCGAATACCAATAGTTCTAATGGTAATGGGAACAAGAAGAAAGGTGGTAACCATAGTCATAATGGTCAAAAATCAAAATCAAATAGCAACCAACAAAAGAAGAAAGATTCTGCAAATGGTTCAAAACAAGACCATAATACGTCAAAGGATAAAAAGAAAGAAGGTTCTGAACTTTCAAATTCAGTTAAACAGGATTTTACTAATGAATCAAAATCTCAAACTGAAAAATCTGTTTCAAGTACAGATCCTGCACAAATGGGAGAAACAATTAATAAGATTGGAAATCTCAAAATCTCTAATGAATCAAATATGAATTCCTCAAATAAGCAACATAAATCATTCGATAAAAATGATCACAGAAATTCAGAATCAAATATCCACAATAGTTCCTTCAGACCAAACAATAATCAAAGACGTTATTCAAATAAACAACATTATCATGATAATTATAGACATTCAGTTTCAGGTGCTTCTAATTATAGTAACGCTCCATTCTTTTCTCCAACTGGTTTCAACTACGGCTATGGGCAATTCATGAATGATTTCCCGCAACCACAATTTCCATATTCTTATAAACCAAAATCTTCTAGATCAAACTCTCATTCCCCTGCAAGAGGTGATTATAATGGACTCATTAGAGATCCAGTTATTGTTACAAACCCATTGCCACCATTCTTACCACCAAATCTACTCAATGGTAATGCTTATCCTTATATTCAAGATCCATTAACTTTGGTTATCAATCAGTTAAATTATTATTTCTCACCAGATAATCTTGCTAAAGATATTTATTTAAGAAAACAAATGAATTCCCAAGGTTTAGTTCCTTTAAGAAAATTAATTGAGTTTAAAAGATTAAATAATTTGACTGGTGGTGATATTAGTATGCTTTACTCTGCCCTAAATTTTACTTCATATTTAGAGTTAATCGGTGATAAAGTTAGAGTTAGAGATAATTGGGACACTTGGATTTTATCCCCCGATAAAAGAGATAATGCAGGTAAAGATAATTTTGAACCTGAAACTGTTGAAGATTCTAAATAGAATGATCAGAATTATTCCCTCTCATTTTGAGATTTGAAGAAAGGTTATCTCTCTTATAATTTGATATCCGGTCATTATGATATGCAAACAGACTGCAGTGTTCACCACTGAAGAAGAATCAACATTTTGTTTGAGGTTTTTTTTGCCCAACTCAGTTTTTTTTTTTATAGATCGTATATTTATTAAAGTGTTGATTACATTGACTCATCACATCACAAGTTCGTGAGGTTTACTCCTCACATATCTGAAGACAGTTCACCCTCCAATTGCCTGAACTGAATCGATCAAATTTGGTCACTTTTTTTTTTAGAATGTTTCCCTTTTTTGATTTTTTATCTGGAACCATTTCGTCCAATCCAAAAGTATTCAAAGTTTTTTTTTATTCAATTGTTATCAAGTTAAACTTCTACCAAGAACAGCTAGTAGTTAACCTCAATAGTTGCATGTTCAGTTTCTGTTTTTTTTTTAAATCTTTTGTAGTACATGAATGTGTTTTTTACCCTTACAATTTAGCTATTCCAGTATAGAAAAATTGGTAGAAAAAAAGTGTGTACAAATATGAGGACTACTCCTTTAGGATTTGTCAGTAATTAACTTCTTTGTCTCTTATTCTCAAATTAGTGTATGTCTACCTCAATTTTTGGCTGTATGGAAAAGTCTCAGAATTTTTCTTATCAAGAAAAAGGAAATACGTCAAGATAGAAAATACTATTCTTTCACATAAATTAGATCCAATCTCAAGAGTATCAGAAGTTGGATGTCTAGTAATTGCCAGTTTTACAACATAGAAGGTACCCACAAGCCTCCCAATCACAATGAAGCCACTCCGTTACTCTCACAGATAAAAAATGTCTACTCAACGGGACGTAGAAGAACTAATTCAAGCTATTTCAGAAGATCATCATTTCATCAGAAGAAATTCTCAAATGAAGAGATATCTCAAGAAATCGAAGACGATGATAGGAAATCAGATAAACTAGGAACATTTAGTGGTGTTTTCATTCCTACTGCTTTGAATGTTTTGAGTATTTTAATGTTTTTAAGATTTGGTTTCATTTTAGGTCAGATGGGTATTTTAGGTACTTTATTCCTATTGGTATTATCATATTCAATTGATCTTTTAACAACATTATCGATTTCCGCAATCGCTACAAACGGTACTGTTAGAGGTGGTGGAGCTTATTATATGATTTCAAGATCATTAGGACCTGAGTTTGGTGGATCAATTGGGTTAGTTTTCTATTTTGGTCAAGTTTTTAATTCTGCTTTAAACGTCGTTGGTTTCATTGAACCATTATTGACTAATTTAGGAGTGAAAAATGGTAGTATGCTTAGAATATTGCCCGAGGGTTACTGGTATGAATTCGTTTATTCTTCTGTTTTGTTATTCGTTTGTATTTGTGTTGCTCTCACTGGTTCTGGATTAGTATCAAGAGCTGGATCACTATTTTTTGTCTTGTTATTATTAGCAACGATTTCAATACCCATTTCCACAATCTTCGTTAAACCATTCATTGTGGAACAATATGGGCTTTTATACACTGGTCCGTCATTTGCCAATATCAAAGCAAACTGGTTACCTCATTATACGAAAGGTGCAGCTGGTTCATTGTTAAAGACAAAGGAAACTTTCAATGATTTATTTGGTGTTTTCTTCCCTGCAACTGCTGGGATCTTTTCAGGGGCTTCAATGTCTGGGGATTTAAGAAAACCTTCACAATCTATTCCAAAGGGTACATTATGGGGTTTGTTGTTAACTTTTTTTTGTTATCTATTCGTTATCGTCTCATTAGGTGCTTCTGTTCCTAGAGAACTACTACATAAGGATGTTAAGATTATTCAGACTGTTAATTTGTCAAGTACATTGGTTTTGATTGGAGAGTTTTCAACTTCTTTATTCTCTGTTATTGTTGGTATCGTTGGTGCAGCTAATGTTTTACAAGCAATTGCTAAAGATAACATATTCCCAAAAATGGAAGTATTTGCCAAAATGACAAATAACAATCCTATTAATGCTGTTATTTTCACTTATGTCTTATGTCAACTATGTTTGTTTTCAAATATTAATGAAATTGCCACATTTATTAGTATGGCATTTTTAATGACTTTTATTGTTACAAATTTAGCTTGTTTCCTATTAAAAATTGCATCTGCTCCAAATTTCAGACCTTCTTTTAAGTTTTTTGATTGGTATACTGCTTTTAACGGGTTAGTATTTTCATTAACTGCTATGTTTATCGTTGATGGTGTTTCTGCTTCTGTTGTTATGATTTTTTTGATTGTTTTATTCATTTTTATTCATTATACATCACCACCTAAATCTTGGGGTGATGTTTCACAAAGTTTGATTTATCATCAAGTTAGAAAATATCTATTAAGATTAAGACAAGATAATGCTAAATATTGGAGACCGCAGATTTTATTGTTGATTGATAATCCAAGATCATCATGGAATTTGATTCAGTTTTGTAATAATTTGAAAAAAGGTGGATTATACATTCTTGGTCATGTTATTGTAACTGAAAGTTTTCAAAATAATTTTGAAGAATTGAAAAAGCAACAAAATGCTTGGATTAAATTACGTGATCTGAGCAGAATCAAAGCATTTGTTCAGATTGGATTAGGTCCAACGTTACCATGGGGTGTCAGAAATGTTATTTTAGGTTCTGGATTAGGTGGTATGAAGCCTAATATAACAATTTTGGGGTTTTTTGATTTAAAGAAACATTATCCTGCTATCCAGAAGAAAAGACCATCCAAAAAGACTCATAGTGGTCATAATGTTATAAATATTGAAAAATTACCAACTGATGAATGTCGTAATGAAAAAAGAGTTTCAATTCAAAATTGGGTTTCCATTATTGAAGATCTTATTTTAATGAAAGGTAATGTTGCTGTGGCTAAAGGATTTGATGAAATGACATTACTCACTGATTTTCAAGGAAAAACTGTCATAAAACTACCCTATGAAAAAAGAAGATTCATTGATCTATATCCAATTCAAATGTCTGGTGAAGTTTTTGATAAAAATGGTGAAAAGGCTGCAATGACTACAAATTTCGATACCTATACTTTAATTTTACAATTAGGTGCAATTTTAGCGACTGTTCCAAATTGGAAAAAAACTCATAGATTAAGAATTGTTGTTTTTGTTGAAAATGGGGAAGATATGGAGAATGAAAAAACTAGAGTTGAATCATTAATTGAAGTTTTAAGAATCAAAGCTGAAATTTTAGTTGTTTGTTTAAGAGATTTCAAATATTACAATTATATTGTTAAAGGTATTAAAAGTGATGGAGTTGGTGATCTTGATAAAGTTGATCGTATATTGGAAGATGCTGAATGGTGGATTGAATTACAAGAAGCTAGAGAACAACAAAGATTGGATAATAGTACAACCAAATATGATATTTCTTCAATTTCAATAACTGCTCCTTTCATTGATATGGATAATGATTTACGCAACAGAAAGTATGGTCTTTCAAAATTACAACAAATGGGGCTATCAATTTCAATGACTACAAACAAACTATATAGTAACGAACTCAACAAAGCAATTGATAGTGATTCAGATAATGATTCAGAAGAAGAATACAATACCAGTACATATAGTCAAACTTCAAGTATAATACCAGAATTGAATGAATTCAAAAACCAAAATTCATCAAGATCACATAAAGGTTATTTATTTAAACGTGGCTCGGATTCTAATTTAGCAAGCAGAAATAATTCGAAATCGTCATCGCCTGCTACATCAGTCATTTCACAAAGTAAAAAAATCTCTTCAGTTTCAGCATTAAATAAAATCAACAAACTAAAGTCATCAAATCAAAAACCTCAGTTCTCTTCAGAAAAATTACCAAGATCAAAAGTCATTGATGATGCCACTGGTGATGAACCATCCATCATGTTATTACCTGATACAACCGATCCTATCTTTTCCAAAAAATTCAATTATCGTATATCAACTGATGAAATTGATCCATTAGATGAGTTGGTTCCTACTGACGATAATAAGAAAATGTATCTTCCAAAAAATGAATTTCAGCGTCAACTTAATGAGAATCAAACTAATAAGGTCAAGTTTGATGAACCTGCACCACCACCTAATCAGAAAAAAGATAATGATGATGATGATGAACGTTTAACAATTGATAATATCTCGTTTAATGACCTACCAGCAAATGGACAACATTTAATCCTAAATAACATTATGCAAACGATATCCAATGATGTTCCATTAATTTTTACAACATTACCTGCCCCATTTATAGGTACACACAGAAGTGAGGAAGATTGTAAAGAGTATCTGGATAATCTACAAATTTGGATTGATGACTTACCACCTGTTTTATTGATTAATTCACAATCCATGACTGTGACAACAGCTTTATGAATAATAAAAATCACAAAAATAGTAATAATAATGACAAAATTTGAAAATCACAATATATGTAATTAGTTTATAGATGGTTTTTTAATGAATGATATATGCGTAAATCTGAATTTGTTTATTGAACTTTTATTTACATTTATTTTGTTCCATAGTTGTACATTGGACTGGATCTTTTTTCCTATTTTTTGATAAATGCAAATGATGTATAAAACGCAGAAGCATCGACTTCATCACCCTCTAGACCAATTTTACCATCAGTTCTAGATATTGATTTGATCATTTTAGGACTGAGGGTGTTATACCATTTTGGCATATGTTCTTTAAATACTTCAGCAAATGGTTTATTATAAATCAAATCTAATCCATAATTTGCAGCTAATGATCTGAATGCATTAAAGGGGACGACATATTCAGGGACGTTATCGATTGCATCTCTCAAATAATAATTATAGACATTACCATATGGATTTGCTGAAAAATCACAATCTTCTGGAATCTCATTAGGAAAAGTAACTGAATATAGACTGTTTCCGAATCCCTTTTCACCAGGTTTTCTATTTTTCAATTTATATTTGATAAAACTTGAGTTTGGTATAGTTCCGATAAATCTACCACCACTCCTTAAGGCCCAAGAAACGTTTCGTATCATTGTTGTTGCCTTTTCTTCTGTTTCAAAAGCATAATGCATACAGAATTGCATAGAAACAACATCAACTGGCAGTTCACGAGGAGTATCAATATACGCTGCGTCCAAAACGGTTGGTAGCGGGATTCCAAAACAATCACCAGTGATAAAATTCACATTGAATTCAAATCTTTGTGATTTGAATCGACGGATAGCCTCACGAATAGAAGATTCTGATATATCAATACCTATGAATTTACTGATTTTCGCTCTTTCCCATTTATTCAGATCACCACCTTTACCACAGCCAAGTTCTAATACACGTTCACCCTCACCTGTGTATGTTAGTATAAGAATCAGTTTAATGATATTATGATAATTTCTCAACTTGATGATTTCTGAATCATCTCTTCTTTCTCTTTTAGATTGATATGCCCTTTGATTATAATGTTTGATGACTGTTTGATCAATATATTGACTTTTATGTTCGATTTCATTTCTAATTCTACGTTCTTCTGTTAACCTTTGTTCTTCATCATATGTTATTGTTGGTTGATTTTGAGTTTTATGTGGTTCTTGTTTCTCGTACTTTTTGGCACTCTCTTCTGTTATCCATGATGGTTTAATCTTTGCTTTCTTTGTCCATGATGGGACAGCTGAAACTGGTGGTGCACTCATTTGAGTTGAATCATTACTAATTGTTGTTGGAGTCTCTGATCTTCTGAATGAACCTAATGGTTTTGGGATTGAGTTTTCAGGATCAAGTTTTCTTTTTTTGATTTTCAATGAAGTACTAGTAATGACTGAATCGGTTTCAGATCTATTCGATGGTTTCTCTTCCTGATTTTTCTTGATTTCCTGCCTTTTATCATCATCTTCATTTCTGGTTTCATTTGATTGATTGTACTGTATGGCCTGTTCTGGTTCATTTTTTTCAAATGAGTCGTCTGATTTTGCACTCTGTGAGTTGGGCTCTTGAGTACTCATCATATAAAACCCCAATTTAAGAGAAAGAGTGTCCAAATAAATGGTTTTAGTAAAAGATCTCACCATAAATTGTCATCGTAGACACATCGCTCTTAACTCTTAACCATTAATTATGTAATATATTACATAATCTTTTACAACATTTTACATTTATTCCTCACTCTTTCTATTAGTAAAACAATCATACAAATCAGATTGAAAATGAGCAATGATGATAAGCTAAATGGTCTAAGGCATGTTGACGGCGATGTGAAACCCCCAGTAACGTCTACTAACATCTCGGTTTGTGAAGACTCTAAGGAAAAGGATGCTGATGCTAAAAAGAAAGAAGAACGTCGTAAGAAACTGGAAGCATGGAAGAGAAAACAACAAGAGAAGAAGAAACAACAAGCTGAAAAACCTGCTTCTACTCCAAAGAAGAATATAGGACTAGTCACCAAGAAGAGTATTCTAAAATCAAAGTCCAAGTTTTCTATCAAGAACAAGGTATTGAAGAATTCCAATCCTTTAGGTGATTCTGATGATGAAGAGGAGGTTCAAAAGAAAAGATCCTTATTTGTGCCAAATAACTGTAAAATTGATGATAAACCAATAGCTAGTTCTTCTTTGCATTCAGTTGATAGTGACGAAGATCCCCTAGATGCTTACATGAAAGATCTCGATGATAGTTTAGATACAAATTCACAAAAAGATGAACAATCTTCATTGAATCTATATAATGATGATGATGATGAAAACCCAACTTTGATACTCGATCATGATGATAGTAATACCAATAGTGAAGCCAACAAGTTGTTAAGAAAATTACAGAAGAGTAAATCTAAAGAGATCATTGCACCTAAATACAATTTGAAGACATTAGAGCCTATCAAAAAGAATTTCTTGATTGAAATGGAACGAATTGATCCAGATGAAGTTATTAACTTCAGAGCATTTAATAGTATTTATATAAGCAATAAGAAAATAAGTCCTGTTTTGAATTTCTATCATTTTGGATTAGATCTAGAAAACTTGAATGTCATTACCAATGACCTGAAATTTGAAGCTCCAACACCTATTCAATCTCAAACAATTCCTGCAATCATGTCAGGTAATGACGTTATTGGTATTGGTAAGACTGGTTCAGGTAAAACAATGTGTTATTTATTGGGTATGTTGAAGCATATCAAACAGCAACGTCCATTATCAGAAGAGGAAACTGGTCCATTAGGTATCATATTATCTCCAACAAGGGAATTAGCGATTCAAATTTATCAAACTTGTGAATTATTTCTCAAGAATAATGAATTAAGAGCCATTTGTTGTACAGGTGGTTCAGAATTACATAAACAGATTAATGATATCAAAAGAGGTGTTGAAATAATAATAGCTACACCTGGTAGATTTATTGATTTATTGACATTAAATAACGGTAATTTGTTGAAGACTAATAGAATTTCATTCGTTACATTGGATGAAGCTGATAGATTATTTGATCTTGGATTTGAACCACAAATCAATAAAATCATGAAAACAATTCGTCCTGATAAACAATGTGTCTTATTTTCTGCAACATTTCCAAGTAAATTACAGTCATTTGCAATCAAAACATTGAAGAAGCCAATTATTATTTCAGTTGGTAATAAACAAATCGTTAATGAAAATATCACTCAATTAGGTAAGGTTTTCGACAATGAAGAAGCTAAGTTTAATCATTTATTATATTTATTAGGTAAACAATCAGATAATAAGACAATAATTTTCTGTGAGTCTCAATTACAAGTCAATTACATAAATAAAAAATTACTTGAAAAGGGATATTCACCAGTGGCAATTCATGCTGGTTTACCTTCACACGAAAGAACTTCTAATTTAATCAAATTCAAAGAATCATCAGATTCAAAAGTCTTGATCACAACTGAGGTTCTTTCAAGAGGTCTAGACGTTACTGATGTGAAACTAGTCATATTGTATAACTCAGCAAAGACGTTTGCTCAATACGTGCATAGTGTCGGTAGAACTGCAAGAGGTACTGCAACAGGTACTGCTGTTTCATTGTTATCTCCAACTGAAGAACTTCAAGCTTATATTTTGTTCAAATGTATGGATAATGAAGATGGAATGGATGAAACTATAAAAGAAATGGCATTGAATTTTGAAAAAGATTTAAAATCAGGTAAAAAGAAAATATCATCTGGATTTGGTGGTAAAGGGTTAGATAATTTAGATAAATTAAGAGATGAAACAGAAAGATCAGAACGTAAACACTATGGAGAAGTTGAACCAGAAAATGACTACACTAAAGGTCTAGAAGAGAATGCCGATGAAAGTCTAAAGGAAAATAATCAAGAAGATGATATCGCACCACAATTAGACATTTCATTCAACAAGTTGAATGGATTTTACAGAGCACATATTAATATCAATGATTTACCACAAGCAGTTAGATGGATTGCTACCAATAATGCTTCGCTATCTAAAATCACAGAAGAAACTTCCACTTCAGCTACTTATAAAGGTAAATTTTATCCTAATGGACAAGAACCAAAAGAAGGTGAGGAACCTAAATTATATTTATTAATAGAAAGTGAAAAAGAAAGTCAAACAATAGAAGCTATTGAATCCTTAAAGAGAATAATAATCAATGGTTTGAAAAAAGCTAATAATGACAGATCTGGTAAATTTTCTATATAGATAGAACGTCTTTCAAACTCTGAATATTATAGATCTTTTTTATTGTAATGATGTGCACAACCTATTGTAGATTAATCCTTAGATAAAATCTTTTATATAAAAGAGATCTATATAATTTCTTTCAAGAAGTTTATAAATTTTGGTTGTTGAAAAGTGCCATAAACAAGAAGAATAGTGAATTGGTACTACTACTTACATATAACCAAACTATCCAGGATATCAAAAGCATTAATATTAATATTGGATGGAAATATCTTGCTTCAAAAAATTCTAAAACTTTTGATCATTTACACCAAATTATCTGACTGGTTGAACAAACTTAGATACAGATTAGGTTTGGTGATCTTCGAAGTTGGATTTCATGCCACTATTATAACGCATTGATTCTAATAGAATTTTCTATAATAATCAGAGGTTTAAGAAATTTCGTGATTCTTACAATTACAAATTCAAATATTCTTAAAAGAGTAATAATGACTAGTAATCACATTTGATTTACTTCAGTTTGATGTTGGTGAAAAATCAATTCATTCTGTTGGAAAAAGAGGTTTATTGAAGGGAAATGATATTTTTTATAATTTCAATAAAATACACTCTACTTATCATGGATACTGTCTTTTACTTTAAATTTGCACAATTCAAACTTATCATACTTTCAACCACAAATCAATCGACCAAATTGCTGAAACTCTCAATAAACAACATAACACAACCATATAATCTAAAATACAATAACCAAAAACAAATCATCCAACTAATCATAAATCAATTGTTCATGATTTTGATTCTTTTCATTCAGTTTTTCTTCAGCTGCTTCTTTTAAATGAACTCTACTTGATTTATTTCTTTCTGCTTGTAATTTCTGCCCTAATTTACCTTGATTTGAATTTTTCGTTTCGTATCTTTCCTGCGCTGCTTTTCTTGCTGCTTCTTTTGGATCAATTGTAATGTCTTGATCTGAGTTTGATGATTTCTCAAGGTTGGACCCTAAGACATGGCCCTTTGAAGAGACCTTTGGTTTGTTTTTGGATTTGGGTTGGGGTTTTTGTTGTTTCACTACAGGTTTCTCTGTTCGCGTGGTAGATTGTGGTGGTTGTATTTCGTGAGATGAACTGAAGCAATTACCCATCGTTATGGTGTATGGTATGTATAAGTTTTTAACTGTAATAAAGAAGATGTTTTTAACACAAAATCTTATCTCGCGAATTTAATCTACAGATATCAACTTAATTTAATCATTAAAAAAAGGTGGTAAAGCGTTTCTATTTAATGGTATTTACAGGACAAGTGATGTGTTCTATACAATGGAGACTGGAACGATTAATAAATAAAGCAAATGGAATAAAAACAAAAGTATTAAAACAGTCTATTTCTCTCTCCTTTTTATGTATGAAAACGGTCATAATTAAATAATAGGAATAAAACTAATAGATGAAAGACTTTAAACATTAACAAAGAATTCATATTTCACATAAAACTCATAAATAACTGTTTGTAACATCTCTAAATTGTAAATGTTCAAATTTTGGGATTTCCAGATCAATTTTGTTTTGTAGTGGTAAAATTTGTGATAATCTTGGATTGGTTTTGAAAATATTTTGTAATCTTTTATATTGGTTTTCATCACGACAATAACCTTGGAAAGCATCAAATAATTGACAATAAAGTTCATCTTTTGGTAAAAGGTTTTCGTTTTCAAACTTTTTATGTAAATAAGACGAATTAACAGTTGCATCTCTTAAAGCTGCCCAATCTGCATTAGCGATGTAAGAGTAACCTTCAGCATCATTGTTCTTTATTAAGTCTAACCAAGCTTCGATTATTTCATTATCTGAAACTTCAACTGAACCAAGTGATTTTAAGTAAACTCTTCTTGAGATTGGTGATTTATGTAAATTATACAATGAATAAGCTCCATAGATTGAGTCGATAACTTCTTTATCTTCCCAAATAACACATCTAGACATAATGATATTGAAAAATGGTTCATCAATTGGTTTAATCCCGTTATAAATTGAGATAATTTCTTTTAATTTTAACAAACCTTGTTCTTTATCATTTTGATAATTCTGGAAAAAAATATCAAAAAATGTATTATTTAAAGATGATGAAATACCATGATGAATATTTCTACCATAGAAATTGGTAGTTTTAGCCCAAACGCTTAAGACTGTATTGAAATCTCTATCAACTAACCAAATGTTTTCTAAAAATTGTTTGACATTATTAACTTGTAAAGTCAATTTGTATGGAACTTCATTATTAACAGCTTTTTCGAAGAATTTTGAAGCAATTTCGATGTTTTTAGACTCACCAATGAATGCTAAATGAACATCAGATAAAGAAGATCCGGTGTTGATGATATCACCAGCGCATAATTCATCAAAATATTCTAAAGCTTTTTCATATTCATTAGCACTTAAACAAGATCTAATCATACCACTTAATAAGAAAGGATGGACATACATTTTAGTTTTTTTTGATTCATTGTAAAGGCTTTCGATATCTTTAATCTCAGTACCAGCTTGTTGTAACATTGGTAATAAAACACCAACAACTTTTTGTTGGATGAAGACTTTTTTTAATGCATCATTCTTCATTGCTGAAGACCATAATTGCAAAGCAGAAGTTTCTTGCTTTAATTCTTTTAAAGAAGTCAATAAATGCATAGCACCATTTTCATCAACTGAAACCGTGTTGTTTAATAAATCTTCAATGATTTCATTTAATGAATTATTAATGAAATTTTGCATTTCATTGTGGAATGAGTTTGAGTCATTATCTGGTTTTTTAGATAATCTGGTAAGCTGCGATCTATTAGCCCTTAATGAGGTATGTAGACCATGGATTAAGAATCCCACGTAATGTTTATCAAAATCAGGAGTACCTTTTAAATCATGATAGATACTCATAGCTTTTCTGATTGATTCCCAAAAGAATGAATTTGCAGAAGATTCACTCAGATCGACGGCTTGTGCTAAACAATCTTGAAAAGCAGCTAGCTGGTTGAACCATGGTGAAGATTGGTTAAGCGCTAATCTAGAACCTTGCTTATTACCATTACCGCTGTTTCTCTTTCTATTATTTCTTCTTTGATTATTGTTTCCTTTTTGAGTATTGTTTCCTTGCTGGTTTGGCTTTTGCAATGTTTCAGCGTTGAGTTTGTTGTAACTTGCGACGTCCTTGATTGATTTGGTGAAACTCAAAGAGTTTGTATTTTGATTTTGGTTAAGATCGTTTGAAGGATTTCTTTCAATGGCGACAGAATTAAATCTTATTGAATGGTTCAATGAGCTTCTTGCGGATGTCACAACCTGGTTTGTGAGTCTGGTTGTTTTCAGAACGTTTGCTCTGAACATGATGGAATATTGAGAATAGGAAGTTGTGTGGATCTGGTGAATTCTTTGTAATTCTCTGTAAAGTCAACAGATTTTTTTTTTCTATTTGGAAATTCGCCCCGCAGTGCGCCAACCGGGCAAAAAAGTAAATCCCAAAAATAAAAGTGTCACTCTGGAATCGAACTGGGAACAAAATATTATACGAGTCACGAGTCACGACCACGTCGAACAAATTTGTTTGGAATGTGGTACCTCAATCTCATATGTTTCTGAGTGGTATATTTGTGCACCAAAAAACAGTCATTGTGATATGGTATACCCCCCCCACCAACATTGTACAATATCATCCGCATGTGGCAAAGGAAAGGGTTTGAGATGAAATATCGAAAGTCTCAGAGTTTGGTAAGCGGCTCAGGCGCCTTCTACCAAAAATAATCATACTTCTTATGTGTTGATAGGTGTTTGTTTAGCAAGCACCTGACCATTAACAGCCTGAAGAGAACTGAACATCTGAAATGAAGGTTTTAAGAATTGGTTTTGGATACTTGTAGTGTTTAAGGATTTTTCTGACTATACAGTCATTTTCTTACAACTCTAATATTGAATCAATTTATTCACTTTGAGAAGGAATTGTTCGATAAATTTATATAAACACATTCTTGAAAAGACCTTATTTGAATCATCTCATAAGCCTTTCATTATGTTCTTTATATAAAATCATATTTGAATAAAAAGACCAAAAAGAATTAGATTACATGTAAAAAGTATATCTAGATAGCTCTTGGTTTGGCATTCTCAGTGTAGTTGTCATAAACATCAAATCTACGCTGGAAAGTCACTGGAATTCCATTCCTGGTCTTAGTAATCAGTTCAGGATCTAGTTCTGCAAAAACAATTTCTTCATCTTCACCAGCTTCAACAATGATATTACCATTAGGATCAACAACCAACGAATGTCCATAAGCATGGTATCCAAGATCCAGGTTTCTAGATGGTGAAACTAAAATAACGAAAATTTGATTATCAATAGCTCTGGATCTAGCTAATAAATGCCAGTGTAAAGGACCAGTAATAGTGTTGAAAGCACCTGGATAAACCATAGCAAATGCATTGCCCTTCCTGGCTGCAATCGTGGCTAGTTCTGGAAATCTAACATCATAACAAATACCTTCACCAATGGTACCAAATTCTGGTAAATCGATAGTAGTAGCTTTATCACCTCCTGTTAATGTAATACTCTCTTTGAATGTGATTCCACCGGGGATATCAATGTCAAATAAATGAACTTTTCTATGTTTACCAATGATTTCACCATCACGATTGAAAGTGACTGAAGTGTTGTATATTTTACCATCATCTCCTAATTCTGGAATAGAACCACCAACTAGAAGAATTTTATTCTCTCTTGCAATAGACGACAGAAACTTAGTAGATTCACCATCTGGAATCTTCTCAGCGTATTTGGCAAACTCATTGACTGAATAAGGGGAATTGAAACATTCTGGTAAAACGACTAAATCAGTTGTGGCATCTTCCAATAAAGCTCTTTGAATGAACTCTTTGGCATGGTTTAGATTGTCCCTTTTGATAGCACCAGCTGTTATTTGAATCAATGCAACTTTAAGTTTCTTACTCAGTATACTCCTCATCATTTAATTTAATGTGATCAATGGGCCCAAAACACACAAAATATTGTTAAGATCCTTTAATATTGGTGGAAATCACAATTTGGAAGAGCCACGCTTTCTAATTACAAATTGAAATGGCATGTGTACTACGTAGTTCATATATTACTATGCAAATCGTTCATTATTATACACTTTTCATTCTTCCTCAGCTGTCCCATTCTTGCAGATAGTATCAACAAGAAAATCAAAATTCTCATTTGACTCTATAGCTTTCTTAACATGTTGTGCTGTTATTCTCTTTATACCACCATTTCTTGCTTGTTCAACTGATGCATCCACCAATGACGCTAGAAAAAATTCTAGGGCTCTACCAACAACTACCGGTGTAGCTTGGGCTACTTTACCTATCTCTTCATCACTTTGCATCAGTTTTTTGATCCTGGCTGCTGGAAAATGTGTTTTTATGTCATCGAAATTTGGAGCCATTGCTCTTTGTTTTTTCACTATTGTTATTTAATCAATGATTTGATGACTGATTTTATGATCAGTTTGAAATGATTATTTGCTTTTCAATTAGTTGAATTAGTTAAAATGAATAATTTCCAACTAAAAAGTTGTTTGTTTATGTATTAAAATTGTTTTTTTCTAAGCATTGATTTCCGACCATCTCGGAATTTAGCAAGTAACCTCAAATTATAAAGAATAAATAAAGAATACAAAGTTTAGTAACAATACACTCCAAAGCAAGAGTGAAATATGTATAAATATATCTGTTGATTTTTATATCAATAAATGAATAAATAACTTTTTTTTTCGAAATTTAATGATCTGAATCAATCTTCCAAATTTAATCACTTTTGGCTTGATACTATGAAAAATCATCAGCATCAATATCAGTGTGTTCCGAAACATCATCCCTAAATACATCATCATTTGTTGTATGTAAAGGAGTTTCTTCGTCATTCTCATCAATGTCAAACTCATTATCATCTCCTAAAATATCTTCGTCTCTATAAACTTCACCTGTGGAATTATATGCTTCTCCTCTTCTTGTAAAACGATTATTTCTTGAAAATAGTCCTTTAATGCTATTTAAAAGAGCCGCATCAATGATTTGAATCATCTTGAATGTTGCAATACACGCTGCAATAACAGTGATACCACCTCTAACAATCTTGTTGATGATGACATCAGTATTATTTTCCTCAATCAGATCATTCTCATCTCCTAGTCTAATTTCACCAAATCTTTGAAATCCACCATTACGACGAATACCTTTCTCATAAACAAACCATAGGGCAAAAATGAAAATTAAAATAGGTAGAACAATAACTAAAGCTAAATTTGATCCTGATAATTTACCTCCATGTTTATCGATAAATTCTTTCTCTTTACCTTTACATGGTTTTGGATCAATTTTATCAAACTCTTGTCCACCTTCACATGTTGACATTGGAACTCTTCTATATCCTGTTGGTTCAAAATATTCCACTACATTACCATCAATCAAACATATTTCAGATGCATCTTTAGGAACTAAACCAGGAATTAATTTACATGTACCATCAAACGTTTTGATATAATTGAAATCACATTCAAAATCTCTTCTTGTACATGGACAGTTTCTAACAATTTTAAACGCATCACCCAATTTAGCATCACCAATAAAACATTCATGACCTGGAACTTTTCTTAAATATTTCGATTCATGACCAAATAAACATTGACTTGATGAGTATGGATGTTTTGGAGTCCAATATTCAAAATCATCTGAATCAGGATTGTTTAAATCCAATTGACAATTTCTAGCAAATACATTAGCAAAATCGATTGTGAATGTTTTACTTTCTGATCCTTTATTTGCATCAGATCTGGTAACTAGTAAAAATTTCTTTGAATTATCAGATGGAACTGTGACAATATCATCAACTTTAACAGGACTATCTGAAAATTTATGGGTTTTCCATGTTGAACCTTCATCTAATGAGTAATAAACAACATCCGTACTTGATTGATCGTCAACTAACGCAATAATAGAACCACGATCACCATATTCCCATTGGAAAACACCCTTTTTGATTTCTCTCCACGTTAATCCACCATCACGAGTCATAAATGTTGAACCATCATTATAAGCTGTTAATTTCTCACCAACGTTACCAACACCAATCAATAATCCAATTGCAGAACCTGATGAGAATGTATCTCTATAATCTTTTCTTTCAGTGTATCCATGCAAATGTAAAGAACACTCAGATAATGGTTTCCCAATGCAATCATATTTGTTACCTTCAGAATCAGAACTTGGTGGTGTTAAATATTCCCAATCTGAACCGTCATTGAAAGTTATTCTCGTTTGTAATTCTTTTAATGAACCCCTTTTAGCTGATTCCGGATTACTAACAGTGTTGATGATTGCTATACCTTCCAATCCTTCAACTCTTTCAAAATCAACAAATCCAAAAACGTTTCTATTGGAATTTTCTTCAATCAACACATATGAGGTACCATTTGAATTGGACTTTAGAATTGATCCAAATTCAGTTCCTTCTCTTGCATTAGTTGTAACATGTAAGAAAATTGCTCCAGTTTCAGAATCAATGATAGTATAAGCTTGTTGTTTATCAACTCTTAAATTGTCAGGAAATAAAGCAGCTGCAAAATTTTGCCCATCAATAGTGACAAAAGCTTTCAAAGTATCCTCCTCAATAGTAGCAACAATAGTGAAATGACTAGTTGTTGCAAATCCAACAATGTTTGAAAATTCTGTTCTTGAAGTCTGGAAAAAATCAGTTGATGAAACCAATGCAAGTTTGCCATCACTTTCAATTGATGTACAATATATTAAATCTTTAGAAACTCCAAGTTCGGTATATCTTGCACCAACAAAACTACACATCTTGACTCCTTCTTTTAATTTATTCCATGAATTACCTGAATCTTTAGTGATGAAAGCAACTGATTTACAATTTTCACTATATCTTGTTTCACAACCTTCTTCCCCATGGAATATGAATTCATCTTTAGAATATTTACTGAATGAGAAAACAGGAAGACCAAACGCATTTATATCTGAAGGAGCATCAATCTTAGTGAAAGATGATGCTCTATTATGTGAGATATGAATTTTGCCATCATTTGAAATTAAATAAACTTCATCTTTGAAATATGGGTTCAAAAAATATGATAAAATTTGCTCTGGATTCTTCTCTTTATAACTTTCAAATGAAAGACCCCCACTATGTGAAATAAAAATTTCATTATCTGTTGTTTTCAATAAAACTGTTTCATCGAAAAAACCTTGATTTTCATCTTCTTGTAGAAATGTATAACTATCAATAATACCATGGAAGACAGTTTCTGTTGTTTCAATGGAATTTTGTTCGAAAGAAGCACAATCAAATTCAACTGTTTCCAGATTCTGATCTTGCTTCATTTCACAGATATTACCATTGATTTTCCTTTTTTTAGTTAATTTCAACTCTTTATCATTCGAGTCTTGACACATTTTTTTCAAAACTTTATAATTGAAAATACATTCACGTTTTGAATTTTCCATAAAACCAAAATTACACTCAAAATCAGAATCTTGACATTCACAAGGTGTTTCTTCAATTTTCAAATCTTCCCAGACTTTGTTAATAAAACATGTAGCATCTGATTTCCTACGTTTATAACTATCTGAATGGCCAAATAAACAAGTGTCGCCATCATGTCTTTTTGGAGTCCAAATTTCAAAATCATCTTCGCTATCACAATTTCTATCAAATGCTTTAAAGAAATCTAATGAGTATAAAACTTGTGAAGTTCCCTTTTTGTCTTCAATTAATCCACCATATAAAAATTTTGTGGTTGTACCATCAATTGCAGTTGTTAATAAAAATGGGAAGGATGAAGTATCTAATCCAAATGATGACCAGGTCTCAGCTTGATCCAAAGAATAATAAAGTTCTGAAGTTTTCAGACTTCCATCACTTTTAGAATATGGAGCAGCGACAATGACATTACCTAAATCACCAAAAGCAAAAATTGTTGGTTCATCAAGAACTTTTTTCCAAGTTAGGCCACCATCTCTTGATGAATATGTGTGTAAATTTAAGATATCAGAATCTAGAGAAGAGCCTTCATTACCAACACCTAGTAAAATACCAGGAGTTGCACCAGTCGCACCTTGACCATCACCTCTTCTTTCTTCCAAACTTAGAATATTTAAACTACATGTGGCATCACCTTGACAATTTTCATCAGTCTTCAAATAAGACCAAGTATGACCATCATCGAAAGTGATTTTAGTTCTTTTTAATGGTTGTAATAATTCAGAATCAAACCCTTCTAAGACATTTGCTGTCCAAACACCTTCAACTGTTTCAACTTTATCAATTTCTAAAAACCCAATGAAATTGGAATTAACATCAGTTAACAAGCGTTGGAAATGTAACCCATCACTATCAGAGGCGAAAATATCAGATGCAACAGAACCTTCTTTATTCTGACCAGTTGCACTAATGAACAACGAGTGCCTAGTTGATTGTAAGAACTCAACGTATCTCAATGATATATCACTCCCTAACAATGCTCTTTCAAAAACTTGTCCATCCTTTGAAACGAAAATTGAAGTTGTTCCTGTATTAAAATCAGTTTGAGAAACAACAAC
This sequence comes from Phaffomyces orbus, assembly GCA_003708145.3. Taxonomy (NCBI): domain Eukaryota; kingdom Fungi; phylum Ascomycota; class Saccharomycetes; order Phaffomycetales; family Phaffomycetaceae; genus Phaffomyces; species Phaffomyces orbus. The sequence goes on from PPNK03000004.1 coordinate 414,942, forward strand.
AATGAACGAATGAATAACTTGAACTTTTGTGACAATCTCAGATGATAAAGCTCCAGATTTATCATTAACCACCGTGAAAGTATCGAAAAAATTATCTGATTTGATCAAATGACTTGATTTCAACCAACCTTGTTCGTCAATCTCTTGTTTTAAACAAAAAATTCTGGATTTTGGTCCATCATTGAGATATTCATTAGTGTTAGTGAATGTACAGTGCGACACATTCTCAGTCAATAGCTTGGGTGCAGACATAAATCCATCTGTCGTGTGGAAAACTTGGGTTGAACAAGAATCTAAACCACATTCAGCAAATTCAACTAATATATAGTTAGGAATTCTATAATTCACATTAACCGTTTGATAAACACTAGCTTTTGACAAATTGATCTCAAAAGATCTCCAACTTTTACCCCTGTTCTCTGTCACATAATGGGTAGAACCCTTTGTGAAAGCAAAAGCTCTTTTCTTTTGAATGGTATCAATATGTAAACCAATTACATTATCAATTTCCACAGTTCTTCTCCAATCCTTTCCGTCATTCTCTGATCTAAATATCTGACCATCGTTTAGATTCAAAAAGACAGGAGAGTCATCAAAATAGAAAAGGGAGATAGATATGGTGTTTGATATTTGTTTGGAAACATCTGGGGCAAAATCAGCAGACACAAAGCTTGTTAAAGCTATTATTAGCAACCAAACGTGAGTGAATATTGGAGTGAAAAGCATCATTAAAACCGGTTCCAAAGACAAACAGCAACTTCAACTTCTAATTTTTTATCAGATCCACCTCCAATTGATCAAATAACTTCTTATTTTACTCCTTTTGATTTAATTCAAATTTGGATTCTCTCTTTATTTAGCAGATTTGATATGGTTAATACATCCAAACACCAAATACTGATAGGTACTAAAATTTTTTTTGCAGTAGCTCATCTGTCTTTTTATTAAAAGATTAAGAATTTGAAAATAACTATAAAATGAGTGAGGAATCTACCACAACCGAAGTATTTGAAGGTTCCAGAGTCAACGGTAAAGACTGGAAGTTCAAAAAATCTGCATTCAGAGTCAAATCTCTAGGTATCAACTTCTCATGGGCCAAAAAACAAGAACAAAGACTAAAAGATCAACAGTTTAAAGCTAAATATAAAGAATTAAAACAAGAAAAGCAAAACGCAAAAGACATTAAAGTTCAAGAAAGAAAAGACAGAATAGCTAAGAAGGAGGAAAAGGAAAGATATGAAAAATTAGCAGCTAAAATGCATGCTAAAAAAATTGAAAGATTGCGTAAGAAAGAGAAGAGAAACAAATTACTTAAAGAAGGTCGTTAGTTCTTAATTAAACTACATTATCATCATTACGCTCATTCGTGCATTTTTTTCATTTATACTTGTTTTTCACTTTTCTTATTTTGGTTTGATATTTTTTGTTGGGGAACTGTTGTCTAACTGTTTCATTTATTTCATTTCACGCTTCCTCGATTTTTACAACAGTGCTTTGATCAATCATAACATTTATCAATATTGTCATGTTGTACCCGTGTATATTAATATTAGAATTTATGGATGTAATTATTTTCATTATGTTGTATTATCGGAATTATTCTACAAAATTAATACTTAATAACAATACAGTAATATCTATGCATTCTATCTATAAAAAAAACAAAAAATTAATAGTAATTAATTAAAAGTTGAAAATAAACGGGTCTAATATAAAAAAGGTATCTATTCGAATTCAAACTGAATCATTATATCAGCATAGAAAGTAATAATAAAGGAATAATTGTAAATTTGGCAAACTGAATCATTATATCAGCATAGAAAGTAATAATAAAGGAATAATTGTAAATTTGGCAGATAGTGAATTACCTAAACCCTCAAATGTTGAAATATTCCCTGAACTTGAACCATCAGTAATGCTTGAACTTCCGGTACCACTAGAGTGAACGATAATCGTGGTTTGTGTGTTTTCCTTTGGTGGGTTCGTTACAATTGAAGTTGTGGCAAACGTAGTTGTATCATCTGAAACTATAGTGGTTATAACTGAAGTAGTACTTGATGTAGCTGTTTTAGAAGTTTCGATAGTTGGAGTTTCAGTAGTTCTGTCTGTAGTTGGAGTTTTAGTGATAACTTCTGGTGTTTTCACAGTTGAAGGTTCTGAAGTGACTGAAACAATTGGAGTAGTGATTAAAATTGTTGTTTCTGAAGATTTTGAAGCACTTGGACCTGGAACACCTGGATCTTCCCAAGAAGTTCTTGTTGAAGAAGTGGTCTCTCTAGTAGTAACTGTAACAGTGACTGGAATTTCAGTTGTATGAGTAGTACTTGGAGATGTAAAAACTGATTCAGATGTACTTGAAACAGTGGTTGTTGAAACAAGTGGATCTGTAGTTGATCTTTCTGATGAAGTAGATAATTCGCGTTCTGAAGTTGAAGATATGGTTTCAGTTGAAATTGAGCTTCCTTGAGTAGTGATGGTACTTTCTGATTCAGTTGAAGTGATTGTGGTTGGAGTTGGAGGATCGATAGTTGAGGGATAAATCTCAGAGGATGAAGTTTCCTCATTGGAAGAAGTAGATGACGATTGTTCAGTTGATGACGGAGCTGGCTCAGAAGAAGAAGGATTTTCAGATGAACCGGAAGAATATTCACTCGACAAAGTACTTGTTGGAATAGGTGGATATAAACTGGATGAGTCTTCTGAAGGCAATGAAGATGAAGAAGATTCTTTGAAGGATGATTTTTCAGTTGAAGAATAGGATGATTTCAATGATGATGTTGTTGGAGGTGGAGGAGCAACACTAGCAGTTGATGATTCTTCTCCTGATGAAGATGACACTGAAGATGAAGATGGCTCTTCAATTAGGGAAGATGAAGAAGATGACAATTCCTGCTCTGAGGAAGTTGAGGAATAAGATGATTCTACTGATGATGTTGTTGGAGGTGGTGGATCAACGCTAGCGGTTGATGATTCTTCTGTTGATGATGAAAATAATTCTTCTGAGGAAGATGGTGGCTTTTCAATTGAGGAAGACCAAGGTTCCTCTGAGGATGAGGAGGATGAAGGTTCCTCTGAGGATGAGGATGACTCTTCAATTGAGGAGAATAAAACTTTTTCAGAAGATGAGGATGATGATTCTATTGAAGATGTTGTTGGAGGTGGTGGAGCAACACTAGCGGTTGATGATTCTCCTTCTGATGATGATGATGATGGATTTTCTTCAGAGGATGAGGATGAGGATGAAATTTCTTCTGATGAGGATGAAGATTCTTCAATAGACGATGATGAAGGTACTTCAGTTGAGGATGATGAATATACTTCAGTTGAAGAAGATTCTTCTGATGAGGATGAGGATGAAGATGACACTTCACTTGAGGAGGATGAAGGTTCTTCTGATGAGAATTCTTCTGATGATGAGGATGATGATTCTATGGAAGATGTTGTTGGAGGTGGTGGTGCAACACTAGCGGTTGATGATTCTTCAGACGATGAGGATAAAGATTCTTCGGAAGATGAGGAAAGGGACTCTTCCGCTGAGGAAGAAGAGGATTCTTCAAATGAGGAGGATGAAGGTTCTTCAGACGATGAGGATTCTTCTGAGGAGAATGACGAAGAAGATTCTTCAGAGGAGGAGGAAGGTTGTTCAGATGATGAGGAAGGCAACTCTTCAGAGGATGATGAAGAGGATTCTTCAAATGAGAAGGAGGAAAGTTGTTCTGATGATGAGGATGAACGTTCTTCTGATGATGAGAATGAAGGGTCTTCTGATGATGAGGACTCTTCTGATGATGATGAAGTTTCATCTGATGATGATGATGAAATTTCTTCTGATGATGATGATGAAATTTCTTCTGATAATGATGATTCTTCAGAGGATGAGGTTGAAGGTTCTTCTGATGATAAAGAACTTTGAGAAGTTAATAATGACTGTTCAAATGATGATGAAGATTCTTCGGAAGATAAAGATGAGACTTCAGATAATGTGGAAGATGAGGAAGATAATTCTTCTGATGAGGAAGTTATTAAAGACTCTTCAGAAGAAGAAGAAGTTAATAAAGATTCTTCAGAAGAAGAAGGTGTTGGATCTGAAAAACTATAAGTAATTTCAGAACATGTTGGACAATCTCCAACAGTCACAGTTCGATAATAGTCTGTATATGAAGTAGTTGAACAAGAAGGACAAGCACCAGAAGTCACAGTTCTATAACTGGTTGTAAAATAAGTTGTTTCTGTGGAACATGATGGACAATTACCAGATGTGATGGTTCTATAACGAGTTGTGTGATAAGTTTCAATTGCAGAACCGAATTGTACCAAAATCAAAGTGTTCAGTATCAAATTTGAAAGTTTCATTTTTGTAACGTATAATTTTTAAAACTGTACCAGATTTGATTGATAAAAGACTCCATTAACAAGAGGTACTCTCTTTTATAAATATAAGTTTTCATAAGATCCAATGACTTGTTTCATGTTATAAAGCACTTGATAGACAGAGCATGTTCTCGCATCAATATATTCGTAAAGCTGATCCGGAAACTAAACAAATCTATGAAATTGTCTTGAACTGTTTGTAATTCTTTACTCAATAAAGGAATATAATTTCCACATTTGGACAGAACAATATGAATAAATGATGTGCCTCTTTCAATGTGATTCAATGAAAATGCAAGCGGAGCAGTATCTTGATTTGAGGCAAAGATTAATTTGTTCTATATATTGATCTGAAGCACCTCAAATCCATTGTCTAGTCCACAAAAGGAAATTAAAAGATTGGGAGAATAGAAGTTTAAAGGAAAATCAAAAAGTTTCTATAGGTATGCATATATACATAATAGCACACTATAGGTGACCTTTCCACAATATCTAAACTAACATCATGGTTTTCTTCTAGTATGGAACTATTATAGTTATATGTGATGTAGATGTAGTTGAAGTTGTTAAGAAAAAAGAAAAAACAATATTATATAATGATGACGTAATCATCATAGTTTATACATCCAGACATCTTTAAACTTGAACTTCCAACGGCCTACATTAACGTCTGTTATCCAATCACCATTTCATATTCACTTGCAGATCTATTGTTTATGACAATGTTCTTCAGAATAGTTCAGTTGGGTATCAAAAGGAATTTTACAAACCTATCTTCCAAAACTACATCGAAATCAACCAGATGGTTCAACAACAACAATCGTTTTAAATCTAATTTCGGCAAGAGATATTCAACAATTAGTGAGGAACCAAAGAAAAAAGGTATCAAGAAGTTAATCCAAGAGTACGGTTACTCTGCTCTTGGTATATACTTGGCACTCTCATGTGTTGATCTCCCATTGTGTTTCTTATTGGTCCATTCAGTTGGTGTTGATCAAGTCCGTGAATATCAAGCTAAGATTAAAGAACAGATCAAAAGTTTAATTGGGTACAAAAGTGAAGTCAGTGAAGTTGGTAAAGAAGTAGAGAAACAATTTGAAGAAAAACAAGAACAAGATGAAGAGAAAACAGGGTTTTGGAGCAATCCTTTGGTTATTGAAGGTGTTCTTGCCTATGCTATTCATAAATCATTAGTTTTCATTAGACTTCCAATAACAGCAGCAATAACGCCATCTGTTGTTAGAATCTTAAGAGGATGGGGTTTCAATATTGGGAAACAGAAAATTACCACTATTGCTCAACAAATCAAAACTAATCCAAATATTTTGAAAAGTAAGAAGGTCAATTTAGGTACAGCACCAACAAAGAAACAAAAATGGTTTAGTTGGTTCTTTTAATGTGTGCAATATTTGTTGATAATATGATCCGTGTATATAATAATAGAATAATGATTACTCTCTACATATAATATTTCAAATAAATTAGTATAAGATTCGTAAATAATAAGATATAATATGAAATGCATCCAAAAAAATTAAAGAAATAACACTACCCTGTGCTATACCTGTCTATAATTTGCTCTTTGGGTTACGTTCAACGGTACATTTAATTAAACCATTTGGATGTGGAGATGGGTAGAATAGTTCATTATCATTTTCCAAACCTTTCCAGCCAAAATCAAATAGGAAATAATGTTTGTTTGGTAATGCATAAGAAACGGTTTCAACATATGGAGCAACTCTTAAGATTTCTGTTGACATGTTGAACATTGTTGATTGAACAGATGCAGAATTTTCTAAAGCGAATGTCTTTAAAGTGATTTCTCTTGCTGAATTGTAAGTATTGTCGAAAACACCATCATCTGCTAATTGATAAATGTTCTTAATGGAACCAATTTTCTTTGAAGAGAACTTCCAAACAGCATCGACATCAGTTGATAAGATTCTATCATTTGTTGGTTGTAAAGTAGTGAAATCACAAACGTTATAACCATGGAATTGAGAGTTTGTTGATTTTAGAACAGTCAAGTCTTTAATTTGAGATGATAAAGTGAAAGAACCATCTCTTTTATAGTATAAATCAGTGACTTTTTTTTCAGGACCTTGATGGATGAAAGAATGATCATGAGGTTTACCATCAACATCAAATTTAGTCCATTTATCTTGTGTGACTTTAACAGTGATACCTGAAACGTGAGAGTATTTTTCGATGAAATGAGTTGCTAATTTAGTTGCAAATCTTTCAATTGGCCAAACTTCTGTGGTTTTAGCTAAAACTAAGATAGTGTTTTTAACGGTATCAGTTGGGACGATTGATGAATTATCAGCGTTTGTGTAAGATGTTTCGAAATCACCTTCTAATAAGACTAAGACTGTTGCTTCAATAACTTCATGTTTTTTAGGATTTTGTGGATCTTTCTTAACTTTTAGGAATTTGACGTTATCTTTACCATAAGTTGAAGATTGAACAATAGAGTAGGACATTTTGTGTTGATGTTTATTAATTGCAGTGTTGTGATGAGTATGGGTATCAATAAAGTCTTTAATTTTTATAACGCTATTTGATTAGTCTTTATATAGTATTTGTTATCAGTAAACGGGCTTCACCGATATGCACTTCTCGCTATACACGAGATTCATTTCTCATTTCTAAACAAATCAGAGGACTTTGAAGTGAAGTTTCGTGGAATTGTTTCGTTGTAGATTGCTTAAACAGACCCTTTATTTGACATTCAGTGAACGGTCTTACCCACATCGGCTGATTTTGTGAGTTAAGTGTGAATTTATTGAATACAAGCTAGGTTCAACTTATTATTACATCATGGTTCCGATGATGAAGTGAATAATCAGTTCATTTTGATCTGGGTGGTTGGATAGTAGATATGTACTAGATAGGTATATCTAATAGATACTGGAGTAGTTAGCTTATGTAGTTACAACTTACACGTGTATACACATGAACAACATACTTATCGCTCATCACCCATCCCATATGTGTCAAGTTTCAACTATATAATTCCGACCAATCAGTATATAGAAAACAGAATACAGAGAAAACTCACCAACACTACTCATCGCACTCTTTTAACAATATACATTCCAATTTTTTGTTTTAAACATTAATATTTATCTTAAAAACTCTTAACGGGAAGTAGCTTGAACTTTTTGGAAAGCACCTTTAGCTTGTTGTTTAGTAACTCTAACACCATTAGTTGCAGCTAATCTAGCTTTTTCAGCTTTTCTTGAAGCAGCTTTAGCTTTTGAAGCTTCTTTGTCTTTAGCAGCAGAAGCTTCTCTGTTAGCTTTTCTAATTTCTGGTTTTAAAGAACGTCTTTCTTTGATTAATTCTAAAGAAGCACCGACAATAGCTCTTTGAACTTTAACAGTTTTCTTTGAACGTTTTTTGGAAACTTCTTCAGTAATACCTTTTCTGTGGTGACGTCTATATAAGACAGTCCATGAGATTCTTCTTGGGTTTTTTCTTTGATGGAATAAAGAAGCAGATTTTGAGTTTTGGAATCTGAAAATTTTGGAGTCACCACGGACGAATAAAGTACCTCTACCTGGGTAGATTTTGGAACCTGAGAATGAATCAACTTCAACCTTCATTATGACTGTAATAAAATGTTAGTATTTTGACTTATATATTTGAAAAAAGAAATGAAGATGGATTGGTTTAGTCAAGAGTGCATGTGTGTGGTGATTCTTTACAGTACTCTATTCTGATGTTCTTTGCTTCAAGTGTTGAGTTGTAATGATAATTTTATCGGTTGTTTCTCTTAATAAATGGTATGACTTCAACTTCTTATACAATGACATATATCTGATTATGGAGGATTAATAACAAATTGTGACAACCCAATTAAATGGATAACTAACAACATTTAGCACGGCACATCTATCTCATCTACTCAATGTGGCTCTCTTGATCTGTTTATCTCCATCACATTCCATTCAATCTCAATAACGTACTTTTTTATTTGGCTATTAATCAATCAATAAATCTTTACTTTCAGTGTCTTTTTTTGTTTTGTGAAAATTCAAATTGGAAGAAAAGCCCCAAAACATCCAAACAGTTTTAGAAAATTTTTTCGCAGTCCCAAATAAATAACCCCATCCAGACACCACAAAATAGTGAAAAGTTTTTGTGGGAAAATTTGGACTCTTTTCGATGTTCTTCACATACTTTCCAACCTAGACCGGAGTGTTTATATTACTTAACAAATCACAGAGATGGTCAGTACCCCCAATCAGTCATAATCCACTATGATCTACGTATACTAACTACTTTCAACAGGCCCCAAAACAATCTGAAAACATCAACCAAAAATTAGCTTTAACCATTAAATCAGGTAAATATACCTTAGGTTACAAATCTGTTGTCAAATCTTTAAGACAAGGTAAAGCCAAATTAGTTATCATCTCCAACAACACCCCAGTTTTAAGAAAATCTGAATTAGAATACTACGCTATGTTATCTAAAACTTCAATCCATTACTTCAACGGTGGTAACAACGAATTAGGTACTGCTTGTGGTAAATTATTCAGAGTTGGTGTCTTGTCCGTTTTAGATGCTGGTGATTCTGATATCTTAGCTGCTATTGAAGCTTAGATGTCCTTTTTTTGGAAGTTAATGTTTAATTGTCTTGTAATATAGATTGTTTAATTTTTATTTTGTTAGGTGTACTGATATGTATTTAACGCCATTAAAATATATGGCTTTCTTATCACATATAAATTATATCAGTATCTTAATTAAGTCTATAAGTTATAAGTACATATTTAGACCCTAGAGTGAAGAATGTATACAACTCATGATGCTAGCAGCTACTTTCCATGGATTTATTCATTAATATTTCACATTCACTTACGGGTTACGTCAATCCTCATCGCAAAAAGTTTTTTTAAGGGCATACAGCCTTATGTTACTAAACCTTGGAAAAAAATTTATTTCTCATATAAAACCATCTTGTCATTCTAAATATTGTACCACTTGATCATAAGTCATAATACCAGATCAATACTCACATAATGCTTTCCGAACCAGGCAATAACGCAATCATGTATTGTACTTACATGGCTCTTTTAGTCTCTGGTTGTGCCATTGGTTGGTACGTTAGAGATAAAAAGACATTCTTATCTGCAAATAGAACTCAAACTGGTGTTCCATTAGGTTTGAACTTTTTGGCTTCAGGTATGTAATTCTTATGTTCAGATATATCCCATTATAAGTATGAAATCCTCATTTGAGCTGAAGATCTTTCATTTAGTACTCCCATTATACAGTTGTTGTTATTATTATCATTATTGTTGTTATCACTAGTCAAGTTGTGTTTATAACAGAAAACAATGTTTTATACGGGTGCTTTGTACACTCTTTTTTTTTGCAAAGAGTGTATCAAGGCTGAGATCATACCGTTTAGACTCGATCAAGGTAATTCTTGCGTGAGGATTTATAAACTTTTTTTTGTTTTCTGATATATATAACCACCATGATGAGACTCACACATTCAATCCTTGATTCAAATAAGATATTGATTATAGATTTATGTATAAAAATATACTTAGAAGTTTTCATGATTGTTGTTGTGATCGTCATGTTGGTTGTTGGGTATTTATTTGATTACTAACTTTTTACAAAAGGAATTGGTTGTGGTGTTATGTCTACTTATCCACAAGTTGCTAATGTTGCGGGCTTACAAGGTCTTTTAGTGTACGCTTTATCAGGTGGGCTACCCATGTTATTATTCAGTTTTTTTGGTCCAATGATTCGTCGTCAATGTCCAGATGGTTTCGTTTTAACAGAATGGGTATTTCAAAGATTTGGTAGAATTACAGGTTTATATTTAAGTGCATGTACCATACTAACATTGTTCTTATTCATGGTTAGTGAAATTGCAAGTGTTCAATATGCTTTGAACGCTTTGACTGGTTTGAATGTTGTTCCTGCTGTTATCGTACAATGTGTTGTCACTTCTATTTATACTTCAGTTGGTGGATTTAAAATTAGTTTCATAACTGATACGTTACAAATTTCATTTGTTATTATTTTAGTTATTGTCATGTCAATTGCTGTTGGTGTTTATGTTGATGTTGATACTTCTATGATTCCAGAATCTGGATTATTAAACTCCTCTAAACTAGGTTGGCAATTAGTTTATATTTTACCAGTTGCTATATTCACGAATGATTTATTCCTTTCTGGTTTTTGGTTAAGAACTTTCGCATCTAAAACAGATAAAGATTTGTGGATTGGTTGTTCTCTTGCTGCTTTTTTGATGACTGCATTCGCTACAATCATTGGTGTCGCTGGGTTGATTGCCGTTTGGGGTGGTTATGTGACCGTTGGTGATGAAGCTTCAGCTGCTTCCTTATTTATCATCTTAGCCTCATTACCTAATTGGGTTGTGGGTTTTGCTCTAGTTTTCATTATCATTATATCCACTTGTACATTAGATTCACTACAATCTGGTTTAACATCCACTATTTCAAATGATATTTTCAGAAACAATATCCCAATCATTTACTGTCGTATTATTGTTGTTATAATCATCGTTCCAGTTGTCGTTGTTGGTTTAAAAGTTGCTGATGACGTTCTACAAATCTATTTCATTGCTGATTTATTATCATCTGCAGTGATTCCTATTATCATGCTTGGATTATCTTCAAAGTTGTATTTCCTTACAGGCTGGGAAGTTATCACCAGTGGTCTTGGTGGGTTATTATGTGTTTTCATCTTTGGTACAGTGTACTACAATAGTGCAGCTGAAGGTGGAAAATTATTGCTAATCTGGAACGGTGTCTATGGAGATGATTGGGGTCCATTTGGTGCTTTTGTTGTTGCCCCATTTGGTGGATTAGTTTTCTCATTCATTATGTTAGTTTCAAGATTGACTGTTTTGAAGATATATTCTAAAATCAAAGGAACTAAATTCACTGCTTTAGATAAACCTGAGCCTTTGGAATATGTTGAAGAACCAACTGTGATTGATGAAGAATCAATCGACACCAAGTCTAAATGAACTTAATACTTAATCTATGAACACAAGTTTGTTCAATACACCTTTTTGCACTTGTTTGTAGTCATTTTTTTTACAGAAAAAAGGGATTCTGTACTAAAAGCTGATATCTTTACGATTTAATATTCATCTAGACACTCATCATTAACGTATACCTTTGATTATTCGATTGTTAATCCACACTAGCAAGTACTCTAAATAATAAATTATGCTGACTAAAAACCTGGAAAAGAAAAAAATTTGACACAACTTTGCAAAGTTAAAAGAAATATATCAACTAAAGTTCTTTAAATATTCAATCATGGGTTGGTTTTGGGCTGATTGTACCACTGAAAGTACACCATCTATACAAAAAGACGTGAGTAACATGCAGTCTTCTTTTGCAAACGATTCATTAAGTGATTTTTTTTTTTCCAATTCCCGTTCATTAATTCTAACTTTCTTGTATAGGCTGCAAAATGTCCAGTAAATCATACTGCTCCTGCTGCTGTATGTCCTGTTAAACCAAAACCTGGATCCTCATTACCAGCTGTGTGTCCTATGAAAAAGAAAGAAGGTGAACCAAGCGAAGAATTGAACCCTTTAAATAACATGCCTACTTTCATTTCAGATAAGAAATTACCAGGTCAGAAACTGGATTTACCAACAGAACGTACTTTTTCCAGTATCCCAAGAGGTGAAGAAGAAAACGATGGAGTTTGGGAATATCCATCTCCACAACAAATGCTAAATGCGATGGTTAGAAAGGGGAAAGGTGAAGATATCCCAGAAGATGCAGTTGAATCAATGGTTGATGTTCATAATTTCTTAAATGAAGGTGCATGGCAAGAGATTTTAGAATGGGAAAAACCATACATTGAAAAATATCAGAAACAACCAAGATTAGCTCAATTCACAGGAAGACCAAATGATTTATCACCAAGAGCTAGAATGTACCTTGGTTTGAGTAAAATTTTCCCAGAAACTTTCAATACTGAACCACCATTCGATAGACATGACTGGTATGTCCTAAGATCAAACGGCAATAATGGCTGGGATGAAGTTAGATATATCATCGATTATTATGGTGGTCCTGACGATCATCACGGTATGCCAACTTTCTTTTTAGATGTTAGACCTGCTTTAGATAATCCAAATAATGCAAAAGATCGTTTAGTACATTGGTTGAAACCATATTTAAACCAAGCTCTAGGAAAAGAAGATGACAAATAAGTTTGATTTGTTTTATTTTATAGAAGTCTTTTATTTTCATCTCACTGTTTATAGTTCAAAAGGATTCTTTTGTTTTAATAATAATACAAAGAATTCCTGTTTCAAATTCTTGTTCAAATTTTATATAAAGTATCGTAGTATTATAATATTTATATACAAGATATACATTTCATATTTACAGAACCTCTCATCTATTTAAGAACTTTTTGAAGATATTCCGGAACAGTAACACCTCTTGATGCAAGTTTTGAAATCAATGATTTTGTTTGAGATGATAACAGTGAAAGAGGATATTGACATTTTCCTATAGCTCCGAACACTTCAGTTGCTAGTTCAGTAGATCTGTTAAAATAAGCAGTTCTCAGTAAGAAGTAATAACCAAAATTGTTCAATAATTCTGCACCATTTGGAAGTTCTAAAGCTTTTGCAAGATATTCTCTTGCTTTTGGAACATTATCATTTTTAGACCAACCTTCGAAAACCATAGACCAATTAGCTGCTGCTAATTTGGACTCACTGTTTAATAGCTCAAGGAAATAATTTTCTGCGATTTTCTCTTTACCAATATTAAAAGCATTTGAAATTAATGCAACATAAGCAACAACATTCTCTTGTTTTTTAGATCTTAAATGATTGAATAACATTTCTGCAGTTGGGAAAGAAGAGCCATCTTTACCTAATCCATCAATGATGGAAGTGATTGTGAACGTGTTTGGATTGATACCAGATTCCGCCATAGCATCAAGAACTTCATCAATATCTTTTGGTCCAGGGATGTTACCTTTTGAAGTGATTGATTTGACTGATAAGTCTAAAATGATTGAAAAAGTGGCAACATCAGGTTTAATTTTGGCTGATTCCATTTCATTAAGAATACGTTTAGCTTTTGCTAATTCACCTGAATTGGTGAAAAAACTTAAGATTTTATTATAAGTTGAAATTAAAATATTGATGTTTGAATTTTGATATTTTGTTAATTCATCTTGAATTGTTTCAATGTTTGATTTATTAATTGTTAATGTCTTTAAATATGCATTAACGAAAATTGATGATTTCAGATTTTCTGATGTTAATAATGATTTAGCTAATTCAGGTTCATTATTTCTTGTATAAACTTCGAATAAGATAGAATAAGTTTCTTCATTTGGTTTCGAAATTTTATTGAAAATTGCTTGAGCTTGTCCCAATCTTTTATCATAAGGTCCTGTCTTACCAGAAGCTTCTAATAATTGATTCCATACATCAATTGAAGGTGATAATCCTGATTTCAGAATTTTATTCCAAATTTCAAAAACATACTTCGGATTGCCAACTAAATTGAAACATGACATAAATGCAGCATATGTTTCCAAAGTCAATGGAGTTTTACTTAATTCCGATACGTGATTAATGTCTCTCCAAATCCTAGAGACTAACAAATTATTACCCTTGGATGCAGCATCATTCGCTCTTTTTAAATCAAAGATTGAGTTTGGATCTCTTGAACCAAGCATTAGAACGTCTAACGAATTTCTAATTTTTTGATTTCTTGGATCTGATTTCGGAATGATTTGATATAATTTTCTCAATAAATTCTTAAATAGAGGTAATCTATCAGACTGTATTAATTTTCTAAGACCTTCTGTATTAGGATCTCCACCTGCTGTAAGTTCAGCGAATGCAATAACAACACTCTCGACTAATTCAGATTCACCAAATAGAAATTTGGACCCTCTTGAACTTTTATATTCAATGTACGAAACCCATAATGGTAACACATCTTGATAATTACCTTGTTTTAAATGATCTTTGGCAATCAGATCGAAATTTGCAGGACTTGCAATACCATATAATGAAGCTTTAGCTAATACTTCTTGTGGAGAAACTGGAATTCTTGATTGGTTAGGATCTGCAATTTCAACGAGTGATTTAGCAATGATTGAATTGATTGAACCTGAGAACGCTTTCAACGCTTCGAAATTATTTCTTAAAAATACATATTTATCAGTGCTTGAAAAGAAATAATCAAATAATTCATTCGATGATTTACCAGACTTGACTCCTTCTTCGATGAAATTGTTGATTTTAGTGGTTATTTCCAAAAACTTTCTTTGTCTTTCAGCAATGATTTCAGGTGTTAGTGGTAGTCTTTCATTTCTTAAAGGTTTGGAAGTTTCTTGAACTTCAACAGGTTCTTCAGAGACTTTCGTGTGTTGCAAACGAACGATTTGATTGATCAAAATAGGAGTGCTCGGTGAGATGAAAGCACATCTGAAGTTGCTTGTCAGTGGATTTCTTTTGATTAATCTACTTGCACGCAACATTTTGAAGTAGAGTATAACTATACCAATACAAGAATTAATTCGTGAGTCTATTCAGTGATGGATATATTTTGTACAAAATTTTTCAGATTCGGGTAAGACTTTCAATCAGAAAAGAGTATGACGATAGTACTATACGAATAACACGATGGTTTAGTTTGGTAAAATGGGATTGCCAGCTTGATTCTGAGGTTTGAAGTGACATATTTTACTCAACAAACTAGTTTGTGTTTGTTTTATCTTGATATTCGTGGACATTCGATGGAATTGGATTCTAAAGTAAAAGGCTTAAGTTTCTCACATTGACGCACTTCCGGTCTAAGTAGTCAAATAGCCTTTTTCAGTACCTTCCTATCTCTTACTAAAACTTATTTGTTTAGATTTGACTTGTCAATCGGCTGATTTGGGCCCAAAATCTGCCTTCTGGAGTGATTATTGCGTCTTAGATATAACATATGTGGTTTTCAACCTTTTTCAAAAAAAGAAGCTCTTATGGCCAAGTTGGTAAGGCGCCACACTAGTAATGTGGCGATCCTCAGTTCGACTCTGAGTGAGAGCATTTTTTTTACTATCAGAAACAATCTTCTATAAAATTGTTAGACTCTTGATATGCTGTATTCTAATTTCTCTACATTCAGTCCAATAAATAACTTCGTAAATTAAAATAGACTCAACCAGGAGAAATACTTGAACCATTTAGGCTCCACAAGGATACATTCAGCTTTTGCAATAATCTGTGGAGATGGTTCAACAGTTTCAATGTGTCCTTCTATTAGAACTTTTCTACCTTTATGTTCACTCACTTTAGCTTTTAGTAAGACGGTGGAGTCAGGTTCAGCTTGCCTAATAAAATCTACTTTCAATTGAGCTGTGACTCCTCTCTGACTAGGCAATAATGGGAATCCACAAAAACATAACAGTTCGTCCAATAAGGTGGATAGCACACCATTATGGATCTTACCGTCATAACTGGTTAGTTTCTGTCCTAAATGATAATAAGCTTGTAGTTCATGGTCCGTGCCATTAACGAATACGATAGGATCGATTTCCAAATGGTGTGGACCGAATAGTAAACCTTGAGTGACGTGATTTATTTGGTGATCTCTAGGGACTCTTGATGAGTGGACGTTGGAGGTGAACTTATCATTGGAGCTCAATGCTTTATAATTCTGTGAGTTTCTGATTTCATTAATAATTTCTACTCTTTGTTCTTCGATCCTTTTTGTGTTCTCAGAAGCGACGTCTGACGGCCATGCTCTTGCAAATGAAGCAAACCCAGCAGTGAAGAAGACGGTGGAAACGAGAGATCTCTTTAGAATTGACGTCATTGTGGTGATCTTTAATCTCTCAAATCAATCTTCTTAACGGGATCTTTCAGAGCTTAAATAAGAAAAACTGGTTAATGCACAACCGAAAAAGTAACAAGGCCTAAATAAACATGTAAATTGTTATTTCAAACTCCTGTAACAATCCACAACATTTCCTGAATTGCATCCTCATTAGGCTAAATACACACTATTACTCCCTCTCCATGCTAGAGTCGCTCGTTGCAGGAATCCTTAACCGGTTTTTGGTATGTTGCTGCTTACTTGCTCGCCTTTGTATAGGTGACCTCATCTAATTATATACTAACACACACAAATATAGGGAAGTTACGTTGAAAACTTTGATCCAAAACAATTAAATATTGGGATTTGGAGTGGTGATGTTAAACTTAGCAACCTACGATTGAAGAAGGAATCTTTAGATAAATTCGAATTGCCAATTGATGTCAAGTTTGGCCATTTAGGTAACTTAACATTACAAATTCCATGGTCTAATTTAAAGGGGAAACCTGTTAAAGTCATCATTGAAGATATCTATTTGTTGGCGGTTCCTGTTATCCATGAATCCTATGATCACGAAGAAGAATTAAGACGAGAATTGGCTCTGAAATTAAGAAATTTGGCTGATTTACAATTAAGAGAAAAAGCTGCTCCAACTAATAGTCTTTCAGATGAAGATGCTGCTAAGAATGAAAGTTTTACAGAAAGTTTAATCACGAAGATTGTTGATAATTTACAAATAGAAATAAAGAAAATTCATATTAGATATGAAGATTTCAATAACGTTTTCACAGATCATCCATATTCTATTGGTATAACGTTAAATGAATTATCTGCTTTATCAACTGATGAAACTTGGTTACCAAAATTCATTAATAACCCTTCAGGAGCTTCTCATAAACTTTTAACTTTGAACTCTTTATGTGCGTATTGGAATACTAATACAACAACTATATACACTGATGATCATGAAGCACTATTACAAAAATTCAAAGATTCTATTATTGATGATGATAATCTATCCCAATTTGAAGATTTTACTCAGTTTATTTTGAGACCTGTTTCTGGTTATGGTCATTTAACTATTAATAAAGCAGGCGCAACAGATTCTCATCCTCATATTAAAACAAAGGTTTTCTTTGAGGAATTTAGTGTTGATTTAGATTCTGAACAATATAACTATGCCTTACTCTCAGCATCTAAATATCATTGGTATAATAAGACTCACAAATTCAAAAGATTTAGACCTTCAGTTCCTCTACAAGGAAACTCAAAAGAATGGTTCAAATACGCTGCTAAATCAGTTTTGAATGAAATTCATGAAAAAAATTATCGTTGGAGTTGGGAATATTTAAAGAAAAGACGTGATAATAGAAAAGAATATATTAAATTTTGGAAAGAAAAATTACAATTCCCTGATACTTCTCAAAAATTCAATGATGTTGTTAAAGATGATGAATTCGATCGTTTACAAAAAGAGCTATCTTATGAAGATATTAAATTTTTCAGATCACTTGCTAAAAATGAACTTCGTAAAGAACTAATCGTTAACAGAAGTCTGAAAAAGGATCTTCCTGTTGAAGAACATCAACCTGTTGGATGGCTTTCATCTTGGTGGTCAAGTTCAAATAATAAAACATCAGACGAAAAAGACGAACTCACAATCACTGAAGAACAACGTCAAGAATTATATGATGCTATTGAATTCGATGAAACGAAAACCATTTATGATTCAATTGAAGTACCTAGAGAACGTATCAATTTTGAGATTGATGCCGAACTTCAAAGAGGTGGGTTTTTCATTAAAAATGGATCAACAAAGAAAAATCTTGCCAAAATTGTTTTTGAAGGTTGTGCAGCTCAACATTATCAAAGAACTGATTCATTTCTATCAAAATTTACATTACAAGAATTTAAAGTTGAAGATAATACAGAAACTACGCTATATAAAAATGTTGTTAGTGTAAAATCAATTGCTTCTGAAGATGAATTACCTTCAATCGAGCCACTTTTCCAACTCTTATTTGAAAATAATCCGCTTGATAATTCAGCTGATTCAAAATTAATTGCAAAATTAAGAAGTTTAACCATTTTTTATCATGCACATTTCATTAATGAAATAATTAAATTTTTTAAACCTCCAAAAGCTCATCTTGATACTATATATGCTATGATGAATGCAGCAGAAGCAACCGTTGAAGGTTTAACAACACAAACTCGTTTGGGTTTAGAAGCTATCTGGGATGATCATAAAACAATTAATGCCCAACTTGATTTGCAAACTCCTTTAATCATATTACCATTAGATCCACATTCTTGGTCTTCTCCGTGTGCTGTTATTGATTCTGGTCATATTAGCGTTGTTAGTGCTCCTGTTGATAAAGAAATAACTCAAAAGATCAAAGATTTAACCCCTGAAGAGTATGCTAATATTCCAGTTGATGAATTAAATCAATTAACCTATGATAAATTTAATGTTACTTTACAAGATACACAAATTTTAATTGGCCCAACTATCAAATCAACAATTGAAGAATTAGAAAATAAAAATAATAGTTCATCCAAGATTTTAGATAAACTTGAAATAAAAATATTATTAGAGGTTTCAATCTTACCTCGCTCTACTTCACTAGCTCAAATTAAAGCACTTGCAAATCTAAAAAAGTTTTCAGCCAAAATGAATGATTATCAATACAAGATTATGATGCAATTAATTGATAAAGTTATTCCTGATTTTGATTCTGATGATGATGATGGAGAAAATTTCAATGATGTCACATTACCACTTGCAATTCAACCTTTAGAATCAAGTGTTACATTTGATGAGCTATCTGAAGATGAAAGTGGTACAAATTATAATTCAAATAACCCTTCCGAATTAGCAAAGGAAAATTCCAGAAATCAACATCAATTTGAATTCCAATTTAATATCGATAAAGTTGAACTATCTTTATCAAAATGTACAGATGGTAAAACAATGGCATCTGATCCAATTGTTAATCTAGTTTGTGAAAATTTAGACTTAGATTTCTATAAAACTATGGCTGGTATGCATTTAGATTTAACTCTTGGAACATTCAATATTGAAGATTTAATTGATAAATCATCAAATCAAGAGTTCAAAAAATTAATTTCCTCAAATAATTTTACAGCTTCAGATAATATTGAAACCAATAATAAAATTTTTAAATTAGATTATCAAAGAACCCAAAGAATAGTGCGTTCAAATGGGAAAGAAATTGAAGTTTTCGATCAAGATATTGATCTAGATTTATCAGCTTTGAAAGTAGTTGTCACAAGAGAAAGTTGGTTAACTATTCTAAACTATATGTTAACTACATTCACTGATCCGAATCCTGAAGATACACCAGCTGATGAATTAAGACATAATGATGCATCTCAGATTGAAACATCACCTCAACAGATAAGGGTTAATGTCCACTTAGCCAGTATTTCATTGGTCCTCAATGATGAAGGTATGAAGATAGCAACAGTTCAACTAACAACGGCACTTGTTGATGTTTTAGTTTTACCAGAAAAAATGAAAGTTCATACTAAACTAGGTGCATTAACACTTCATGATGAATTTGATGAAGGTTCTTCAAGAGATTCAAGAATGAGAAAGCTTTTAAGCTTTGATGGTGAGAATTTAGCAGAAGTTACTTATGAAACGTTTGATATTAGTGATAAAAGTTTAGACTATCAAAGTTCTGTTGATTTCAAAGTTGGATCATTGAGAGTTAATTTCGTTGAAGCTCCTATTAATAGAATTTTCAATTTCCTGAATAAATTCCAAAAAATGAAAATGTTATATGATACTGCGAGAGATGCTGCATTTGAAATTAATAATATTCAAGGCCAAAACACTGCGTTCAAAGTTCTCATTGAAACTCCTATTTTGGTTCTTCCTAAATTATCAGGTTATAGTGATGAAATTTATGATGATATTACGTTTTATTTTGGTGAACTTAGTGCTTCAAATAAGTTCATTAAGAATGATTATGGTTACATAAATCAAATAGATTGTGGGTTACGCTCAATTAAATTAACCAGTTCTTTCCTACAATTTGATAAACAATTTCAAGCTTTAGAAATCATCAATAATGTTGATATGTTGTTTGACATTAATATTCATGATTTAGATTCTGGTGATACTAAAACAAGAATTTCAGGTAATTTTACGAACATTGCTGCAAATTTAACAGAATTACAATTCAATTACTTATATTTATTATCTCAAACTATATCATCTGCATTCATTCTTGATGAAGCTACATTAACTGAAATTGAAGAATCGGCATTAAATGCAAATACGGTCATTGCTCCAAATACAATATATACTGCTCCTCAAACATTTGCATCAAATTCTATATCTTCTTCCACTGTTATAAGTGATCCAGATTCAATCAAGTTAGATTTTGAACTTTCAATTCCTCAAATCTCATTAACTATCCATGGTAACACAGAAAATGTAAAAGATTTATCGAAGACAGCAGTTTCAACATTTTCACTAACGAATCTTGGTGTTCAATTCACACAAAAGGAAAACACTCATTTTACATCAAAAGTTTTTATTGGTGCACTTACTGCAGAAGATGTTCGTCATGAAAGAGATAATAAGTTCCCGGAAATAATTCCCAAGATAACAGGAGATGAACATCAATTTTCAGTTAGTATCAATACTGAAGGTCCAGTTAATGATAAATTAACATTTGCAATGATTAAAGTCAATAGTCCTAAAGTTATAATATCAATTGATTATTTGTTTGCTTTAAAATCGTTTTCTGATGTTGCTTTAAGAATTCCAGCAAATTTCAAAGTTTTGAATACACAAAACGATTCAGAATCACAAGATAATAGCAGTTTCAACGATGTTTTAACAAATAATGAAGATAAACATAATTCCCCTTCAAGAATCGGGTTCAATGTGAATATTGTTGGTGCATCACTTATTCTATTGGCTGATCCAGCTCTATTAAATTCAGAAGCAATTGTTTTTAAAATTGAACAATTACAATTATCAAAACAAAATATCTCATCAGCTAATGCTAATAATGTTGGTATGTTTTTATGCAGAATGGATCAATTTAATGAAAATAGAATTAGAATCATTGATGATTTTTCTTCCTCCATCTCAATTGATGAAAGAAATAGTACAATTGATAGTTATGTTTCTGATGTTCAAATTGCTGTTGAACCATTGGTCATGAAAGTTTCATTGAATGATATTAAGCTAGCTGTTTCAATTTTCAATAAAGCTACCCAACTTTATTCATCAGGAGTTGAAGAAGAGATAACCTATGATAACTTCTCTAAAGAATTTAAGAAAAAACTATCTCAGTATGCACCAAGTATTGTCGGTTCAATAACTAATAACTCATCAATGAACTCTAGAGGAAAAAAAGGTACAGAAATTATCATAAAAGCTGAAAAATTGAATGCTGATATGGAGGGGTTCCATTTGATTGTAATTGGTAATGTTCATGAACTTCCTATTTTAGATTTATATGTTGAACCATTCCAAGTCACTGCTAAAAACTGGTCAACTGATTTAGAATGTGATACAGAATTTATTTCAACTATTAAAGTGTTCAATTATGCCAAATCTGCATGGGAACCTTTAATTGAACCATGGTCACTCGAAATTCATGCATCGAAAACTGAAGGTGAAAAGAAAAATAAAGTTGGAATTGACTTCACTGCTAAGAAACTAGCTGAAATTTCCTTAACTTCAAGAACAATTGCTTTATTATCTCAACTCACTGCATCAATTTCTGGTGAAACTGAAATTAAATCAAGAGGTTCAATCAAACCATATAAAATTTTAAATGAAACTGGTTTTGATATTAAGATCTTTAGTGATACTGAAAATCCTGATATAACTTTAATCAAAGACAGTGAAGAAATCCCTTGGGAGTTTGAAAATTGGAGAACTACTCGTGAAAGTTGGGCTTCAAACAAGAAATATGTTTTAAGTGTAGAATTAGTTGATTCTGGTTATGATCAAATTATGAAGATTCCAGTCAATAATGAAGGTGAACAAATTCTTACTTTAACTCCTCCAATTGATGGCCATCATGACAGATTAATTGCTGAAGTCATTTTAGGTGTTGATAATGTTAAAACAGTTGCTTTCAGATCTACTATTACTGTTGAAAACTCTACTCAAGTTGCAGTCCTATTTAAAGGTAAATCGAAGATTTATAGAGTTGGTCCTGGTGACTCTCATTCGGTTCCAATTGATGATGTTTATCAAACTGAATTCTTCATTAAACCAGATATTAAAGTCCCATTTAAATGGAGTGAAGATCCCTTAAGCTGGAGAGAACTAAGTAATAAATCAAGATCAATTAGATGTGCTTCAGAAGATGAAAATGATACAACCAGCTTTTTTTTCCAAGTTGAAGCTAGATTTGATAAATCTGAACCTTTAACTAAACTTTATCCTCACATGAAATTAGTTCTATCAGCTCCATTAGAAATTGAAAATTTGCTTCCATATGATATTGGATATAGACTATATGATAGAAGTACTAAACGTGATTGGAGAAACTTCTTGAAAAAAGGTAATGTTAGTCCTGTTCATGTTGTTCAACTGGAACAATTTTTATTGTTAAGTGTTCATCCAAAAAACTCTGGGTTCTTTAAAAGTGATTTCTCTATAATCAATGCACCTAATTCAAATGAATTTAAAAAAGAGAATAGAATATATTTGAAGCATCTTAATGGTCAGGTTTTGAACTTGAATATTCATTATTCTTCTACTAAAAATAATGGTGTTGGTGTTAGAGTAGTTATCTATTCACCATATGTCATATTGAATAAAACTGGTAAAGATCTTTCTGTTGGAGAAAATCAAAATGTTCTGAACTCTTTTGTTGATAGATCAGTTGAAGATATCTATTCTTCTATTCCAAAAATGTTCTCATTTGCCAAGAGGGATGGTGTCGGATCAAGAGCATTGGTCAAAGTGTCAAATTCAAATTGGAGTAAACCTGTTAGTTTTGATAGTATTGGTCAAGTAACTGAAGTTAATGTTCAACTTCCAAATAAGAAAAGTGAGATCAATTTAGGTGTTACCGTTCAAGAGGGTGAAGGTAAATATAAACTGAGTAAAGTTGTCACTTTTGTTCCACGTTATATTGTTAGAAACTTCCACACTGAAAATATTGAAATTTTAAACATTGGAACTTCAGAACCAATAACATTGATTCCAGGTAAAGTGTTCCCATTATATAACCTTCCTAAGGTTGATATGAAGCAGATAAAATTACGTTTTATTGGAAGTGAATCACCATGGTCTTCTCCATTCGATATTAATAATGTTGGTCAAATCTATGTTAAAGCTTTAAAACCTAATGTTGGTCATATTTTATCAAAAGTTGATGTTATCTACGAGGATGCTTCATTACTTATCAACATTTCAGATGCCGGAAATCATTGGCCATTTTCCATTCGTAATTTCAGTAATCAAGAATTCATTTTTTACCAAAAAAATCCATACTTAAATGAAAATAATGAAATCATTGATGATAGAGGTCAAAATTTTAAACCAATTTATTACAAAATTCCTGCAAAAAGTGTTATGCCATATGCATGGGATTATCCAGCTGGTGTATTAAAAGAACTGATTTTGAGATCTGGTGGTAGAGAAAGACATGTTCAATTAGCAGAAATTGGTAATTTAAGACCAATGAAACTTCCAACTGCTGCTGCTATCGTTGATTTGAATGTTGTTGCTGATGGACCTACTCAATCTCTTATTATTTCAAATTATGATCCAAAATCTAGTGTTTATAAACTAAATGATGAATCAGCCATAGTATCATCCACATCTGTTGATAACTCTGATAAATTCAAAGTTGTTGAAGAGGATTCAGATATCACCACTAAAATATTATTCAAATTTCAAGGTGTTGGTATTTCATTAATTAACACTAGACTTCAAGAATTATGTTATATTACAGCTAGAGGTGTCGAAATTCATTTAAATGATTCGGATCTTTATCAAACTGCAAGTTGGAAATTCAAATGGCTTCAAATTGATAATCAATTATTTGGAGGTATCTATCCAATTATTTTATACCCAACTGTTCTTCCTCAATCACTCAAAGAAATGAATATTCATCCAGCATTTTCTGGTTCAATTTGCAAAGTTAAAGATGACAGTCATGGTGTCACTTACATCAAATATGCAACAACTCTATTACAAGAAATGTCTTTAGAGATTGATGAAGATTTCTTATTTGCTTTATTAGATTTCTCTAAGTTCCCAGGTGCTAAATGGAATAAAGAAATTGAAGACAGACTATGTGATGAAACTGTTTCTTTGCCAGAACCATCAAAATCTATTTCAGATAGTGATTATTATTTTGAAGTTTTACACCTACAACCAACTCAATTGAATCTATCATTTGTCCGTACCGAAAGAGTTAATGTTGAAGACAAAACTGATCCTCAAAATACTGTGATGTTCTTTTTGAATGTTTTAACAATGGCAATTGGTAATATCAATGATGCTCCTATCAGAATGAATGCATTACTTATTGAAAATATCAGAGTCCCAATTCCAACTTTGATCCAAAATATTCAAACTCATTATGGTCAAAACTTCTTCTACCAAATTCATAATGTTCTAGGTTCCGCAGATTTCTTGGGGAATCCAGTTGGTTTATTCAATAATATCAGTTCAGGTGTTATGGATTTTTTTTATGAACCATATCAAGGGCTAGTTATGAATGATAGACCTCAAGAATTGGGTATCACTGTTGCTAAAGGTGGTTTAAGTTTTTTAAAGAAATCAGTATTTGGATTTTCTGATAGTTTTGCAAAATTCACTGGATCAGTTGCTAAAGGTTTGACAGTTGTAACTTTAGATAAAGAATTTCAAAATCGTCGTCGTATGAACCAAAGAAAGAATAAGCCAAAGCATGCTTTATATGGTTTTAGTAATGGTGCAAGTTCATTTGTTGATGGTATTGCTAGTGGTATTGCAGGTATTGCATTATCTCCTATGGAAGGTGCTAGTAAAGAAGGGGCACAAGGTTTCTTCAAAGGTCTTGGAAAGGGTTTGATTGGTTTACCAACAAAGACAGCAATTGGTGTTTTTGATCTTGCCAATCAAGTTAGTGAAGGTATCAGAAATACAACATTAGCATTCGATAACGATGGATTAGATAAGGTTAGATTACCAAGATTTATTGATTATCATGGAGTGATTAAACCATATAATGTAAAAGAATCACAAGGTCAATATTGGTTAAAAACAGCAAGTGGTGGACAATTCATTAATGATAATTATCTAGCGCATGTTGTTCTACCTGGCGAAGAAATGGTTGTTGTTATTACCTTCACTAGAATCGTTTTAATCTCGACCGCTTCTAATGAAGTTAGATGGTCAGTTGTTTTTGAAAACATCAAATCAATTACGCAAGAGAAAACTGGTATTAAAATTGGTTTAATTGATGATAAAAATGGTCCATTCATTCCTATTCCAGAATCTGATTCAAGAAAATTTTTATATCAAAAGATTGGTGTTGCTGTTAATGAATTTAATAAGAAATGTCAAGTTGTATTATGATTGAAGTTCAATTTGTCATATTTATATTAATTATTTGAAGGTGTTAATTGTATATTATTATTATTATTATTATATTTACTCACTAATGTTGTTACGTGTAAACAAGTTTGTGGTATCACCAGCTCTTTTAGGTAAGTGTTTATAGAAAGTTTCATGATCTTCCTTTTTTTGGTATTCGAATTGCAATGATTTACATAAAACTGAACCATTTTGACACTTGATTAAAAGGCCATCTTTATGTAATTCGAATTGGCCAGGTACTGAATCTTTGATATCGATCAGACTTGATTCTAACTCATCAAATATAACTCTTCTAAAATCATGAATCAAAGGTTTTCTTCTCTGTTTAACTTTAATCTCTTTAAAACTGTACAATGGACCTAATGCACTGAATTTAGCAATAATGTTATCAGTAGTCAAGCTATTCCAATCAATCTCCTTCATCTGGGGTGTTATCTTTCTTGCATAAGAATATTCATATTTTGATTGAAATGTCGGTTTTCTATAAGTCTCTGAAGATAACACCTTCATCAACATCTCAGCTCCAATTTCAGCAAGTCTATGAGTCAATGAATCCAATTTCTCATGTTTATGGATTGCAATTTCTTCAGTTTGATCAATGATTTGTCCTTTATCGAATTCAGTTGGATGTAAAGTCTGTATAGTAACCCCAGTGTGAGTATCTTGATTTAAAAGTGCATATTGTAGAGGACTCGCTCCTGAGTATTTAGGCAATAAGGATGGATGGATGTTTAAAGAATATGGTACTTCTTGGATGAATTTCTTGGGTATCAGTTTACCATAAGATACAGCAATTGCTAATGAATACTCATTGGGTATTAAATCGTTGATTTCTTTATTAGTTTCAGCTCTTATGACCTTAAGACCTTCATTTAGGGCAACTTCTGCAATTGGAACGTCAGTAATCGTTTTGAAGTCACGGCCAGTGAGTTTTGGATGTTTGGCAATGACATCAATTGATTCAATCAAGTTAGGATGTTGTTTTGACAATTTTGATAATGATTTGAGTGATGGAATACTGAAGGAATCAGAACCAAAGAATGCGATTTTGACTGGTTTAAAAGCATTTTGGGAAGTGTGGAAACTCCTGAGACCAGTCTTGACAGATAAGTATCTTCCTAATTGGAACATCATCTCATCTCTTTAGTTGATCAAAGTGATGGTTTAATGTCCCGAGAAGATAATTTTTCACTTGTAAAGGCCTGGCTTTAATTGAGAAACTCAGGATCAAGAAGGTCATGAATTCCTTGCAGAAGTCATTGTTCCTGGTCGTTTGCACTCTGAATGGGTTTATTTGTGGGACTTTGTACTTATATTCAGTTTATGGGCCTCAACTTGCGATTCGTCTGAATTATTCAGGTTCAGATTCATCATTAATGGCCTTTGCTGGTACGATTGGTATTGCACTAACTGGTGTTCCCATCAGTGTTGTCATTGAGAAGAAGGGATTCACCGTTGCGGTTCTAATTGGTTCGCTGTCAATTGGGATTGGCTATCTGGGTTTAAAGAGTCAATATGATCATATAAGCCCCAAACTATGGCTCTCTGCGTTTTATGTGTATTTAACAGGTGCTGGATCTACTTGTATCAATTCGTGTTTGATCAAGTGTTGTGCTATTACTTTTCCAAGTAATCGTGGTGTTGCTACTTCGTTTCCTATTGCAAGTTATGGTCTTAGTGCCTTTGTGTTCTCTTCAATTGGTGGGAGGTTCTTTAAGGGAAATATATCTGGGTTCCTAGGTTTGGTAGGTTGGATTTGTTTAACGGTTTCAATGTTTTCTTTAGTGGTTTTCCATTATGCTGATAAGATAACACAGAACGGTCGTACTGTTAGACCCTCAACATTAGAAGCGACGCTTTCAAGTTCAATAACTCCAAGGTTGAGTACCAGAGGAAGTTCAATTGAATTACAGAATTTGGCTAACAATTCACCAATATTTCCACAAAAAGAGAAACCTTTAGCTGATGAGCTAATATCCAAGAAGTTGAAAGAACATCAACAAGATTCGAAGCCAATTTTGAAAAGTGGCACTTATTGGTTGTTTTTTTGTATAGGTGGAATATTAGTTGCTTTAGGACAAATGTATATTTATTCTGTTGGGTTCATGATCAAGGCTTTGCTTCATTATGACGGTGATCTAGCTATACAGAGGGAACAACAATATGAAGTTTCTTTGCTATCTATTTTCAACTGTTTAGGTAGATTACTTTGTGGGATTTTAGGTGATTTTGTATCCAATAAGTTTAATCTTTCAAGGACTTGGATTTTGTTTATTCCTATCTCATGTTTGACATTAGTTCAGCTTCTAGGAATAACATTAAAAGATGAAGAATATCTGTTTATTCTCTCCATCTTGAATGGATTGGGATATGGATTTGTTTGGTCTTCAATTCCACAGATAATAATTGAGTTATTTGGTGTGAACTCATTGTCTTTTGGATGGGGGTTTATTAACCTAGCACCTATATTGCCGGTATACTTCTTAACTCATTTCTTTGGATCCAATTATGATTCTAATCAGGTTGCATCAGAAGAAGATCCAAATGTGTTTTTGTGTTTAAAGAGAAGTGGTTGTTACGTTAAAACCTTCCAATTGACGACAATCTGTGCAATTTTCACGTTTTTGTTGATCTTGTGGCTCGTTTTGAGCCCATCAATGAAGAAAAGAAGTCAAAAGTTCAATTCTGTGTGATTTTATATTAGTTTATTTATTTTTAATGATTTTAATGGTTCTAAATTGAATTTGTATGTGGGAAAAAAATCTACACAAAATATCTTCACTGAATTGTTCTCTTTATATACACACATTGGCTCCAAGATGGACAATGTTGAACCTGTAAAGTCCAAGTACGTTCCTCCAAGACTAAGGAACTTTGGGTCTCATTCAAACAAACTGGATTCGAAACTTGAAAACAACTTGAAACTAATTTCAACAAGATCAAACAGTTCAGATTTAAGATCCTCTAAAGCTCAACTAGATAAAAGAAGAGCGAAATTCTCTGAAGATAAGAAGACAAATGAGGCATACGGGCTTCTGAGTCGAGGAGAAGATAACAGATTGCAAAAAGATGGGGCTTCAAGAGAAGAATTTTTCAAAACGATTCAGCAAGAAGTGGGTATTAAATACATTTCAGAACTTTTAGTAATTTTATTGAACTAACTGAAACCATAGTTTCTTGACTTATTCAATGAGTCAGATGATTATCAGATTGCCAATATAATCTCTGGATCATTTTTAAAATTCCAAAACGATAAATCATTCGATCATATACTAATGCAACTAAGTGAGTACAATGTGAATTCTAGTCTTGAAGTTGAATACTAATTACAATTATCACAAGGAAAGTTGAGAGAAGCATTATTGAAGTTCAAAGTTGACAATTTTTGCAAAACAGTCTTTCTTTTCTCAATTAGAGTCGCATCAAGAGTTGGTCATTTTCAGACTTATATTCCAAGTATAACACATTTATTGGAAAATGCTGATAAATTGTCCAAACAAGAAATACAAGAAGTTGCCACATTGTATGCATTACATCTATCACATTTCAGCAATGATAATCAACTTGCTGTTGAAGTTTTCTTTCAATATCTTCCAAATGATCAAAAACTTCGAGATATTTTGTACTACTGGAGAACATCTAATTATCTTAAATGGCTAGAGTTATATAATGCAGAGCATGAGAGCTCAAGAAAAAGAATAATGAAGTTTGGAGAGAAAAAGATAGTTCATTATGCTATCAACTGTATTCAAAAATCGTATAATCAATTGCCAAAAACTTATATAAAGTCCATTTTCCACTACGAAATTGAAGAATTAAAGACAAAATTTGGCTGTGGATGGATCGTGAATGAGTCGAAAGTGATGATGAAAGTAAAAAAATGAATAATGAATCTATGAAAGCTTTTGTAAATCCATATCCGTAGTATTAGTATTATGACGAATAACACACGCAAATTTGTTGCGATGGTCCAAAGTATCACATTTCGAGAATAAATTTATTTGATTTACCACAAAGAACGATAAGAAAGACAAGTTCAGAATGGAGTCTTTTGCTGCTATAGAGAAAATAAACGCTGCTCAGCCATTAACTTGCAAAGAATTCGAGAATGGGAACATCAGTTTAGATGATATAATGGAAGAGGTGAATTATTTAAAAGAACAAGTGGGTATTTTATCACAATGAGTATCTCAACACCCATTGATCTTTCTTCTTCTATAACGCTACTAACACTCCTTACAGATTGCTTCAATAAGGCAGGACATGGCCTCATTTCTTACGGGACTTTCAACGATCAACACTTCACAAAAGGGTATGTGCACAATATCTCACATAACTAAGAATGACTTCTCAAAAGAACCATATGACTAACTAACTCCTGTAGGAGCACAACAGGTATTTGATGAAACAGTTCAAAGACTGACTCTTATACAGAAAAACCTTGATGACTACGTTGAAAGATATAGGAAATTAACACCATTATTGGAATTAGTTGATAAAGAACTAAATCTCACGATCCCAGAAAAGCAACAACCCAGTGTCAAAGCACCAACTTCATTCACATCAAACAACTCCACCTCTTCAAATACAACAAAGAAACAAGTGCAACGTAAAAGAACATACACTAGAAAGAATCAGACTAACTCAGGAACCACACCAGTTACAAACTCCAATATAACGGGTCTCGCAAGAGAAACAAATGGTACTGAACAGCAGCCGATTTTGCTGTGACTCTAAGTGGTTTTAATGCACTCGATTTAGAATATTCAATTTATACTGTAAGCTCATCTCTGGTAAAAGATTCTCGCGAATCAGATTTTCCACATCGCCCAACTACAGTATTAGACGTGCCTATATAAATAGAAGATGCTGTCACTGCTGTGGAGTTCAATTGCCCTCTCACTCATCCAGTTATGTTATGCCTCAAGCTCATTGGTGCAATCTTACGAGAAGGCAACAAGGGAGTCTCTTTTATGGGGTGCTTATAGACCAAATGCTTATTTAGGAATCAGACCAAGATTACCAAACTCTTTAATAAGTGGCCTTTTCTGGTTCAATTCAGATGATATCGAGAATATTGGTAAATTCAGACACTACTGTGATCAAGAACTTGATTTTCAAGGGTTTGGATGGGAAAGTTATGATCCAAGAATTGGAGGAAGTCAATTTTTTAGAGATAATGAATTTAATATCAATATAACTACTGATTTTGTTAAGAATGATGAAGGGAATTGGGCTTTGAAAGTTAAAGGTGTTCCTAGACCTAGTTTTGAAAACCAATCCATCTCAATCGTGTTCTATACTGGGTTAGAAGGAGATGGTGTTTTAACCACAGCCTCAGGTGAACCTCCAAATGGTTTTAATCCAGGTGAATCAATTACTTTGATGGGACAATCCAAAGATTTGAATGATTTCACAATGGTCATCAACGATGGTCCTTCGTCGAATCAACATAAAAAGATCAAGAAGAAAGAACTGCTTCATCCGAGTATCAATCCGGTAAAGACTCATTATATGTCATTGAGGGTTCCTGATGAGAATGTTTGGAAAGCAGCTGATATTTTTAAAGTTCTCTTACAAGACTCAATACAGAAACTATATGATGATAATGAACATAGTTCGATCATTCCACCTGTTGCATCACTAGTTTCTCTTAGAAATCTAAATAATTTTGAAGGAAATTTACACTTTATTCAAAAAATATTTACTGGGAACTTTGAATTTGATATTTTGTTCAATAAAGATGAAACTTTGGATAAGTTCACTGAAGATAACTTATCCTCCAAGATTGAATCTTCTTTAACTGAAATTGATGAAAAATTCAATAAATCATTCAGGTTCAATGCCCCTTTTGATAAACCAGAATACATCAAATTTGGCAAAGAAATTTTTGCAAACTTATTAGGAGGGATTGGTTATTATTCAGGTACACATTTAGTTGATAGAAAAACTGAATTAAATGAAGAAACTTTTGAAAAAGTTAAATTTCATGGTTTAGAAGAAGGTCCTTTTGAATTATTCACAGCTAGTCCAAGTAGAACTTTTTTCCCAAGAGGATTTTATTGGGATGAAGGGTTTCATTTACTCCCAATAACGGATTATGACTCCGATTTGGCATTAGAGATTCTAAAATCTTGGTTCAATTTAATTGATAAAGATGGTTGGATTGCAAGAGAACAAATCCTTGGTGTTGAAGCAAGATCTAAAGTTCCTGAAGAATTTCAAATTCAAAGTCCTCATATCGCTAATCCACCAACATTGATGTTGGTGTTTGTTGATCTACTCAAAAAGGCTAAACTTTCTAAAGATTCAAAGAATGAAGATGAAGACTTTGGTGATATTGACGAACCTGAGATCGTTAGTGAATACGGTTCGACGACATTTGATTTCAAAGGTGTCACTGATGCTCATTTCAAATATCCAGAATTATTAATCAATTATGCTGAAGAAATTTATCCAAAACTTCAATCACATTATGAATGGTTTAGAAGAACTCAAAAAGGTGAATTAGAGGAATTTGAAAGAGAACCATATTCTCCAAAAGAAGCATATAGATGGAGAGGCCGTACAACAACTCATTGTTTAGCTAGTGGACTTGACGACTATCCAAGGGCTGAAACTCCAGATATTGCTGAATTAAACGTTGATCTGATATCATGGATTGGAACAATGACAAGATCAATGAAAGAAATTGCTGAACTACTAGGCAAAGAAGAAGATGCTCTAAGATATAGCAAAGTTGAAAAAGATATTCAAAGAAACATGCAAGATCTTCATTGGTGTGAAAAAGACAAAACTTACTGTGATGTTTCAGTCGATACTAATGATGAAGATATGTTTGTCTGTCATAAAGGTTATGTTTCATTGTTCCCATTTCTGTTACAATTAATTGAACCAGGACATCCAAATCTAAAACATTTGATTGATTTAATTACAGATAAAGATCAATTATGGTCAGAATATGGGATCAGATCGTTAGCTGTGTTGGATCCATATTATAGAACAGGTGAAAACTACTGGAGAAGCCCAGTGTGGTATCCAATCAATTATCTGGTTTTGAAATCTTTAGAATTCTATGCATCTGGTGAAAATGGGAAGTTATTAGATGAGTTCACTTTCATCAAAGCTAATGAAGGTTATAGGCAACTACGTATCAATCTAGTTGAGAATTGTTACAAGAACTGGGTTAGAACTGGATATGTCTTTGAACAGTATAATGATCTTTCTGGCCAGGGTAAAGGTGCTAAACATTTCACCGGTTGGACTTCTTTAGTCACAGCAATCATGAAGATGCCACACCGTTTATTCTGACAAATCAATTAATACCATGAACTAGCGCATTGTTGTTCCGGTATTCCAGTCATATCGTAGTTACTTCTATCAGTAATGTCTCTCTTGATCATAAAAAATAGCGAAATAGAAACAGAACTCATCCTTTTCGAAATATTTGATAACAAGATATATTCAAAATGCCACCAAAGAAGAAAGAAAGTAAGCAGCGATCCTGAGTCATTAGCTTTACCATTCAAGACTAACAACATTTCGCTTAGAGATTGAAAACGCAGAAGAAGTCATTCTAGAATATTTAAATACTCAATACAGACCATACTCTGCAAACGATATTTTCCAAAATTTACATGGCGCTATAGGCAAGACTGCAGTGACTAAAGCTTTAGACTCGTTGACCGCCAAAGGTGAGATCACGACTAAATTGTTTGGGAAGATGATTATATCTTGTGCTAATATGGTAGAAACTGAAGTATGTTCTATAATTCTAAATCAAAAATAATCAGACTAACCAAAATTGATAGGATCTAAATGGGAAAATTGAAGATACTCAAACTGAGTTGAATACATTCAATGATGAGTTAGATATAGTTGAATCTGAGATTGCAGCGCTTCAAGAAGGTGAGTCAAAAGACAATTGATTGTCTCGATCAGAACACTAACAATTTAATGAATAGAATTGAATGAGATCAATAAGTTCCCAGATGATAAGACTTTGGATAAGCAGATAATTTCACTTACTGAATCCGTTATAGATCTAGAGGAAAAGTTATCTAAACCTAAAGACGAGCCAGTTATAAGTGAAGACCAAATTAATATCATTAGAGCCAAAGAATCAAGAATCATCAAAGAAACAGATAAGAGAATCAAACTCTATAGATCATTCATGGGTTTCTTATCTGAGCATATTGATCCGAAGTCATTGCTTGTAAGTATTGATTTGTGCTTTATTTTGATGAAATTCCCATACTAATATCTTTCTTTATAGAATGAAATGGGATTAGAAGAACCTCAAATTAAAAAAAGCTAAAAACACTCCTTAATCGCTTGAATTAGAATCTATCACAAACCACAATTTCCTCCACGATTTCCTACTAATCACGTATTTTGATCCAGAGTAGTAATTTCTTTTTTGATTCAAATCGATCCAGAAATTTCCTATCTAGATCGATCTAATCTATTC
The DNA here is from genome assembly GCA_003708145.3 of Phaffomyces orbus. Taxonomy (NCBI): domain Eukaryota; kingdom Fungi; phylum Ascomycota; class Saccharomycetes; order Phaffomycetales; family Phaffomycetaceae; genus Phaffomyces; species Phaffomyces orbus. Next base: position 449,239 of record PPNK03000004.1, read on the forward strand.
AGAAGGCTAGTAATTAATTAATAACGTAATAAATGAGCTTCTCACTTTTCAAGTAAACAACAAATTTAAAGGACGTTTTTTTTTAAACCATTGGTCTACGACATTTTCAAATAGAGTCCTTCCTTCAATAACTCACTCTTTTACAAATCAATTTCCTACAACACTCTACCAATCGTCAAAGATCATGATAATTAGCCAGCCCATGGTTCCTATTGTGGTTATGATGTTTCGAATCTTGATGTTAGAAATTTGCTGGTTGTGACTTTACCAGCAAACATGCGATCTCAAACAAAAACATGTTTAGGTAAATCACACTCATCTGAAGCAAATAGATATGTGAACTACCATATATTGCATGATACTACTATTGCAGATAGTACTGTTATCCCTTATTTGAACATTCATTGGTACTCGTCTATATCTATTGGCAATTTGGTACTTATAACTTAAAAGTTAATAGTCCCATCAACTTGGTTGCCCCTGATCAAGAGTCGAAACAAAGCTGATGACTGTGATGAGCTTCATGCACGCTAACTGCACATTCTGCGTCATCATGCAATAATATGTAAGGTCCAGACACAACCAGCCATTTTATTTTTTACCAAATCGGAAAAAACCAACATAATTGTTATGTTTTTGCTACCTTCTCTAAGTCACTAGTAAGGTATGATACCCGAACGATCAACCAGCCTCCAGATTCCAGATGAAATAGTATATAAAGCAGTGAGTGTCATGGAAGTTTACTCAAGTTTTTACAATAAGTTCTTCGTTTTCCTAGTTTTTTACCCAATCAAACTACTCACACTCTTTCAAAACTACATTGGACTATCAAACCAACAAAATACCACACTCGTTTATTAAATATCTAAATTATCATATCCAACTTATATACAATCTTTAGGGTCCAATTAGTTTATCAAACACACACACATAAATAAAATGAATTTCCAATCAATTTTATTTCTATTATCATTGACTCACGTCTTATCTGCTCCAATTGTCATCACTAGAATGCATACTGCTGAAGCAGTCACCGTCACTGACACTTACACAACAATCACCAACACCCATACTGCACCAACAGTTCAAATCTTGGTCAGCGATCATGTCACTTATACTTTTACTCTAACCGATGCTACTAATGCTCCAGAACCAACTACTTTCACTTCTACTTTTGTTAACAAGAACGTTGATGTTACTGATGCTCAAGACAATGCTTCTCCAACTCAAGACGCGACTACTACCCTAGTTGGTGATGAAACAACCGGTGGAACACCAGATGCTAATACTGCCTCTCCAGGTGGTAATGTTGGCCCTAATACTACAGATACTACTGCTCCAGCTAATCAAGACACTACTGCTCCAGCTAACGAAGAAACTACTGCTCCAACTAACGAAGAAAATACTACTCCAGTTAACCCAGATACCACCACTTCCATCACACCAAATACCACTCCAACTGTTACTGACACTACTCCAAATCCTAACGACGCTACCACACCTAATACAATAAATACCACTCATGAAGCTCCAACTGCTATTGCTAGTTCTTTTGCTACTACTTCGGCTCCAGCTAACGAAGGAACTGCTTCTCCAACAACCCTAACTCCTGCTCCTACCACTGCCACCACTACTACCAATAAGTTAACCATGAAACCAACTGCACTTGTTTACTCTCCATATAACAATGATAACAGTTGTAAAGATTCTGCTACAGTTTATTCTGATTTAACTTATATCAGTAAAACTTTAGGTGTTAACAAAGTTAGAATTTATGGTACTGATTGTAACTCGGTTGCAAATGTTGAAACAGCAGCATTAGCTCTTGGTATTAAAATCAATCAAGGTTTTTGGATTTCACAAGCAGGTGTTAACTCAATCGATGGTGGTGTTTCTGATGTTATTTCCTGGGCTAAAACTTATGGTTGGGATGTTTTTGACTTCATCACCATTGGTAATGAAGCAATTTTATCAGGTTTTGTTTCAGTTGATGAGTTATTAGATAAAATATCAAGTGTTACTGCAACTTTACGTGCTGCTGGTTACACTGGTAGAATCACAACTTCAGAACCTCCACATATTTTTGTTAATAATCCATCTTTATGTACCAGTGGTAAAATTGATTTTGTTGGTGTTAACCCACATTCATACTTTGATCCATATTCAAGTGCTGAAACCGCAGGTAGTTTCATTAAAGGTCAAGTTGCTCTAGTTCAGAATGTTTGTGGAAATCTAGATATTCTTGTCACTGAAACTGGTTATCCAAGTGCTGGTGCTCAAAACGGTGCTAACATTCCAACTAAAGCTAATCAATTAACTGCTGTTCAATCTATTTTGGATGAATTAAATGGACAAGTAACAATTCTATCGACTTTTAATGACTATTGGAAAAACGCCGGTCCTTATGGCATTGAACAATCTTTTGGTATTTGGGATCTTTTAGAATAATCTTTCAATTGATCATTACTATTCAAGACATTTTTCAATCTTTTCAGTTCTTTCATGTGTATTTAAGTCATTGTATAATATTCACTTACGTTTTAATCATTTTTGAGTTTTAGTCTTTCTAACTGTAATAAGTAGGTCTATATGCACTACTGTATTGATAACAATGTTCAATGTAATTATCATCATTGGTCAATTGATGTCGAGTGATATATTAGTATAGTATTACCTGGATTGAACCTATGTATAACTGCTTCCCTAACTGTTCCAGAAATTTAGAAAATTGCAACTGTATATAATAACTAGGAGCAGATCTTATTTTGGTTACTGTATTTATTTAGCTTTGAATTACAAGTTAATAATGATTAATTGATTAAAGATTATTAAAGAACCTGATCTAGTGACTAGTCTTATGGTACACTGCAGATCGAAGACTGTCATATGTGGCTTCATGCACCTACATTTCAAGCTCCCAAATTTTTATTTCGTGAAAATCTGTAAGCTGTCTATCGTTGGTTCATAGATTTGAGATAATAGTCATATACAATGTACTGAGTTGAATACTTTGTGAAAGACGAGTTTGAACTTTGAAGTTCGGAATTGAGACTCGAAACTCGACTCTGATCGAGTGTAATGAATCAATTTATATCCCATTTTTCAATGCATAATTTGACAGATTATCTGCAAAAAGTTCCTGCACCTAATTATAATAAAAATTACATGATTAATTAAATTCAAAATCCCATATGATTTAGTAGCGTCATGATGATATCTAAAGACTAACACCCGATAACAAAATACTTGTACTATTGAATGTTTGAATTCAAAAACTGATTCATGATCAGTTGATGGTTTTTTAAAAACGTGAATGATCAGTTCCGGCGGAAATATGTATAAAAAAGTTTCACATAATTTTTAGTTTAATTTATAAATTTAAAAATTTAAGAAGTTGTAAAAAAACCTGTTAAAAATATATATATATATATATTATTTAATATTAATTTATATATAATTTATATATAATTTATATAATTATAGCTGCTGCTACAGCTACTGGTGTTTATTTTTAATAATTAATATAAATAATCAATACATATTAGTAATTAATAGTATCGTTTATTAATATTAAATTATTGGCTGTCTTCCCTAGATAAAAAAATGTTGTTTAGTTAGTGGATAAAGTTTAATTTTTGGAAGATTTTTTTATATGTATTGATCAGTCTTCACTCAACTAAGTCATTATCTAATGCGAGTTAAGTAATATGAAGGACCTGGACGGTGGAACTCTTCGCGTTGGACTCAATTTTGGAATTTCCTTGTACAGAACCATTTTCTTGAATTGTTTTAAAACTTAAAACCTGTGTATATGAATGGGTCACAATTAACCAATAGACATAATCGACAAGTGATGATTTATTGAATAACTGATCTGATAATGTTCAATTTCAATAAAATTTGTGTTATCTTATTGATTGAATATAATAGGGTAAAATATAATAGTTCTTTGGGAAGTGAATCTGATCTCAACAACATTCTGAGATTATTGATGGTACTATTATACTAGAAATTCGAATCATCTAAGTGCTGAAGTGCTGAAGGTAAACCGAAACAATATGTTGTTACTCCTGTTCTAGAGAGTATAATGCGAGGAAATAAAGACGTATATTAATAAGTCTCATCATGAGATCAGATCGTCAAAGATGAATACAGACAAGAGAGAGAACAGGACGTATCACGAATTACAAGTAGTGCAACATTTAATAGCCTCTCCAAGGGACGCATCACTATAGTCAACTAGTGGACTTCTGAAACCTGAGTCTGACCAATAAGATACTACTGAAGTGAATAAAAGTGAGTTCCATAATTGAATAATGAAGGGAAGTATGATAATTATGGTGTTTATAGATTGTTTGGATTAGTTAATATATGTTAGAAAGCTGTAAACTGCCCATCAAAGGTACTATGTATAAGCTATTCGTCAGATCATATGATTAACCTAACTGTCTAATATCTAGTAGGAATCATGTCTAGATAGTAGGTACATAATCTTTAAAAAATTTAACCGTTCCTTCTAGACTCTGGATCTACAAGCCAATCATTGTAATTTGTGGATAATTACGCTGGTATCACGATCAAAGAAGGCCACTGGCCAGTGATCAGTGATGTGATATTAACAACGTACCACTCAAAAAAACGAACGGGCTTGTTTTATCACACCGCAATGAGTATCCTGATAAGGAATTATCTATGTCAATCAGTGCTTTGAGATACCCGAAAAGGATAAAAATTTGATTAGCAGAAAACTCCGCTCGTTGAACTTCCTAATTAGGACAATCAACTATCAAATATTAATCATAAACTCTCAAGCTCATCACCAATTATTGAAAAATCTTTTTATTATAAAAACTCTCAACGTTCCTCCATTGTTTCAAATAGTTTGATTTCTTACTTTTCATCAAATCAAGTCTTTTTTACAGAATGGAACGTTTACAACAAATCGCAGCTCAATCAACTGCTTCAATCAAAGCTCCACCAGCTCCAAAGCATCCTTTAGATCCTTTATCACCACCAGAAATTGCAACAGTTGTTGCCTTAGTTAAAGAAAAATACACTGGTAAAAAAATTGCTTTCAACACTGTTACTTTAAAAGAACCAACTAAAAAATCATACTATGAATGGAAAGAAAAAAATGGTCCGGTTCCACCAAGATTAGCTCTATTCGTTATTTTAGAGAAAGGAGTCACTGGTATCCAAGAGGGTATCGTTGATGTTGGTAACTTATACGTGACTGGCTTGAAGCATGTCCCAGGTGTTCAGCCAATCTTAACTGTTGAAGATTTACAAGCTACTGAAGCTACCATTAGAAAAGATCCTGGTGTTATTGAACAATGTATTATTTCAGGTATTCCAGCTTCAGAAATGCACAAAGTCTACTGTGATCCATGGACCATTGGTTACGATGAGAGATATGGATCTGAAAGAAGATTGCAACAAGCTATGATGTACTACAGAGCTCATGAAGATGATTCTCAGTATTCTCATCCATTAGATTTTTTACCAATTGTTGACACTGAAACTCAAGAAGTTATTCACATCGATGTTCCAACTGTCAGAAGACCACTTTCTAAACATCCTCATACCAACTTCTATCCATCTGATGCTGTCAAGAAACACGGTTACAGAACTGATAGAAAACCAATCAATGTTACTCAACCAGAAGGTGTTTCATTCAAAATGGATGGTAATAATATGGAATGGTCAAACTTTAAATTTCACATTGGTTTCAACTACAGAGAAGGTATTGTTTTATCTGATATCACTTACAATGACCATGGTAATGTTAGGCCAATCTTCCACAGAATGTCATTAGCTGAAATGGTTGTCCCATATGGTGACCCATCTTTCAAACATTTTAGAAAACATGCCTTAGACATTGGTGAATATGGTGCTGGGTACATGACCAACCCTTTAGCATTAGGTTGTGACTGTAAAGGTGTCATTCATTACTTAGATGCCTTCTTTGCTAACAGAGCTGGTGAGCCAATCACCGTTAAAAATGCAGTCTGTATTCATGAAGAAGATGATGGTATCTTATACAAGCATTCTGATTTTAGAGATGATTTTGGTACAACCATTGTTACTAGAGCTCAAAAGTTAATCATTTCTCAAATTTTCACTGCTGCTAACTATGAATACTGTATCTACTGGAACTTCTTGAATGATGGTGCTATTAAACTGGATATTAAATTAACTGGTATATTGAACACTACAGTTGCAAATCCAGGTGAGGTCACTGGTCCATGGGGTACTACCGTTTATCCACAAGTTAATGCCCACAACCATCAACATTTATTCTCCTTAAGAATTGATCCAAGAATTGATGGTGAAAACAACTCTGTTGTTCAATCTGATGTTTTACCTTCTCCACACGCCTTAGGTTCTCTTGAAAATCCATATGGTAATGCTTGGTATGGTAAAGGAACTGTTTACAAAACCGTTGCTGAATCACTATCATCTGCTAATGCTGCTACTTCACGTTCTTGGGATATTATCAATCCAAACAAAATCAACCCATACTCTGGTAAACCAGCTTCTTATAAAATTGTTTCTAACCAAGCTCCATTAATGATGGCCAAAGAAAACTCTATTCCATCTAAGAGAGCTCCATGGGCTAGAAATGCAATGAACGTTGTTAAATATGAAGAAGATAGATTATATCCATCTGGTTTCCATGTTCCACAATCTTCAGGTGATGGTCCAGTTGGTATTAAAGAATGGATCGGTGATGGTTCTGATAAAATTGAAAACACAGATATTATTGTTTTCCACACTTTTGGTATATCTCATGTTCCAGCTCCAGAAGATTTCCCATTAATGCCAGCTGAGCCAATTGAAGTCTTAATCAGACCAAGAAATTTCTTTACTCAAAATCCAGCTTTGGATATCCCACCATCTTTTGCTAGAACCACTTCTGAAGTTAAAAAGAACGGTAACATTGAAGTTGTTTCCCAGACTGATTCTACTTCCAGATTAGCATTTGCTCAAACAAGTGCTTCTTTAGATGATGGTTCTAGATGTTGCAGAAGAGCTCATTGAATCAGTTTAGATGCTTAATATTCGTTCATTTCGTTTTCTTTTGCAGTTTTTGTCTACCTATTTATTTTATATATCCGATAATTTAATATTAATTTAAAGAAGAGTACTTTGTAGCTTATATTTCTTCAAGAATGGAAAGTTTCTTAATTATTCACTAGGTGAACAATTTGAAGAAAGAACTCTAGTTCATGTACTTTTTTGGTTGTATGAAGAAGTTCGTTTGATTTTAGTTTCAGAATACAAACCTTCGTATATACATTAGTACAAATTAAACGCCCTATCAGTGATGTTTAGTAAATCTGTATATATATATACAAAAGCTCTTTTAACGAATTGTCCAAATCATTTTTGGCAAAAATAGTTCGAAACTGCTATTTACTCAGAGCGATAATAATTCAAGTTTAAAATATCATAACATTCAACATGAAATCTCAAACACAACTCACCATCAATCTTTTGGATCAACTTTGAAAATTTTGCCTGGATTTAGAATTCAGGAAGGATCAAGAGCCAGTTTTAGTTTCCTATGTAAATTAACACCTGCTACACCAATCTCTTGATTTAATAGATCTCTTTTTGTTAATCCAATACCATATTGACCTGATATCGAGCCATCTAATTTGAGGGCTCTCTTTTGTAGATTAGCATTTAAAGTTTCAATAACATCTTTTTTAACAGGATCATATAAAACAATAGGCAAGAAATTACCAGAATCCGATCTTGAGTAACCACCAATGAATACACCTTCTTGACTGTTGAAATCCTTTGTTGTTTCCTCAATCAGTTCTGCTAAATGTGAAACAGGAACAGTAACATCTAAAGAATGGTACAATTTGGCACCTGGGATTATTGGTTTGGCATATTTGAAGGAAGCAGGGTACACTAATTTAATAGGATTCCATAAGTCTTTACTTGAAGATTCATTCCAAGAATTTGAAACTTTAGAAGAATTGTTTTCTATACTGATTCTTTCCACTGATTTCAGTTGAGATTTTAATACATTTTCATCATTATCAGTTATCTTAATGAATACAGTTGGATTAACAGGTAGCTTATTTTTGGAGATCCCATTAACCACTTCAATCAAGTTAGAATCAACTAATTGGACTTCTTCTGCAATCAAACCATTTTTCTTGAATCCACTAATTGCATTAGTTGCATCTTTCAAATTTGGGAAAGAAGCAACTGTTACTCTTTCAAATTGAAGCTTTGGTTGAACTTTTAAGGTGGCTTCAGTGATAACACCTAAGGTACCCTCAGAACCTATGAATAAACCCGTCAAGTTATAACCATTACTGGTTTTAATTGGTCTGTTTTTGGTTTTGATGATTGTACCATCAGCTAAAACCACTGTCAGATTCAAAACATTTTCTCTAGTAGTGCCATATTTAACCGAGTTTGGACTTGATGAAGATGTGCTAATCAACCCACCAACTTGGCCACCTGGACCAGGAACTGCATTATAGAATAGTCCTTTAGATTGCAAAGCTTCATTTAATTCATTCCAAGTGACAGCTGGTTGAACTACAACATCTTGATCTTGTTCATTGATTTTAACAATCCGATCAAGTTTGCTTAGATCTAAGATGATACCATGTTTAGTGATGGATCTTTGACCTTCTAAGGATGTATTACCTGACACTGGGAAAACAGGAATTTTATAAGAATGAGCGATTTGTAGAATTTCTGAGACTTCCCCAGTGGAGGATGGATACACAATGATATTAGATCTAGAGTCATCCTTTTTGATTGTTGGATCCATTGCATAATTCTCAAGATCTTGTTTATTATAAGAGAATTGATCTGGTTTAACAATCTTCTCAATTTGGGCGAATCCTTCAATTAGGGTAGCACCAGTGGCATAGACGGGGGAATTGGTTGAAGATAGAGGAGCAGTTGATTCAGTGAGGTTGATATTACCTTGTGGAGTTACACCAGCGAGTAGATACCCAGTAGTCAAACCACCAACTAGTAAGATGGTGTTCCAAGTGGCAGATGAAGACGAGGATCTTTTTGGGTGGGAGACGGTTGATTGGAATCTGCGATTGTTCACTCTTTTCAAAGAGTTTAGCAGGAAACGGCTGCTGATTCTAGAAGAAGTTCTGAGCATTTCTAGTGAAGATGGAATGACTTGAAGAAAAGAAGTGTTGTTCGAGAGTTTATGTGGCTTTTGTTTTAAAATCCGAAGTCCGAAATGTGTCAATCTCAAGATGAGCAAAAAGCAGATTAACTTCCAGATGATTTACACTGTGATAGAAATACACTCAGAAAATGCCGGATCTCAACACAATTTCACTCACAGATTACTACTCAATCTCATTCAGAGCCGTTGTGCTGCTCTTCATTGCTTACAGATCTAAGAAGTCTCTAACTAAAAAAGGGATTTTAGCTGCTTTGATAACGGGCTTCATCCATTCATTACCACCATCAAACCTCTACTTATTGCTCATCTTGACATTCTACCTCACTTCCTCAAAAGCAACCAAATATAAAGAAGATATAAAGTCTAAAAAGACAAAAATTGCTGATTTTAAAGACCAACAGAAACCAGATGCAATTTCCCAATCCCAAAGAACTCACGTCCAGGTGTTAGCCAACTCGATCACTGCGTCTTTCTTGATCATCCTATCAATCTTCACATTCGATGGCAGAACTCAATTACTCCTCAAAGCTGGTGTTATTGGTCAATACGTTGCCGTACAAGCTGATACATGGTCTTCAGAGTTAGGTATCCTATCAACCACAAAGCCATTTCTAATAACAACTTTTGAGACAGTTCCACCAGGAACTAATGGAGGTGTTACCAATACAGGTCTTTTAGCTGGCCTCATCGGATCTGCGTTGATCAGTTCCATCGCTGCATATACCTATGATGTTAATCCTGCAGGGCATTTCGTCTATTTCACTATTATCGGATTGATTGGTACTTTGATTGATTCAATACTGGGTGCGTTTTTACAGAATTCTGTGATTGATGTTGATGATGGATTAGTTATAGAACCTATTGGAGGTGTCAAGATCGCTTCTGAAGTCCTAAAAAAGGAGAAAGATAGACTCAATAAGGTTTCTGGGGAAGATATTCTCAGTAATAATCAAGTCAATATCTTGATGGCTTTGATTACTTCGTTGTTATCTATTGGATTGTATGAAGTGTTCTTTCCAATTTCGATATGAGTGGAATTGCTTCAATAAATACTACTTAGCGAAAGTATAGAATCACTCATTTTTTTATATTGATAATATGATATTTTCCTTTTGCGTCTTACTTTCTTGATCAGTCTATAATGTTTATTTATCTATACTATATTATGCAGATTCATCACTCCTCATCATCGTCATCACTAGTTTCTTCTTCACTACTATCATACTCTTCAGATCCATCTTCATCACTGTCTTTAGTATTATCATCTCCTTCAATTTGTGAAACCTCTTCAACTTCAACTTCATAACCTTCTTTCTCAAAGAATTCTTTCAAAGCGTCAACATTTGAAGGATGAGAACAAATGAAAACTGACGATTTCCCACTATCAAAAATAGAGACATAGTATTTATTTAAAACCTCAATCATGTCATCTTCTGTAACTTTTGATAGTTCTTCAATGAATCTAGTATTGTAATTAGGACCTCTTTTTTTCAAAACATCATCTAGATATTTAGAAGCAGCAGATGAGTAATAATTAGATTCTGAAGATGCAACTGAATTAACTAAGCTACTAATAGCACCTAAAAACAATGTCTTATCAATCTTTGCAGTACCGTTTGCCAACTCTTTAACAATCTTACTAGCGACTTGGTATGATTGAATAGCATCAGCACCTCTATAAACATCAAATGATAATTGGGAAGTCTCAACGCTTCTATAGACATTAGCTCCATATGCTAGACCGGTACCTCTAATACCTCTCCAGAAAGGACCTTCAACGGCTTGTAAGTAAGATGCAGTTAAAGCTAAAGCAGCGGAATCTTTGGAATGATAGTTGTTTTCAATAGTTGTGGATGAAACTAAGAATGTTGATTCTGATGCTGGTGCTGTTATGATATAAGCCCTTTTAGCGAAATCTTTACCTAATTTTGTTAAGACATCGAATTCACGAGGAATTTTAGTTAATTGACCAATAGGTTTATTTGGAGAACCTTCGATGAAATGTTCCCATGATTTGATTGGATTTTCAATTTGAGAGATATCACCACTAATAATAACTCTAATGTTATTCAAATTGAATAAATGTGATCTGATTGATTCTAAATCTTGTTCAATTTCTTTAAATTGACCATTTTCTATTTTATTCAACACTTCAAGATAAAATGATTCAGTTTCTAAAGAGTCCTTTGATCTTTTCAAAGATCTTTTGGTGAAACAATTTCTTGATTGAATTGAGGACAACATAGAGATACCACTTCTTTTAGTTGATGGTAAAGAGTTAATTATCTTATCAACACTGACTTTAACTCTTGATTCTTCAAATTTGGTATTCCACAAGATTTTTCTAAACCAATCAATAGCTTTGTAATAATTGGCTTTTATGATTTGGATTTTAATATCGATTAATTCGTTGAATTGACCATGGAATCCATTAGAGAAATAGTGTTCGACTGTATCGTTTTGTAATGATTGAATAACTTGTTCATATGGGATTAATTCTCCATTGACTTCTAATGGCAAAGTGAAAATCTCTGAAAATAGTTCAAAATATGGTAACAGTTTTTCAGGAATTTCTGATGATGATAATAAAAAATCAATTGAAATGAACTCTGACTTAAATTGATCAATGTTGATATATAATGGAAAATCCTTTGGTGTATTTTCAATTAATTTTGAAGTTAATTCATCATTTAGATCATTCTCAACATCAGTGTTTTTACCAATGGCAATTGTTTTAGTATTTATAAATTTAATCTTTGATGCATCTTGAGGTGGGAAACTTGATAAAACTTCATCTGGAATTGGTGCATCATTTTTAGCTTGAGCTTTTTCTAATTTTCCCTTTAATTTTCTTAATCCATCTTCACCTAATTCAGCAATTCTATCATCAATTAATTTCTTGTTTGCTGCTTTAAAATCTTTATATAATTTTTTAGATGGTCTAGCAAGAACAATAGCAGCTGGATTATCAACAAAATATCTTTTGAATAATTCAACCCATTGTTCAGCTGTCCAATTTGAAATCGCATCATAATCACTTAATGTACCCAAATTCTTAGATAGTTCTTTGCCATCTTCATTGGAGTATAAGAAATCAGTAATCACATAATCAGTTAATAAATCTGCAGATTTTTCAGTTTTGAAGATCAATCTTTTTTTGGAATTTTCAATAATTTCTCTAATTCTATTCAAATCAAAATTTTCAACTGTACCATGTTCTTTCAATAATTTAAAGACCAGATCTTTAGCTTCATGTAATCGTGAGGTTGTAACGTCATTCAATTTGATATATGGAATTATATAAGTAAAGTCATCGGTGTTTGATTCTAATTCACTTGCTAATGGATCATCAATTTCAACCAAGTTTTTGGTTAATAAAGAAATTGAAGAATCAGTCAAGTACTCCAGTAACAATGTAACGGCTAAATCTTCATTTCTTTGTGAATGTTTTGGACCAACCCAACTGATTGATAATTCACCCTTTGATTCATCTTTATCAGGGAATTCAATTTCTCTAATGATTTCGTTGGTTAATGGTTTGATCTGATATGGTGAATCAACAAATGGTCTTTCTGAACTTCCTTCTTCTAATGATGGTAATTCTGCATCAAAAGTTTCCATTAACTGTAAAAACTCTTCTTCATCCACGGTACCACTGACAATGACACATAAATTACTTGGTCTATAAGAAGATTCATGGAACTTTCTGATTGTATCATTGCTTAAAACTCTTAAATTTTCCATCAACCCACCAGTCTCTGAAGAATAACCTGATTTAGAAGGAAATAAAGCTCTTTGAGATTCTAAAGCTGATAAAAACCATGGTTGGTTTTGAATACCCTGCATTTCTGAAAAAACCACACCTTTTTCTTTACCTTCGCCATCAACATGATATACTTCGGTGTAACAAGCTTCATCCGTTAAAGTTGGATATAAGATATGATCCAAATAGATTGGCAATAGTAATTTAAAACCTTCCCAGCCAGCAGTAGTCAAAGTGTAGACTGTTTGATCAGTGGCTGTCCAAGCATTTGTTTGAGAAAAAGCGACGTTACCTAATGTATCCAGTAGTCCTTTGTAAGCATACTTTTTGGAGCCCATGAAGATCAGATGTTCTAACGTATGGGGAGTTCCACTATCATCTTCAACTTCAGTAGCGACAGCAAAGAAACCGTTAACAATTGGTGACTCTTTATCAATGATGGCAGCCTGCAGACCGGTTCTTTTTGATCTCCATTTCTTCACGAAGGAAGGAGCGTACTCGACTTCGAACGACGAGAGCAGCTCAAAGGACTTTCCCACCATTCTTTTAGCAGCAAACAGCTTCGAGTTCATTAATTCCGTCTCGTTTCTTTCTGTTAATTTGAAAAATAAAAGATTAAATCTAAAATCCGGTCATCATATCCCCCGGAAGTAATACCAACTAACATTGAGACACAATTCGTTTTATTAGTGGAATTTTACTGTCGAATTTTGCCACAAATGAAGTTTTTATACCTGTTTGGCCTGTTGGTCTGCTATGCCATTGGTGCCCCAGCAGTGGTGCCTGAAGATCCACCGATAACTCACTTTGTGTACTTCAAGATAGCCCAGGGAGATGTCGTTTTAGGTGAAATCAAAATAGGTTTATTCGGGTCAGTTGTACCAAAGACTGCTATGAATTTCTACGAGTTAGCTACAAATGACAAAGTTGAAGGGAAAAGTTATACTGGAACAATATTCCACAGAGTGATAGATAATTTCATGATCCAAGGTGGTGATTTTGAAAAGTTTGATGGTAGTGGAGGTTCTTCAATCTATAATGGTAAAACTTTCAAAGATGAAAATTTTGATTTGAAGCATGATAGAGTCGGTAGATTATCTATGGCAAACCGTGGAAAGGACACTAACGGGTCACAGTTCTTTATCACAACTGCCATCACCAACTGGTTGGATGGAAAACATGTTGTTTTCGGTCAGGTTGTGGACGGTTTAGATTTGATCTTAAAGACTATTCAAAAAGTTGAAACTAATAAGAACGATAGGCCAATCGAAGACCTTAAGATCGTCGAATCTCTAGCAGAACCAAATATTGAAGTTGATGATATGGACGTGAAAGATTATGAAGAAAAACAAGTCCCTGATATCACTTCCACTAAAGCTTACGCCATTTTTTTTGCTCTTGTTGGATTATTGTTTATTTACGCTGCTCTACAAGTTTACAAGAGTAAAAAAACTCCAAAATACACTTCTATGAGAGATTGAAGAATTTAGATATTATATTTACTTACCTATTATGCCAGTTTGTTTTTCAAATTCTTGTATGATTTCGTCTTTGTTTAAATTCTTACCAATGAAGATCAGTTTACAAGTATTCAATTCTGTACTTGCACCAGGAATGATTTCATAAGTATCACGGACACCTTGCAGTACAAAACCTTGATCGTGATCATCAATGAAAATACCTTTTGATCTATGTATTTCAACGTCTTTCCCATTGATTTTTGATTCCCATAACAAAGATTGAATAAAATTTTCAACTTTCATGAACTCTTCTTTGGTAATGATACCAAATTCAATCGATACAGTTGAGATTCTTGAATCATGGAAACTTCCTTTATCTTCATTCAATTTAATCGATTTTTCAAAAGCATGTAAATCTAAAATTTTATCAACATCAATATCACCAAATTTAGTCTCATAAACTGGAGCAATTGAATTTATTTCTTTAATTCGACTAATTAAATCGTCTTTATTGCTATTTGCCTTATCTATTTTGTTCAATAAAATAACATCAGCTAATGCTATTTGTAAATGTGCTGTAGTGATACCTTCACTATTGAATTCTAATCCTTTGGATTTATGCCAGTGTCCACCAAAATCAGTTAAACAAGTACGAATATGTTCAGAATCCAAGACAGTGACAATACCATCTATATAAACGTTGCTTTTCAAACCATCATCCAACCAAAACATTCTTGCTATTGGGGCTGGATCTGCAATTCCAGATGTTTCTAACAATATATAGTCGATTTTATCACCACTTCTCTCGATTAAATCTTCAATTGCTTGAACTCCATTATCTTTCACGGTACAGCAAAGACACCCATTACCTAAATCTAGCCATTCTTCATACGAATTTTCTCCATCATTGATTGTTAAAGATTTTTCAATCTCACTTGAATCACCAAATTCGTTCAATATGATTGCAAATTTTTTGTCACCACGTTTGGATAACTTATCCAATAGAGTCGATTTACCGGATCCCAAGTATCCTGTTATGATAGTGATTGGTATTTTCTTTGTCGATCTGTTGGATTCTGATTCTCTTCTTCTTTGTAATGTCTCTTTATACTCCTCTAGCTTTTGCTGGCTTAAATAGTTTGTGCTGACTTCAATACTTGCGAGCTTTGATTCTAAATCAGGCTCATCACCGGTGACCAAGTCAGGAATATCGTCGAATTCTGTCATGCTATCAAATATTTTGTGAATAATAGTAGAAAATGTAGAAGTATGCCAAATATTTTTTTTTAGCCTATGGTCCATACTATAGTTCTAGAAAGTAAACCGAGTACTAGTTACAATTATATGAAAATGCTACAATTGTACGATGGTTTCATCATCGTTATAATAGGGATGTATCTAGTGATGGCTCCCTTCACCAAAGTCGAAGAATCATTCAGCATTCAAGCCATCCACGATATCATCAAGTATGGAATCAAAGACGTCTCAAAATATGATCATATTGAATTCCCAGGTGCTGTTCCTAGAAGTTTCATTGGACCTTTGATAGTTGGTGAAATCACTCGCCAAATCCTTAATTATATACCTGAAAGCCCATCAAAACTAGATGGCCAATTCATAGCAAGAGCTGTGTTGGGTGTCATCAATGCTTTTGGGCTAATGTCATTGAAGAATTCTTTGGTTTCTGTGCTCAGGAAGCAACATACCCAGAAAGTTAAGGATGACAAAGATAAAGACTCAATTGAAGGTGACAATGATGGTAAATATCTAGGTCTTTGGTATGCTTTATTTCAATTTACTCAATTTCATTTGAATTTTTATGCTTCAAGAACGTTACCAAATTTTTTTGCCCTACCATTCACTAATATTGCATTCAGTCAGATCATATTGGGTAACTACTCCACAGGGATCTTTATTCTATCGTTTACTACTGTTGTATTTAGAATTGAAATCGTTGTCTTGACTTTAACTACAGGTTTGTTTTTATTCATCTATAAAAAAGTCACAATCTCTCAATTAGTAAAGTCTGGTTTATTAGGTGTTGTTTTCGGTTCATTATTAAGTTTATCTGTTGATAGCTACTTCTGGGGAAGATTCACCATCCCAGAGTTGGAAAGTTTTGTTTTCAATGTCATTGAAGGTAAAAGTTCAGAATGGGGCACTCATCCATTTTCTTTGTACTTTACTAGAACTGTACCATCTGTTTGTTTATCACTCATTATTCCAATCCTAGCTATCCTTGGTTCATGGAAGGACGTCACAAAGAACGAATCTGTGAAGGTCTTATTTCTAAGTTCTTTATTCTTCATTCTGCTCTTATCTTTTCAACCACATAAAGAGTGGAGATTCATTATCTATGTATTTCCAATATTCAACCTTGCTGCTTCAAATGGTGCTTCATACATCACCTCGAAAGCTTCAAAATCATTTTTAGCCATAATCCTCATGTTAATTATCTTTTTAAGTTCAATCCTATCTTTGATTGTTGCCTTTTCATGGGCTCAAATATCTTCGTTCAATTACCCTGGTGGAATTGCCATGAATTCATTGCATCAAGAGCTCTTAATTAGATCACTAAGAGACCCAACAATGACCCATAAGGCAACAGTTCATTTTGATGTTGCCACTGCTATGACTGGAGTTACTAAATTCAATGAAATAAATGAACTAAGTGGATTTGATGTAACTTATGATAAGACTGAAGATCCAGCAAAACTAAGAGCGTTATGGGATACTTTTGATTTCTTAATTTCAGAAGTTAATTTGGAGAATGATAAGACAGGAAAAACTATTCCAAATTCAGAAGATTATACATGGAAAAAGATTGATTATACTGAATCATTTGGTGGGTTTAATTTCGAAGCTTTTAAAAATTTGGAACTTGTTGAACTAATGGAAGATTTACTCATAAATAAAAGCTCAGAACCGTTCAGTACATCAATAAGTCCATTTATAACATTCAAAAAATCTTTGTTCACTTACGAAAAAGTTCCCAATTGAACAATAATCTACAATTTGATGTGTTTGTATTGTGAATTATTTCTTGTATTCTCTATTTACATGAACAAAAAAAAAAATCAAACATTTCTAATAATATATTTTCTCATAAGCATCATTAACCAGAATTTTTAAAATCTAGAAAATGGAGTTGAAAAGTCTAACTAATTCATCTTTATGGTTACCTTTGATTAAAATTTTCTTAGACTCGTTGAAGATTTTGAAATCTTTCTTTGGAATATATGCAAGTATTTCAGATAAATCGTTTCTTAGAAGAGTGACATTACCACTGATCTTTCTGATTTCTGTATGGACGTTATTATTGTCTTTGTATTCAATATAGATAGGCAAATTACCAAAATTTGATCTTTCTAAATGGTATGTGTTTTTTTTATATCTCTTTTCTAAATTTGATGAAGAGCCAATATCTTCAACGGTTATCTCGTTGATTTTAGGAAAAACTGATCTAGCAACGTTTTCTGTCGAGTGGAATCGGATCTGAGGACGGATTGTTGGCAATAAACTAGCCGATCTTCTAAACATTTCAAAGTAAATTCTATTTTGCTAATAATTCTCGTTAACGTCAAAAAAATTGAAAAAGTTTGAAAAAAAAACATCAAAAACTAATTCCGAGGTACAAAAAAAAATTCCAAGAGGTTCCAAGTTCGAACCACGAAGACAGATAATATTGTTTAGAAGCTCTTTAATACCTTGTACTGTTCTGAGTAGGTTACCTAAACAGTTCAAAGGTTCAATCATCTGTTAATTGATTAATTGTTACTTAATATCTAATCTAATAATCAGTGTCTTTATTTTCACAAGTTACTATCCTAGATTGAAACAAATCCACAATAATAGTAGAATGATCATAGTAAAAAAAATGTGGTGAGTACTTAAGCACTCTGAGTCTATACTCTAGTCTCTTCATCATGACTCATATACCAAATGAGTCAATTGAATTATAATAGATCTTCTGCTAATAGTTTTTTTGAATCACAATGTTTTTCACTATTCCAACATCATCATTTACTAAAAAGTAAAGAGTTTTTACATTATAATAACAACTAAATATCATGTAAAATCACATAGAGTTGAATTGAATAAAAACAATTTTGAATGGTATTAATCGGTACAGTCATTTATATAACTTATGCTCTATAAAGAATCAGAAAGATGAATAAACACAAAGTCTAAATTAAAATTTAGTTAAACAAAAATAAACCAACCAAAAAGAATAATGCGTTGATTGAGAACGAGTAAGTAGAAGCAGCACCGCCCTCATAAACGTTTACTGATGATCCTGTTTGATCGTGAGTTACCCAAGATGATGTATGAACTCCAGATTCATCATTAGCACTTCCATTTTCAGATGTAGTTATGGTGGTAAATCCAGTTTCTAGAGCTGACATAGTACTCATAATTTGATCATCATTTGAATAAGATCGTTGACCAATGGTTTTAAAAATTTGATAAACATTAGAACTAGAAATGTGATTAGCCATGCCAATAATCTGATGTCCAGTAGTTTCAACATTTCTATAGGGTAGTATTAGTAATGCCTCCTTGAATGACGGCAGTCGCAATAATGGTATCTTCACGAGTTTTTGGGGCAGAATTAGAAGCAGATGCAATCAGAACAGAATTCGTTCTATCAGGAGTAGATGAGATGTTAGAAGTCGATAAAATATCAGAAGTTTCAGAAGTTGATGGGGTAATAGAAGAAGATGAAATAACAGAAGTAGATGTAGCAGAAGTAGATGAAACAACAGAAGTAAATGTACCAGAAGTAGACGAATTAACAGAAGTAGTTGTATCAGAATAACCGAAGTGGTTGTAGCAGAAGTAAATGGAATAACAGGAATAACAGAAGTAGTTGAACCAGAAGTGAATGTACCAGAAGTTGATGAAATAACAGGAGTAGTTTTATCAGAAGTAGTTTTATCAGAAGTAGATGAGATGTCAGAAGTCGATAAAATATCAGAAGTATCAGAAGTCGATGGGATAACAGAAGTAGTTGTACCAGAAGTTGAAGAAATAGAAGTAGATAGGATAACGGAAGTTGAAATAAAGTAGTAGTGGAAATCACAGGAGGTGTTGTAGTCATAGATGGAATAGAAGTAGATGTTGAAACAGTAGTCGAGGTACTCGAAGAGTCTAATGGAGTTGAATGACCTCCTTGTGTTCTTGATGTATAAGAAGAGCTGCTAATTGAAATAACCTTGGAATGAATATGGGGTTTCAACAACGACAATGAAATTACCACTTGAGGTGGGATCTGAGATTGTCATTGTAGCAGTGTGTGTACCAGTCCAGAATGTAGTTATAGTGGAGTAAGGACTTTCAACAAGAACAATAGAGTTACCTGAAACACTTGGATCAGCAATAGAAATGGTATTCACGGTAGAACCAGTCCATTGAACAGTAGTAGTTGGGTAAGGAGTTTCAACAACCACGATCGAGTCACCACTGACACATGGATCAGCTACTGTAATAGTAGTAAGCTCAAAACCAGTCCATTCAACAGTAGTAGTAGGGTATGGAGTTTCAACAACAACAATTGATTGACCACTAGAAGTTAGATCTGCAACAGTAATAGTGGTAGTAGTTGAACCACTATACCCAGACGTAACACTTGGGTAACATTTACCACCTTCTGAGGTATCTTTAAACTGATATACAATATTCCCCCAATTGTTTGTATATTTAATACCTGATGGAGTGGTTAATGTTAAACTCAATTGAGCAGGACCACCGTAGTTTACCTGCACAGCCCTCATTGGATAATATTGACCTTTGACTAAGTCTATGGTAGAACCCACAACAGGTTTAGTATAGATAGAATTAAGATATGATTGGGCACCAAAGTTGGTCGAAATAATACCTGAATCACAACAACTAAAAGCAGCAGGATTACCAAAGAAAACAAACATTCTATCATCAGCATAAGCAGCAATTGTATAAGTACCAGTCTCTGGAGCTTTGACATAACCCGTTAGTTCAACAGCATAATTAGATATAGTAACAGGCTGACGGTAGATAGTACCTCGAACAAATCCACTTGGGGTATTAAGAAGTTTTATGTTCGGATTAGTGACGCCAGTAGCTCTACCAGTGACTTTGTTGTTTCTATAACCTGAGACCATAAAATCATTGTTGTCCCAGAATTGTGAGTCTAATAATGAGTAGTAATAGAAAGTAGCATCGAAACCACTCCTTATTGGAGTACCAGCTACTGCACAATCATGATAATAGCCTAGTTCTTGTGCTTGTGAAACTGAGATGACAGGTAAGATAATAAAAGCAAAAAAAGAAAGAGCTTGATGGAATGATTTTTTCATCTCAAATTGTTCAGCCTAATAATTGTATAGAATAATTTAATTTGTGTATCAAGGATATAATTTGGTATTCTGATCAGGACCTGAGTTTCGTTTTATACTTTAATTTTGAACCCATGAGTGATCACTGATGACGCTAGTTTGTTGTAGATTTTTTCTTTCTGTATAAATTTATATCGATTCAAGTATTGTACACAACACATATATGTAATAGAGACTTATTCACAGAGAAAATGATGATAAAGCAGGACTATACTTATGTAGTACTAATCAGACTAAAAGAGTAAAGGAGGTGAAATATACATAGTAAAAAAAGATATAAAAAACAGAAATATACATAGTAAAAAAAGATGCATACATATATGTACTTACAAATTAAAATATAAAAAAAGAAAAAACAACCATGAGAGTAGACACCTATTTAAGACGGTTTTTAATAAAGACAGATGCAATTTTGAAGGTCAACAGCGCAATTATAACAAAAGATTCGGAAAAATGCAGTTCGGATTTTGAGAAGAGTTTTTCCTGCATGTACTTCTCTGCATGGCCGTTTGTCGTTTGTTTAATTCATTATATAATTATCCATGTGGATTCCAAATTCCAATGGCTCATGTACTAACAGTTTGAACTTACTATTCAGAGTTCATCAATATCAGTAAACTGAACTTAGGTCTAACGTTAATATAGAAGAAACTTAAGATTAAAAATCAACAGAAAACTTACAAGAGACAGTAAATTAGAGTGAAACCTTCAATACATGTCACTGTCAAATCAAAATTTGTCTTGTCGATCCATGAACATTGAAGTGTACCTACTACCGGGGCGGGGCTCCGGAACTAGCATTATTCACACTTGGAACTTGGAAGATATTGGTGAAAGAGAAATATAACGGTAACTTGCATTAATCAGTATTCCACGTACTGAATACATTACATGCAGACAGCACGAGTGCATATACTACGTGTTAACTTACAAATTCTTTTATGCATATACAGCTAGCTTTAAATTTCAATTATACATAAATTAAAAAAGAGCACAGTGCACACATATGGGAAATATAATACAGATTGAAACACTTTGTGTGGTCATGACACATATTGAGATCTTATCGAATTATAATTACTATCAACTAATTCTAAATCTACTCCGAAATCAATCTTTAATTTTTCTATAATCACAATATGCAAAACGATATGGTAAACATCATTCTATATAAGTGATGTAATATATATTATATATACTGGTCATACATTAACTTCGATTCTCACATTAAATTACAATATGAAGCTCATTGGACTTTCACAATTATTATGCGGTGTTTACGATATCAATAGACTATTTGTTGAGGATATATTGTTTCTATAGTTTACTCAAAGTGTCAACATTTTAACTCCCTTAATACTGAAAGAAGAATGAAAAAGACACTCTTGTTAAATTAGAATTTAGTGAATGAGCATCAAAAAAAGACAATTGGTATGGTAGATACCTGAATATTTTGAGTATCAAGCACTTGAAATCCTAACATCAAGCAAACTTCACTATACTCAACTCCATCTAAAAGTCTTCTTTCCTACAAAACGATTGGATCAGGAGGAGTAAACCTATGAAATAGTAAATATGAATTATAATACATGTATTTATAATTTTGAAAAGACTAATGTGTCCATAATCTAACATGCTTATCTTTACCACCACTAGCCACTCTTTTACCATCAACACTCCAATCGACGGAATATACTTCATCTTGATGGCCCGGTAGATCAACACTCAATTTCTTCGTTCTGATATCCCAAACTTTTAATGTAGTGTCCTTTGAACAACTTACTAATAATCTACAGTCTGAAGACCATGCAGTCTGATAAACTGCAGCAACATGACCTCTGAATGTTGAAATGAACTTACCAGTTCTACCATCCCATAGTTTGATTGAGTTATCAAACGAGGCGCTAACGATATGTCTTCCATCTGGTGAAAACTGAACATGATTGACTAATTTTTGATGACCAGTCATACGACAAATTGGTTTGGAAGACTTTAATGGTTCCCATAAATACATTGTAAAATCATCGGATGCAGTAACTATTCTCTCCTCAATTACACCATTGACTTTAGCAACTTTTTCATAATTCAATAGTGCTTTCTTTCTAGCTTCTTCTGGAGTAGCTGGTTTTTGGCCAGTATAATCATATGCTCCTTTTCTCAAGACATAATCTGTTGATAATGATAAATGATTAACCCAATGAGCATGCGATTTCAATGTATTAATTAATTTA
Source organism: Phaffomyces orbus (assembly GCA_003708145.3). NCBI lineage: Eukaryota > Fungi > Ascomycota > Saccharomycetes > Phaffomycetales > Phaffomycetaceae > Phaffomyces > Phaffomyces orbus. The sequence continues at coordinate 472,251 of PPNK03000004.1, forward strand.
CCATCTTTGGCGTCCCATACTTTAATCGTTTTATCGTGTGAAGCAGAATAAATAACACCAGATCCACTCCATTTCACACACGACACTGAAGAAGTATGTCCACTTAATGTGAATAACGGCACTCTTCTGACAGAATCCCAGATTTTAATAGTACCATCTTTTGAACCAGACACTAATCTAGGGCTTTCACCAACTTTCACTAAATGAAGTGGTTCCCAAGCAATTGAAGAAACCCATTTTGTGTGGCCTCTTAAAGGACCACCTAAATCTTTACCATTTTCATCCCATAATCTGATTGTATTATCCATACTACCTGTTGCGATCATATCACCTTCTGGAGACCAGCTGGCACATAAGACCCAGTTAGTGTGACCTTTCAAAACGTGTTGAGTAGTTTGTGTATTACAATCCCAGATTCTTGCAGTTGAATCACCAGCACCAGTAACCATTTTCGAACTTGTATGAGGAGCAAATTGAGTACATAGGATTGTGGAACCATGACCAGCAATTGAAGCAGAAGACCTAGTCACTGGCTTAACTTTAAAAATAGCTCTTGGAGTATAAACTAACGTTAAGAAATCCTCTGTTGTCTTTATACCTGGTTTTAAAACAGAGCTATATAAATTATCTTTAATATCAATCAAATCACCCTTTGATTCATCATTCAATAAACTAAAAGAATATGGTACTGGGTCATCCTGTTCACCAAGAAGTTGATTTAGAAGTTGCTCTAACTGTTTTTCAGAAATGTTACCTGGAACTCTAACACTTCCACCAACTGAATCACCAGTATCAGATGCTTGAAATTTGATTAAAACATTTGGTAAATCTGCAGGAACCAGGTCAACTTCTCTTTCTTCTTGAGCTAGCCTTTTTTGTTTCTTGGACTGAGGTGGTAGTAAAGTAGCCATATTCAATACCCCAGGTCTCTATAATAATTCAATGATCTAGGCTTAATACTACTATTATTTTCTTTATCATTAAAATTTTTTTGACCTCATCGCTTACATAAATTTTATTTTACATTTTACATACACATTAACCACTTAAATGGGGGAATCGTAATGATCCAAAGATAAATATCAGTATCGTGTCTCGGGACTGACCAGTCAATCAAGTACAGAGCGATCTTTTTGAAGTATAATGAGAGGATACTCATTGAAACTAAATAGATAATTATATCACATGTATTCAGGTCTATCATCAGAAGCAGAGGAGCTAGCACCATCACTGAACGCTTTCGCTCTAATATCCAACATCCAAGGATCCTGTAATAATTCTGCTGCAGTTGATCTTTTGTTCGGATCTTGTTGCAAACATCTATGTAAAAATTGGAATCCCATGTCACTTAACTGATCTTTTGCTGGAAACTGTGGTAAATGACCAGCTGCAATATGATACATTATAGCCCATTCATTATCCAAATTAGCCCATGGTCTACGACCAGTACACATTTCTAAAATGACACAACCTGTTGACCATATGTCAGGAGCACCAAACTTAGCAGTACCACCAACCCCAGTGATCGCTTCAGGGGACATATACATTGGTGTACCTGCCATATTATTTGATTTCGTTTGTGATTTTCTTGTTAAATTGTTTGCTACTTTAGCAGCACCGAAATCAACAAATTTGATGATACCATTATGATCCAACAATATGTTTTCAGGTTTGATATCTCTATGAACGATTCTCATATCATGTAAATAGGTTAAACCTTCAAATAACTGCAAAGAATAAACTTGAACAACCATTTCATCTTCGATTCTACCATGTTCCAATAATGAAGCTAATGATCCACCTTGACAAAATTCCATAAAGATGTTGACTTTATCACGATGAACTTCAACACCATAGTATTGAACAATGTTGGGATGATTTAGCATTTCTAGAACTGTCATTTCATCTTTAATAGTTGGAACAATTTGTTTTATTGATTGAGAATCTTGAAATCTTATTTCTTTAACAGCTAAAACACCACCAGTATCTAGATTTAATGCAGAAAAAACACTACCAAAAGAACCAGAACCAATAAATTTTCTCTTTTGCCATCTAATTGATAAACTTGAAAAAGATGAAGCTAAGAAGGTTAAGAATTGATTTTCAGTTTGTGTATCATCTAAAACTTTACCAACTGCTTGAACAGAGATTCTTCTTTCTAATTCTTCAATTTCCTTCATTCTTAATTGACTGAAAGCTTCCATTAAATCATTATCTGACTGCAATGTAGATGGTTGAAGAACAGGGTTCAATGGTTTTTTTTGAGCTTCAATACTTGATCTAGCACCCATTATATCAAAATGAGAAATTAGTAGTGACATGCATCCCGCGACTTTTGCTTTTAACGTTTTGAATTGTTCATCTTGTAAAGTTAAAATATTAAAGCCTTTGGAAACTTCCATTGCAAATTCTAAAGCTGCAACACACCATCTAAAGGTTTTATTATCTGTAGGAATACAATCATCAACAATGTAACTAACCCACTCAATACTCATTTCAATCATTCTTTTAACTATAAGTGATTTTTTAGTTGAATCAGAGTTTCTGACGTAATGCTTTGCTAAATCACGATTCAAACAGTAAGTTAAATGAATTGAATCATGAATTTTATTGAAATTTTTGACTTTTAACATGCTCATTTTTGAAGAAGTCATCAATTCCAAAACAATCTTATAGAACAATCTTTCAGATTTGATTAATTCTCTTTGAACCTTTGGTAAACTTGATCTTTGTTCAACAAAAGTGACTGTATCACCAACAATTCCAGTAAATATTTGTCTTGTCTGTTTCAACGTCTGTGAGGAACCTTGATTAATCATTAATGCTTCACCTGGTTTAATATCAAATACGTTTTTTGGAAGATCGATTGAAACTGTTAAACCGTCCCATAACATGGCTTTTGCAGCATTGATAACAATAACATAACCATTTTCTGATTCATCATCATAATCATCATAATCAATCATTGTTGGTTTAGGAATATATGCATCACATCCAATTTCTGAACCTTTTAGAATTTTGATGATTTCATCTTCACGACCGTACAGTTCACTGGAAACTAGAATATAGGTACCACCTGTGTAATTTGTTTTAATTAAGAAATGATTAGTATCTCTTAATAGGTCTAAAAATGCTTTGACTTTAGTGACACGGAATAGACAAGCGTTACTGAATGCTTTTCTGATAGCGACTGAGAATTTTGCTAATTTTCTTCTTATTGTAGTAAATGTATCGATTGCATTATTTGCCCAAACGGTAATTTCTTGATCTATTTGATTTCGTTCTAAATTTCTATTTTTGAGGATTTCATTAAGTGCCGCTTCTTGATCATATATATAACTCACTAATCTAGAAATCAATCTTGTTGTTAAAGATGATATTTGCAATGCAATTTCAGGCCCAGCATCTTCAATAAACACACCAACGTTTTTCAAGATCCACCAAGTTTGTTCTAAATTATCAGGTTCTTTGAATGTTTTGAATGATTTGGTAGTGGTATTGATTAATTTTTTGTTCAGTAGTTTAAATAGGAAATTAATTGCATCTAATACAACTTTGTTAAATCCTTCAACTTCAGCAAATTCGAAGTCCCAACCTACTTGATAAACTTGACCACCATGTTTAATAGAGACAGCCAGTTGTATATATGAGGAAAGATCATCGATCATTTCATCAATCATCATCATTGTTGGATTTGTTAACTTTTTAGCATAATCAAGACGAACTTTAATGATTTCTTCGGTAAGTCTTAGTGGAAAATTTAACATATTAACAAGTCCTGGTATGAAACTTGGTAAATCCAATTCTGCAAAAGTTTCATGATAATAAAGATATGCAGATTTAGCTTTATTAATCCATGGTAAATGTGGTCTAAATATTCTTTTGTGAAAAATTGAAGCAATATCCTTTTCTTTCAACATTATATCAGCAAATGTAACATCAACTAACCCATCATTTCTTTTCTCTGTTAAATCTAGATTCTGGCTACCTGTCCATTGTTGTAAAACTTTGACTTCCCTGTTAATAGCCTTTGTTATATTTTTCCAAGAGATTAAAGCTTCGGTTTTTAAGATAAATTCTTCAGTAGCACAAATTGGTTTTTCAAGTTCCATTTCTTTTTGATTTCTCCAAAGACTCTTAAGTTCATCAAATTCATTTAATAGATCAATTACTTCTTGTAATGCATTTTCTTCATTTTGGACTTTAAAATTTAGTATTTTATTGAAAAAGTCATCAGCCAGAGTTCTTGAATATCCAATGATTCGTTTTTCTTGTTCTTCTGTACGACCCAAACAATATGCTTTTATACCTAGCCATAAATTTTCCTTATATGTTGTTTGCACTGAAAAATCATGTTGAGTAGTGATTCTTCTCTTCTCTGAACTTATAACATCACCGTTTAAAACCAAACTCAACATTGTTTGCCATTCTAATCGTTCTAAGAATTTAGGATTTGTTGGAGAGTTATCTAAAATTGAAGCATCTGATGAATGAGGTAAATCAATTTCAAGATAAGAATCTTTGAAAGTCTCACGACCTAGTGGGAACTCAGAATCTTCATCACTTTCATTTTTTTCAGAAAATTCATCGTCATCATCATTCTCTTCAGTAGGTTCAGAAATGATTGCCTTTGTATAATAATCATTCACCATATCGTTTTTGATCTTTCTCAAGTATGATCTTTCTTGAGTAGCATAATGTTTAGATGATCCGTTACTACCTAATTTAGTCCTTGGTAGCCTCTGTGAGCTGGATGCTGTTCTTAAGGGAGAGTAAGGCTTATCGAGACTTGGGATTCGTTGAACAGACCCACTGGAGCGTAGACTATTTGGTCCTGAACTTGTCGGTGATCTTTGTGAATGTGAAGTGTGACTTTTCAAAGCATCTGTTTTCGATGTTCCGGTTCTTTTGATATCAGATGATGAACTGTAGTATTTTTGATGAGATTGACCTTGCTGTTGCTGCTGTGGTTGATGATATCTGTTTACTAGTGGCTCATTAGGATGAAGTTGTTGTGTAGAGCCTCGAGGGCTTGACTGTTTATCACTGACATCATTAAGATCAGGAGATGTATTGGCTCTGACAAACTTCTTCATTATTAAAATTAAATTATGAACACGGATTGAAAAAAATTATATTATTATAACAGATATGATTTGGTTATTGAATGAAGTTGTCTTTTGTAGTTTGATAAAGGTAAATGTGAAGAATCCTTTTGGAGTTGCTAAGAGAAGTAAAATGGGTATATTAGAGTGATTAAAAGGGAAAGTATAAGGAAAGAGCAGTAAAGGATTGTAATTCACGAGCAATTCAAAGCAAAACCGACTTGTAATGACTCAAAAGGTGCTTAATTCAGCCAATTTGATTGAAACTAATTAGTTCGTTGTAATCGTTTTAATCAGTATTTTTTTTTTGAAAAAGCCAAAGTCTTGGAGTGTGGCCGAAGCGAGTTTGCGATCTTATAAGTACAAATGTGGTTTAAAATGAATAAAATGGTCTTCTATAAAGGACACAGATAGAACTATAAATAAGGGACACAGGACATATAGACACAGGACACAGATGAGATGGATCAGATGCGTTTAATGCATTTAGGAGTAGCGAAAACTTCCGAGTTAGTTGGAAGAGTTTCGGAACATCTCTTCATTAATGACATTTTATATTTTGAAGTATTTTAGACTGTTTATAATGAGTTTATCGTTTCAATTTCGTAATATTTGGATCGTCTATTTCAATTTGTAAAATAGTCTTGGAGCAATACAATCGTTTAAATGATGTTGTAAATGGAAGAATTCTTCAACACAATCTTCTTTGTAGTCTTTGTCTTCATATCCTTCTTCTTCCATTTCTTTGGTGACTCTTTCGACACATTCGTGGTAATGGTGAACATATGGAGCGATATTTGGTAAGTTGGAACATTGTTCTTTTAATTTATCCATTGGGTCACCAGCACCTTCTTCTTCGTCTTCTTCATCATCATCATCTTCTTCTTCGTCTTCTTCTTCATCTTCCTCTTCAACTTCTTCTTTTTCAGCAGGAGCAACAGGTTCTCCTTCAACTGGGTCAGATTCTTCACCAGTTTTAGTGTCAGTAGTGGCTTCAACAACTTCTTCAACAGCTTCTTCAGCAGCTTCTGGAGCAGCAGCCTCTTCAGTTGAAGTTGATTCAGGAACTGCGGCCTCTTCAGATCCAGATTCTTCAGGAGTAGGATCTTCAGCTTTAGGTTCTTCAACTACCTCTTGAACTGGAGTAGTGATTACTTCATCAGTGGATTCTGAGACAACTTTCTCAGTTTCTTCGTTTTCAGCAAAGGCCAAAGTTGGGACAAAACTCTCAATTAATTCAGCGAAGACTGACATATTTGTATAGAAATCTGTGTAATTATTCAAACTGTTGACTTGTTTAATTAATTGGTTTAATTCTTTACAGTTTTTTTTTGAAAACACAATTTGCTTATTGGCCAGAATCATAGGATTACCCGGAATTTAATCTGCGAGACCCTCTAAGTCCAATTAGTAGATTTAACGGGGGCTTAGGTGGAACATCTGGATCATTAAGGTGTACTTCTCAGCCAACAAGAACACAAGCTACAACCTCTATTTGTGGACCTTCGAAGTTTCATAGCTTTCCAAAATGTAAGTCAAAGTTCTTCCGAATAGTTTATCCGATTCTAGAATCGAGATATTAGTACAAACTTGACAAATTGAAAAATGAAATGACACTGTTTGATGTTATACGCATCGGTACAGATACAGATTGCACCCCCATAACTGTTAAATCTTATATTATATTACAAAAGTATTAGACTTATTTTTCAGCTTTGGCAGCTTCGGCAGCAGCTAATCTAGCTTTTTTAGCAATTCTAGCTTGTGATTTAGTACCTAAGACACCACCACCCCAGTGTTTTCTTGAGTCTTCGTATTTTTCAATGAAGTTGGCGTTGATGGTAGAAACTAAAGTAGCTAAAGCAGATTCATCTTCTGGTCTAACTTCAGTTAAAGCAGCAACAGCAGCAGTTTTTTGGTGAACTAAAGTACCTAATCTAGCTTTACCTTTAATGATAGCGTATGGAACACCCATTTTACGACATAAAGCTGGTAAGAAAACAACTAATTCAATTGGGTCAACATCGTGAGCAATTAGGACTAATTTGGCTTTTTTAGCTTCAATTAAAGCAACAACATGGTTTAAACCGTATTTAACAGTGTATGGTTTTGGAGAAGCTTCTTGTCTAGTTTTACCTTCGGCAATGGCAGCAGCTTCTTTGGTCAATCTTTCTTTCTTTTCAGCTTTAGTTTCTGGTCTGTATTTGTTGAATAATTTGATAGATTCAGTGGCAGTGTTTCTGTCTAAAGTGTTAGAGAATTGAGCAATAGCTGGTGGAACTTTTAATCTCAATTGTAAGACTTTTCTTTGTCTTTGAATCTTAACAACTTGTGGCCATTTGACGTATCTGGATAAGTTTCTTTTTGGTTGAATAGATTGACCAATACCATAGTTTTTTTTGGTTTCTTCAAATAAGGAAGTTGAAGCAGCTTTTGGAGCAGCTTTTGGAGCTAATGGGTTTGGAGCGACTTTCTTTGGAGCCATATTGAATGAGTCTTCAGTTACTTTAACAGTTTCCACCAGTGAATTTGATGTGATTACAGTTTTTTTTCACTTTATTGTTGATTTTTTTTCAGTACGCGATTATTACTTCTTTCGGACGAGGTGATTGTGACTGCTGCTATTTTTAGTGGTGTTCGGGTGAATAGGCCAAGATACAGCTCTCTAATATAGAACAATTATAAATAGTTGATTCTATACTCAATACTTTATCAAGTCCTGACTGATGTGAATTCCTTTTTGAAGTCAAACAAGAAACCCATAATTTAGATGACTTAACTTTCAAGATTAAACTTTGTAGTTCTGATATTATTTCTTTGGACTTGCTTTAACTCAGTTCCAGGTTCAAAGATTCTGAATCTGCCATCTGAGTTTTGAATTCCAGATACTACAGGTCCTATAGAATAAAAGTAATACTACTATAAAAGCGTAATATCTAAATATACTTCATTATATACATTTATTACCAGAGGAATAAAACTAAAAACAAAATCATTATCACATACATAATACAGAACTCTTTCATCAAACTAAATCAATATTTTGATTTAAGTCTATCATTAATAGTAAGAAACTGAAAAACTAGTCAGATTCACTAATCTATTGAATCCAACCTCTAGCTCTTTCAACAGCTCTTTCCCATAAGGTCCATTTTTCTCTTCTCACTTCATCAACTGATTGAGAAACGAAATCACCTTTAGAATTAGCACCAACAGAAGCAATAACATCATCTAAATCATCCCATAAGTTTTCATCTTTGTTAGATGAAGATAAACCAGCAGCGATAGCAGCACCTAATGCAGTAGCTTCAGCAACTGGTGATCTTCTAATAGTAACACAAGGACCTAAGATATCAGCTTGAATTTGCATAACTTCATCTGATTGTGACATACCACCATCAACAGCTAATAAAGATAATGGAGCTTTTTCATAAGTACCAACAGCTTGTTCTAAGAAATCACCTTGAGCACCTGCATCAGAAGCCATAGCTTTTAAGATGGCTCTAGCTTGATAACAAACACCTTCCAAAGCAGCTCTTGCAATATGGGAGGCAGAAGTATATTGAGTTAAACCTAGAATGGTACCTCTTGCTTCAGAATCCCAGTATGGGGCAAATAAACCAGAGAAGGCTGGAACGAAAACAACACCACCTGCATCTGGAACTAAAGAAGCTAATGGACCAATATCTTGAGCCTTATCAATTAATTTTAAGTTATCTCTTAACCATTGAACAACTGAACCAGCAACTGAAATTGAACCTTCTAAAGCATAATGAGGGAAGTTTTCTTTATCACTTAAACTTGGGAACCAGAAACCAACAGTGGTTAAAGAACCATTTTTAGAAACTAAAGTCTTTTTACCAGTGTTGTATAATAAGAAACAACCAGTACCATAAGTACATTTAGCGGCACCTGGGGCTAAAGCTAATTGACCAACTAAAGAAGCAGATTGATCACCTAAACAACCAGAGATTGGGATGTTCTCAATAGTTTTTAATTTTTCAATAGCAGCACTTGATAAGGCACCTGGGTAACCTAATGGTCCTAATTCTGGAATAGAGAAAGAACCGTAGAATTCAGCAGATGAAACAATTTTTGGTAATTGAACTTTAGTTTGATCAATATCCCATAATGCTAATAGTTCATCATCATATTTGAAAGTGTTTATGTCCATGAACATAGTTCTTGAAGCATTTGTAACATCAGAAACATGAGCATGTTCTTTGGTTAAGTGGTAGATTAACCATGAATCAACGGTACCAAAGACTAATTCACTATTATCGTAAGCAGCTTTAACTTCAGCATCGTTGTCAAGTAACCATCTTAATTTTGAAGCAGAGAAATAAGTTGAAACTGGAACACCTGATTTTTCTCTTAAATTTTCTAATCTTTCAGCAGGAACCTCAGCTTTTTTAGCATTGACGATGTCTGCAGTTCTGGTATCATTCCAGACAATACCATAATTGTAAGAACGTCCGGTTTTTTTGTTCCAAACAATAGTGGTTTCTCTCATGTTAGCAACACCAATGTTGGTGACTCTATATGGAGCAAGACCTTTAGCAGCACGTTCAGAATTGATTCTTTCTAAAACGACTAAACAACCGGCTAAACATTGGACACCATTAGCTAAAACGTGAGCTGGTTTAACTTCAACCCAGCCTGAATTTGGGAATCTTAAGGTTGGACCAGAAGCATCTTCATCATTTTCAATTTCAACATCATCGGATGCTGAAATAGCAATACCCTCAGAAGTGTAGATTTTAGTTTTACCATCAGCAGTTGTGTTTGCGGTAGTTGAATATTCGATTTGGTGTTTAGCAACTTCTTCACCTTTTCTGTTGAATAAGATAGCTCTTGATGAGGTAGTACCAATATCAATGGAGGCAATTAATTGGGTATCTCTGGCAGACATTTTGAAATAATTATTTTTTTGTAGGATTCTCAATTGAAAACTAGAGAAAAAAAAAACGGAAATTTACTTGGATATAAATAATATTTCAATTTCTATCATTTCTCCAGTCCATGGGTTGTTTTTCGAGAGTCGACAAAAATTTAAAGCTGGAGAAAAAAATTCGGAAAAAATACAAACATTAGAATCGGACAAATCAGATAAAACTGTAAAATTCAAATGCCTTAAATGACTCTCTCTCTCTGAATTTTGAACTCAGGAACCTTCAACCACTTTACCACTCAAACATCTTGAACATATAGATCCAAATATTAGCCCAGTCCATGGTCAACTTGCTTCTTTATCACGAAACTATTAAACTGTTCCAATCATCTTCGAAATGGGGTTTTAAAGGTATCTTTTAAATGCCGACTACAAATTCAATTTCGTGGTACATCTCACATGGCACTTGGTCAAATTGAGCGTGATTCAGGATTCCGGATAATTTGAGACGATATATAATGAAGTTTAAATCAATCTTGCCAGTTGATTTGAGTCTGGACTCTGGAGTAAACAATTCTAGTGAGCACTGAGCAGTTTCCTGTAACCTGTATATACAGTACAGTAAGGAAATGGAGTTCAGTTAGTACTTTGCAATCATGAGTGCTTCCCGAGTCCCAGCATAGATGAACTAATAAATGATACTATTACCTCTATAGATCGCGATATATCTATGTATAATTCATGGGAATCAAATCTTGATCACATTGGCCCGAAGATCCAACCAACGATTGAACTAGCTACATATACACATTATGCACTATTTCCATTATGTAGGCGACTTGTGGTGATCGTAAAACGTTTGGAAGTGGGCGAGATTATATAGATTGAGATGCTATATCCATAAGTCCAATTTAGATCCGACTCAGAGTTACATCGTAGAAACATTCATGTATTAATTGTGTCTTGAAAATGATAACTAATTTCCAGCTGGGAGCCCTCAGCCTGGGAATAATTAATATATCCATTACCGAAAGGCTGTATACAAATCTTAATTATGTATGTGTATTGTGGAGGACAATTGACAGTTACTGACTCAAGGAGAAACATAATTGAATCATATATGAAATCTGAAATCTGATCTGATTTGTGGAATCACGATTCTTGAAAATCCTGACTCCTGACTCCTGACTCCTTATAGGTCAAATATCATACTACATAGTAGTAGCTACACTAGATATTTGACGGATTAACAAGTCAAACGAGTATATTTACTAGTTGAACCTTGATTTTTTATATTCCTCATTTCTCCAAGGAAGAAACTTCTTCCGCTTCCTAAAAATAAGGTGGAAATTCAATTTCTTCAAAGTTCAAATTTCAAAGTTCAAAGATCAACTCCGAATTATCCATGTTCAATTCGAGTCGAGGTTGATACTTATAGTTACTTATGTACTCAACTCTTAATCATACTGCATTCTTATATCTTTGATCTTCCTTAGAAAATGAGGTTATCCGGTGAAATTACTTATTTGTCCATTCTTGTTTGGGTAATTATAGCCCGTTTTTTTCTTGAACTGTAAAAATAACCCCAAATTTGTCCATTATTTTTTTTGTGGAGAAGGTAATCGATCTTATAAATATGCCCCATTGAGAAAATATAAACCTAAATTGTTAAGATTAAAGGTATCATCGAACTATTTTAAACAGGAAACTAAATAATCAATATTCGAAAGTTAACTTCTTAAAGATCTTAGCGATTGCATAAGCCTATACCTACCTGGTAGATATGAATCTTTTGTGGCCACCTGATTTAGATTCCAGCTGGTTGATTTGAAAGGTCATGCATGTTATACTGCAAGGCGACTTTTATATAAAACTGTATAGCTAATTTGATCTGATGAAACATATTTTTTTTTCTCTGAAACTACTTATATTTATATTTACTATACAACTTAAAAAACCTTTCTTAGTGGCTTCTATGAAATCTAATTTAAACACTTCATGTTTCTTAATCTTTCTTTCAACTCAACTTTTCCTTTGGGTGTGTTCCACAATTTTTAGCATCGGTTCAGTCTTGTCAGAGCGGCCTGTTCGACTATAGATATATCGAGGTTTAACTTACTGTATGTACTACATAGTACAATCCTGGGTTCAACTTCCAAGTAATATATGTATATCTGTACATTGTACTTTGTAGCGCTCAAACTCCATCGAGTTGTATGAAGACTGTTTTGTGAAATATTTTCCACGGATTATGCCATAGAAAATTTATTATAAATAGTCATAATACTATTCTCAAAATAATATTAATATAAATAGTTCGTTGAATATAAGGCGATTTTAAAGTCCAGATAGTTAAACTCAGCAAAATTGCTTTTAATAAAATTGTCAATTAATAACAATTTCCACATTGTACATTGTTTGGGAAGAGCTATGAAAGAAGTATCGAGTCCGCATTTTCGTTATGATTCGCAAAGTTGACTGAAAGTGGTGATTGTTTGAACTTGGTTTTTCCTTTCTTCTACCATCAATTAAGTACACCCCGATTCCCATGGATGATGGGACTATTATGATAGCATGAATTGAGGTACCAGGTAGCGCTTACAATTTCCCTTTCGGATCACATTCCCAGCTCAGTAACCTAAAATGATATGAGCTTTGGTTAGTGTACTTAAAAAATAGCCCACTTGAAAGCATTTCGTTTGTTCATTCTTATTGATATTATTTTCTTCTTCATCTTGATATTCAAGTCAACTTTTGCCATTCTACAGTATAGTGTAAACTTTTTTTTTCTCTTAGTCCATACAACTAAACTTCTTTTTTGTAACTTTGTGACTGTACTAATTCTTTTTTTTCCCTCATAATCAATTTCTATTATATTCTAAGCAACAAACAAAATCTCTCTTTTGTGATTTGTGACTCTATTTATTCTAATACATTCTGTATTAAAATATTCTGTATTCTGTATTCTGTATTCTTTTTTTTTTCTCTAAAGATGATTGTTCAAATATTAACTTTTTATCTATACACTCTTTTAAACTCTAGCTCTGTTTAGCTTGTATTTGTTACACCGTCTGTTTGATTTTCCTTATAACTGTTTTTCCAGGCATGACCTTCTAGGGCCGTACGAGTTAGCATCGGTTCAGTCTTGCCAATCTGGCCTGTTCGACTATGTTTCGTAAACCACGTAGCTATAGGCTGTAAGTACTGGTCGCCGGAACAACTGTACAAATGGTCCACCGTGCGGAGCTAAATGGAATGATAAACTCCAGTTAACTAAGTCAATCGGTTTATACCATTGCTGGGAAGGCCAATATTAATTGGATCATACACATTTAGTGTGTTTAAATCCTCATTTTTGATTAATTTTTTTTTTTTTTTCTCTGTAAAAATTTATATTGAACTCTCTATACAACTAAACACATTTTCTTTATTTGATTAGCTTGTTTTTTTTTTTCTCTGAATTTACTTATATTTATATTCTATACAACTTGTATTACGTAATTTCTTACTTAAGAATTACCAATATTAGCAAGTCAGTGCATTTTGTGAAGTATAAAAGCCATTATAGTATAGTGGTTAGTACACATCGTTGTGGCCGATGAAACCCAGGTTCGATTCCAGGTAATGGCACTTTTTTTCACAAAACCCGGAGTTTTTTTTTTTGTCACAATTTTTTTTTTTCCCAATTAAACAGAATACTAAAAATTGTGGAACACACACCCAAAGGAAAAGTTGAGTTGAAAGAAAGATTAAGAAACATGAAGTGTTTAAATTAGATTTCATAGAAGCCACTGAGAAAGGTTTTTTAAGTTGTATAGAATATAAATATAAGTAATTTTACAGAAAAAAAAAAAAAATACATAAGGATTCAGGAATAAACTTTGAGAAAAAGAATTTCAGAAAGAATCAAGATTGAATATGTAAGAAATTCTAGACTCAAGACTCCAAGAGTTAATCTCCTTGGAAGTTGGTGTACCAGTTTTGCCAGTTTCACGATAAGGAAATTCGAAGATGGTAGTAATATTATTAGCTTTAAGAATTTTTTCTTGTTTGATTAGATGAATTTTTGAGTACATAGGTGTTTTTCGTTTCATAACTTGAATTATTCATCAGGATATAATCTTTTTGTTAATGCCTTCAATGATCATATCGTTTATTCAAGGACCATGTCAAAGTATTGTATTTGAAAAAAGAGTGTAAAACGATCATTATAAACTTTGAAAACAATTTTTTCACAATTATTATCTGTTCTTTATCGTATCCATTATCCATTATCCATAATCCATTGACCATTAGTAAGATCTGTTTTAAAAAAGAAGATTTAATTACTGTATAGAATTCACAAATCCCATTGATTTAGTTCTTTTTCTTATTTGGATCATATCTTTGATTTGATAGGATAGTATTGCAATTTTTAGATTATATTACATATATGTGAATTCTGATCCTGATTCATCAATGGTCTCCAGTTAGATAGATTTTATCTCAATTTTGAAAACTTCTTCAACCATTGGATTATTTGATTATTTCATTCATGAATTGATTATCTTGTTTGCGTAATCAAGAATTGAATAAAAAATTGTTGTAGTATTCACCAATCATTGGGAAAATACAGGTAGTAGCTCTACATCAAAAATTCATGATCATTGAGATCTATCAAATTGCAATTGGTGGTGAAAAGAAACAGCAAAAAAATTGCAGGAAGTGATAATAAGCCTAACAGTGTAAAGAAAACGGAGCATGATCTAAGAGGATCACTAATTGACTGTTTATATATATCTTCAAATCGACGTTTGTGCAATGAAGAAATCTTTAATGATTGAGCTAATGTTACAACTTACAAGCTACAATAATTGTTAATATGATTCTGAGAATCTGTACTGATAAAGGTTAAATGTGGTGGATGTGATATAATCCGGGGTCCAAAAACAGACAATCTGTAATAAAGTTGTTGGGCTATCAAGGATATAAGTCTAAGATGACGTGTACAATAGTCAAGCATTGTAGCGTATACGTTCAATGACTGGGTGCCCCGGTGTACAGTATACACAGTTAATTTTATGATTATTGAGGTGATCATATGATTTATATGTATTTGTGATTGTTTCTATGGATTGATAGGACATACATAGATTAGTGAAT
Source organism: Phaffomyces orbus (assembly GCA_003708145.3). NCBI lineage: Eukaryota > Fungi > Ascomycota > Saccharomycetes > Phaffomycetales > Phaffomycetaceae > Phaffomyces > Phaffomyces orbus. The sequence continues at coordinate 487,389 of PPNK03000004.1, forward strand.
GATTACCGTTCTTTTTGGAGATGGAAAACTGTTAGGAAGGCCATAGTAGACTATAAAAATAATAAGCGGTGAGGTGGAATCAGTAGATTACTACATATATATACATAAGTGTAATAGTTTAGTATAGTTTTGGATTATTACAACTATATTTCAGCAATCAGTTGCAACTACAATAACTATTTTTTTTTCTCTCTGTAATTTGATATATAGGAACGGTGAACCCCCATCAGTTTTGAAAAAAGTTTAACGGAAAACGCTTTTTTTTTCAAATCTGCAACTATTTTGATGTCATAATTTATTTTTAAATGAGATTTGATAACCATTTTTGTGATTACTTTATGTATTTTTCAAGTATTGAAGCCTGATAAACGGTAATATATACCAAACACCTGGAATTGTAGCTTTATATCTAAAAAATACTTCAATCATCTACAAAATTTTACTGTAATTTTGGAATAAAGCGTACCACTAATACTACATTTACATCATAGAAGTTGCATATCGATGCACTCCACAGCATCATCTAACATGATACTGCATACAAAAATAGATTTTTTACCAACAATTTTCTGTTACGTCAATAAATTGTAAAACACAATCAATTTATTTTAGAAAAAATATATAAACTTATGAATTTCTCTTTCAGTGGTAAATAACTCAAGATTTTTATATATGTTAACTAAAAGTTTACTATTAAATAATTTTAATATTCATTTTAAAAGGCACATATCATCAACAAATACTAATCAATTTTTTAATCTTCTAAAACAATCTGATAAAAAGATGGCTCAATCTGATATTCAATCAACTTTCAAATATGATACCCAATTAGAATCCCCAACAGAGTCAACAAATCAACAAGATCATCATTATGAGTTAGACTGTTCTCATGCTGAATCTCCATTTGCATTAAACAAAACTTCCTCATTACAAGATTATCTATATAACAATAAACTATGGGTTGAAAAGACAAATGACTTAAATCCAGGTTTATTCGAATCAAATGGTAAAGGTCAAGCTCCTCATACATTATGGATCGGTTGCTCGGATTCAAGATACAATGAAAACTGTCTTAACGTTTCACCAGGTGAAGTGTTTGCGTTTAAAAGTATTGCTAATTTAGTTTCAATTTCAGATTTAACCACTGTTTCAACTTTGGAATTCAGTATTAATGTTCTTAAAGTTAAAAAAATTATTGTTTGTGGACATACCGATTGTGGTGGTATCTGGAACTCTTTATCTTATAGAGATCTAGGTTCAGATAACAGTAATCTAATGAAATATTTAATTAAAATTGATGAATTAAGAGATGAATACATCAATGAGTTGAACTCAATCGATGAAATGCCGTTAAAAGCTAAAAAGTTAGCTGAATTCAATGTTCTAAAACAATTAGAAATTTTGAAACAACAAAAGGTTGTTATTAATGCTTTAAATAAAGGAGAAATTGAATTATGGGGTTTAATTTATAACGTTGACTCAGGTTTATTAGAAGTTGTTGACGTTTAGAAATATTTATTCGTGATTGGAAAATATTTATATTATTATAGAGGTTCTGTTTTCGTTTTGTGATTTATAGTTAATTAAGGTGAAGTTTTGGTAGTTATTAATGTAGTTTTAGTGCTTTTGTCATTATTTTAAAGGGATCAAAATATTACTTTATATCTCTGAGTAAAAATATGTAATAAATTAAATTGTCTATATGTCTAGTATGAGTTCAGTGTTATGCTTCTGTGTGTCCTGAGCCCTAATGAAAGAATTGTGAAATTTGAGCCAATATTTTCTTTAATTTCTGCACAGAAAACCATGAGTATGGGAACAATGAGCTATTGTTGACTGAATCTCAACTTTGAAACCACATCATGAAATAGTCACGACTCACGACTCACAAATCATTAAATCAGGAATGTAACAAAACTGGTTTTCTGATACTATCTCCTTTGTCTGCCTCTTTGGCTACTACCTGCACTTCCATTACCTCAAGAAATTGAGTTTGATTACTCCATGATGCTAAATCTTAAGTTCCCTTAATATAAGAGTGGTTTTCAGTTCTTTGTGTATGTAGTAGTTCTAAATAATTTTTTGTAGAAAACACTTGTTTATACCACAATTTTTGAGTATTTAATTTCTACAATTTATCCACTTTATGTTCGAGACTTTTTGATGTAATTTGTAATTTGCAGTTTTACTTAGCTGCAGAGTAATAACTCATGGGACATCCGTTCAAATTTCAAAAGTTTGTATTTGACACTTCTTAAATGTGTCACATTCTGTAATTATAATTCATAAGGTGTGCTGTAAAGAGAACAAACCCCACTCTGATAAGGAGAAATTCTGGGAGTAAAAGGATACTAGTGCCTCATTATGTGTTCTTAGTTCTAATAACAGCCGGATTGTTGTATCTTTGAGCTAGTGCGAGAAACGGAACTCCATATATACACTTTTGTTTTGGTGATTGGATGCTAAGATTGTGTCAGTTTTCTTATCTTGTGTAGATTTGGTATCTAAATTTATAAAATCACGCTCAATTCAGCAATATTTGATACGTTTGACTCTTCAACTAACATTAACGAACTAACCACTGATACATCTACATTGACACACACTCAGCACTTCTCCAAGTCGTTCTTCTTTTATTTTACTCTCACAGCTTTGTTATATTAGCTGAAAAAAGCCACTTTTATACTCCTATTGCCACCCTACAACTTCAAACACTTCAATATCCGTGACAATTACATGAAATATAGACCATTAGCACGTAAAGGACCTTATATTGATTTATCACAAGCTCAAATGACTCAATCAGTGAATTTAAAACCAAAAAAAAGACATTCAACTTCTAATCTATCGGAAGAGACACAGAAAATCCTTGATTCTGTTCCTATAAACTATTCTTATCATTCGATTCCACAAGACATCCTGCATACAATTCCAGATTCACAACTGTCACTAATTCATGGTATAATTAGATCTCCTGAGTCACATATCCTTAAAAAGAAATATGTTACTAATGTTGATGAAAGAAGTTACCTCACTGTCTTTGAATATAAGATAAACAATCAATGGATAATTTGGGACTACTCTACTGGGTACGTCTTCTTTACTGGCATCATCAAGATATTTAGTGATGAATTCAGAGTTGATATAATCAAAACAATAGACAGGTTATTTCCCAATAACACTTCCCAAGATATCATCAAGCGTGTCAGAGGTGGGTTTTTAAAGATTCAAGGGACATGGCTACCTTATGAAATTGTCAAGGATCTTTGTAAGAAGTTCTGTTTCAATTTAAGATATTGTTTGATTCCTATTTTTGGACCAGATTTTCCAAATTCATGTTTAAAACCAAATGATGTTAATTTTGGTAAATTAGTCAATGATAAAGGAGGAAAGAGAAAGAGAAGGGCAAGTACCAGTTCAATGAAAGTTTCTCCTATCAAAAAGAAGAAAAATAGATCTCAGTCAGATTCGATTATTGGTAATGGTGTTAATTCCCCAATATTTGAATTGAAAGAATTATTGAACGCTTCTAAACAATTACATGATTTATCTGTATTTAAAAATGATTGTGATCATATAAAACATTTTGAGTATGGTGGGTTTGAATGGTGTTTTAAGGATAATGATTTGATTTTAAATCAAAATACCAAGAATCATGAGTTTGACAAATATAATACCAGTGAAAACAATGAACCAAATAGACATTACGATGTGATTGATGAAGGAGAAGATGAATCAAGTTATGAACTTTTTGGTAATATCAATGATTTAGATCAATATATACCAAAGACTTATGGATCTAACAAATCTTTTGGTTTTGAAACTTTGTTGAAAGCAGCTCATCAATCATATCATGATGGGTCTAATGGTAGTGATGGTGAGTTTGATATTGATAAAAATGAAACTCCAAGGAATGGGAAAATGGAGATTTCAAAGCTGTTATCTAGTGATTGATGATGAATATTGTTGTGTTGATTTACAGAAAACATTATTTCTATTGATTAGAAGTTCATGAGTGTATCTGTCATGTGAATAATTTAAACATCATCATAATTATCATAATTTGAGAGTTTTAAGATTCATTTCATCCCATATCAGTTCAAGTTTGTTTAAATCTTTATTCCAAATTGGTTCATTTCATTCAAAAACAGTATTCATGATTATTTTAAAGTTATCTAGTTGATCTAGAGTCATTCAAAAGTGTTTATCATCTTTTTGGTTCAACATACAATGGACTTTGTGATGCTTTTCCAATAACATCTTTGGGTATACAAAAAAGGGACAATATTATTCCTGGTTTGGTGTCTTTGAAATATTATAGATTCTAGAAATATAATTTAAGAGTTATTATATCATGGTTTACAATTTCTGTCTTCTTTTTTTTATTTAATTCAATTCTGGTCAGCCTTCACTCTGAGCTATTCAGATATCACTAGGTTTTCTCATATTTTTTTATAGGTTTTATGGTTCATATATGGATTTAGAGGGTTATTACAAGTTTTTATAAATATAAGGATAAATTGATTGGCATTTTTTTTGTTAGAATTTTAGAATTAACTCATTCAGTTCTGAACACTGGTTTGGTGTCTTTAACGACTTTTGTCCCATCCTTCTTCTTGTTCTTTGATCTATTATTCTTGTTATTATACTTATTGGTCTCATATTTCTCTCTTTTCAATTTTAATCTTTCTTTCTCCAACAATTCCTCTCGTTCTTTATTTTTTTTTCTTGACTCAATTATTGCCAATCTTCTTTTCTTTCCAGGTCTGACTCTTTTCAATCTTTTCTCCCTTAACAAATCTTTTTCAATTTTAGTATTGAATTCGTTCAAATTAATCAGTCTGTTATTATTTTTCACAATTATTTGTGATTGTTTAATAACTTCATCTCCAGTAACAGCCATCTCTGCAATCTGTTGTTTCTCTAAGTCACTGTATTGTTTGAAGTAATAGGATCCTGGTCGGCTTTGTACGATATATTCTGGTGATGGAGATCTTAATGAGATTCTAATCAAATTACTATCATCTTTAGTTTCTTTTCTACCTCTTTCTTCTGTATCATCTTTCTCTGTGTTATCTTCAGTTTTGGCACTATCACCACCAAATGAAAACAGTGGGAAGTCGAATTCTTCTGCTGTATTATCCATTGTGAGTTTCTCACGTTCTTCTTCGCTCTGATTTTCCACTATTTCGAATTCAAATTTGGGCAGTACAACCTCATCATTTATTATTTCTTCTTCTTCTGAGTCGTATAGTTCACTTCTTGAGATCCTGAAAAATACAGTTAGTATACTAAACTCCTCTATTTTATAACCAGAACATCACTCACTTCTTAACGTCACTCATTTGAACAGTAACTGAACACAATTAGATACTTAAATGTGCAGCTCATCTCTCAAGTGGAAATTTTTCACTAATTTTGATTATATAAGAAATATTCACCTAAAATGTGTTTTTGTCCACTAAAGGCTAAGTGTCCCAAAATCACTTCAATTTACCATGGATTTCATCGATTTTGAGACGTTTAGCGGTGAATCTGACCAACGAATTCTCCCTGAGCCAAATGCTCCTTTGATACTGCCACTGAACACAAACCTCACGAACAGATTCAAAAATTTGTCTTTGTTAGGAACTGATTTAAATCTAGATAGCAAGAACAATATAAACAAAGCTTCTGAAAAATACGCTCAACTCACGTTAGAACTATTGAACAACTCACATGACTCATCAGTTCTCATATCGGATTTTCAATCTTCAAAGAACAAAAACAATGCTGTGTTAAGTAATAAACTAAGTCAAGTTTTGCATACCTATGAAACTAATGATAACTCATTAAGAGATGCTTTAAACTTTTTACAAGCAAGACACGATTTGAATTTAAATACTTTGATAAGATCAGATATCCATGGCTCTATGGCTAGAGGTAATTTTAGAAGTGATATTGAAAATGATTTATTGAAACAACATAATTCAATCTTGAAGAATTTTGAACCTATTGTCTCAAAGATTGAATCGTTAGATTTCAAAATCAATGAGCTGAATGACATCAATTCAAAATTGAATCAATTGAAAGGAATTGATCCAGAACTGCTAACAAATATAAAAGAACTAATCGCTAAAAAGAATTTACTTAATCTGAAAAAACACATTCTGTTAAAATTCAAGAAAAGATACACATTAAGTCAATTTGAAGAACATTATTTATCCAATGAACCAATCTCACTTGAATATTTTGAGATCTTGAATAAAGTTAAAAAAATTCATTCTAATTGTTCAGCTCTGTTAAGTCTAAATAATCAAAATCTAGGAATCAAAATCATCAATAAAATGAATAGTATTTTAAATTTATCATATCAAAGAATTTCATTTTTCTTAGTAAATGAATTAGATCATTTAAACGATATAAATTCAGTTCAAAATTCAAAATTAATCAAAATTTCATTTCATTATTTATTTTCAAATCTAACTTATTTCAGTGATATCAAAGTTAAATTAATTCAATCAAGATCAAAATTGATCAATGACGAATTTCAATACCAGTTGAATAGCAATTCAATTGATTTTGATCATTCAAGACCAATATCCTTATCTGCTCATGATCCACTTAGATATATCGGTGATATTCTTGCTTTTGTTCATTCTATAATTGTTGATGAGATTGAATTTATCAACAATTTATTTCAATTTGATTTTGATCAAAGTAATAATGAGGAATTGACTGAATTTGAACAAAATTTACAAGAATTGAATACAATTGATGTTAGAGATTCCATTAATTCTGTTATTTTAAAAATCTTAAATTCTTTAAAAAATTCTTTGAAATTGAAGATTGAACAGATTTTAAGAAATGAGGTAAATTTGAATTTACTTCATCAAATTTATAATTTATTATCACTGTATAAAATTATGTATGAAAAACAATTAGTTACATCAAGTGAAGAAGAATCAGAACTGTTAAAAACTCTGGATTTTTTGAAAGGGTTGTCAAAAGAAAGAATCTTTAATATAATTGAACTAAATTTCAATAACATTATCAAATCTAATCAATTGAATGATTGGTCTTTGGAGGATGATTCCCTGTTATCACCAGAATGGTTGAACCTATCATTAATGGAAAACTTATCAATCTTTAACGATGATAATGATTTATTCAATGATGAGGAACTTAAAAGTATTAGTGATTTAATAATTCTAAAATCAGTTGAATTGATTGAATTGCAATCAACAAAGAATTTCAAAGATGACTTGAATTCCCAACTAATTTTCAAATTAAATTCATTTGATTTGATAAATTTGAAAATTTTACCAATTTTAAAACTTAAATCCAATTTACCTTTCATTAATGACTTAATTTTGAAAAATAAACAGCAAATAGTTAAGTTACAATATGATGCATTATTATTAAAATCTGGTTTAAACATCCATCAACAATTGATTCAATTAATTTTCCCAATTGAACAAATTGAATCAAGTGATGATTATTACATGTATTCATCGTTGATTGAAAATAAATTATTTGATCTAGATAACTTGAAAAAAATTGAATTAAAGTTACACGAGTATTTACCAGTTGCGATCATTGAAATCCAACAATCTTTATTCAAAATATCATCACAGGTTTTAGTCAATGAAATTACTGATGAAATAACATCAAATTTCTTGAAATTATATAACGTGTTCTATAAAATTTTGAAAATACTATATGAAGAAGAGAGTATTTTAGAATGGTCAACTTTTGAAGTTGCTACATTACTAGGTATTGAAAATCTAATCAATGAAATTGCGGTATGAGATCAATAAATACAAATAAATATCATATTCTTTGTAATTTTTTTCATTTAACATTATCATGATTTGGAACCTTACCACGACCATACCCATTTTTCCCGTAATAATCCATTGGATAATAACCTTTATCCCACATTCTATCATTCTGCATCATCACCATTGCCTCATATGGAGTTAATAGAGGTTTATTGAAAGCATACCCCCAATCAATGGATAACCTTGGACATGCCACTTGAACAAAAGCATCAATGTTATCAAACATTGATAATTTTTGTGGAAAGATTTCAGATAAAATAATCTTGATAACTTTTTTACCATTTTTAATCAATTCATTTTCTAGATTTTGTAACGTATTCAAATTTCCTTGTCTTCCTAATGCACCTAATATCAACCCCACTGTAGTGGCATCCTTTGCTGTTCTTATAGCGTCTTCCCTAACTTTAACCAATTGTTCTTGGTCATACAACTCTCTTGTAAACTTTCTGGAATATGGATCGTATCTAAAGGCAGGAATCTCAGGATTATGGATCATTGCACTTTCTAGATGAAATCTACCATCACCAACGTAAATCATAGCATCAATTTCTTCTTTATCTAATCTTTGAGAAGTACAACCCAATACTTCACCTTTACTCAGTGGCATAATCTGTGGGGGGAAAGTGTAAATTGGATGATCCTCATCATTTGCTAGTTTGTCTTTAATTGAATGAATTGTGGGATTGAATTGAATTGTACCAAAAGTTGCAATCTTAGAATTTTCAGGGAAATTTCTTTTAATGGTGTTGATTATATGATTTTCATCAATATTGATTGTCACAAAGATATATAGAACTTTAATCAACGTTATATCAATAGGAACTAAACAAGAATGAGCATAATGAACGATGAAATCACAGTCTAATGATCTTGCGGTGAAATCATCAATACAACAAGCACCGTAAGAGACGTCACCCATGACAATAGTTTCAACTTCACAGAACTGTTCAATGATATCAGAGATGATTAAAGAATAAATCAATAATCCTTCAGGCATTTGTAATGCAACTCTTTTGGCCTTTTGTTTCTTGATATTCCATATCGTTTTGTGTATTTCAAAATTATAATTAGATGGCAGTAGTTTGATAGCTTCGTTTAATTCTTTATCTTCGAGAATCTCTGTTGGAATTTGTGTCATGGCTCTTCCTATATGGTTTTTTAGTCTTGTGGTTTTAACTAGTGAATTAGTGATGCCTTGATTTTCACTGTCTCTTCTACCAACAAACCTTCTTCTAGGCACTCTTTTGGCTTCCTGTATTCCCTGAGTTTGGACTTCAGTCATGGTTGACTATGATGATCTATATTGGTCTGTTAAAATGGAAAACCTATTAAAGTATCAAGTATTTATGTCTCGACTAATTTTTTTAGCTCATCACCAATCCAAAAAAAAATATTTAGAATAGACGTCTCATAACCTTTTACAGTATATACTGAATTTATTATTATTTAATACCGTATTAACCACAATCACATACTATGTTGACTCCCAGATTCAGTTGTTCTCAGACAGAAGAGTCTGTGATTTTGAACATCTCCGTTTCCCACATCAGATTTGATGCTCCTGGAGTCCAAATTATCGTTGAGGACAATCTCTTCATTTTTTCATTGAGTCCATATTACTTAAGATTGAGGTTTGATAAATCATTAATCGATGATGAGGATCATCCAGCTAAAGCAACATATGAAGCAAAACAAGAGAGCATCACCATTGTGATACCGAAATTGAACAAGGGAGAAGTGTTTGAAGATTTAGACCTTCCTAAGAAACTAATGGCTAGAGTTGGTGAAGATGTTGGTAATAAAGATGAAGTTATGGATACAAATACTTTATTACAAGAGATTGGTGTTAGTAGCAAGGATGAAGGATTGATTGAAGAGATTGGTGCTGGACTTGATACAATGAAAGTACAAAGCTCTACTAAGAACCCATTAATTCAGGTCATTGGCGAAGATAATGATACCAAATCAGATCTAGAAAAAACTGCAATCGAAGGTGATACATTCAACTGGGAAATCAATCAAACTAATGAAGTAGATAACTTTTTGAAGATTAAGTATGGGTTTAATAATTTATATGATTCTTTTATCTCTGTTTCAATCTCAAATGGTAATGATATTAATGAATTAGATGATCCTGAACATTGTGAACCAGATGATAGAATCAAAGAGAGGTTATTGAAAGAAAATTATAAATTTGACCCAGAGTATTACGCAGCGGATTATATGACTCAAAAGTATTCAACTGACGCAGAAGAAGATTACTCACAAGTTAAAGATTTATTGAAATGGGAAAATCCAATTTTAACAACTGATGATATAACATTCACAGAGGAAGAAAATAAAAAAATGATTGATTTACCTAAAAAGACTTATTTGATAACTAATCCAAAACCTTTATACTATACCATAGTTTCATTGTTGTTTAGTTATTGTTTTGAATCAAGAGAAACTGAAGGAGAATTGAACACAGAATCAGCTTGGTCAATTGGAAAATTAACTCCACAATTATCATTTTTAGATCAAAAGATTATCTTAGATGACGTTAAGGGAATTAGTATGATCAAAGCTTTGGTCATCACAGGAATTAGAAGATCGTTATGTTATCCGTTACATAGAAATTTTGAATTATCATTCAAAGCATGGGTCGATTCTGTAAAGATTTTGAAAAAAGGGAAAAAATCAGTACTGAAAGCATTACTAGCACTTCATGAACCATTTAGATATCACGATGTTTACTATGTCTATAATAAGATATTGATTGATGATTTGATCAATTGGTTAATAAATGATTCAAGGGACAATGATTTTGTTTTAAAATCGTTAGGTGATGAATTAGAAAAAAAATTGATGAATTTAGAGAAGAATGAAATAGTTTTCGAACAATTAGATCAAAATTGTGATGTTGATACATCTTTAAATATCTTGGAAATTGAACAAATCGCTGAAGAAATGTATAGAGAAGGTAATCAAGAATAAAAAAAAAATGTTTATTTAACTAAATAATTAGTCTTCTATTTATTTTCTAAAATTTGAGAAACTGAATCTTTGATAGTTTTCTCTAATGGGATCCATGACCCGATACCAGTATCTTTCAATGTAACACAATTATCATATAAGAAATTGCTTTCAATTGCTAAAGCTTCAGCATCGACTGATTCATCACCTTTGCCAACAGTTGCTTTTAATTCAGGAAATTCTTTATGAATTAAATTTAATAAAGATTGGCCAGTGAAGACACCATTAACTGGAAATAATCTTTTACCTGCTAATTTTGGATTTTCAATTGGTAAAACATGTAATAAAGCGACATCTCTAACATCAACAGATAAACCAGTTGGTTTTGTAAGCAAATCGGTTTTATCTAATGGAGTTGATAACAAACCATTGACGATTTCTGCCGATGTGTTTAAAGTTGGATTTGATAAAGAATCTGTGAATTTTTGAGGTCCTAAAACGTATGGTGGATTAACAGTTGTTAAAGTGAAATTAACTTCATTTTCAGCAACGAAATCTCTGGCGATTTTCTCAGCTAATTTTTTGGATGCAACGTAGGCTAAAGTCTCATCTTTTGCATCATCCCAAGTGATTGGATTCCAAGTCTCTTCAGTGTGAATGAAAGTTCTATCACCTGCTTTATCAAAATTTATGATTGCAGCAAATGAAGAAGTGACAACGACCTGTTTAACTTGTGGAGCTAATTTAACAACAGCTTGTAAGATATTTTTAGTACCATGAGTAGCTGGGATCAAATAGGCATCCTCTAATGATTTATTAAGACCGAATGAGAATGGAGAAGCAGTGTGTAGGACAGCAGTGATTTCTGGGTTTTTGATCAATGCTTGGTCAAAAGCATCTTCAGCAGCGATATCAGGAACGATTTCAAATGATAATTTACCTTCTGGGTATAATTCTTTGAATTGTTCAGTGATTTTATCAGCTTTTGATTGTGATCTGACAGTACCAATGACAGTGTAACCTTTTGATAGTAAGACGTCAGTGACATGTAAAGCAATAAAACCGGAAGCACCAGTTAATAAGACAGAAGTGGACATTATGAAGGCTGAGCAAGATAATTGAGTGTTTAGAAAGATAGAAATAAGTAGATTTGTAAGAATTAGATACAGGTATTTATAGTACTCTCCAGAATATCGGCTATTCAAATCAAGAAAGACGCCGATGACATGATAACAAATTACGCAATATGTAACAAGTATCAAGTATTAAATATTAAGTATTGTAAGTGTGTATAGACAATATTTCCATGAAACAGTAAACGATCATTGATCATTCAATGGTATAAACCACATCAAGCTTATTTAAGTTTGTGAACATTATGTCCATCCAGATTATTTGATATCTTGATTAAAATGTAAACGTTTATGAAGAATCTTTCAGTTGCAAAATAACCCAAAACAAACTTCTTTATGATTTCCAGATTCAAATCACACGGGAACTCACTGGCTTTTGAACTTAATGAATCTTCTAAATTATGAGTTATGACATATGACAATTCATTTAAATGTTTTTCATACCAAACATGTAATTCTCTTCTTTGTGTTTCAGTTAAATTGATATAAATTGTAGCAAATAGTAAATTCTTCCATGTCTTTCTAGGTGTAACGTTTTTCAAATCTGATACAATAGGAATTTTGGCAGTTTGACTTGAATAAAAACTGTAATTTTCATATAAAACATCAAATATTTCTTTCTTTTGTTTACATTTACTTAATAATGGAATTGCTAATATAACATCTTTTAGTCTTTCATCTGATAAAGGATCGACAACTTCTTTCATTGTGTCTATACTCGCTAGGTCATCATTGATGAAGAGAGTGTTATGAGATATTTCCACTATTAAATAGTTCAAATTATTCTCATCTAATCTTCTCACTGTATCCTCATGAGAGTAAATTATTCTTGAAAATCTCGGTCAATATGGGCTCATTCTTCCCCAAAAAAACTTCAGTCTATAAACATAATACCTCAGAGTCATTAATAACCTCAATGAGCTTCTAATTGTTCCGTTTCAGCAGGTTTTTTTTTTTCTCTGAAATTGCTTATATTTATATTCTATACAACGTAAAAAACCTTTCTTAGTGGCTTCTATGTAATTTAAGTTAAACCCTTCATGTCTCTTAATCTTTCTTTCTACTCGACTTTTCCTTTGGGTGTGTTCCACAATTTTTAGCATCTTTTTTTTTTTTTTTCTCTGAATTTCGTTTTTTTTTCTTCTCTGAATTTACTTATATTTATATTCTATACAACTTAAAAACCTTTCTTAGTGGCTTCTAATTAATCTAATTTAAACACTTCATGTTTCTTAATCTTTCTTTCAACTCAACTTTCCCGGTTTTCTAGTAAATTTTCTGCGGTTTTGTGCGATGTCTTTAACACCTGTTGATGAACAAACATCTCAAAGACTCCATGGCCAAGTTGGTTAAGGCGTGCGACTGTTAATCGCAAGATCGGCAGTTCAATCCTGCCTGGGGTCGTTCTTTTTTTTTACAATTTTAGGCAATAACATTTGAAATTGTACTTATATTTGGTTCTTTAAGATCTTGTTATACATGTATGTATGTGCTAGGAAATCTAGATCAAATATAAAAATTGAAAAAATTATACAAATCAAGTCTAAAACCCCGACATATCACATTAAGTTGTTCAAGCAGTTGAAGGTTCAGCATTTCTTTCTTCTAAAACTTTCAAAGCAACTTGTCTTCTTCTTTCAGCAGCATTTCTTGAATCCGAAGGGTTGTTATTGTTGCTATTATGGCCTGTTAATCTTCTATTAGCTATTAAATTACCTTGTTCGATTTCATTTTGATTAAATCCATCAATTGCACCACTTTGAACAGCTAATAGATAGAATTGTTCAAAAATAGGTGATAATATAACATGAGTGACATTTGGGAAAAATGAGACTAAACTAAAAGTTTCTGAAGCATCACCTTTTAATTTTTGAACACCAACTGAATTTGATGGTAGAATTGGATCAATTACATTAGTTTGATAGAATCTTAAATAAATCCAAGATACTATAAATCCCAACCATGTTTGTAAGAAAGGATTAGATGATTTGTTGATAATTGAGATTATTAGTGATATGATCAATGTTATAAATGGAACATGTTTAACTCTACCACTAATAGCACCAATAAAATTTATGGAATGTTCAGGAATCAGTTGTTTGAAAACAACAATGAATCCAATCAAGATTGATATATTCCCATCAACTGGGATATCTTGGAAATTACCACTAACACCTAATAAATTCAAAAAAATTAAAGAAATTGAATTTAGTAAATTTGAAACAGAACCAATGATAACAACAAACATGATTAACTCTTTACTTGACCAAGATCTTTCAACAAACTTACCAGCGAATAAAGTAATGGTAAAAGATAAAAAATATCTCCAAATCTTGATATCTATGAAAATTGAAGTTAAGATTGTCCATGGATTGAATAAAGTGTGATTTGGGATTAATTGAAAGTATGGGATGATGATTTGATCGAATTGTAGGTCTTTATTAGATGAAGATAAATCATTATAGATTTTAATTCTTAAGTATTGTATTAGGGCAGAAAAAGCTGTCAACAATATTAACAATAGTCTTGTTGCAGGTGGGATATTTAGTACTTTTTTCAAGTTCAAAGATGAAATGAAAGAAGAGGACATCTTGGAGTAAATGAAACCTATAGCAGCTAAAGTTAAAAGACCCAGTTTGGAATTATTCTTAATAAATCTGGGAAATAACTGAACAAAATAGGAAATGTTTTGTTGTTAATAAGTAGAAAATAGGAAAAAATATTATGTAATCATTATCTAAGCACACGTGACTGTAATGTCTGGATGTACCAGATACCTATTATTTTAACATGTGAATTTTTAAATTAAATCTATTATAGAGACATCTCTATAGTTAGTACTCTCTCTATTTGTATTAGATCTATTGGAGCATGTCAGCCAATGGAACCAAACAGAAGGTTCCTCGAAAGAGAACTTCGATGTTGAGCAGCGATCAAAAGAAGCAACATCACATTCAATCAGAACACAAAAGAAGACAAGCTATACGTGATGCCTTTGTCAGATTAGTTGATTTAGTGCCTGAACTACGACCAGAAGATTCAAGATCTGAAGCTTTGATCTTGAACAAATCATCTGAGTTTCTGATTCAACTATATCGAAAGCATGAAGAATTAATCGAAAATTTAGAAATCAAAAACATTCAAATTGATGAATCTTTGAAAATATCAATCCCATCAACTTTTAAAAATAGATAGTGTTGTGTGTTGGTTGCTTATCAAAGCCTATAAAATCGTACAATATGATGTCAAACCACTCAGTTACGATGAATTCAAGGCTCAGTTCCTCAATGATGATTCAATCACGCCAACCGCCGATGACAACAACAACAATTGCGGCTCAATCAATACCTGACAGGACTATCTGTTCTATTTCAGTGTCTTCAAAAGTTGATGTTAACGTTGGATTGTGCTTCATAAACACATCCACAGGTCAAGTCACGTTAAGCGGAATATTGGATTCTCAAACTTATGTCAGAACTATTCATAAATTGAACATCCATGAACCAACAGAGATCTTATTACCTGCTTCATATATATCACCAATTCCTAATAAATTAGTTTCTGTATTGAGAGCTAACATATCTAACACTAAAATCATTGGTTTAGAGAAAAGATGTTTTAATAAAGATAATGGTTTAGATGATATCGAAAGATTATCTTTTGATAATCAGAAACAATACTTCAAAACTGTCATAAATGATCAACATTTAATATTGAGTTCTTTAAATGCTTCAATTGGATATTTGCAAAAGACTAAATCTCTAATGAACAATATGATCTTTGATAAATTGAGATTTAAATTCGAACCATCTGAAAGTATCATGTTTATTGATTCGTCAACTGTTAAGAATTTACAATTAGTCACACATTTAAATGATCCTAACGAGTTAACATTCTTTAAATTCATGAATCATACCAAAACTAAAATGGGGGAAAGAATTTTAAGAAGTAATATTTTACAACCATTAAGTGATGAATTAAGTATATTAGAAAGATTAAAAGCTGTTCATGAATTGAAATCAAATGAAACTTTATTAGAAACAATTAGAATTGAATTGAAAAATTGTCAAGATTTAGATAAATTATTTTCAGTTATGTTATTAATCAAAAATCAAGATTTTAATAACAATCAAAGAATTAATCAAATAATATTAGTTAAACAAGCCATTCAAATTTCTTTATATATTGGGGATGAATTGAACAACACCAATAATTCATGTTATTTATTAAACCAAATAAAAGAAATATTAAATGATAAAGATTTAATTAACATCAAAAATCTAATAGATGAATACATTAATGAAGATTGTTATTATGCCTCAAATAACCTTGATATGAAGAATCAAATGTGCTATGCTGTCAAAGCAGGCAAAAATGGATTATTAGATATTTCAAGACAATTGTATAAATCATCGATTGATGAAGTTTTATTAATTATAACTTCATTATCTGAAGAATTTAATCTAAGTTTAGAACAAAGTTATAACGCTAAAAGAGGATTTCATATTAAAATAAATAAAAAGGATTTAGATATTAACGAATTACCAATTGAATTTATCAATAAAGTGGATAAAAAAAATCATATTGAATGTACCACATTAGATATAATGAAATGTAATTCCAGATTAGATGATTCATTGAGTGAAATATTGATCATAAGCAACCAGATCATTGAAAGTTTGATTGATGAAGTATCAACTTATTTACCATTATTATTCATGATTGCAGAAGCATTAGCATTATTAGATTTAATCCAATCATTAAGTTATATATCATCAAAGAAAAACTATTCATGTCCTGAGTTTGGAACGAATATTGAATTGAAATCAACAAGAAATCCAATCGTTGAAACTTTGATTCCAAATTTTAAATCAAATGACATTATATCCATTAAGAGTTTATCAAATTTCCAAATTATAACAGGTACGAATATGAGTGGTAAATCAGTTTATCTAAAACAGATTGCAATGCTTTCAATAATGGCACAAATGGGTTGTTTCATTCCATGTGATTCCGGTATACTCAAGATCTTTAAAAATTTAAAAGCAAGACTTTGTATTGATTCAGGTAATATTTCCAATGGGTCGAGTTTTGCTAGAGAGATGAAAGAAATGGTTTGTATATTAGAAGAGATTAATGAAGACTCATTGGTTATAATTGACGAATTGGGTGGTGGATCAAGTATCAATGATGGCTATTCAATCTCCTTAGCAATTTGTGAAGAATTGATCAAATCAAATTCAGTAGTGTTCATTGCTACACATTTTCATAAACTATCTAATAATTTAAGTACGAAACCAGGAGTTTTACAAAATCATATGAAGACAAATATCATTGATAAAAACATTGAAATGGAATTCAAGTTAGTCAATGGGATCTCAGATTCTAAGAGATATGGCATCAATATTGCAACTAATTTCTTAAGTAGTTCAATAATCAAAAGATCAAAAGAAATATCAAATAGTTTAGAATATCCAGAAAAGATCAGAAAACATGAAGAAATTGAGCTTTTGAAAGCCAAAAAATTCCACAATCTAGTTGCCGTATTGAAATATGTTTATGAAGGAGATCAAATTACTCAATCTTTGTTATCAAACATCCAAAATGAGTTTATAAATAACTAATTCAGATCATCATTTTTTCTTAAAGGTAGTTGTAGCCGAATTCGCTTCCGCAAAAAAAAAAGTTACCAAATTTAATCCCAATTCAACTTTTACCACATTCTATTTATACTACATTACTATAGTTCAAACTACTCTCATTACACACATCTATTCAACTCATGCGCTCTTCCACTATTCTCAGACACGTGCAATCCATCAAGTTCACAGGTGGTAAACACACTTTCTCCGTTGATTCCTCAATTAAATTACATCCATTTTCATCAGGTATACTTCCAGGTTCCCCAGAGGCAATTAAAGTGAGTTCATTGCCTAAAAGAGCACAAACTTCTACACCCAAGAAGACTGAACAAGTCAAAACTTGGACTGGATTGAAACCAAGTGATAAAGAGTATCAATTCACTTCTGTTAGACAATTACCTAAAAGATTTCAACCGTTGTTCATTGATCAGTTGGAATCAGAAACCGTCAATTTAGGTGGTGCCGACTCTTTGATATAAAGTACTTCATACATATATACATGAGTATGATGGGCTGGTTACGGCATTCAACACGACTGATTTGACTATATTGTTATTATCATCATCATCAATTCATTTACTGTACATTATCTTATATTAAATAGGAATAAATATTTATTTACATATCAAAGTGAAGTGTAGTGGTCTATGGCGTATCTGACTGGTACACTCAGACACTCAGACACTCTAACACTCCATCACAATATTGACTGGACAGTCAGCCATTTTATCTTCAATCTTTACATTAATGTCTGGATGTAAAGTTCGCGAATTCTTCAATTCTTGTTTTTGTTTCCTTTTAAAGAATTGCCACTTAGTAAAGACAGAACAACGACACGAATTAAAGAATGAATCACGATCCTTACCAGTGGGGGAGACCTTCAGACTCCACATATGGTGCCTACAACACCGCAATTGCCAATGCATCTCTCAAAAACGCAGGAAAAGAACACGCAGATTTCCCTACTATGAACACTCAACAGCCAATCATCACAGGTACTTCAGTAATCTCCATGAAATTCAAAGACGGGATCATTATTGCAGCTGATAACTTGGGTTCTTATGGTTCATTAGCTAGATTCAACGATATTGAAAGATTGTTCCCAGTTGGTGAGAATTGTGTCGTTGGTGTTAGTGGTGATATCTCAGATTTACAACAAATTGAAAGAATATTAGAAACTTTAGAAACTGATTTGAATTACGATTATGATGGTCAACCATTAAGAGCAACTCATGTTCATGAATATTTACAAAAAGTTTTTTATAATAGAAGAAATAAAATGGATCCGTTATGGAATTCTGTTATCGTGGCAGGTATAGATGATGATAAACTATTTTTGAAATACGTTGATTTATTAGGTGTTACTTATTCTGCTCCAACTTTAGCCACTGGATTTGGTGCTTATCTAGCATTGCCGTTATTAAGAAAGGTTCTTTTCAAAGAAGAAGATGTTGCTAACGTCAGTGAAGAAGACGCAAGAAAGGCAATTGAAGATGGTATGAAAGTTTTGTATTATAGAGATGCTCGTAGTTTAGATCGTTATAGTTTAGTAACGATAACTAAGGAAAAAGGTGTTGTTTTTGAAAAAGGTTTAAAATCTGCTAATCAAAGTTGGGCTTTTGCAAAAGATATTCATGGTTATTAGAAGTTTAAAGAGTCGAATAAATGGATGTGATATGGAAGAATGTAGTATGTGATGATTGTGTTGTACCATCTGATTTTGAAACTTCATGACAACACTATTTGCATCTTGAACGATTGTATGAGAAACTGAACATGTCAAATTAATAAGTCAGTATATTGATGATTCGTGTCTCTTCCTTATATCCACCTCACAATCTCCAAGTTCTCTCTTTGTTCTTCAAAAGATTCTAATAATATTCTCTAAATTATTGAATAATTTATTATTTCTAAAAAACTCAAGAAAATATTTCAACGGTGGAAGATTATCAAAGCTTCTTTTTTGACGCATGGAAGAATTCTAAAATAAGAAAAGGAAAAATACAAACTTGAAACAACTATTTGGAGTTCTGGCTAGTAATTACAACTTTACCCACCTTTCATCGTCAGTCATTTAGAACTCATCTCAAATAACTTTATCCCTCTTTGATCTAATTATCAGCATATATTGTTAGTTCTTGTCATTCCCCTTTGGTATCTTTTGTTTATATATTGGCATTTCTTTTTTAGTTGCTAGATATAAAAAAAATAACCAAAATGCAACCATCAACAGGTTTCGACATCACTGTTTTAGGTTCAAAAGGTGGCCCGCTAGAAGGCAATACGTCTTCATTCTTAATCAAACCGTCAAGGCTATCCTATCAAGAAATATACACTTCAAATGATAAAAATAGGATCATCTCAATAGATGCAGGCGTTGGTTTAGGTAGGACTACGGAATTGATTTATGATGAACTCAATGATGATAAAGGTCGTTTAACTAAACAATTATTGAACTTTTATCAACAACCTTTAAATATTGAAGATAATAACAACCATTTGAACTCGAAATATGGATTTGGTTTAGACTTTAATGAAATTACAGAAATCTCTCCGATTCAAATAGCAATGAAATTATTCAACCTTGTTCAAAATACATTCATTACTCATCCTCACTTAGATCATGTCTCTGCATTAGCTATAAATTCACCATCATTTCAATCACGAAGAATAGTGTATGGATTATCACCAACTATAAAGGGATTAAAAGATAACATATTCAACAACATTATTTGGCCAGATCTATCGACTGATTCGAATGGTAAATTCCTGACATTCAAAGAAATGAATGACGACACATTAATGAAGATAAATGATTTCTATTCAATTAAACCTTTTAAGATTAATCATGGTTGTATAATGACCAATCACGTTCATCCTTATAATTCCACTGCATTTTTAATAAAAGACAATGAAACAAGTCAATACATCCTAGTGTTTGGTGACGTGGAGAGTGATGAAAACTTTGCAAAAAATCAGTGTCCAAGTAATAGTAACCCTAATGCAAATAAGTTGATTTGGAAATCAATTTCTAAATTGATACTATCTAACCAATTAAATTCAATCATCATCGAATGTTCAGTAGTCAATCAACCTGAAAATACTCCATTGTATGGACATCTGACCCCTAATGCATTATATGAAGAATTAAAGTCGTTACAATCGGTGTTACTTGATGAAATACATTCTAATAATGATACCCCTAATACTAAAATTCATCAACCTTTATCTGGGTTAAATTGTTTGGTCACACATGTTAAAGATGATCCTTATTCAAGTATAGATCCAAAGAAAACAATTCTTTTTGAATTAAATGAATTAGAACAAATCAATCAATTAGGTATAAAATTCACAATGTTGTTGGCTGGCCAAACTTATACCACTCCTAATTAGTTATTTCTACGGTCCATTTCATTCAATATAAAAAGGACAATGGTTATTTAGATGTAGTTGTGTTACCAGTAGTACAATGAATTTTAATTGGTTTTCTATATCGTACCTAATAGATCATTCAAATAATTGATGATATAAAGAAAAATAAAACTCAATGTTATTGTATTCTTTAGTTTTTTATATTT
The DNA here is from genome assembly GCA_003708145.3 of Phaffomyces orbus. NCBI lineage: Eukaryota > Fungi > Ascomycota > Saccharomycetes > Phaffomycetales > Phaffomycetaceae > Phaffomyces > Phaffomyces orbus. Next base: position 508,520 of record PPNK03000004.1, read on the forward strand.
ATATCTTCTTACTTTGGTCTCCAACTAGCGAACAACACTCATTCAAAAACTTGAACTGTAGTCTATTGAAGTAATTTGGAGAGAGGAACCTGAGGTTTTTCAAAAGTTTAATATTACAAAATCACTATACATCTTATAAACCAACTATATATTTCAATAAAATTATAGGAAATTTACAATGTACAATTTCTTTTTATTAATAATAGCGTTTTTCTTCATCTAAAAAAGTATAACAATAACAATCACAATAATATCCATAAGGTTATATTTTATCAATTTTTCTCTAGACAATAAAATAGCCTTCAGCAGATAATTCACTATTTAAATCAAATGGTAAAGATTCTTCCGTTTCAACCGAAACAACATCAAGAACTTTAATTTTACCTAATGTGTTGACTGGATTTTCATTTTGGAAACCAATTTCAATTGGGAATAAAGCATCTTCATTTGAAGCTTCAATTGAGAATTCTAAAACTCCATTTTCACCAGGTGATAATCTTTCAATTTGGAATAAAACACCATCTTCATCAATATTAACAACTTGAGCGTTTTCAGATTTTAATTCAACGTTTTCAGTGGCAATTGGAACTAGTATAGTGATGTTTGAAATGTATTCATTGTAAGATTCATTCAATTCAAATTCTAAAGTAACATCAATCAATTCACCATTTTGTGATAACCAAGTTGAGAATAGGATTGGAACGAATTTATTTTCATCATTTTTACCAACTCCTCTCCATCTTAACACACCAATGTTTTGATCATTTGATGGGAATGGTTTTTCAGGATTTTTCAAACCAATTATACTATCTTTTGAAAATAATTGTCTATCAACATTTGGATGTGTTTTAAACTGAACAGAATTATCACTGTTTTCATTAGATAGTAGAATTCTCGATAATGCTAGGTTTGAATCATTGATACGTAATTGTAAAGCACCTTTAACTTCTGATAATTGGATTGAACCTTCTCTTGAGATTTGCGCCGTGACTTTCTCTTCTAATGAAACTAATATACCATTATTCACTGGTCTATTATCTTTAACAGGTTCTGGACTGTCATGATACGTTGGTTGTTGAGATACTTGTGGTTGTGGATATTCAGGAGCACCAATTAATGGTTCTGCACTTGGATCAGATACAGATGCCCTTTGCTTTTTACCTAATTGTAAACCACGACCCTTTGGTGCGATTCTAGCTTTTGAAGGAGTTGGATCAATAGGAGTTGGGGCATATGATTGTTGTTGTTGTTGTTGTGATTGATAATTATATGAATCATTAGAACTACCAAACCCACCAGGAGTTGAACCAGAGCCAAATTGTGGTTGACCTTGGAATTGAGAAAAATCATTATTACGTCTAGCTAACTCTTTTCTTTGAATTTCTTTTGCACGACGTTTTCTTTCTTCAGTTGCTTCTAATTCTTTATTACGTTCTATAATTTCTTGAATTTTTTCTTCATGTGAATCCATTTCTAAAAAGGTTCTAATTTGTAGTAATGATAAGTTTTCTTTATAACCTAAAGTAATGATTTCATCAAATGCACTTAAAATTTCAAAAGCATTTTCAAAAATTTCGTGTTCATTTATGGTTCTCAATAAACTTGTAACAGTTTCTGCAAAAGTGTTTAAAGTTTCAATATCTTGTAATATATTGGATTGACGGTTGGTGATTAAGATGATGTATAGGTCATCTAACGGTTGATAAACATATCTCACGTGTCCATCCTCAACGGTGGTATGTTGAGTTGAGTTTTCTGACAATAAACTAGGGAATTGGGCTAATAATTCAGTGACTCTGTTCTTGGTTAGATCACGAAATTGTCTCGAAAGGATCGCTTTCCCACTGTGTGTAATGATTGATGCTGCAAGAACTGCCATTGCTAAACGTGTGGATAAAGAGGCAATTGAACTGAGATCTTTCTTTTATTTTTGTTTTGAATATTGTCGATTCAGAAAAAAATCGTTGACGTTTCCATACGAAAAAGAACGGGCTCTTAACGCAAATAATTCTTCGCGCAGCTATAATAATATTAGTTTGAATATATTCCTTGTTCATTGATTGAAATCCCAAGTGATCGTGAAAAGCTTCTCGAAGTGCTCAGCTAGCTCTTTATTGAGGTATTTTACTTTTTCAGACTTTCTGGAATTCATAAAGTCAATTACCGACATTTCAGAAAGTATCTGAACAGCTAAAAATGGATTTATACCACAAGAGGATAAGAATAAAACTTCATTTGAAGATTCAATCAAATTCATTTCAAATTCATTAATTCTTTGAGATTTCAAAGTTGATAAATTTACTATTTCATAGCAAATTTCTTTAATACTTGACCCTGATATTATTGAGGAAATGTTTATTAAAGATAATGATAATTGAAAATTTAATAATTGTTCAAACGATGAGAATGATTCGTCTATTGTGATGAGAATTATTAAATCAGTGTATTTTAAGCTATTTTCCATGATTATATTCTGATGTTTCAAATCCTCATTTTCATCAATTTGAGAAATTGAACTAGATTCAATGATTAATATTGAACAATCTGATGAAAATATGAAATCAGGTTCTGTTTCTTCTAATTCATACTCAATTGTTTGAATGTTGGTATTTTTGTCTAAATATTTAATTATTCTAGAGTTATTAGCTAATTTGAATGAATTAGTTATGATAGTTGAATCACAATCTAACAATTCTTGACTGATGCTATCTTCTTTGACTATTGATGAAATGGTTTCTGCATTGGAGATTTGATCACTAATATCTTCATTGAGGCTATTATTTTTTAGAAAGTTGAAAATTGGATCATTGAAAGAATCTTGATTTTTGAGTTTAGATGATTTATTCTTTTGTCTTTTCCTTGAAGTTATAATATCGTTTAATTCATCATCTAATGATCTTTTTTTGTTATCAATAAATGTATCCATTTTGGTAGCGATAACAGAATCAAAAGTAGTATGATTTGTTTCAATGGTTTGATGCTTAACGATGTTATCAACATTAGTTTTATCAACTATTTCTATTTGAGAATCCTGGATTATACTTAATGAAGATTCAGATTCTTGTTCATCAACTGAAACAACACAGGCCTTTTCTTCTTCAACAGGTAGTTTTTGAAACAGCTCCTCTTGTGTATTGTCTATTAAAAATGGTTCACTCTCTTTGATAATAGTGAAAGATTTTGGATCTGTGGTTTCCAAAAATGTTATGATTTTACAATTCATATCTTCATTAAGTAGATCTGACTCGTCTGGTTTCTTTAAAAAATCAGATAGTTTCAACTCTTCAAGATCATTGAACGATGAAGCTGGAGGTAAATTAATTGTAGCAAACTCAAAGGCAGATAAAGGTTCTTTGAAAGTTGGATCATTCTTCATGAATGGTAGATCTATTTTATACATGGAACCCTTCTCTAGGTATTCATCTAATATATGAAGTTCTAAAGAATCAAAATATCTACTTAATTCGATATTTTGGTCACCATCACTTTGAAATTCCCAGATCCCAATCGATGGCTTGAAAGGTTTCATTTGAATTACCAATAGTGGGACAACATCTAAAGTAAATCTAGAATTTGATTTGATTTCAATTATCTTATCAACGCAACTGTACTTCTCTTCGATGACAGGAGTACATTCTAATAACGATTCATTGGTGTATTCTTCATCTGTCTCTTTGGGAATATCAATAGACTCAGGAATTTGTCTTAAAGTTGAGTTTTCAAAAGTAGTTTCATCAAATGGATTCAACTCAATGATATATCGTTCTCCAAATTCAAACTTCTGGTACTTTGGATACTCACATTTATGATGAAGACAAGTGTGTAGAAACTTCATAACATCCTTTTTTATTACTAGTGTCTCCTTTGGAATCAAATCTGCTTCATCTATTTCATCTCCTTCTATAAAGGGAACATCCCAATCCTCAAGTTGTTTTGGTTGATATAACTTCAATTCCTGGTTGGTATTAGCGCCATCCTCATTTATTTCAATAAGATAGTCAGATTCGAAACGGACCTCTTCAATTGAGTACCAATGCTTTGCGTTCCAATTGACTTGAGAGTCTGTTGATCTTTTGTAGAAACCTATTGAATGTTTATTAATTGTAATGACTTCCTTCAAAAGAGCCCTAAACTCAGTAATTTTAACATTGAACCGGGTGAATTCATCGTCTTCAATGGAATGATCCCAATCAAGTTCTTCTACAAGAGAAAAACTCATGATTTATCGTTATTTTGATTTAAGCGCTCGTTTGCAATTATACAAAAACTCCTTTTTCATCCTTCATCACTTTCTTCTTTTTCTTCTTTTGAAGATTCTCTTTGATGTTGCGAGGTTGATCTTCTTCCTTTGAGGCTCATTCACTTCGTCTTCTTTATCTTCTTCAAAGGGCCTTTTGTTGTGTTTGGCGGGTTCCTCAGGTGGAGTTTCCAGTGATTCATTTTCTTCCTCTTCTTTGCAATCTTGATTTACATCTTCTTTGGCATCTTGTACTTCTTCTTCTTCCTCTGCTTCTTCTCCTTCCGTTGGTACAATTGTCTCTGTAATCTTTTTGTCTGGTTTCTGTACATCATCAAGCGAATCACTGAAATCTTCGAAAACATCACCATCACTCTCTTTACTAAAACTTTCCTCTTTCTTTTCACCAGTGTCTGTATCTTCCTCTTGATCATTCTCTTTATGATTCTCCTTATCTTCCTCTTTATCTTCTTCTTTATCTTCTTCTTTATTCTTCTCTCTATCTTCCTCTTCATATTCTTGTTTATCTTCCTCCTCTAATTCCTCATTCTCTTCCTCTTTGTCTTGCTCGTCTGATTCCTTCTTCTCATCTTCCTTTCTATCTTCTTCTTCTGATCCCTTTTCTTCATCTTTTTCTTCAACTACTAATTCTTTCTCGTTATATTCTATTTCCCTTTCTTCTTTTTTTTCTTCCTCTTTGTCTTCTTTGTTGTCTTCTCCTTTATGATACTCTCTATCTTCCACTGTTACGTTGATTTCCACTACTTCTGACCGAACTTCTTCTATAAACTTTTCCTCAACTGGATCTTTGTCATCTAATTCAGATTGCGGTTCATTATCTTTTCTTTCATCTTCATTACTTGACTCAATAGGCTTTTTCATATCTTCAACTGCTTTTTGTAATTCTTCACCAACCAAACTGTCAAGGCTTTTGATAGTTTTGAAAGTGTCACTTCTGATAACCTTTTGTGAAACATCAGGAACTTGTTTCAAAATTTCATCATCTAACGCATTTGATGATAAACTTTGTAGTTGATCAAGTTTAGATAGTACACTCTGTTGATGATCTAACTTCAAATGAATGCACACTAATGATTTATCATTGGCAGTTTCTTGAAGTGCTCGAAATGCTTTATAAATATCTAATAAAGTTAGTTGATGAGAGTAAATGCTTGATTCGGTAAATCTGAGATTCAAGTCCACAAAACTCAAAATCAAATCTTCTTCGTCATTGAATGGATATCCTTCATCTTTCAAGGTCTCCCTAATTTGTCCAAAAATTTCATAGAGTGTTGATCCCGTGTTATAATCTTCTCTAAAAATTTCCTTCAGATTGAGTAGTCCAGATGGCAGGTTTTCTAAACCTTCTTGATTTAATGGAACTAGTAAATATGTAGAATTAGCAGTTTGTAAAATCATTGGAACTGACGAGATTTGATCTTTCAGCATTTTATGCCCTTTGACCAGAACTTTTGGATCTACTGGATTTCTGAATGATTCATCTTCAATAGAGCTATCTTCTTCATCATTCTGACTTTCAGGAGCACTACTGAAAAAAACTGATTCTGGTGAGTCTTCATCTTTCTTAGGTTCATTTGGTAACCTATGTGAATCTTCAAATACTAGTCCAGAGTCACTTTCATCATCTGAAAAAGATACATCAATTGTTTTAATTAAGTGATCATCACCGTCATCTGTAGTATCATAAGGATTTTCTTTTGCATTTTCGAAATCCACTTCGTCATCTGTTGTGTCAATCTCAATTATTTGAATATCGTCGAAATCGTCAGATTCAGTCTGCTTGATTGGAAATTTTTCGTCTTCAATGTCATTTGTTATTTCAACATCTGAATTATCAACCACTTTGAAGTTTTCAAATTCTTCTTCATTGAGAATTTGGATATCTGAATCTGAATCTGAAGCACCCATGTCATAAAGTACCTTTTTCCTTATAACTCTGCTTGATTTCCTTCTCTGTACTAGTGCAGCTTTTCTCTTAGTCATTGTGCCTTTTCAGTGGTAGCCAATTGAATTGTTTATGTTCTATGTTAAGCTCCCTACAGGAGTTGAAAGATACTTTTTTGTGCTTTTTTCTGGACAATAAAAAGGGAAACAAATCGCATTTTTTATTTTTTTTACAGATTTGGTAAACAACAATAAAGAAAATTGTTTTCAGCGCTAATTTCAACAATAAATTGGTGGTTTTGTCGTCTCAGAAGTGCTCGATTCGGTTTTGTCAGTTATTGATGGTTCATTCAGTTTTTTAAGGACTCAGTTTTGTGAAATTTGAAGCTCAGCGCTAAAAATATGGATTTCTTACAACAGTTAGATCAACTATCTGATGAAGAAGACGACTTTAACGACCCAATTCACCGTAATCAGGTCGATTATAATAACAATTACAATATTCACAATTGGAACTTTCAAGGTATAAAAAGTGTTGATGTTCCCAACCAAGACTCTCTTGAAGAGAGTACTATCACTGTTAATGATCAATTCACACACGCTGAAATATCTTCAAATATCACCTATCATACAAGCGATTCTGCCAACTCAAAGCTGATCTCAACAAATGTGCTCTCAGATAAAGGAAAGTCTGTGTTCCCTTTCCACACGTTCAACAAAATGCAGTCAAACGCATTTGCTAGTCTTTATGAAAATGATCATAATTGTGTTATTAGTTCTCCCACAGGGTCTGGGAAAACCGTTTTAACTGAATTGGCAATTCTTAGGCTATTGAATACTTATAAAAATTGTCAAGATATAAAAATATTGTACATAGCACCTACAAAAGCATTATGTTTGGAGAGAGAGAGAGATTGGGTTTCAAAATTTTCCTCTTTTGGTTTAACAGTTGGTGTATTGACTAGTGATACAAGCTTCTTGGAAACCGATAAAGTCAAGAAGGCAAATATCATCATCACAACTCCTGAAAAATGGGATTTAATGACAAGAAAATGGACTGATTACACTAGATTATTCGAAATGATTAAGATTTTATTGATAGATGAAATTCATATTTTAAAAGAGAATAGAGGTGCAACTTTAGAAGTTGTCGTTACTAGAATGAAGAAAATTTGTAAGGATCTAAGGATCATTGCATTATCAGCTACTGTCCCAAACATTCAAGATGTTTCAAAATGGATAAGATTGAGCTCATCAAGCCCAATGGATGCAATCACTTTAGTTTTTGGTGAAGAATATAGACCGGTTGCTTTGAAAAAAGTAGTATATGGGTTCAAACAAAATTCAAATGATTTCATGTTTGATTCTTTCCTAAATTCCAAATTAGTTGAGGTTTTAAATGAGCATTCTAAAAATAAACCAGTGATGATATTCTGTCCAACTAGAAATTCAACAATCTCAACTTCTAGATACTTACTGAAAAACTATAGTAACTTAAACGACTTAGCACCATTAAACCAACGTATCAAAGAGAAGGAATTGTTGGAAATGGCTAAAAATGGTATTGCTTATCACCATGCTGGTCTTTCAATGGAAGATAAAAATAGTGTTGAAAACGGTTTCAAATCAGGTTCAATTAAAATCATTTGTTCAACTTCAACTCTAGCTGTTGGTGTTAACTTACCTGCTTATTTGGTTATTATCAAAGGTACTAAAATCTGGAATAATATTTCATTTGAAGATTACTCTGAGTTAGATATTTTACAAATGATGGGAAGAGCTGGTCGTCCTCAATTTGAAACAGAAGGGAAGGCTGTTATAATGACTAATTCTGAAAACCAACAATATTATGAATCTTTAGTGAAGGGAAATAAAAAGTTAGAAAGCAGGTTACATTTGAATCTATATGAAAATTTAGTTTCTGAAGTATTTTTAAACACAATAACTTCATTACAAGATGCCTTGACTTGGCTTAAACATACATTTTTTTACTCAAGATATCATTCAAATCCAACTGCATATGATGAGATTCCATATATTCCAAATACTGATATGGATGGAAGGTTAATGTGCTATTGTGAATCTAAACTACGTGAATTAATAGATTTTGGTATTATTGAAATTAAAAACGGTGTTTATAAGAGTACTATTTATGGTGATGCAATGACAAAGCACTATGTATTATTTGAGACTATGAAAATGTTTATCAAATGTTCAAAAAAACAATCAACATCTGACTTGTTACTATTTATTTCAAAAGCAAAAGAGTTCCATATTGTTAGATTGAAGAGAACTGAAAAAAAATTATTTAAAGTTATAAATAATTCACCAATTTTAAAATATCCTATCAAATCAGAGAAGAAAACAACATCCATTGAATTACCTCAGGAGAAGGTATATTTATTGATTCAATATGAACTTGGTGGACTTGAATATCCTAATGACCCAGAATTAGTTAAGTTGCAACATTCATTCAAGCAAGATAAGTTTTTGGTCTTGAAACATGTCGGAAGATTGATAAAATGCTTAATAGATTGTTTTGTTGAGAAAAAAGACTTTGTGTCTTTGAAGAATTGTTTATATTTATTTAGAAGTATGAACTCTAATGGATGGGAAGATTCATCAACCTCATTACGACAGTTAACAACTGTTGGATTGGCGTATATCAGAAAATTGGCAAATCATAATATTTTTTCATTTGAACAAATAAAGAATTTAGATCCATTGAAATTAGAATATTATTTAGGTTTAAGACCAGGTCAATCTAATAAAATTAAAAGCCAAGTTGAATCATTACCAAAATTATTCATACTGTCAGATTTTATCAAATCCTCTCGAACAAACCATTCTAAAGATATTAAAATTACAATCAAGGTAACGATAAATGTTGAATCAAATGGGGATAAATGGAATGGTAAATATCTTACAATCAATGTTATTAGCGGGTTATCTACTGGAGAATTGGTCAATTTTAGAAGATCAAATATTTCTAAAGTGCCTGAAAAAAGATCATTTATTTTAGATTTTCAAATAAATCATCAAGAAAGTGAATTTGAGAGTATAATTTCATGTGAAGAAATTGGTGGAATTAGTAGAAATACAAAATTGAATATAATGGAACATTTATCGAGTCATGATATTTCAAATCTAAAGTCTTTGACAGTGAGAAGTAAACTCAAATACCTATAAATCATTCACATATCATATGATTATGATAATCTTACTAACTTTATATAGAATCAGAAGATATGTTAGAGATAGAAGATGATGATGATTTTGATGATTTGTTAATTGAAGCTTCTAATAAGAAATCAACTCAAATTCCAACAGAAGAGACCTCAAGAGTTATTTTAGGAAATGGGAATTTAAAGTGTAAGCATGCTTGTAAGGATAAAACAAGGTAAGGTTATATGGGAAAATCATTTAACTGCTACAAATTGATACTAACTTTTTTACTCTTTTAGTTGTCGTCATTTATGTTGTCGTGAAGGATTACCACCACCAAAGTCAAAGAATAATAACAAAAGTGTTAACAAGTTGAAAATTCTGTCAAAGGGATCTATGAACAAACTTCATGATAACTCAAATGAGGGTGATGATTCAAAAGAAGCTAATAGATCAAAAGACTTAAAATCAAATTTATCAGGCTTTGATCTTTTGAAGAAATTACATGGCTCTAATTCGTCTAATGCAATTGTTAAAAGAACTATTAATAGAAGCAGAACAATTGAATCATTTCAAGAAAATTCAAGTTCAGATGAATTCACTTCACAAGATCTCGATATTTTATCAATGATTGAAGCCAATCAAAAAAGATCAATAGAAAAAATGAATGAAACGGCATCAATTACAAATAAAAAATTCAAATCAATAGAAGCTGAATTTGAAGAACATGACTACATAGGAAACCGAGATAAGAGCAACTCTTATAATAATATTAGTACCAATAATAAAACCAACCAAACAAAAATAACCATCTATAAACCACCATCATCTCCTATTACCATTTCTAGTAGTGAAGATGATAAAATCTCACAAGAATTAACAAAAGAAGAATTTGAAGAAACGACAACTTCTATAAAGCAACACATTTATGAAAATATTGAAGAAGAAAACCATGAAGTTCAATTCCATAAACATCAAGAACTGGAAGAAGAATTATATTCCCAAGAGGATGATGAAGATAAAGAAAATATTTCAAATTTAAGTGATGAAGAACTCAAACAAATATTTGGATCTGATGTTGAAATTGTTTAAAACTATCTAATGATCTTTTGTTGTATGTTTTGTAAAATATTTATCTAAAATTTCAATCAAAAACTCATCTGTGAATGACATATGAACGTCATCAATTGATAAAAAATCAATTTTTTGATTATCATGTAATTCTTTCAAACCTATCAAGTTCTTAGTAAATAAATCAGTTTCCACGAAAGGAATGGTTTCACCAGTCAACTTATCTTGATCATAAAACCAAGCTGATTCTAACGGTACCAAAGTTGTATCTTGACTAAATTTAATCAAAACTAATTTATCTAATTTACTTAAATTTTCAATATAAGTTGAATTGACCTCTTCATATTCATTATTGATATCAGCTAAAAAAGCGGAATGGTCTAAATAAGTCTCATAATTCATAGGATCTCTGAAATATTGGGCAGCAATTATTCTCTTTTGAACTGAATCTTTATATATTTGACTTTTCAATATTGAGTTCTTTTTTTTACAGAACCAATCGTTATCAGCACAACTTGGTAAATCACTAATGCCTGAATGAGGAGATCCAAACGTCACTAGAGTAGAGACGTTCAATCCGCATCTTTCAATAGCAGCTCTTGCAAACAACCCTCCTTGAGAAAACCCAATGAAATTAAACGCATTTTCGTTAAGTTGTGTAATATTCTGTAATTGATCACAAACGTATTCAATTTGTTCATTAACATCACCAAACAATGACTTCTTCATATCTTGATCATCATCCGTATCAACAAACACAGAATACACATCAATATTTGGATTATGATTATGAACTATTTCAATAACACGTTGCATTGAGTTTGAATTATATGAGTCGCCCATTCCATGCCAAAAAACTACAGAGTTCTCATCGTTATCAACAGTGGTTATCCTTTTAATGGCATTGTAGGTAGCAAGGAGCTGTACTGTGAGTTTAGGGATGTACATGGGACACTCTAGCGGATCCTGAAGAATGTTTAAGAAAAGGAGAAAGGAAACAATTACTAATTATGTCACTTTAAATTTAGATTTTAGATCTACATTCTTAGATTTGTTCTAGAATCTAAAAATTTATTATGTAATATATTACGTAACTAATTATCCCACTCTAGTAATTACCAGCTTCGGAAATACTACAGATAAGAATCATCAGTAGTATTATGGAACACTCATCTATATGCCTCTTCATTCTTAAACATTAGGGGTTTCTCACTTTGAAAAGTTAGTCTTCTTGCCTTGGTTCTTTCAATTTTGTATATAAAGGTTCCCCCGGAGTATTCACTTCTTCTGCTATTTGTGAATTTTTTGTTAAAATAAACTTGATGTCATAGAAGATTACTGAGTTTCGTGCTTTAGTTCTGATTGTACCTGTGTCAAGTTCTGTATAATCTTTTTGTGGTTTTATTTAATTCACCTTATTTGAAACTGACTTCTCTTCATTCTTCAAAAAAAGACTGGAAACTGTACTTTATGATACTAAATCATTTTTTCGAAATAATAAGTAGCCATAGAGTTACACTCTTTGGATCGTTTCTCTGATGCGGGAAAGTGTCGAAAGTAGTATCAACTAAACATTCTGATATCTTCATGGATATCTGAGAGTTTCTGATACTTTGTCATATTCAAGTACTGATTAGACTGAATATTTAAACTTGTCTGTCTATTTCACTACATACTGTATTGAAGATTTTATACCTAGTGGAAAATTCCAGATACTGTTAGTGGAGGAAAGTTAGTTGACCAGTATTTATGATCTTTGATGATAAGTTACTTGCATGCTTCTCAAACAAAATATGAATAGAGCTTATATTTCCATTTTTCAGTTATAAAACACGATTTGATTCTGTTTTGGAACATAGTTCAAACCAACTAACTCAGAGAGCAAAGTGAATCCAAAAACAACAACGAAAGGGATTCCAGCATAAACAATCAATCTGACAATTATTTCAATGTCATACCTTTGTTTGAAAACTCCGCATGTAAATAAGATGTTCTTTTCGTGTAAAGATTCGATGTTTTCTGAATATTGCTCTAATTCATTTTGATCAATTGTGGATTGCGGACCAATTGTTTCGATTTTAGAACTGTTTGACAAGTCTTGAATCAATTGCTTGACTTCACCAATTTTTTCCGTTCTTGACAGGGTTCTGTTTCTAATTCTATTGAATTTACCTGATTTATAATCATCTTTATATAAAATTTTATAAATGATTTTGAAAATGTTTAGTAGTAAAGGTTTTGATAGTTCTTTCCAAATTATGACTAACACGACACCTAACAGCACTCTAAAGACAGATTTCATTAACCCTAATTCACTATACGAGTAAGGAATATCAATTGCTGAAACATCAACATTTTTGAATTTTAGTCCATTATATGAGCTATGAACAAATAACCATTGGGTTAGATCCAAACCTAGTACAACACCAACAAATGCAACAGAATCATCAAAACAAGGGCAATCATCAACTGGTGAAACATGGAAATAGATCAATGAATAATTTAAAACAATTGAAAAAATTGGACCAATAACGTTAGAATTTATAATTATTTCATCCCATTGTATTCTATAAGAGACTCTAGCAAAATAACATAGTGAACCTAATAAAGAGCCTATTAAAATGTCTGAAAATCCATGCATCCCACAATATAATCTTCCAATGATCAAACTTATATAATATATCCCCAAAAACAACAAACTTAGGAATAAAGTAAATCGGTTGAAAATTTCCCAATTATTAATGATTTGGATCAACATTAATATAGAAACACCAGTGGCATTGGCAGAATGAGACGATGGGAATCCATATTCTTTAGCAGTGTAACCAGATAACGTAATTCTATGTAAAGGAGGTGATCTTGGTCTAGGTAAGCAGCAGAAATCTTTGATATAACCTGATATATAGATCCCATACCCTAGAATATAAACCAAATCTCTAGTGATCATACCATACCCAAACCAAATGGGCAAGGGTAACATCAAAACGTAAAACGTATGAGCAGCCAAATTGGCAGAATAAGAGAAATAATAATCGAGGAATGGGTTTCTGAATGCTCTTTGGAAATTTGCTAAGATCGGTGTTTCTGCTCTGATGTAGGGTAGTAAGAATTGTCTTATTTGGAATCGTATTGGGTTAATTTTGGCTTTATAATGAACGGTTGGAAAATTTCCAGAATCATCGAATGGATTTTTCGAATCAAAGTCGTTCAAGTGGGAGAATGAGTCATTGGGAAAGGGCTCTAGTGGAAGTTTCTGTGATGAATGATTGACCATGAATGAAATCTGTTCTTTTTAATGATTATTTTTAAGAAATTGGAGAGAATTTATGTGAAATTCATGAAAAGTTTGACGGCTTTAAAGAATTGATCTCATAAAATATTGAGATTTGGTCCAGATTTTCTGATATTGGTTAGTGAAAACATACTAAATATGTAGGGTCTACCAGATATAGTCACTATAATTTCAATTTCAAGCAGTTTCAACCACTTTTATTCGCTAGATTCTGTGAATTCAGTAGTTGCTCCTTCTAAATTACGTAAGCTTTCCTTTTAAGTTTTTCTTCTTGAGAGTTTTTTTCTTAAATTTTAAAATTGAAATATAAAAATTTGAAAAATTGTGAAAATTTGACCGTCGGACTGACTGGAATTGTGATTAATCATGGAATTGGCACTAGTATCGTTGAAGATTGGTACATACATACTATATGATAGGACATATTGGTTATATGACTAAGTAAATGGAACTTATCCTATCACATAGTTAATATTTTCATGAGTACTATCTAGTCACTGCAAAATAACACAAACTTCATATAATTGACCAATTTCCATCCAATTTTGAATTAAAAAAACCACATTAGTCAGAAAATACAGCTAATAAATATTAACTACAAATCCATAACGTACCAGCTGAATTCAATAACTCATATTCAAGAAATGGAGTGAATAAATCACATTGTTTTGGTCCGCGCAACAAAAACCCGCGAAATTTTTATCAAAAAGTAAACAAACAAATACTGAAAACACAACAAAAACAATGAAATTCATTAGAGAAATTACTTCATTTCAATAATTTATTCACATTTTCATATCAAAACTCATTTTATTTTCGTTATTGACTTCCACTTTCATTAAAACTCGCTTCCTTTCCATATAGACTGCGGTCAATTTACCATTTCAGTTCATTCATATTATCTGTATTTTTAATTAATATTCCAATTCATTTTATGACAATGTCCCACACAGACAAAACGACGAAACAACGTCGACGTTCACTAAGGATAGAAGAGAAACAGCAGAGACAAACACCCATGTCATTATCACAGGTCACTAATCTTAAGGATCTGCTGAAAAGGAGTAATTCCAATCTTAAGAGAACATCAGGTATTGAACAAGATGGTGATTTTGTTTTCAAAAGAACTGGCAGTCAAACGCAAGAGAGTTCAAATGAAAGCCAGGGTAAGAAAAAGAAAAAACCTATACAGAAGAATAAGATTAGAAAAATAACGGCTGATGATATGATAACACCAAAGATTAAAAAAACTAAAAATGTTAATAAACAGATTGAGGAAGAAGAGGAAGAAAGAAGACGCAAAGAAGAAGAATATTATGAGCATTCAACTTCAGTTCAAATACCAATTTCAAACTCTCCAATTAAAAAATCGTCTAATAAAAACAATAGAAGAGCTTCTTTAAGTCATAGAGGTAAAAGAGTTTCTTCAATAGGTAATGGTTATAATGGAGTACCACATGAAAAAATCCCAACAAATGAATATCACAAGATTTTGAATAATGATTTGCCAGATCCTCATAAAATGAGACAATTATTAATATGGTGTTCTAAACAAGGGTTAGAATCTGATAATAATAGACATATTAAACAGAAAAATACATTATCAAATGAGGAATTGACAGCTCTAAATATTGCAAAAGTTATTAAGGAGGAAGTTGTAAGAGACTTAGTAGATGGGAAAATCAATATAAGCTGGTGGAATAAAGAAGAAAATAATGAAGATTCACAAAAAATTGAAATTTTACCAAATGAGAAAAACGTTAAAAATCTAGAAACTTTGAAAAATTTAGAAAAAAAATTATTGAACTTGAAGACAAAGACTAAAGATTGGGAGAATTCATTGTCTGCATCAATTGAAATACCAAAATTAAATACATCAAAGGATATCTTGAAATCTCAACTGAATCAAAATGAAAAATTCAATAAAATCTTGAATAATTCAATTGTGGAAGAAGTTTCTAAAATTTCGGATTCAACTTTCAACGATATATCAACAGATTTGGAATTTGATGTCGATGTTTTCAATAATAATGTTAATAAGCTGAAATCTGCTTCATTAATAAGATCCAAATTTTCAAATTTAAAATCACAAAAATTATCGAATATTTTAGATTCAACAAATCACAATAACACTAGTGAAATATCAAATAATGACATCGATATAGATCAGTTATTGAAAGGTGTATCCAAATTAGAGAAATGAGTTAATGACACGCACACACATATCTGTATTATATTAAACACACACATAACATTACAATTTTTTTTTTAATATTACATTCTTTGTCATTATTATTATTATCATGCGTAAAATTCGTTATAAATATTTCTTTGCAAAGCTTCTAACTTTCAAATCAAAAATGGGACTAGTAATAGGATCATTGACTTTATAAAAAGGATTTAATAAAGTCTTGACGTATAAATCATTCAGTTCACTGAAAAACTGTTTTATAGATTCTTCATTCTTAGTTTCATGCAGCAACAAGAACTTGATATTTCCAGCAGTAACAAACGAACTGATTAAAAATCCATTAAATTCATCAACAACTTTCAAATACAAACTATTATTCTTCCATTGTAAATCTTCTACTATATCAATTGATGAATGAACAATAAATGGATTTAATTCCTTCATTTCTGCACTGAATTTGGACACCCCGTCGTTTCCCTGTCTGTGTGTCCCCAATTCAGCTTCATAGATTGGACTGTCCGTCGTCCCAACCATCGCAAGGTAGTACGACATGATGATCTATTATAAATATGTCTGACTCTCTTGTAAATTGTTAGAGTGTTTTGGGAATTTTTCAAAATCATTCCCGATACGTGAAGTATTAATAGAAACATAAATACATCGATATAATGCTTCCAGTGTCACCACAATCTAGACTTGCTAGGTCGCTGGAGAGCCCCAGTGGGACAGCAAGTAGTACCAGAAACCACGGAACCTCAAGATCGAAGACAAGACCATCTATTAAAACAGACACCAATTCTTCTACATCATGGGACAATAATAGTAAAGATGGATTCGAGTTTGATCCTTTGACCAAGAGAAAGCCAAGTTCTATCGTCAAAAATAACACAGTGGCTAAACAACCAAAAGAGGAAGAAAGCCATAATTTGAAGGAAGTTAGTCAATTAGCATCTGTTTTTTTAGAAATTCGTAAGAGTTTAATGAATGAACTAAACATTGATGTTTCTCATAATGAAAAATTGGAACTTGAAAGAGAACATAACAAGCATTCACATATTAAAAAAGTGTCGAAATCCACTCAGAAAAGAGTGGAAAAGGTGAAATTGATGTTCAATTTATATTACCTTGCATTGTTCCATTCTCAAACAGTATCAAATCCTCAATATGCTGGTGTTGATGGGGTTTACAATCCTTTACAAATCATAAGAAACAGGAAATTGAGAAAGAAATATCATCAATATCCTCAGGTGTCAATCAAGACACTGCCACCGGCATCAACTACCTTCAGTAATTCATCAAGAAAGTTATTATGGGAAGTCGATGTTGCAGAATTAACTTATGATGCAAATTGGAGAACTTCTCATTGGAATGAATTGGTGGATCCTTCAGGGAATTTATGGTTTCCTGAAGATAAGAAACATAGGAATCATGGCCATCATCATCATGGATTACATTTCAGAAACAAAAGTAGCAGTACTGATGATAACCAAAAGATTGAACAGAATATTAATTTAAGGTATGAAGATTTATTTGCAGACGCAGATGATGTTGATAACGAAGAAGGTAGTAAAAATGGATCAAATGAGTCTAATAGTGAAATAATTGAGAATGTGAAATTCCAAAGTTCCAGAAATTCATCAAAATCAGATTTGTTCGAACAATCATCAACAAGACCAGAACGTGGTAAGAAACGAGATGTAATTATTGACAAACTTCGTTCGAAATCACCATTCAAGAAATCAACTGGTTCCAATCTCGAAAATGGTAGATTAGAACCAATGACGTCTTTTGATTCAACAAGGGTATTTACAGACAGTAACAACAGTTTATCATCATCAACACCTTTGAAAAACGTTGATACTTTACCATCATTCAAAATATTGAATGATATTGAAATTGAACCAATAAATAAAAGCAACGTTAAAATCAATATAGATACTGGAACACCAACGACTAATAGTTCTAACAATGAGGATAGAAATATTAGTACGAATAGCTTGGATGATATTTTTAAAGAAGATGAAGATGATGATTTAGACATTGAACAAACTAAAGCCATCAACAAACACATTGAAACGTTGATATATCTAGACACGATGGTTAGTTTCTATAGTCATGATTATGAATACAAAAAAGAAGAATATAACAATTTGATTAAATTTGACAAAATTAACCATAAAATAAATGAAATCGAATCAAGTTCAGCCATTTTGAAAAATCAATCATTACCCAGTTATGCAGATGCATTGAAGGGTAAATCTGATGAATTAAGAGATATCCAAAATGAGTTTCTTAATGATTATTCTACCAGAATAGATAAGATGTTGAATTCAACGGATAGAATCACAGGGGAAGTCAACACGACATTATCATTGGAGATCCGTAGATTGAAAGAAAGATTCGAGAAGTTGAACTCAATAAAGAAGAAGAGTCATCAATATGAAGATTTATCAAAATTTATGTACTGGGTTTTAGAAAATTTTGTTGTTTTGGTTTTATGGATTATTTGGATCTTTTTCTGGATTTTGAAAACGGTGAAGATGTCGTTTTTAATGGTTATTGGACTTATTAGATGGATATTGAACTGAATGGTTAAATAGTTCAATGTGTTTTTTTACTTAATGAAATTTATGACTTTATATTTGTCAGACGCGTAAAAAAATTTAATCCGATGAATTTACAAATGACGCGTAAATATCTTTTCCTTTAATACCTTTAATACCCATTTAAATATTATAATCTACAAATCCAGATTCCACACATAATGTCAGAACCAGTAACCAAGCAAACTAAAGTCAATGACACTTTGAAAGTCTTTAGACGTTCAGAAAATGCAACCATTCCAACTAAAGGATCTGCTTTAGCTGCTGGTTATGATTTATACTCATCTGAAGAAGCTTCTATTCCAGCTAACGGACAAGGATTAGTCGCTACTGACATTTCTATTATAGTTCCTGCTGGAACTTATGGTCGTGTTGCCCCAAGATCAGGATTAGCAGTTAAACATGGTATTTCCACAGGTGCTGGTGTTATTGATATCGATTATAGAGGTGAAGTTAAAGTTGTTTTATTTAATCATTCACAAAAGGATTTTGAAATTAAAAAGGGGGATAGAATAGCTCAATTGATTCTAGAAAAAATTGTTAATGCTGATGTTGTTGAGATTAGTGCAGATCAGCTGGATTCAACTGACCGTGGTGTTGGTGGATTTGGTTCAACTGGTAAATAGAGATGAAGGATAAAAATGTACATGATTATATGAAAAAACAAAAGTGTAAATAATAATAATAATATCTATCGAAAATAAATAAATAAAGTTTGAGTTGTATACATGAATGTTGTTGTGGTTTATATATAATATTTTTCTAAAACGAGGAATTATTTCTTTGGTTCAATTTCTTTAACCTCACTATCATCAACTTTACTTTCTGGTTCCTTTTCATAATGTTCTAAAATAATATCATCTTTAGGACTTGACTCGAATTCCTTTTGAGTTGTTTCTTTCTTGATCAATTCTTCTTGATCTTTGATAACATCTAATCTTAGTTTAATATCATCAGAAGCAACTTCAGATTTAGTCACATCATAAACTTGATCAGGAATGGAACGTAAAACTTGAATTAAAGCATCATAATAATTAGAAATGTCAGATGATTCACCATATGTATAAACAGAAGATAAAATCAATAAAGTTGATGGAATTTTTTGTCTTAGTCTTAAATCTAACCAAATTTTTAAATCATCTCTTAATCTTGCTGGAGAACTATCAGTTGTTTTGATACCTCTTGAAGAGCAAGCACTTTGTAATTCACTAACTGATAAGGATTCAACGCCTTCATAATCAAGAGCTCTATCATCTTTGATGATTTGTAGTAATTTATATCTAATTTGATAACGTAGTATTTGATCAGAACCAAATGGTCTTAAATTCATATATTTTGCCATTGCAACTAATTGAGGTCTTGATAAATTATCTAAAACGACATCATTTTTGAATAATCTTGCAATTTTAACAACTTGTTCTTCTGTTGGTTGTTCACCTAAAGTGTTTAAAGTTTTGAAAAATTGGATAAATTCAGCCTTTTCAGCTTCTGTTGTAACATTCGGTAATTTAACACCACTTTCAGCAAACGTCTGTCTTAGAAATTTGGAAGTTTGTTTACGAGTTTGTAACAAAATTTCTTTTTTTTTAGTCTTATCTGCTTTTGATTCATAAGTTGAGGGTAAAAGATTTGGAAATAATTTTAGTGCAATGGGTAATAACAACTCAGCAAATGGAATTATAATAAATGCAGAGAACGGGACCAATCTGAATAAATCTCCTGTTGTTCTAGATAATTGTGTGTTTTCTCTTCTCGACAACTCATAACCTCTCAACATTTTAAATAGTAATTTAGTGGAAACTCGAACTTCATAACCTAGTAATTTGGTACCATTCCAGTAATGTTTGATTTCATGTTTGATTCTATCCATTAGTGGTGGTTTTGATGTAACAACAGGGGTACTTGTAATATTATCTTTTACTTCGTTTTCCTTTTGAGTAGTAACATTTTTGATTTTTTTGCCTTCAGTACTTTGATATCTCCTGATAGACGCCAATTTGAACAAGGAAATGCCCATCGGGGTGACTCTAGACAAAGTATGTGCTTGATATACTCTGATCATCATTTATAGCTCAAAATAACCAACCAATGTGACAATTATCTGAAGTTCATCTCGAACTAAATTTCCATACAAATTTTAACGGTTGGATTTTCGGCATCGGAGATACGAACCGGCGCTCATAACACATCCAATCACCAACGTATAAAGTCAATAACAAAGAAGATGGTACAAATTGAATTTAATGAACAAAATTTATTTCATCAGTTCAGAATGGAGAGCTTTCCTGGTGGATTCCCAGGGATATACGCTAGCAGTAACATACAATCACCTGTTTCAAGCACTCAAATATCTCCAGAGATAGCCAATATTCAAAAAACGTTGAAACTTAGGAGAAGTTCACTAAAGAAAGATTTTTTATTTCTTTTACAGAAAGTTTGGTTGATTTCATCTCTTTTATGTTATTTATACGATTGCAGTCTACTGCTGCTGATAGTGAGGACACTGACTGAAGTTTCTATTTCAAATTATGTAGTTTTATCAAAACATTTAGATTCCACTGTGTTTGCATTCTCAATAGTCACACAATTCTTATTAGCAGTTATATTGCATGCGAAAAGGGAGTTACCTAAGCCTGATGCAGAGGGATTCATTTATGGACATCATGTTATTCAAATTATTGGACAGGAACAATTAAATAGTAAATATTGGCTTTTAGTTTTTGATTTCATCATTTTGATGATTCAAATGGTTAATCACAGTTGTGTGTTTCATGTCAAGAAAGATGAAAATCCTATAGTTGTTACATCTTCTGTAGAGGGAGAATATGATGGGTTTCAAGGAAGTACGGTCTGTATTAGATTTGAATTTTTAAGAAGCTTCAAACCGAAATGGATTACGATTAATGAATTGAATGATATTCAAGAGGAACAAGCAAGAGAGAATTCTCAAGAACAAAGTACACTAGTGAGATTATTGGCACAACAAGGAGGGAATACATTGGAGTATGGAGCGATATAAGGAAATAGGGATATGGAAATAATAATTAACAACAAAAATGCGATGAAATACTTGATCATAAGTAAAGATTATACACATGGCTGGTGCCACATGATCATGGATCTGGATTCTGTAATGTAATTGATGTAGATGTAATTGATTGAAAATGTTATGAAGAAAACGATGATACATAATGATTTTGGAATTTCATCTGTTCTTTCTTTTTCAGTATAAATTTGTATTAAAAAGGACCTTTGGTCTGCTCAATACTTTTAATTAACTCTTTTGATGATGTATCCAGTGACGCCATCTTAACAACTAATCCACGAATATCCTAAGTAACCAATTTTACTGACACAAAATTATTTTCGCCGAGTTTGAAGAATCGATGAGATTGGAAAATTTATTAAAATATTTATAACCAAAATTCCAATCTGTGAGGCAATCAAAATGTCAGATCTTGAAAAGCCACAAAGATATGTTCCTGCTGCAGGTGAACCAGAACTACCACCGCAACTAGCTGAGTTCTCTCAGAAATCCACAGATGAAATCATGACTGAATTAAATCGTCTACCATTTTTCATGACAAAATTAGATGATACTGATGGTGCTGGTGGTTCAAATTTTGAGTTAGAAGCATTACAAGCATTAGCATATGATGGTGAACCTGATGAAGTTGCCACCAATTTTAAAAAACAAGGGAATGATCAGTATAAATTGAAACTTTATAAAAATGCAATTGAGTATTATACTAAAGGTATTGATGTTAAATGTGAAGTTGATGAACTAAATGCATCTTTGTATTTGAATAGATCGGCTTGTAATTTAGAATTGAAGAATTATAGAAGATGCATAAATGATGCTAAAGAATCATTAAAGTATGATGCTAAAAATGTTAAAGCATATTTTAGAATGGCTAAAGCGTTCTTTGCTTTAGAAAAATTCGAAGAAGCTAAACAATCACTAGAGTTTTCGTTCAAATTTGACCCTGAAAACAATTCATGTAAAGCTTTATTACAACAAATAACCAAAAGAGAGGATGAGTTATTACAAATTCAGAAACGTAAAGAAGAAGAACAAAGATTAAAAGAACAAAAAGAAAATACTTTAAAAATGGCTATAAATGCAAGAAATTATCTAATACTTAATTCCAAAAGACCTGCTGAGATGTTACAAGATGCTAAAATTTCTTTAGAAAATCCACTTGACGTTGAATCCCAATTGATTTTCCCTGCAATGATTATATATCCAACAATTGATGAATTTGATTTCATTGCTGATCTTTCTGAATTGTCATCACCATTTGACGTTATGAATCTTATTTTACAAAGACCTGAAGAATGGTTCCAAGATCCAAAACATCAAAACTTTACCGTTGCTAAATTAGACGCTTATATGGAAACCGAATCTGGTGGATTAATCAAAGTTGGTAAAAAGGCTACCTTTAATAAAGCTTTAAGTACACCAAATCCAAAAATTCCATTATTTGATAACTCTTTGAAATTGTATTTAGTTCCAAGAGAAGAAGCCTCAGATTGGTTATCCAAGTGGGATAAAGAAACTGTTATAAAGAAAAGACAAGAAGCTAATAAATAATCTTATAGATAATGTAATGAAAGTTACAGGTTATTATTATTTTTTTAATTTACATTAATATCATTAATTAATTTGGTCATCAGGAATCATTTCTTGAATCTCTTCTTATAATTTTCAATTTCTTTGATAGTCAGGGCATCTTTACCTGTCCATTGAGCTGAAGAACCACGATTTTTCAGTTTAGCAATTCTCGATGTTGAACTTTTAAAAATTTCTTCCATATATAAAGGTGCAATTGGTCCAAAAACTTTATCTGGGTCAACATATTGTTGCTTTAGTAAAATATTGCGAAGTTCTGGAGAATTAGCCCAATCTTTTAAAACTATACCTTCATCATCATCTTCACTCTCAGAGAAAATTTCTGGTAGAACTGTAGGATTTCTTGGGGTCATTGGACTTTTGGGTAAATTTGAGGTATTTATTATTGGAATATTTGTGGTTGAAGAGTTTGATGCAGTTGGTTTTATTTCATTATTTAATCTAGCGTGGTGTAACACTGCAGCTTTCATCAATGCTTGACTATTGACAAGATTTGTTTGTTTTAATTTTTTTTCAAGTTCTGCATTTCCATTCAATAAAGGCCTTTTATTTAACATGCTTTGTTGTTCTCCCGTACGACGACGTTTAGCATCTTGAATTTGTCTTGAATTTTGTGGTGCAATTTTAGTACCAACTTTTCTTGGATGCTGATTTTTAATAGTTAATTCGTCTTCTGTTTGAGTTCTTCTTTTTAATGGATTTTGATCGCTTGAAAACGATTTTTGGCGCTGATCCTTTTTAACTTCTAATGAGACTGCAGTTAAACCTTTACCATTTGATTTTCGTTTTGTATCATCTTGCGGCTTACTCAACGACATTCTTGTTAAACCTTTTGGTTGATAATTTGAACGAATCTCTTTACTTTTAGATGGTGATTTAGATGGTGATTTGGATGGTGATTTAGACGGTGATTTGCTGTTCATATTCATTTCATGTCTCAATGGTCCGTAAATACTATTAACTGGTGAAAACTTTATAACATCACGTTTTTCTTCATCCTCATCAAATGTTGATTCTGCGTTTGCAGGACTATCTATTATACCAACAGTGTTAAGGTCTGGGGTGACTTGCTTGAGCTTGTTCTGAAATTGTGGGGCTTTGAAGCTATTTGAACTCGTTATTGGTTCTCTTTGTATAGTTTTCTTTTTAGGAGACGGAGATCCCATATAACTATGATTGTTTACAGTCTTAGATGTTGGTTGTCTCAACATGACATTTGAAAGATAACCATTGTGATCCTCATCTAAAATAGATTGAGTTTCTTTAATAAATTTTGACTTTGCCTTTCTCAGAGTTGAGGTAACTGATGAAAATAAATTAGAAATTGGTGAAGTATTCTTGATTGAGTTATTTGGACTCTCCAAATTGGTTTGAACTAAGTAAGGGGTATTTCCACTACTGATTTTCGATTTCAAAGGAGCAAGCATAAGTTTTGGCCTAGTTGGTGAATTATTTGGCTTTGTTGGGGATGGAATTCTTGTTTCAAATAAAGTTGGAATTTTGGAATTTGATGTTGATTCAGAGTCAGATTTTGATGCCAGGTTAGGGTATAATGAAGGATTTGTTTTATCTGGATTTTCTTTTAATTTCTCTTGATTTGGAAATGGTAACGGATCATCAAATATACTTAATCTAGTATTTTGTGGCTCTTGCCTTTTAATTGATTTGACTGTTAAGGGACCCCTATGAGGTAATAATGCAAATCCTTGACTCTCCCTATGGGAATAATGTGGGGGAGTATGAGATGATTTTCTTGATTTTAGTTGAACATCATCACTTACTTTATCATCATTTAATGGTAATTTGACTGTTTTGAATGATCTTTCAAAAATATCTTTGACTGTTGGTTCGTGAACTATATCTGACACATTAGCAGCTTCTTCCGTTGCACTTTTAAAAGAACCTTCTTCTGGTTCTAGTGTTGGATCTGGTTCTTCAGATTTTTGTTTATTTTTATTGATGATACTTCTTCTAATTGATTTTTTGATAGCTTGAAAAGAATTATCTTCATCCATTGAAGCATCATATTCTTCATGTTGTTCGCTTGGTAATCTTTTCAATTGGAAAGAAACGGACTCTTCTTTTTGTTGAGGTGATTTGGGTTGTTCATCTATCACTTCTTCATCTTGTTCTAGATGTTTATCTGTTTCTTTCAGATTCTCTATTGGGGTATCAGTTTTAGTATTTGGAGTTGATTCATGTAAAGCAGAGATCTCTTCAATTGAACCTCTTTCAATAATCTCTTCAGTGACTTTAACATTGCTTTGATCTTTTGCAGATTCATAATTACAATCTGACTTCTCAGATATAGATAGATCCATAAGTATGTCATTTGGCTTTCCCTTTTCATGTGATTCATCCTGAGACTTTTTATTAATTTTAGATGATATTGGAGACAGGGTATATGAAGATCTCTTTATTGGACTTTTAACATTAGGAAAAGATATAGGTGATAGCCTTAAGACATTAAGATCAATTTCTTTCAGTGTAGTGTTTTTTTTGGTGGGTGATCTCAAAGCCAAAGCTTGATTTCTTAGTCTCTTGACAGGTGAATCTTCACCCTTCAATTTAGTTGGTGATTCTAACAATAACCTTGGATTTCTGAGTACATTAAAGTTAGTATATATTTTAGGTTAGATCACATCCATGGATAATACTCACGTTTCTTGATCATTCAGCACATCATTCATTTGCTCGTCTATCCAGGTGAGCTCAGTGGCAACAGAATGAGCAAATTGTTCAAGATCTGTACTCATTAGATCATGGAGGGTAAACAGCTCTTTTCTAATCCACTTCGATGTACCAGGAACTTCATCTTTCCTCTTAGCAGCACTTATACTCCACAAGGACATATCTTAGATCTAAATGAGGGTTTGAATAGATAGTCAGCGAAGTAATCCGGCTTTTCTTATATGTTAGCCTTTTTGTTATATTTTTCTTTCTATCAATGATTTTTTTTTGTTTACTTTTCACAAAACAAAAACAGTACAATGTGGTAATCCGTTACTATAGTTACTACTTCGAATAGCTACAAGATTATTATAAATTGTAAAAATCATAATTAATTCACATCAAAGTACTTCTGGCACCGACTTCATTACTTGGAGCACCATCTGGTAAGTTACCATCACGACCAGTTTCAAACTTGTTATAAATGGACAACAGATTATTCTTTTCAGATACAGAAATACTTGGTTTTGTATCACTCAAAGAAGATAAGAAATCATCATGTTTGATGTAGACACCAGGATCTGATTTCTTTGAAGCATTCTTCTTTAAGTTCTGTTGTTTATCCTTTTCAATGTTTTCGAATAATGGTTGAATCTGACCTAATAGTTGAGTTCTTTGATTTGGTTTCAATTCAGTGTTAAATTTTTGATTTAATGAAACTTGGAAAAATTCATGAATTTCATTATTCAATTCATTATTCAGTTGTAACTCACCTTCACTCTTCAATTGGTCAGCTTCTAATTTCTCATGAACTGCTTTTAAATAAGCATTATAACCTAAAGCTTGAAGATCTGCACCTGAAAATCCATCAGTTTCTTCAGCTATAACTTCTAAGGAAACATCTTTATTTAATAACATTTTTCTGGTCACTGATTTTAAAATATCTAATCTATCTTCATAGTTTGGCATATCACAGATAACTGATTTATCTAATCTACCAGGTCTAAGTAGTGCAGAGTCGATTAAATCAGGTCTACTTGTTGCAGCTAAGACATAAACACCATCTAAACCTTCAGCACCATCCATTTGTGTTAACATTTGATTGACAACTCTATCAGTGACACCGGTGGAATCATGTCCTCTTTTAGGAGCAATTGAATCAAATTCATCAAAAAATAAAATACATGGTTTTGCAGCTTGAGCTCTTTCAAATAGTTCACGAACTGATTGTTCAGAAGCACCAATATATTTATTTAAAATTTCAGGACCTTTAACAGAAATGAAATTCAAACCACATTGTCCTGCAACTGCTGATGCTAATAAAGTTTTACCACAACCTGGATAACCATATAACAAGATCCCTGATCTTAATCTTAAAGTGGCAGATTTGAAAATTGGTGCGTATTTAGTTGGCCATTCTAAAGTTTCTAATAAAATCGATTTGGCTTGAGTTAAACCACCGATATCTTGCCAATCAGTTGTTGATTTTTGCAATTTGACACCTCTTAGATTAGATGGCGTATAACCCTTGATTGCAGTTGAAAATAAATCATTTGTTATTAGGATTTTATCCTCATCATCATCTGATTCTATTGATAAATATACAAGTTCATGATGGATTCTATCTACTAAAACTTTCAAATCACCAGGCAGATAACCTTCAGTTTCTAAAGCCATTTGTGAAGCATCAAATTCTTTTGATAATTGCAAATTGAAATGTCTCAAATATTCTTGTAAGATCTTAGTTCTAACATCTTTATTTGGTGCAGTTATGTTGAAGAATTCTTCAATACAATGACTTGAATATAATAAATTATTTACCGATTCTTTTGATCTCGTTGTTGCTAGAATCGTCAAATTTCTAGATCTATTGATTTGATTGACAGCTTGGATGAAAAATTCAGACAATTGACGAGTTTGAACAGAATCACCTTGTTCTGTATCAGCAGGAAAAATGTTTTCCAATCCTTCAAATACTAGTAAGGAAGGGCCATACCATGAACATTGTTTTAACCAAAACTCTAATTTTAATTTCAAATTTAATCTAGCTTCTCTTGAATATTCATTACAATCAATTTTTAGAACAAAGAATGATTTATCATGGAATTTTTTGATTATTTGTTCAACTATGATAGACTTACCAGAACCTGAAGGGCCATGAATTAAACCACCAACGTTGCCCTTTCTTAGTTTTTTTTCAATTTTCTTCAATAAATCTTCTTGACCAATTGGGAATTGAGTTTCTGTTATAGGTTCATCCTTTAATGGTGCAGGAACTTTTGATAGTGGAGTAATTAATTCATCACCAATTTTAATTGAAACTTTAGACTCTTTAGTTGGTAAAATCCATGGAATTGATTTATCCTTAAATTCCAAAAACCCACCTTCTTTTAATCCATCAATTATAGGAATGAATGAATTATTAGTTAAAACAGAGTTATTTAAACCTAATTCTAAGTATTGATTATCCAAAATTTCTTTAATATCTTTATTTTTTTGTCTTTGTAATTCTTTTTCCTTTTTAGAAGATTCATTATTAATTGATAAACTCTCATCTTTAAGAACAGGTTTAGATTCAGTTGTTAATGGATGGAATATCAACTCAGGAATATCATTATAGTTAGGTCTAAACAATTTTTCTAATTTGATAATATTACCAACTGAATTAGCAACGCCTAATGAAATTGATAAGATTTTAGAAAGTCCAATTTCTCCACTAATTTGATCATTATGAATCAATTGAGCAACAACCTTGGTTGAGGTCTCAGTCTCTTGAGGTTGTTGTTGATTTGGTTTTTGTTCTTCAGGCCCTTTAATTATTGAAACGTTAACGAATTCCGCATTTTCTAAAACTGGTTGAACTTCGTTGAAATTAGCATACACCTGGTAAAGATTTGAGCTTGGTACACTTTTAAATAATGCATGTGGTAACGCAATACCTCTTGAAAGAATAAATGGGGCATTTTCATGATTTCGACGACTACTTGAAACAGATCTAACAGACTGTGATTTTTTCTTTTGAGTAGGTCTTCTTGTCTTAGGAGCAATATGAAATTCAGCAGATGGTGATATTTTAGCAAACTTTAGTTTGCCTTGAGGTTCTGGAGTGATTTTCAGAACTTTCAAAGTTGCAATTATTGAATCTGAAATATAAACTATAAGATTTGAATTTAGTTCAACTGCTCGTGTTTGATAAATTAGATTGTTTTCTAAAGCACCAGCATGCAGTTCGATAGTTTCCCAATCTGATGGAGTTAAAGGTTCAACTTCCACGGTTGTAGCAGGTGGTGGTTCAAGTATAAGACCAATGTTAACTTTTGAAGAGCTTGATAGTCCGTTAATTTTAGCAAATGATGGATCCATTTCAATATATTCTGACGACATCCCATTCCAGCCGGCATGAGCAAAGACAGGTTGATGCTCTTTGTTAGTCCATTGGATCTGTACGATGATATCTTGAATATTCTAGAATGAATAGTTAGTCATATTTTGTGGAGTAGAAGAGAATTCTGAAGACATACCAAACCAGTTGAGAAGGCCATTTCAGCCAGACTGTGAGGCAAAGAGACAAAGTTGTTTCTTGATGGCCTCAAGACGACTTTGACGTTATCCTGTTCCATTCTGGAGTCCAATTTACTGAGTTGAGACTTGAGGTACTAACAAAAATTGGTTAATATAAGAGAACAAAGGGAAAAAAGTCCCGAGGAAGTTTGATTTTCACTTTGTTATTTCCTACAAAATAATATATCTATCTAGAAGGAATGGCACTGCAGTTCCTCTTGTGTATGAACCGTCAGGGGAAAGTACGGCTCGCAAAGTACTACACTGCATTTTCCGTGAGTTTTTAGCGTTACTTTTGGATGATTTATATATCAACTAACAGTTCTAATAGAATGTAGAAAAGTTCAAAATCAATGTTGATATTCACAGATTAATCAGTTCTAGAGAACACAGAAGGCTGAGTAACTTTGTGGAGTACAACGAGAACACTAAATTGACCTATAAGAGATATGCTGGTCTTTTTTTCATAACAGCAATTGATATAAATGACAATGAGTTGATTTATTTATCTTCAATCCATTTATTAGTTGAGATATTGGATCAATACTTTGAGAATGTTAACGAATTAGATATTGTGTTTAACTTCTATAAGGTTTATCAAGTATTGGATGAGATGTTTTCAGCTGGTGAGATACAGGAAACTTCGAAGACTGTCATACTTAACAGACTAGCTTTGATTGATTCTCTTGAGTGAGAATAACACTACATATACAGACACACTTACATTAATGACTTTAATTTATGATCTATGAGGTTCTTTGTATTGTTTTTCATTTCAAGTGAAGTGTTGGACATTTGTCAATTTTTTCTTAAACAATTTATCAACTAACCTATTTATATCTTCACTCACTTGTTGAATGGTTTTGCCATCGACGACAATGGTATTCCAGTTCCCTTCACTAAAGAACAATTCAAATTGTTTTTTAACTTTCAATTGAAATTCTTGTACCTCATACCTTTCATCTCCAAATCCTTCTCTACTGGAACTATCTTCCAAATTCAAAAAAATAGTCAAATCAGGTTTAGGCAGCCCTATATCTGGATTATAACACCATTGCCTATCTATTCCCTTAGATGCAGTATATGCAACCCCTGAATAAACGTATCTATCCAAAACGATATCAATCCCATCGTGGAGTTTTTGTATAATCACTGGAGCTAATTCCCATCTATTTGCACTGAATAACAAATGAGCAGCTTCATCGCTTAAGGAGAATGATCTATCGACTAGATATGTGTTTATTAGTTTCCCAATTGGTGTAGTTCTGTCTAAAATATAAAGAGTTAGTATAAAGAACATACATCATTGTAAATGTATAATGGAACATACCTGGAAATTTAATCAATTCAACAAAGCGACCTTGTTTCTGTAATGCTTCAACGAGAAGTGCAGTTTGTGTAGTCTTTCCTGCACGGTCTAGACCTTCAATTAGAATCAGACGACCTCTTTCAGCCATTTGGTATTGAATTAATCAATGATTAGTACTGGAAAAGTGTTGAATATTTAATTATGTCTCTCTCATAAAATTATTATTTATGTGAAAACGGGATATTTAACATGATTCTGGAAGTTCAGTTGTATTTATCAATGCCTGTAATCTTTAGAGTCTTTGAAGTGATCTTTTATTGTGTTTAAGGCTCGTACTGGGTGAAAAAAGAGGGTTTTTAGTGAAAAAATGGCTGTTTAGCACAGTGTAGTCTCTACTGAGTCAAGTTCAGACGTAAATTCCTCTCGGTCGCCAAGTTGGTTTAAGGCGCAAGACTGTAATGTTTAAACACAAAGTAATCTTGAGATCGGGCGTTCGACTCGCCCCCGGGAGATTTATTTTTTTTAAACTTTTTCAAATCAAAACAAAAACAAATAAACAAACTGATATCATTCAATTGAATTGGATTTACCTGACAGTCACGAAAAATACTTAAACTTACTGAGAGATTACTCGACACTTCAAATCCTAAGGGGATGCCAGATCTCAAAATTAATGACCAGAGACGTTATAAGGGCTGACATACCAAAGCTTTGCTAGAACTGTTTGAACTAAATTCTGTTGATGCTGTTTTTACCCTTCCAGGTCAACCCTATGATTCAATTCTTCGAAATAAATCTGCTGTTAAACTCATTAATCAATTTAGCAGGGTTCTTTCCAAGTATAGGTTGAAACAAATGATGGGTAATGACGCATTGAATCGTATTCATGACACTACTAAAGTTTTGAACGAACTCAGGTTGAACTTTCAGCTATGTACAATTTCACATATGAAATCTTCTCAACAAGCCACTACATTAGAGATAGTAGAATTGAGCATGTTTCTAATATGAAAGAAAAATTAGAAAGGATAAGAGGTTTATTGAAGATGCCTGAAAGGTTCACTAGTTTAAGATCTATCATTGATACTTTTGATACAACAAAACTATTCAAGATTACATCTTTTGAAACCTCCTTTTTGAATTTCATATTCACTCATTTAGGAGATGAACTTGACCTACACATAATATATCTGAATATTACAGATATCATACATTTATGGATTTTATTTACCTCATGCTTGAGAATTGCATTGTTATACCCCATATTCGTTCGAAATTCTATAGCCAATGAAACGGAAACTTCCATTGCTCAAAAGTTGCAGGTTAACATTCAAGAATTCCTTAAATCATTTATACCTCTTCACAAAGCAAAGGAATAATATCAGACAATAGGCTATATTATTGAAGAGTGGTGCTTGTGTTTAGTGATGTTACCAAATAGCAGTACCCTGACAGAGAAATTCCTGTATTTGGCCGTGACCAATTGTTACTCAATCCCAACTAGATCCCCAGCTTTAAGGGTTAATAATGATGGTAGTTATGATTTGGATATTGAGTCTGGCCGTGTTAGTTTGCGACACCTAAATGATAATGCTAAAACTATACCTATAGACTCAAATTATGGTATAACTCCTTCTCAGCTATTTAATCAGCAATTTATGCCTGAATCTATGGTTGATTATATGAATAATGCTGCTGGTCCTGTTCCGCATTATCAATTCTCTCCGTCAACTTTTCCACCATAATAATGTTAAATAACAGTGTACCACCAACTGTCAACAATATGCAAGGACAAAAAATGACTTTTTTTTTTTGAGAATTCTCAAAGTTGAAAGACCGTATAGTATTCTAGACAACTATGCCAACACAATGGTGTACGTTTTATTACTACCTTTTGGGTTTCAAATGCAGTCTTTAAATTGGCGTATGGATTTTATCTACATCTAATTTTCCAGTTTTACTATGGGATTTTTTTTATGATGAACTTAGCCTTGGTTTGGTTCACGTCTTCAACAGTTAGAACAAGATATCTTCCGTTGAGATTTTCCCTCTAAAATTTTATAATTAGAAGTAAAAGACTAAAGCATGAAATCTGTCATTTTGTTTATTTGTTAGATAAATAATTAGTAAAAAAATAACAAGAGAAGTGTTTCCTCTTGTACTCATTTTTGTTTTGTT
Source organism: Phaffomyces orbus (assembly GCA_003708145.3). Classification (NCBI taxonomy): domain Eukaryota; kingdom Fungi; phylum Ascomycota; class Saccharomycetes; order Phaffomycetales; family Phaffomycetaceae; genus Phaffomyces; species Phaffomyces orbus. The sequence continues at coordinate 541,335 of PPNK03000004.1, forward strand.
AATCGAGGGAAAAATGTAGTAATGTTAGAGTTAGAATTAAGTACTATATTTTCTATGAGCTGTAGCTATTAATGTAAATTCTATAATGCTTGGAAATCTAATTGGTCAAATGATCAGCTCCTACTTGATTCTAACTTCATATGAAAATCTTGTATATTATGCTTTTAATTAGGATAAATCATTTATTGTGATCATCCTCTTATTCTTCTAATAAATATTTGACCAATTCTTTATAACCAATGACTGCATTTTTTAAATCAGTTAAAGAAACATGTTCATCAATAGTATGAGCATTCAAAATTGAACCAGGACCATATAGATATTTACTTTTAACATCTTTTTTCAAATTAGGAACATCTGTGAAATAAGCTAAAACCGTCTCATCAAATCCTGGAATTTCATGGTTTAAATAAACTGGCTCTTCTAATTGAATATCTGTTATTTTAATGTTATGAAATTCTTGATTTTCTAACTCAACTAGTCCATGAATGATTTCTTTAACTTGCTTAGCCTCATGAGCAACCCTAATTAATACTTTTGCTTTAGCGATTGGTGAAACAACATTGGCTGCAAGACCAGCATCAATTAGACCTGGATTTATGGTTGAATTTCCTAATAATTCATCGCTTGGTAGTTCAACATTGATAATCCTATTCAATAATTTGATCAACTTGTAATTTGCATCAATACCTAACGCTGGGTATCCAGAATGGGAAGCTTTACCTGTGATTTCAATATCAAAATTATAAATACCTTTATGACCAACACCTAATTTCAACTCGGTTGGTTCACCAAAGATGACATGCTCCCAAGATGTATCTAATTGATCACTTGCAGTACGCATACCGATCCCATCAACTTCTTCACCAACGACGAATAATAATGCAACATCACCTGAATTAATATCTTGAGAATTCAACATTTCTAAAACTGATATGATTTGAGTTGCCACTGAAGCTTTAGCGTCATTAGACCCACGACCATAAATCAACCCATCTTTTTCATAATATTTGAAAAACGGTGGTACAGTATCAATATGAGAAGTTAGTAAAATTTTAGTATCTTTTTTTGATCCATAATAAGCGTATACGTTATTTCTATTTGATGTAACAGGTTGGATTTCCACAGTGAACCCCTTTTGAGTAAGATAGTTCTCTAGGAAATCCGCTACTTCTGATTCTTCACCACTGACTGATTCAATTCCAACCAACGATTTATGAAGACTTATTAATTCATGTTCTTCTGATAAGAATAATTTAATTGGACTGTAAGATAGTAATTGCTGGAAAATTGAAGCTGATGAGCAGAATGAAAACAGTATGAGTAGAATGAGCTTGTTGAAGATCATCACGGGTCTTTAATTGGTAGAAACTGTGAAGCAAATGCAAGTAGATATACTTTAACTTGTATAAGGGAGGATTTGTGAACAATTTTTTAATTCTCGGGTTTCATCATGTTGACATGAATTTCAATTGTGGTGTACACTGTACACTGTACTGTCTGTCTATAACAGCTCAAATTTCATTTCGTATAACCTTTAAGTCTGGGAATTTTATGCTGGTCAGATCTGTAACTCATTACTTTTAGAATCATCTCGTTGGAGCTGTCAGTTGGCTTTTCAAGCTCATTTTCTTCTTTCATTTCACCTTTACTGGCTGACTTTATGTTGAGCTTTTGGATTTTAGAAACAACCCTGCTTTCCAGGATGAGATCTTTTATTTCAGTTGGCAGTTTCTCCAAACTATGCCCCTTTGTTAAATCTAAACCGAATAGGCTCATTATTGATAACATCGCGGGGCAGCTAAGATTATATTGAAAAGTTCTTTATATCGATGTACTCTTGTTTGATCTGGTTGTCGAATATGTACTGGAGTACAGGGTGTACGTTGCTAATAGATATTAGTGAACTTCACTTCTGTACCTTGAAAATAACGTCAAGACCAATATCAATTGGCTTAAATGGAAGAAACTGAAATTGATTCTTTTCGGGTAATTCTGTAGATAACAGATAACATCTCCAGTTAAAATTTCTTACGAATAAGTACCTGAATACCTGAATGCTAGATGAGCTCAATTTTTGATTGAATGAAATCAGGAAAAGCTCTGATAGTCAGTAACGATTCATTTACTTCAGAGATAAACTAGTTCGGTAAAGTCTACTACAAGCAAATGAATTGCTCTTTCACAGTTTACTTTTTATTTTAGGAATGTAATAACACATTCAATATTGATAGTGAACAAATAAATAAAGGGTACAACAATATGCCGTTTCTTTCAACTTATATTGAGCAGAAGTAAAGTTCTTTTGTTGAGAATGAAAACTTTGCTTTCACTGGAGTATGAATCGGCTGTATAGTAATCGTTTGTAGTTGATATTAGTTATTAGTAACGTAATTATGTTATCGTTTATATACAGGTTTTGGTTACACCTCTTGAAGAGAAAGAGATATTGAAGAGGCTATTCTTGTCTAAGTATGCACGTAATAACTAGGGAAATCAATCTCTAGGAATAATTTTCTTTTAACTGTTTTTTGTGGTTCTGCAAGAAATTTGTGGGTTTTGTGAATTTGTCAAAAGATTTGTCTACTCTTATATTTCAAGTCCTAGTTTTGACATCTTGAAGTAGGTTCAATGAGGAACATTGTTTTGTGTTTCGATGGTACTGATAATAAATTTGGTCCTTCTCCTTTCACAAACGTATTAAAAGTATTTAGACTTTTAGATAAAGATTCACCAAATCAACAAATCTGTTATTATCAACCAGGAATTGGAGCTTCTATGCAAGTTGAATCTGAGAATATGAGTAATAACTTGGAAAATCTATACAACACAATAGATTCTCTGGTGGCTTTTAGCTTAGATGAACATATAATCCAAGCTTATAAATACTTAATGAAATTTTATGAAGAAGGTGATAAAATTTACATGTTTGGATTTTCACGTGGTGCATTTACTGCTAGAGTGTTATGTTCCATGATAGATAGAGTTGGATTGTTGAATGATGGATTGGAGGGATTAGTTGAAGGTGCTTGGAGTATTTATAGTGCATGGGAATATGCTGCTCAGCCAAGTCAACCTGATTATACAACCACTTTAGTTGATGAATTCCAAAACACTTTCTCAAGATCCAAACATCCTCATATTGAGTTCTTAGGATTATTTGATTGTGTTAATTCTATTGGGATCATTAGAGATAGAATGTTTCCATTTACGTCTAAATTTAAAACTGTTAATCAAATTCGACATGCAGTTAGTCTTGATGAAAGAAGAGTCAAGTATAAAGAAAGTTTAATCTTTCCTAATCCTCATAGAACAAGTGTTTCGGATTCATCAAAATCTAGTGAAGATGGTTCAAAATTGACTTCTTATAGATCATCAACAGTTGATAGTTCAAGTGACATTCAAAAAACTAAAAAAATTCAAGATGCTCAAAGAATGATTAGAGCTATTGAAGAAAGATTGAAAGCTTCAATTCACCTAAGAGGTTCAAACTCAAGTCATTTATCAGATTCTTCTCTTAACATTGATAAGACTAGATTACTAAATGGTGAATTTCAAGAGATTTGGTTTCCTGGAAATCATGGAGATGTTGGTGGTGGTTGGAATCCAGATATTAATGGACAATTTATCTCAAACTTACCATTGAGATGGATAATATCAGAAGCCATTAAAAATGGAGTATATTTTAGAAAACAGAAAATTGTTGAACTTTCTTTAAGATATTCAAGTTTAGATTCATTTTTATCATGTTCTCATGATATTCTAAAAATTACATCAAATCAACTAACCTATAGGATGTCATCAGATGAAAGATCCAATATTTATAGGTTATCAAATACATTAACTGGTCATGATAAAACAGTTCCATATTTTAGATCTTCTCAAATACCAGATTCTATCAAAGCATTATTAGAAGGTGGTCAATACTTAATTCAAAGTGTCAAACAAATTAATTTTACAACGTTAAGTTCAGAAAGTCTCAAGAATTATAAAGTCATCAGTGAAATTTTCAGTCATTATCGTGAATTACCAGATGAGAAAATTCAAGCAACTGATGGTAATGGCAATGGTAAAGTATGGAGAACTTTGATGTGGTGGATTTTAGAGATGTTACCATTTTATTCAAAGGTTGAAGATGAAAAGACTTGTCAATGGAGAGTTTCTTATATTCCTAATTTTGGAAGATCAAGAAGGTTACCAAAATATGCAACGTTACATTGGAGTGTCTTTTGGAGGTTAAGATATTGTAAAGATTATGATCCAAAAAATTTACCAGATTATGTTAAGAAATTACTAGAAGATCATCCAATTTTAATCACTGAAGAATTAGATGGAGAAGTAGGTGACGAAATAGTGAGTAGTGATTTTTGTGGTGATTCTGAAATTTTGAAAAAAGTTGAAAGTGAAACTAGAGAGAAGTTAACATTATGGGAATTAGATGAATGGAAAAATGTTCCTGACGATTTAAATGATACATTGAACCTGTTTGGTTATTTGACTAATTGATTAAGTGTTTACTCAAATAAATTAATATAACACTAGCCAGTACGCTACACAAACAAAAAGTTAGACGACAAGAATATAATTAAATGTGTATCATGTAGTATACCTATTTACAGTAATGATTTTTTTTCTCTAAATCTTGTGATCTTATACTTCAAACTCAATAGAATATCGAAAAATAAACCTATAAGACCTTCGTCATTTTTTACATAATTTCTGAGTAACAATTAGTAAAGTTAATCTTTTTAAATTCTTCTATAAAGTTTTTTGTTAATTAAAAAACTTTTATAAAAATTCACAACATGATGTCACACACACACACACACACACCTCCTCACCCTTTATTGTATTTCCTAAGAAATAAATATAATGTATCAAAAAAATAATATAATAAAAAAATCGTTAAAAAATTTGTCATGTCCAATGAAAATAATAATATGAAAACTTAAACCAAACACCCTTGCACATCTCCTTCTCTAATAAATAGTTCATCAATCACTGTTGATGAATCTAACCGATAATTAAGTTGTCACCATCGAATTCATATTCTGGAACTTCCAAGTTCAATGGAGCTGGACCTTTTCTAATTCTACCTGAAATATCATAATGGGAACCATGACAAGGACAGAACCAACCACCGAAATCACCTGCTTCACCGATTGGAACACAACCTAAATGGGTACAGATACCCAACATGACTAACCATTCTGGAGTTTTCACACGATCAGCATCATTTTGAGGATCTCTTAATGATGAAATATCAACTTTATTAGCTTCATCGATTTCAGCTTGGGTTCTGTGTCTGATGAAAACTGGTTTACCTTGCCATTTAACGACAACGTTTTTACCTTCTGGGATGTTACCTAATCCAACTTCAACTTTAGCCATGGCTAAAACATCAGCAGAAGCAGACATTGTGGTTAAGAAAGCCTCAACGGTAGATTTACCACCTGCAGCAGATAGTAAACCTAATGAACCAACAGTGAAATAGGTGAACACTCTACCTTTATCAGAAGTACCTTCTGGTTTAACATAGTCACCAAAATCTGGAGTTCTGTATGTTGATTTTGCTAAGACTGAGGATGATGAGATTAGTCTTGATTGACCTGTTAAATGAAATGGTTAGTACACTAGATTTTAGATGTTTATCAAATTGAAATTGAGATGAATGATGAATTGTAATAACTGTTATTTCGTACAAGATGAATTGATAGAACTTTGATTTTTCATTCAATTCTTCTAATTTCAAAGTGATATATTATTCGAGAATAGATGGTGGACGTACCTAAAGCTCTAGTGGATTTTAGAGCAGTTCTTAAAGCAAGCATTTTGTTGATTGAAATAATGATTTAATTGGATGTTAAAGTGTGTTTCCCAAACATAAAAATTATGTTTTTTTTTCAGTAAAAATTGATTATTTTTTTGCAATTCGAAAAAACTTGAATCTGATTGGCTTTCGTGGCAGAACCATAAATTTCCACATTGGGACTTACGAGGAAAGTCGGAATTAAATACTTTCTTTACATAATAAATTACGTAATCCACAAAAACATTAAACATTAAACATTAAAGCATTAAGCATTTACTTATTACTTATTACTTATTACTTATTACTTATTACTTATTACTTATTACTTATTACTTATTACTTATTACTTATTACTTATTACTTATTACTTATTACTTATTACTTATTACTTATTACTTATTTCTTACTACTTATTAGAGACTCAAGGTTATGCGTACTTCATCCCAATTGGTGTCCTAGTAGTACAAGACATGTATAGATCATTTATTCACATAGATAAATATACCATAGTTAACTTTTTGTAACCACAAATACAAAAATTGTGTGAAAATATCAAAACTACATTTTTTACTTCACCACTCTACCACTCTAACTACTTTAGTATATCAACCGTTAATGAATGGTTGTTGATTTATGATATTATGGATTAATTGATCTGGTCCATCGATAATTTTATAATTCATAATATCCATCAACCCGTGAAGTTTAAACCAACAACTTATTACATCGTTCTTCTTATTACAGTCCTGATCTGGTCAGTCAGTTCTTTAGTCTTGATATCCAACATATTTAGCTACTAGTTGAATCTTTTGCTCTGTTCAACCAACTCTTATGATAATACCTTCAGCTACTAATTGAAGTCTTGATCTGGTCCCTCAATTTTTCAATTTTGACATCTAATATCACCAACTACTCACATTCATCACATTTTTCACCTTATTAAAATCTTGATTTGGTCACTCGACTCTTTGATATTTGATATCTAACAAAAATACTTACATTTACCACAGTTCATCTTATTAGATTTTGATCTGGTCACTCAATTCACTAATCCCAACTAACATCATACTAACATTCATTACAGGTTTCACCTTATTGGAGTCTTGATCTGGTCTCTCAAATCTTCAATCCTGATATCTAAAACCATAAACTACTAACTTTTATCATTATCAGAGTCTTGATCTTGTCATCAATTCTTTAATCGTGGTACCTGGCAGCATCAATTACTAACTAACTAACCACAGTCTTCACCTTATTAGTGCATTGATCTGGTCAGTTAATTCCCTAATGATGATATCTAACATCTAGTTAATCAATTTTTAAATTTTCCCTTATCTAGCACCACCAAATACCAACAGGAATTGTGATCAATAATTTATTCAACTACTCCACAAATGGACATCAAAATTAATTTTTTGGGAAAAGAATTCTTATTTATTTTATTGATCAGCTATTTATCTTTAGAAAGTTAAATTATGCTTCTCTTGATGGAAAGGTCTGATTTTGAGTTATTAATTGAATCATGGACTGGACCAAAAAATACTCTCAAAAAAGAAAAGTTGACCTTATCATTCCAAACTAGTCATATAGATACTCGAAAGATTCCTGAAGCTGCTAATAGGTTCAGAGATCCTCCTACTCAAAAGTTTGAACCAATTGACCTAATAAATATTAAACAAAGAGTCCTCTAAATCAAAATAAACAGATTTTTAATATATAAAGCGAGTTCCGAGCCACGAAAAATACCTGATGTGGATATTCCGGAAGATTGGTCACATGATCAAATAATTACATAATCGCTAACAAAAGACAAAAGACAAAAGACAAGAGACAAAAGACAAAAGTACAAAAGTAAACAATAAAATTTCATTTAAGCCCAAATCCTTCACTTTCTAAAATACTAAAATCCAGTTTATTAACCATTTCCTCTTTACTTTCATATTCATAAATGCATAACTCATTGAAACAGGTGTGCGCAACAGGCAACTTCCTAACTTTCTGGTGTTGGAAATTTTTAAATCTTGTAATCTTAAAACTCATTGTCGATATTCCCGTTGCTGGTATTCTATTAGATCCTGTAACGAAACTTAAGAATAATTTCTGTTTCTCATAATCTAAACTTTCAAACCATTCCCAAAACCATTTAACCAAATCACTTCCAATCGCTTCATTATTGCTAATCCATCCATTATATTTTGTTATAGTCTTGAATGATTCAACTTCAATCTTCTTTTCATTATATCCACAAATTAACATCTCAATTTCCTTTGCTGAAAACAATGATAATGCATTACCACCAATAACTAAATGAAAACCATTGTAAAAACTCTTAAACTGAGATTCAATCACTTTATTCAAATAGAAATCAACGTATTTGTTGATAAAATCTCTTCTATTATTATAATTGACATCAGTTTTATCTCCATTTGGTATCAATTGCTTAGTGATTAAGTTACCATAAAAATCTTTTATTTCAACTTCAAATGTCAACCCTAAATGTTCAAAATCTTCTTTTTTATAAGTCAGTAATTTCTTTAAATTTAGTCCAGTTGTCGGACAAATTTCAATAAAGTCATCTAATGAAACTTTTTTATTCAATAATTTCTTATATAAAGCTAATGGAAATCTTAAATCTAGTATAATAGAGTTATAAATAGCTAATCCTAACACAACTCCCAACATGTAATATAATTCATCATTTCTTTCAATTGGCATTGGTGCAAACCAGCATAAATGTGAATCTTCATGATAAGTAAACATTCCATTTCCCTTGACGTTGAATAATTCTTTAGTTAATAATAAAAACCATTCTTTTTTCAATCCACCAACGTCAATACCTGGTTCATTAACGAATTCAATCTTTAAAGCTTTTTTCAAATCATTTTGATTTTTTTTGATACTGTTCAATGAATCAATTATAATATGATCTCTTCTTATTATAAACTTCAAATTAACGTCAATTATTTGTTTCTTATCCAAGGCTTTTAAAAATGCTTCTTCAGCCTTTTTTTCCATTGTCTTTCTTGCTTCATATTCCAAAATTGAAATTTTAGCTCCTAGTGATAAAAGAAATGGATATTGGCAAAATGTTAATTGTTGTCTTGGTGGATATACTCCAGGAGAGTTGAAAGTTGAAATACTACCATTTCTGATCAGTTCATATATGATTCCTTCTGGATTATTCTTATTTGAAAGATTAAAAGTATTCTCCCAAGTTTCAAAATCTTGTTTTATGAAAACATAATCAACTAATGTGTTGTAAAAAGTATAAATTGGTAACCTATTTCTATTTCTATTGAAAAATATGGATAATAATCTTGCAGCTGATTTCAAATGCCATTCTTGTCCATAATCCGATAATTTCAACTTATATTCTGAATTTTTCAGAACTTCTAATGAACTATTTCTATTGTTCGATAAAACTCTTCTCCAATCTCCCCAACTACTAAATCCATTTTGAATACTCAATGGAAGTTGCACCCATGATCTTGATTTCGGCGGAGTGTCAGAATTTAAACGTAATGTTGAACTCGAGGAACCATCCCCATTCAATTTAGATGATTCATATTCATTTAATGTTGGACTGTTTTGATTTGTTATCATATTATTTGGAACTAGATTTGAATTCTTATTTGATAAATTTTTGTTGATGAGTCTAGTTAGATGGAATGTTATATAAAGATTTAATATTTGGACTTTATATTCAAACTTTGATAGTGGTAAAATTGACAAACAATTTGATAAAAATGATAACGATTCAGAATTTGAATTTGATAGATATCCAATGATTCTTTTGATTATTTCATATGATAATGATTTAATCTCAGGAACATTTAGTCTACTTTTATTGTTGTTTCTTTCATGATATAAACAATCTGGTAAAGTTGGAATTTCGAATAGTATCAGTAACCATCTAATATTAGAAATGTTTGATAAATTGGTAGGAGGGCGTCTTAGAAGCTCATTCGAGGCTAACAAAAGTTTAAAGAATGGCCGTATTGTAGGTAGAGATGTTAATAGATTATATGTTGATTCAAGATCTCTATAATTGATTCTTTCATAATTTGAGTTTTCAGAAGTTGGTAAGAATGAGTTACTTAGTAATGAAATAGAGCTGAATATTGTTTCAATGTACTCTTCAACTGGTTTATAAATCTCATGTTTAGATGAGCCAGCAGGTGCTTTAGATTCACATGCTCTTACCAAATGTTTTAATCCTTGATAATTCAATCCTTTGATTTTCAACTTTGGGCCTTCTTCAATTGTATTATTAGTGTTATTGTTTTCAAGTGTCACCGTAGATTGACAAACAGAGCATTTGTATTTGGAAACCGTTTCTGGTAATTTCACGTACGTCCCGCAACAAGGACAATTACTCACCACGACATCATTAGAAGTCTGTGAGTTTTCACTTGTGGTATCAGATTGGAACGACTGGGGCCTATTCAGACCGAATATGCTTAACATGATGAGAAAACGGACCCAGAAAAAAAGGGCACAATAGAGCAGCTATTTATAAGAGCAACAAGATTGATCAAAAGATATTCAGATGTCTCAAACAGTCTTTTATCAAAGGAAAGTGCAGTTTCAAATCAAACAAAAATGTGTCATGAATTTTGTGGTCTTAAAAATAGTAAACAAACACTTGAATGTCTGGATGAAATTAGCCGGTTTATGTTGATTGTGATAGAGAAGAAAGAGAAAATTCTGATTATTTAAACGCGTAAATGTCTTTCATTACGAATAAGTTGAGTGGTGAAGGTGCAGTGGTGAAGCTGTTATACGCTGGTCTGGTCAGTGACAGAGTGTCACATCTAGTCATAGTTAGAAGGAACTCAATTGACGTTGATACCGTAGATGAGGTTATCAAATCAAGAAAATCTATACCAATATGGGATGATATAATAGATTGCTGTGTATTTCATCCAGCTGGAGATATTCCCGGTGACTGGCTTGCAATAACTACAAGTTCTAATAAACTAATCATATTGGCATTCAAATCAAACCTAAAACATATTGTGATTGAAGAAATATCACTAAATCAAGACGGTAAGAATGTTAACCTATCAATCATTCCAAATACGTTATGCACGGATTCACAAAACTACATATCATTCAGTACAAGGCAAGGCACGTTATGCGTTTATGAGATATACAAACACAAAGGTTTGAATTATTTTGAGAAAAAATATAACGCATTACAATCGAATAAGAAAGATAATAATAGTAAATTGTTTAAGGATGTTGAATTGTATGATATTTCCAAAAATCACAGGCGAATTCCAATATTCCTAGAATCAATAACCTCGATACCTACCGATAATGATGGAAAAATCTGCTACTCTATACTTTACAGAAACGACATTTATGAGTACTTTAGTGATTTTATATCCATTGAGAATGGAAAGTTGTCGTTTCAACAAAATCATTCATTCAAAGGGAATGATATAAGTTCAATTGAGATTCCTTTAAATGCAAACCTTGGAGTATTTCATTTCAGTTTAGACTCAATGATGTTAAGACTTAATAAGAATAATGTTCCATTTGTTGAAGTAAATTCAAATATAATCAGTAATGATAAAAAATCAACAATCAAACCAGTTTTTGAACCAAACGGTAAATCAAGTTTCGTAATCAAAAATATACCTGATTTAAATACTAAAATATCAAGTGCGGTAATGGTTGAAAATGATGGAAACTCGTCGATGGTTCTATTCGTTGATGTAATGGGGAAGTTATATTCTAGTGAATTAGAATTTGAACTAAAAGAAGATGAGGACTTTTTAGGTATAATTGAGAAAATGATTTTGAAAAGTTGGAAAGTTAATCAATTTAAGAATATCAATGATGGGTTGAAACCAGGAATCAGAGAAATAGTTAAAATTAATGAAACAGATTTTATATTTGAATCACAGCTAGGAATTCAACTAGTTCATGTTGATCTTCAGTCATCTGAATTCAAAACATTAGACTATCTAAAATCATCACCAGCAATTCTAGATTTCAATATAACAGGAACAATGATTCCCAAGATTCAAACAGTTGGAGCAAGTGAAACAAATCAAGGGTTTATAAGGACCGAATTTAAGGGGTTTGATCATATACTCAAGAAAACTATCAAATTGAACTTGAATAAAGATACCAAAATCACAAATTTCTGGAAGTTAAATGATAAAATTTTGATAATTAATGAATTATATGGATCGAATTTCAAAATTTGGGATCTTGAAAACAATGAAGAACTAGATGATTACTTCAAATTAAATCAGATTAAAGGAACGATAATAGATTTGAAAATGAATTCATTTAATGAATTATTGATAATTACAGAATCAGGGATTTTCAAAAATGGAGATTGTTTAAAAGAAATTGAAATAAACAATGGTATAATTACATCAAACGATGAATTTGTTTATACTTCTCAAAATTCAATCATTTGGAAAGATTCCCATTTTAAACATGATGAAGAGATTTCATGCATTTATGGCATAAAGCACAAAAATCAATCATTTTTAATAGTTGGAGATTGGAATGGGACTGTTAATTTATTTATCAATCAAACAAAGAAAATTTCACTAAGGAAGTCTAATCTTGCTATTAAATCGGTATTAATTAAGAAACAACAATCAAATGATAAACTTATGTTCATAATTGGTGATGGTGAAGGAAATTTAATACTGGTTAATGAGGAATTTGAAAATGAGGTTTATGGGATAGGGAAATCTCCAGTAGATGTAATTGATTATTCTAATGATTCAATCATTGCAATGAATTTTGAAAATGTCATTAAATTTGATTTAATGAATAATGTGCTCATAAGAAAAGGATACGTTAAACTTGATCCATGTGGAACAATACTTAAATTCATTGATGATAAACTATTTAAACTAGAGAATAATATATTTCAGTCATTAACTATTGATTCCAATATTGAATGTTTTTCAAATGAATTAAACATGCCTAAATTAGTTACTAAGAGTGTTAAATTTCAAAATCATCTAAATTTGAGTGTATTTATAACAATCAAAAGATCAAAAGACTCTTTAATCCAATCACAAATTGAAGTCATTGAAAACAATACTTTTAAAACCAAATTTATCCATGAATTGCCTAAAGGTATTGAAATAACAGACATAATTAATTTGAAATATAGGAAAGATTTAATCGATTCATATAATGAAGAAGATATATCAATAGCTTATGAAAGTGTTTTGTCACAATGTTTCATAATTTCATGTATTTCACATATCCAAGATTTGAAAACTCCATCTTTAGAGTTATTCACAATTGATGATACAGGAAATTTACAACATCAATGTTCTTCACCTTCAAATACCCTTGATGTTAAGATTTACAGATTAACAAATCATTGTAATAGATTAATCGTTGGTGGTGGTAATTTTGTCATTTGTTATAAAGTCGAATATTCAGTTTCAAATTCCAAATTTTCAATTATTGAAGTTTCAAAACCATTTAAAACCAAATTCTTTGTTTCTGAATTGAAATCAATTGGAACAGATGTAATGATTTGTGATGTTATTGAAGGTTTAAAGAAGTTAGAGTTGAAAGTAGTAGAAAAAGATCCTGATGATAACGGAATGATTTTCGTGTTTAATGAACTTGATGTTTCAATCAATTCTGAATTCAATAAAAGTCATTTCATTACCAGTTTTGAAAAACTTGAAAATTTATTAATTCATTTAGATTCATTAGGGAATTGTTTCATTTCATTCGTTGGTGATATTTCTACTGAACCTGTTTCACAATTTAGATTAGTTGATAAAATTAATGTGATTAAGAAATTAGATGTTAAATTAACCAAGAAAGAGCTTGAAAGTATATTAATTGATAATATTAAAGAAGGTGATGAAACTATAGTTCCAATGTTTTTATTAGGTTCCATAAGTGGATGTGTTTATTTAATTTCATTGGTTACTGATAATAAAATAACTGAAGTTTTGATGAGGGAACAAATTTCCTCAATAAAGAAAGTTAAACCAATTTCAAAAGATTTCACAAATTTATTGAATCAATATGAAGAGTTTAGAAAGACAAAAGGAGTTACAAGATTCGCACAAGGAGAGTTATTTCAACATATAGATGGGGATCTACTAATCGAATATGGATCCAAAGAAGTATCAAATTTGATTAAAGATGGGACTACAATTTTATAGGAAAAAAAAAAGGGTAAGCTGTATATTAATTATAGTACACCTCTGGAAAAATTAGATTAATAAAGTTTCAATCTTGTCTTTAACAGAGTATATTTGATTTTTCAAAGTTGAACCTTCATTAGTAGTGATTGAAGCAGCAATAACTGGTCTTGAAACACCACAAGCTCTACCTAGAGCAGTTTTTGATGGGACGAAAACGTATGGGACATTTTTATCTTCACATAATAAAGGTAAATGTAATAAGATTTCGATTGGTTCAGCGTCAGCAGCCATGATGATGAATTCAGAGATACCTCTGTTCAAAGTTTTGGTAGCTTCATTAGCACCTTTTTTCAATTGTCTTAAAGATGAAGCTTGTTGAGTGACATCCAAGATTTGTTGAGTTAAAGTTTGATCAGCTAATGGGAAGGCTTTTGGGTTTGGAGCAGACATCTTTGAAATAGTTTGGGAGGTTCCTTGCAAAAGAGATTAAAGTGTGAATTTATGAGCTCGCCTCTTAACGAATTTCTAATTGTAAAGAAAGAAAAATTTTTCTGAAGAATTTTTTCTTTTGGCTCATCGCCGATTATGTAAGAAATTAGTCATCAATCACGTGTCAAACTTACATAATCAGTCCGGGTAAAGTGTTACGTCATCTGTTTATACACTTCTCCGGGTAACCAGTAAAAGCCCCTTAAAAAAACATTCCTTTCTGTTCCAAATTCACATAAAAAAAATCAAAAATAACGAATTTTAATTGATGCAACACTTTTCTTTTATATAATAAACATCAATTCAATAAATAAAAAAAAAATGTCTGAACTTTGTCCTGTTTATGCCCCATTCTTCGGCTCAATGGGTTGTGCTGCTGCAATCGTCTTCACTTGTTTCGGTGCTGCTTACGGTACTGCCAAATCAGGTGTTGGTATCTGTGCTACCTCTGTTTTAAGACCAGATTTATTAGTTAGAAATATCGTTCCTGTTATCATGGCAGGTATCATTGCCATTTATGGTTTAGTCGTCTCCGTCTTGGTGTCGGATTCTTTGAAACAACAACAAGCTCTATATACTGGGTTTATTCAATTAGGTGCAGGTTTATCTGTTGGTCTATCTGGTTTAGCTGCTGGTTTCGCAATTGGTATCGTTGGTGATGCCGGTGTTCGTGGTACTGCTCAACAACCAAGATTATTCGTTGGTATGATTTTAATCTTGATTTTCGCTGAAGTCTTAGGTTTATATGGTTTGATTGTTGCTCTTTTATTAAACTCAAGAGCCACTCAAGATGTTATTTGTTAATTACAATGAATATACTCTTCATAAATCATTATTATAAGCTTTATGATTTTCAAAATCTGGTTTGATTGATTAAACTGTTTATTATTTTATTCCATTTCTGTTGTTTTTTTTTTGAAGAAATTATTATTACTCAGTTGATTTGAGTAGATATTTTATTATTATTTTTTCATGATCTGTTTTATTTATAGACATGAAACCTTTTCAAAACAGATTTGCATAGTACTTATGTATTCTTACATTATTATAATCTTCTTTTAATCAAACAAAAAATCAAAAAGTGCATCTTTAAATCATCCTTTCTTCCAAATTATTCCCTTTTTTTATTTTTAGTTGTATAGATGTGTAATTTACAAAATGAAAGAGAATTATATTATTATTATTCTATTTAGGAAATGATTGTTTCTTTAATGATGGAGGAGAGTTCATTCATATAAAAATGTTTTACTTATTTCTAAACTAATTTTTTTTCTAATGACTGAAAACAGTTCAGTGATATTTTTTGGATATTTGATATCTTTTGAATTAAACAATACAACCCAATTGTTATCAACTTTATCATTATTGATACAATTCTCAATATAATATCCATAAAACTCATTAGCACTTTCTACCAATTTTTTATCTTTTTCATTTTCTTCATCTAGAATATACTTTTCTTCAAAATGATCAATGATTTTTATTAAGGATATTAATTCATTTGTTGTGAAAATTCTTGAAGTTAATTCAAATGATAAAAACGGTAACAATTGTGAAATTAAAACTCCAACTAATTTTATTGGTAAATATGGGAATTTTAATAACAAGACTAGATTTTTAAACGAATTTTTCAAATCTCCATCTTTTTGCAATTTCCAAAATTTATATAATATAGCATAAGGTGATAGAAATTGTCTAATCAAAGGTGTTATTTCAATTTCTTCTTCAAGAACAACATTCTCATCAACTATTGAACTAATAATTATATTATCTATCTCTTTATTGAGAACTAATGAATTCTCAAAAATATTCCAACAGTGGAACTTAACAATTCCAAATTCTCCTGCTTTACTAAAATAAATTAATGATTCTAATAAAAATCCATTAGATAAAGATTTCTGTCCTGCAATACGATATAATGAATTGGCAACTAATGGTAATTTCAGACTTGCACAAATGGAAAACGCCCATTCAAAATCATCATTTGTTTTAAACTCGTATTTTGGTAAATATTCTGCAATGACACTTCTTGCTAAAGGATGTTTTGATGTAGCTAAAATACCAATCCCAACTGGAACTAATTTAGTAATTGCTAAGCAATCTAATGCATGACTATATAGTAATCTTGAAGCAAATTTGTCATTTGAAAATAAGTCCTCATCTATTATTAATTTGTTATTTTTAATTGATTTTTCGTCATCATCACTTAGTGTATAGTTTTTCAATAAGCCTTTAGCTTCACATAATGATGAAACATATGCTGCAATCGTGATGTTGAATGATCCAATTGATCTTAACATTGATAAAAATTTACCTTCAAAAATATCTAAACATGCTGATTCCCATGTGATTAAATCATTTGGAATTTTATTTTTGATTGCAAATTGGAAATATTCTGATATTAGTTCATTTGATGGGAAATCATAATTAACTAATCCTAATATAACTTCATACCAGTTTTCACTAACTTCAAGAATTGAATCTTTATTACCTGAAATCATCTTTAGTAACAATTTGACATTATTTGATAATTCAATATCTTCATCACTAGATTTAGATGCATTTGATGCTGCTTTGATAGCTGTAAGCCTCCATTTTTTGAAAATATCCATCGTTGAGTTTTCAGGATATGATTCTAATAAATTAATTGAATCTGAGATTAAATTAAAAAGATTCAAGTTGCTAGTTTGTAATTCTTCGAATCCTGATTGTTTTAAAGCTTTTGATGCATGTAAGTATAAACCTCTGATTGCCAATTTGTTTATAAATTTCCAGAAAAATGGATGTGTATATGGTTTTGCAAATCCCATTATTGATTCTGTTAATTCTAGATCAGGTTGCGGATCAGCTCTATTAACCCATTCGGAAATTAGTTTTGGAAATTCTTCAGTTGTTGAGAAATATAACGCTTTCAAGCAATTAATAATATTTAAACATTCTTCCAAATCAAAGATACTTGATTCATCTTCATTTAATTCTCTTTTGGATTCAATATAAGTTTCTAGATTTTGAACAATCATAGTAAATGCATTATTTAGCACTTCATTGTGTCTTCTCTGTGCATCTCTTTTGACCAGTCCTATAGTCGGAACTATGTAATCTCTTTGTTCACCTAATGCTTCATATATACTGTATAAGTTAGATACAAATCCAACATATAAATCTGAGTCTGTGAAAAATGGGGTATTAACCGTGTAGATTTTAGTTTCTTGTGGATATACTTTGATTGTTTTATCACTGTGTGGATCTTGAGAAATAAAGCCCACACCGTCAATACCATTTGGATTTAGTTTAAATTTTAATAACCTTGAAGTTTCTCTCCATGATTCAACACCACCATGTGGAATTGGTGCTTCATCAAAACGAAACATTTGAACACCGGATACTTGATCAATGTCTTCAAACTCATCTTCATCTACTTCGATTTCATCAATATCAACACTTTCTTGTTCTTCTTCTTCATCATCATCATCGATTTGAAAATGGTCTATTTTTTGCAATTGTTTCCCACTTGCCTCTTTTTCATTAGTGAAATCATTATGGAAATCGACAGCTGAGCGAGCAGAGTCAAGAGAACCACCAAAAGACATGATAATTTCCTTCAATAAACTGATCTTTCTCAAATTGTTTTTGTTTACATTTTAAAACATGAAGATTTTTAAAAGGAAGTCGGAATTTGTCAACTCAATTCCGGTTTGGATCTTACCAAAAAAAAAATTTAATGCGATGAGCTTCAATTCAAGAAGTTGTGGGAAACAGATTTTAGTCAAATTTCCATAGTATTTGGGGGTGATGGTCGAGTTTAATGTGAGTCTAGTTATATTCTTCATGTATGTGTAATATTCTGTGTCTTTTACTAACTTCATTTACTAGTTGAATTCAGCAGAAGGTGTCACCAGATACTTGAGAGCTAGAGACATTACTTGTGATAATCTAGTTAGAGTCGCTGATTTATTGTTGAGTGATCAACTTGAGGTTTACTTACCAAACAAAAATATATTTGTTTTGGAATTAGTCTGTGAACGTTTGGGTGATTTAAAAGTATCTCGCTTCAGAGATGATTATAGAATTTGGGAACTACTGAACAAAACTTATAAGATAACTGACCCCAAATTAAGAACTAGAGCTTTTCAGAATTTCAAAGCTTCAAATGCCATCATTGGTGCACTAAGTAACTCAAAGAATGTTATCGACAAAGAATTATTCTTAGCTGTCATGCAAACTATTCATGAAATCCGTTCAAGTGTTACAGTTACAGGTTTATACGATCAATCAATTCCAATTCTATCCACTTTACTTGAAAGTCTATCAAAGATCAAGGATATTGAAGTTGATCAGTACCTAGTTGAAATAATAACATTTTTCAATTCAGCCCTTAAAAATTCTGAAACATTTACTGATAAATTCAAAAAGAATTTTATTTCCAATGCATTACCAAAATTTTTACAAATGATATTAATTTCCAAAGATAGTTCATTGAAAGAATCACTCAATGACATCGTCACAAAAATTGTCATTAATAACGAAACTGATGAATCTATAATTGAATCATCCAAATTGTTATCAAATTCTCTAGTTTCAAGTGAATCAATGGTCGTATTCTTCAAATTAGTTATTACTTCATTGACCAGATTGGATACTCTAAAGATTCAAAATTTAATCTCAACTATAACCGCAAAGTTCCCAGATACTTGTGAACATTTATTAGAATTCATTGCTAGTACAAATAGAGTTTTAAACTCAACCTTTTTACAAGATATTTTTCAAGTTGAAATGGCAAGATCCAAAATTAATTTTAACCTAGTTCGTTATGTTTTAACTTTAGATATTGATGTTGGTTTAAGATTTGCAGAAACATTGATGGATTATCTATCAAATGAAACCAATCCTGAGGTTTACTTACCAATATTGAAGGAAATTATCACGTCATTCAACAGATCAAGATCCATCATTGATTTTTTCAAACTTTGGTACTCATTTTTAGAGAAATCAAAGGAAATTTCTCCATATAAATCAGAAGAATTTCAAGACTTAGTCTCTACTTATATCAACACATTATCTTCATCTCAATTAACTTCATTAATTATCACAATATCAGAATTTGAATCAAATAACAAATATCTTATCTTAGTTTCAGTCGTTCTAGGTATGTTTCAAATAAAGAATCAAACAACAGTCAATGTATGTGAAGACTTACTCAAACCAATTTTCGAAATTAAAGAAAATGATTCAAGATTATGGAGACTTAAGTATCAATTATTATCACTGTATGAGAGCATTTTAAGTACTGAAGAACTAGTTGTGATCGGAACTGAAACTAAGTTCAAGAAAAATACCTCGTTATATCAATATTTTACTGTTTTCAGAGCTCGTGAGATTGTGGAATTTGATGTGAGCACAACGATAAACTCATTAATTCAATTTATTAAAAGTTCTAGAGATAAAGATGAACAAATGAGATTTGTTTTCAGAAGATGGTTTGTCTTAGTTAATGAATTGTTTTCAAAAGATCAAATTAATGAAATCGTTCAGCTGTTATTAAACACCAAAAATCAAGAATTAATGAATGAAATCTTTTCAAATGATGAATTTTTTGAACAAACTGAAATTACTTATATTTTATTAAGACACATCACTGAAAATTTAAAGTCTGAGGCGTCAAATGATTCTTATAATTCTCAATTACTAAATTCAATTCCAATCCAATGTTTACCAAAAACACTGAAATCTGATATAATCGAATCATTAACTGACCTATTATCAAAATCCTTCAAACCTCATATCTTAAACACTATCAACACTATCTTGATAAACACCCCTTCATTTAAATCTAAAATTGAATTAGAGATAAAAGAAATTCAAACCCTTGTTAGACTCAACCATGAAAATATCAAATTATTCAAAACTGTTTGGGCTAATCATATTAGAAATTCCAAAGATGAAGTTTGTGCAAAATTTATTAATAAATCAATTGAATTTGTTAGAAAGTCATTGAAGAAAAATAAGAAATCTGAATTGAGTGAAGATTTTTATATTGCTTTAGTAATTTTATCAAATTTGAAAACAGTCTCGAATGATGATGAAAATCTATCAAAATTAAGATCAATTTTCAGAAAATCTATCAAAGTTTCATTAGATGAATTAGTTTCAACTTTAGATATCAAGGAAGCAAATTTGGAACAAATTTCATGGTTATTATCAGCTATCAATGAATTACAGTTATCTGAATCTGAATTTGGTGAATTACATATGTCCTTGAAGAGTATTGGTAAGGTTGTTCAAACTTCAAATGATTCTCAATATAATGGATTGAAAGCAAATCTATTCATTTTGTTAGCTAAACATTCTTCAGGTTCATCAAATGTTGAATATTATGAATCTTTATTCATTTTGTTAAGAAGGTCTAACCTTCCATACAATCAGTTGAAGGAAGGAATGATTGAATTATTCGAAACTTTATCAGTTGAAAATTTCAACACTTCATTTGAAAATGTTCTAGCTTCATTTATAGAGGATCATGATTTCATAGTTGAAATAATATGTTGTTATTGGCGAACCTTATCAAGAGAAAATAATAATGCATCCAAGTTATTCAATAGGTCAATTTCATTAATCTCTTTAAATTTATCAAAATTATCAATAAATGCAACACTTTTATTAGTTGATGAGCTGAAAACATTAATTTCTGATAAAAAATGGTTGATTACTCAATATGGACTAGAATCTATAATAACACTACTTTCAAAAGTTTGTGATTTTAAATTGTCAATTACGGATTTTGAAATAATCGATGTTGAAACAACAGAGAATTTATTTATTACAATCACTCTTGCGATGTCAAATATCTTTTTATTCCAAAGATTTAGATTATCTAACCGTCATCATGTTTTAGTTTCAATCTTTAACTCATTATTGAACTCACTAACCAATAACACCAAGTCGAAGAACCATAATGTCTTAAACCATTCAAAACCCTCAGCAATGTCATTTACAAGGTTACTATCTAACCTATGTGAACCAACCACATACTCATCACGTTCTAAAAACAATCATCATGCTGATAAATTAGAAACCAATTCATCTGTCATCAAAAGAAGTTTAAGAAAACATGTTCCTGTGATTTTATTAACATACATTTATTTAACTTTGAAATATTCTTATAACTCTGAAATAAGGGAAGCTTTATTGCCAGGTATCTTCAATATTTTTGACGTTATATCACAGGACGAGATGAATTTGATTAATACTTCATTAAATCAATCTGGTCGTACTTATTATAAGACTTTAAATGACGAATATAGAAAAGTCGGTAAATGGAAAATTGACTAAACAAATAAATTTTCTACATATCACCAACATTATTTTAGAACTTCATAGTATCAATATAGATTTATTTTCTGTTCTTCATTTTCTTATATGTACTAAGAGTCCGTTTTGTATTATTTTCTATCAAAGAAATTTGTAACTCTATCATCAATTGATTTGATGAATTTCCATGCCTCTTCTCCATGTGTAAAATTCTGTGATTTATTTATTTCTTCGTGGTTCATATGTTGTTCATGCAAATAATATTGATATTTAAGAATATCTTTTCTTGTTATTAAACCTTGTAAAAACCCTTCATTCTGAACTAATATACACGTTGGGCCAACTTTATGGAAAATAGATAATATTATATCTAACTGAGCATCTAGTTCAACTGAGATTGGTGCTAAACTTACTGAATGTTTGAAAGATATTTGGTTTGAGTCATCATCTGTCAATTCCTTTGAAAATAAACAAATTGAATCATCATTGTAAACGTTATAATCAATGTTATCAATCTCTAAGTTTAAGGAGTCTCTAGAAATAAACCCCCTAATAAATGGACTTGACTCGTTTTGAATTATTGGAAAATTTTGAAATTTCGTGTTAGTTAAAACTGATTTGATTTGCTTTAACGTTAATCCATTAACAGTAAGTGCTAATATTCTCTTAGTCATTGCATCTTTAGCAAAATATCCCTTCATGTTTTCACTTTCATGAGGATGAATAAAGGGTAATCCATTAAATTTAATCATTTGATCGGCAATTCCTCCATGTCCAGTACCATAATTATCATTGATTGCTTTAGTTATAGCCACTGTGATCATTGTTGGAATGATGTATTTGAAAGCACCCGTCAACTCAAACATAATAACAACAACAGTGACAGTTAAATGAGTGATACCACTTAAGCCAGCAGCAGCTCCAATGAAGGCATATATACCTGGAGAAATACAATCAGGATCATCAATAGCACAAGAATTTGCAAACAGTGAGTATTCTGGATTTTTATCTCTGATCAATTGAACAATAATTCCTAAAAATCTACCAAATGATGCACCACAAGCCATTGATGGAACAAATATACCTGCAGGAACTTTACACCCATATGTAAAAACAATCAAAATCATTCTAATGACAGTTGCAAATAATAAAGAAAATAGTGCTTTCATAACACTGAAAGTGGAATCTAATTGACAAATTGGATATGATTCTTCATGTTGATCACAACTTTTAAATAGAATTTCCATACCTTCAGTCATATCCATTTTAAGAAAGTTATTGAAGTAAGATATCATCGCAGTTATTAAAGTTAAAACAAAGACTTCTTTAATTGCATGATTTTGTAAATACTTTTTTCTAAAGCTAACTGCTTTGATATTGAATTTAGAAATGACAATACCATAAACACCACCAAAAACACCTAATAGAATAAAAATTGGGACTTCAAATAGATGCCAATCTTTATCAAATTTCACTTCAAACATGACAACTTGACCAGTTCTGAATGGATTAAGTAATTGCAACATTGAAACTGCGACTAATGAACAGTAATAAGATTCCCACATGGTTGATAATTTAAATAAGTTTGAGATTTCTTCGATTGAAAACAATACACCACCCATTGGGGAACCAAATGCAACTGCAACACCAGCTGCTGACGCAGCAACTAGTATATTTTTATAAGATAAAGCCATTGCTGAAGGAGAAGTTGATAATCTTGCTGCAAATAATTTTGAAATAACACTACCTACACAAACTGCATAATGAACACTTGGACCTTCTTTACCAACACTTAAACCAGAAGCAATAGCAAGAGGTAATCCAATTGATTTGAATATAAAAGTTCCAAAACTTAAGAACTTATCCATTGAAAAGCCAGATACAATACATTTAATTTCTGAGATACCACTTCCAGCAGCAAATGGGGCATAATATAAGACTAACTTTGAGGCAGTAAAACTGAAAGATAATGATATTAAAATAAATACAATATAATTCAATGGACTGAATGATGAATATCCAACCCAATCATGACATTGTGCTTCATTTAACTCACCCCAACAACAAAAATTTTTATTTAAATAGAACGAACCAGAACAATAACCAGTCCTTATATTTGATAAATATTCAGTTATTATATTTAAACAGCCTGCGACAAGACCAATAACAATTCCAACTGTAGTTAAGATGATATATGTTTGGAAGAATTCATAGAATTTGGATAGTTCAAACCTTTTCAATATACTTTGACCTTGACTTGATCTCGATTTATGGAATAGTAGATTTTCTTGTACCCAGTCAATAGTTTTGAAATCCTCGTACTTCGGCAGGAGAATATTAGGATTAAATGTACTGCTATTTTCTTCAATGATTGAATCTATCTCAAAAGAATCAACCATTCTTAATTTATGTGTGCTTTAACTTATTGTAGATTCTTTGTTGTGAAAAAGTTCATCCCGCTGAACTTCGGGATAATATAGGCTTTTATGATTAAAATGACGATATTGTTAGTATAATCCACCAGCAAATATAGTGAGACTGTTTTTGTGGCACATAAAGATAATATATAAGTTGAAGAACGCTTCTGCCAAGTTCAAACTGTTTTTGAACGACAAATAACTCCCAAAAACTGGAATTTGGTGATTTTGGCGATTGTAGGGCTGATATTGATCACTATTTTTAAGCTCACATCCAAAAGATCCCTTGGCCAAGTTGGTTACGGCGTGGTGCTAATAACGCCAAGATCAGCAGTTCGATCCTGCTAGGGATCATTTATTTTTTTGGTTTCAAAGTACTGATGATCTTTACCAGGTATATAGTACAGTTCAAACTTCACAGTGCGCAGTATCCAGATTTGTGTGTTATTTTTTATTTTAAAAACTGATCTATCTTTCATTTCTGACAACAATTACATGAAACTTTGTATTGGACTTTTGATCAAAAGTTAATTTTATTTTGCTTTTTGCTTGTTTGTACTTTAAAGAAAAATCTTCTACCTCGTGCCATTCATTAAGTCATAAGCGTTTATTCTCTGTTGTTTAAGACATATGTAACACTATACACTCATTCAACTGTTGAATGTTCGCTATTATCAATTTCTTTACTTGTCTCATTATCACCAGTTTCATTAACCGTATCGATATCAACAATTTTAGCTGCACTTTTAGTTAAATCTTTAACTTTCAAATCACCACCATCTAATAAAATTTCTAATTCAATTTTACGTTGTTCTAAATTCTTGACATTCTGAATTTTGTTTTTGATCTCTTTAATCTCTTTCTCAATTGATGTTATTGCAGAATCTGAACCTAAAGTTTCAAACGTCCAATTCCCATCATCTAAGATTTCTAATAGATAATCATGATATTTAATTAATAACGGTCTATGAGATAGAGTTATAAATGCAAATTTTTTCTTTTTCAATAAATCAAATAAATAGGCTTCAATATCACTTGAGATTGCATTTGTTGATTCATCTAAAACAACAAATTTTGGATTTTTGAACAAAATTCTAGCAAATTGAACCCTTTGTTTCTCTCCTCCACTTAAAACGTCTTTCCATTCATGTGTTGAATCCAAATAATTTAAGCCATGATCACGATTTAATAAGTATTCCAATTTGACTTCTTTTAAGATTTCAACCAAGTGTGAATCTTTATAACCTGATTCGATCATCTCTTGATGTGACATTGGATAAATTATTTGTTCTCTAAGTGTTGCATTTGAAAAATATGGTCTTTGTGGTAAATAAATAACATCGTCATCATTTGGTTTTGATAATAAACCTTGATATAATGGCCATAATCCTGCAATAATCCTTTCGATTGAAGTTTTACCACAACCATTAGCACCTAAAATCAAAATTGATTCATGATTTTTCAAATTAAAGTCTAATTTGTTAATTAATTTAACACCTTCGTTACCTTCTGATGATGGAATTATAACGTCAATTTTTTCAAATCTTAAGCCATTATAATGATATTGAATTGTACCTTTAATGCTATTTGAAAGATTTTCATCACCATAATTGAAACTTTGATCATGAACCTGATGTAAGACCGTCAATAATGTGAAAACTCTATCTGTTAAACCAGTTAATCTTGAAATATCTTTGATTGAATACATTAATCTACTACCAGCATCAGCCATGGATAGCATTAGTCTTTTGTTCACAATAAATTGTCTCATATTTCTTTCTTCAGTTTGATGATTTATATCTTCTTTCAATGAGACAATAAAGATTGGAATTGATGAATATAAATAACCTAAAGCAGACCAAGTATATTTCAAAATATAATCCTCCAAGAAATTATATTTAACTTTCACTTTATTTAATTTAAAAATATGATTCATCATTTGATCATAAATGTTATTAATTTTGATCTTTTCTAATTCAGAACCATCATAAAATGCAATTTCTTCACTATTATTGATTAAATTCAAATGGTCGTTATAGTACTCTCCTTCTAGTTCTGATTTCTCTTTTGTTAGTTTACCAAATGGAGGAGTAAATCTTTTCAAAACTGCAGCTGTAATAAAGTAATTTATAAAAATACCAGTTATACCAGCAGTACCTAAATTATCTCTTAAATAAACTGCAAAAAACACTAAATCAATCATTGGTTTTCCAATGTTTGAAAATAAAGAACAAATTGCATTTGAAAATCTTGTTATATCAGTTGTTATATAATTATCAATATCTTTGATCTCTTTATTATTGAACATGACTTTATAGTAAGACATTCTTGGATCAAGATACATATCATGAACATATCTCATCAAATTAGTTCTAAAATTGATGGATAGTTTTTTTTGTAAGTATTTAATGGTACTATTCGTATAAGAAGCAGGAACGGCCATTAAAAACCAATATAATAAATCTCTTGAAAATTTTTTGAACTTTCCACCAATGATATCTTTAACGATTTGACCATCTAATTTAGTGATTAATAAACTTAACCAAGTTCTTGAAATTAAGAAAAAGAACTGAGTTATTAACAACATTGTATTTTTATCATTGAATGAAGGAATCAAAATTCTCCAAATGATATTTAATTGATTCAAAAACTTTGAGCTGAAAATTCTTTCGCTTTCATGTTCATTTTTGATATTTTTACTGAAATTCTTGAATTTAAATTTGTCAGATTCATAAGTTTCAGGATCTGTTGGTTGAATAACAACCTTCTTATGTCTACCTTTATAAGGGATGAATAACTGTCTTGCACCATTTCTTAAAATAGTTGAAGAAGATCTTTTATATAAAGGTCTAGAATCCCTTCTATCTCTAAAGTCAGTGATTAATTTATTCAAGATATAACCAGTACCTAAACCAAATGAAGCCAATAGTGAAATGATGAAAATAATGACAGGTCTCGAAGGGTGTTTTTTATTCTCATGATACAGTTGGATCAAACTGTGTATCAGTAACTTGAGTTCATATTTCCTTGTATGTTTATCAAGGAGTGATGATATCAAGGACATTTGTGTATGAAAATATCCGTCTATATATCCTTCAAGAGAATTGGAAAGAGTTGAAATTAAGTGGCAAACTTATTTGATTTAATACAAAATTTTGTGTCAAATTTCTGCGGGGAAAGGTTGTCATTTTAAGCCGTGGTTCAAAAAAAAATAGCAGATGGGGTGACTGAGAGACTTACGTAATTTAGCGAGATCTCCGCCTAATTGTTTAGACGGATTCTCCTTCCACACATAACATACTTTTATTATTCATAATAAGTGCCTATGTAGCTGGCATTAAGTTACCATTATTCTTCAGTTTATTGTCTTTATTCTTTTCTTCATCACTATTGCGATCATCATCTTTTTGTTCTTGACTTGGTCTTCTTCTTTTCTTTCCTGGATTTTCGTTAACGAATTGAATTGAACCAATTGTATTCATCATTGATTTGATACTATTTGTATTGATTGATTTTAAAAATGGTGATTTGATCACTCTGTTGTGATTGTTATTAAGAGCAGGTAAAGGCGGTGTTTTAGTTAATGAAGTCACTGGTAATGAAATGTTTCTTCTATGTACTGGTGAAGTTGGGTATCTACCTCTATCTAATTGTGACACCGCAGCAGCTCCAATCTTAGCTGGTGATAATGGTCTTTTGGTATAGAAAGTTGGTGGTGGGGCTAAATGCGTCATACTGTTTTTATTAATGTTGTTATTGTTGTATGGATTTCCTTTTGGGTGGTCATTCCCAGTAAATGAAGAATCTGGCAATGGAGCAGATGATGAGTGTTGATGACGAGTAGGTGATTGGGATTGGGATTGAGATGATGGTTGTTGCTGTTGATGCTTTTGTGTATTTGTTCTTTCTATTAACTCAGTCTGTGATTCTACTAGTTTACTAATAAGATCTTGGTTGAAACCTTCACCAGAGAATATCATGGGAATTAAATAAGGAGGAATACTTGCATTCAAGCAACTTTCCAGTAATTCAGATGATTTGTTGATAGTTTCAGCTTTATAATAAAGTTGTTTTGTTATTTCCTTTTCGCGTTGTAGACTAATAACCTCGATTAAAGACTTTTCAGTGTATGGCCATTCAGCATTGGGCCCTAGACCTAGTAGGTTAGACAGACCATCGTTCATTGTAAATAATGATGAAGCGAATAGACTGAAGAATGAAACGTTTCACCTTCAAATTAAATACAAATAATTATCGGATCAATTTTGTTCAATTATAAATAAAATAATTTCTGTAAATCTTTTCAAATTTAGATTTTGGCGATGAGACATATTATGAACTTTGAAACTTAAAATTATATGTCAGATTTGAATAAAATCAAAGTAAATTCCAATAAAATCACAAAATTCTGTTGGTGCTGTGTTATTTTGAAACATGTATTTCGTGACTTTTATACTGAAATAATCTAAAAGACGTGTTCTAGCGAGATATAACGCGTTTTAATCAGTTTATTATGTGTTTATATCTTGCATTGATGCTTATGTACCCCTGAAGTGGGATAAAACACGTAAATTATCTTATGTTGCTTTGCTAATCACATTTTTGGTGTTCAAACTATATGAGATTAGATGAAATCTACTCACTCTTAGTCCTTCTTCAAAGTAATTGATTTAGATTAAACATAATCAGATGAGCTTGAGGTTCGAAATGAATATAAATAATAACCACTTAGCACAGAGCCCCTGCACTCACTACTTTTTATTCATTCTTTGCATCAACAACTAACTAATAACAGTGGCCCTACAATTGCCGGGTAACATGCTCTTTATACATTTATCGACCTAATTTTATACGCCTAACTTTCATTGTATTCAAGAATGTTTAAACAACTTACCAGATTATTTCATTCTAACTCTTCATCTCCAAACAGAATGTCCACTAGAATCCAACTACCTCCAGCTTTACTGAAGAGAAAACCTGAACAAACACCAGAGCTTGATTATTCAACATTATCAAACTATCAAAATTTTAAGGTCAATAACTCGACATTCAATGTTGAATTGAAATTCGATGATAGATTAATCATTGGATCAATTAAGTACGACTTAACTACTCTGTTGTCAGTTTCTAAAATTGTCTTAGATTGTTCATTCATCAAAATTGATTCAATCAAAATTAACAATGAAGTTACTAATGATTTTAAATTATCAGAGAGAGTTGAACCATTAGGCTCTGCACTAGAGATTAAACATGATTCTCCATCAAATCAATCATTAGAGTTATTGATTGATTTTAAAACAACTGTTGAATCAACTGCTTTGCAATGGTTGAAAACATTACCTAACTCAAAGGAACCAGCAGACTATGTCTTCACCCAATTAGAACCAATTCATGCAAGATCCTTATTTCCATGTTTTGATACACCATCGATTAAATCAACTTTCAATGCCACTATCAAATCAAAATATCCAGTTGTTTTCTCAGGTTTAGCAACTGAAGAACCAATTGATGGAATTTATAAATTTGAACAAAAAATCCCAATTCCATCATATTTGATTGCAATTGCTGCAGGTAATATCACTTCCAATAAAGTTGGTCCAAGATCAACCATCTATGCAGAGCCAGATATGTTAGAAGATGCAACTAATGAATTTAAGGATGATGTTGAAAACTTTATCAAAATCGCAGAAGATATAACAACTCCTTACATCTGGACAAATTATGATTTTTTGATTAATCCAGCTTCTTTCCCTTATGGTGGTATGGAGAATCCAAACATTACATTTGTTACACCAACTTTAATCTCTTATGATAAATCTCAAGTCGATGTTATTGCGCATGAGTTAGCTCATTCATGGTCAGGTAATAATGTTACAAATGCATCATGGGAACATTTCTACTTAAATGAAGGTTGGACAGTTTATTTAGAAAGAAGAATCACTTCACAATTACCAGATGGGACAATTGATGAGAAATTTAGACATTTTCAATATATCCAAGGTTGGAATGATTTGACTGATTCGATTAATTCATTGCCAAAATTTGAATATTCCAAATTGGTTCAAGATTTACAAAAGGGTAAAATTGACCCAGATGATACTTTCAGTTCAGTTCCTTATGAAAAAGGATCTAATTTTATCTTCCATTTAGAAAATAAGTTAGGTGGTATCAGAGAATTTGATCCATTTATCAAATTCTATTTCACTAAATTCTCTCAAAAATCAATTGATACTTACCAATTCGTTGAATCACTATATGAATTCTATTCCAACGATGAATTAAAAATCAAAATATTGAATGAAATTGATTGGGAATTATGGTTATTCACACCTGGTTTACCACCAAAATTCCCTTTTAATACAGCATTAGTTGATGAAGTTTCAAAGTTAGTTAAATTATGGGTTTCTAAAGCTGATGAATTTCAGTCATTAAAAGAATTTGAATCATTTTTTGCAAATGAAGAAAATACTAAGATTTATGAATCATTTTCATCACCACAAAAAATCTTATTTATTGATTTATTATTAGGTGAATCAGATAATGCATTTTGGATCAAAAACGCAATTGCATCAACTTCAATCATTAGTATTTATAAAGATTTACAAGAATCAAGAAACACTGAAATTAAATTCAGATTATTTAAATTCAAGTTGTTGTCTAAACAATCTAAATACTATAAAGATTTAGCTGATTGGTTAGGGGAAGTTGGTAGAATGAAATATGTTAGACCTTCATATAGATTGTTAAATCAAGTTGATCATGAATTGGCCGTTGAAACTTACTTGAAATATAAAGATTTCTACCATCCAATCGCTTCCAACTTAGTTAAGAAAGATCTTGGACTGTAATTGAGATAGTTTTATGTTCCTGATGCTTTAAAAATGTAGTACAGTTGCAATATCTAATTATAGGTAAGAAGTGAGAAGTGAAATAATCTTATGTAATCATTTTTCCATTTTCCAGGTTCTTATTAACACGAATGAAAATCTCAAAAAATTGTATCATCAAAACAAATCTTCAAACTTCGAACTAAGCATGAATTTAGCTGATTTCTCGAGTGTTACAGTAAGTGACGCATCCAGTACATACCATAAGGAGACTTATACTAACCAATATGCTAGATATCCCAATTCTCAGACAGATTAAGTCTAGACCGATTGAAAAATGAAGCTAATTCGTTACAATCAAAACTATCAAACATTAAACCACCACAAGAATTCTTTGATTTCAAAAGATTGTCAAAACCACAAAACTTTGGCGATATTCAATCAAGAATTTCATATAATTTGAAATATTTCAGCACAAATTATTTTTTGATAATTTTGATGTTATCAATTTATTCATTGTTAACTAATTTGTTACTTTTATTCGTCATTGTATTCGTTATTGTTGGTTTATATGGTATAAGTAAATTACAAGGTAATGATTTAGAATTACCATTTTTAAAATTAACTAATTCCCAGTTATATACTGGTTTATTAATCATTGCTGTTCCGTTAGGTTTATTCGCTTCTCCAATCTCAACTGTCTTATGGTTAATCGGTGCTTCTGCAGTTGTTGTATTATCCCATGCCACATTTTTAGAAAAACCTGTGGAGTTAGCTTTCGAAGAAGAAGGTGTTTAGATATTATACACTTGTATAAGAAATTATGCAATTTAATTTTAAATTCTAGTAGTTACGTGTTTTTGAAGTATTCTATATAAAAAATTTATTTATAGTACAATTGTCAAGTTGGATATCAATAACCTCAATAACCACCAATTTGAATGGGTATAATTTTTTTATGATTCACAAATACAGTCACAACAACAATCAATGATCCATAAACAAAATAATATTTTACAGAAAGTTTTACAACATCCATCACAACATCCACAACAACCATTGTCTTGTGGTGGTGGTGCTTGTTGAATATATATTGGTTGTGGTTGAGGTTGATAGTACATCTGTTGTGGAGGTTGATTGTTATAACGCATATTTGTATGATTGAAGGCTTAACAAGAGTCGGGTTGTGGTGGGTTGATTATAAACTTGGAGGTTATTGGATCTATAATTCTACTTAAGTTAGTGAATATCTTTGATTTAAATATAAATAGAGAGTTTTACATAAAGTTTCTATTTTTACTTTTTTATTGGCTGTGTATACATGAAACAATGGAAAGGATGATTTACTTTATATTTCAAATGATTTGATATCAACACGTCACGCGACATCATTACACTCCAACAATCAGCTTATAAAAATTATAAAAGAATCTTGAAAGAAGTTCTACATCTCAATCATTCATTCAAATTTAAAACTCAAAGAATATATCTACTATCAATCAGGATTCAGGTCCGAGAAAAAAAATGATCCCTAGCAGGATCGAACTGCTGATCTTGGCGTTATTAGCACCACGCCGTAACCAACTTGGCCAAGGGATCTCTCTTGACGAAACGATGACGTTCTGCTTAGTCACACTAAGTGCGGTTTTGGGGAATAGTATTACGTAATCCGTTTCTCCAAACTCCAAACTCCAAACTCCAAAGAAAGGAAATTACTTAGAACAAATCGGTTCTAACTTCTCATATGGTGATGGAAGAGCATTAACGTTAATTGAACTCAATTCCAAAATCTTTTATCATGATTCCAAAAGTACTTGACATCTTCAACGACGACGTCGGTACTAGTAGTACTAAGTCCAATCCAGAAAGGTTAAGAAGCCCGTTTCTTAAATAAAATTTTTTTATCTCATCGCATAAATAAAGAAGAATATTTCTTTAGTTTACTTAAAAAATCACTACTGTAAAAGGTATTTTATAATGGAAAAGAATAGACCCCAACAACACAAGCAACCCTCGAGAAAGGGGAAGAAAGCTTGGATTAAGAACATTAACTTAGATGATCTCCAAGAAGGTTTAGAAACACAAAGAAATAATTTGATCGAATTTGGTACTGACTCTTTGAATGATTTACAAAATGATAATTTATTTATGGTTGATACACAAGGTGATGAAGGTATCAGAGTTAAAAAAAACGTCAAGGTATTGAAATCAACAGAGATCCTTAACAAAAGATCAAAAGTTCCTGGTTTTGAATCAGATCATAGAAAACAGATAAAACACAAGGTTAGTAAAAAGGAAGCAAACTATTTGATGACCATAAGTGGTAGAAATAAATTAGCTTCCATTGATAAAGCCACTATCGATAAAAAGGGTTTTGTGAAGGAAAACCCATATGATGTTTGGGATATGCCTGATGAAAACGCTAAAGTTCCAGAAGTCATTAAAACTAATAAAACTTCCTCGGGTTCTTATACGAAAGCTACTGTTGTTCCAAAGACTTTGAAAATTAAACCCCTTCAAGTTGTTAAACTTGATCAAGTACCAAATGAAGGTAGATCATATAATCCAAGTTTAGATAGTTGGAAGAATTTAATCAATAGTGAATACTCAATAGAAAAAACGAAAGAAGATGAAAGGATCAGATTAGAGGAACAAGTTGGTAGAATTCAACAAGTATTAAAGGGACTAGTTGAAATAGAACAGGATGATATGGTTGATATTGATGATGGTGATGAGGAGGAAGAAGAAGTTGATGTCAACGAAAGATTATCAATTAATAAAGTTGTTGTTTGGAAGAAGAAAGATAGAACAAAAAGAAATAAATTAGCAAGATCTAAAGAAGCAAGAAGATTACGAACTGAACTAGAAGAACTACAAGCAAGATTAAAAGAAATTGAAAGAGTTGATGAAATCACCCAAGAAATATTGTCTAAACCACAAAAGAGCCACAAGACTAAAGAAGAATTAGTTCTTCAAAGAAATAAGTTAGGTAGTAAATATGTTGTTGAAAATCAAAACTTAGATATCAAATTATCTGATGAATTAACAGACTCTTTAAGATCTTTAAAACCTGAAGGTAATTTATTACAGGATTCAATGTTTAAATATCAGAGTAAAGGTATGATCGAAAAAAGAATTGCAAATGATTATAAAAAACCTCATAATTTGAAACCAAGAATTGTTGAGAAAAGTTCATATAGAGATTAACTTAGGAGATTGTATAATAGAAGTATCGTTTTTTTGGTTTATTTAAAAATAGTATCTGAATGTTCTGTAAACCACCGTAATAGATCTCCCTTATCTTCATGATCATATTGTTTTCATTTCCAAACAAATCGTTACCCACAATAACTTCCCTATTGATAGCCTTAGCTCTATAATTTACTATCTTCTTTGCGTTAAATGTTTAAACATTTTATTTATAATTTATATATTGAATGAGTGTAAATTGTTCAAGACATCATTTACTTTATCAAGATATGCAAATATTGTTACATTATTCAATATCAAATATATGATCTGGATTCTGTATAAATCTTTCATCGGAGTTCGGAATAATTGTTCATTTGATTACCGAACAAATTTATTGCAAAAAAAAATTGTTCCGATAAATAAATAAATAAACAAACAAACAATAGAATACTAAAGAATACAATAAAATGTTCCACAGCGTAGTATTCTATAATAATAACCAACCACCCTCATTCCCTCATCCTCATCTCAATCATGCCTACACTTACAACACTCTCCCTAATCCAATCAATATGAACCAAAATGTCGGTACAAATAGGAATATTATCAATAACAATTTTAATAACATAAGTAATAATAATAATAATAATTACAATAACAATGATAATAACAGTATGGGTCAAAACCTCAATAACAATATGATTACATATCATCACATAACACCATCTAAAACAAGAATGAGATCACCAATAACATCCCCAACAGTAGAGTCCAATAATGACTCCAATAAAATTAGACTACCATCAGTTAATGACATTGTTTCTTCAGTTAAACCGATATCTAGATTAAAGAACAGAAGAAACGGTACATATTTGAAAATATCAAAAAGTGAAGAAGAGTTCTTTCTGAAATTATGCCTGGATTTCCATTTAAAAAAAATTGCTAATTCGAGAGATTATAATAAAACTTTTGCCCATATTATATCGTTGTTCATTCAAGAGTTTCCCAAATATGATCCAAATACATCAGGTCATAACTATATTTCTCATGATTGTGTTAATAAACTCTATGCACCACTGAAAAGACAATTAATCAATAAACTGAATCAGTCTGTGACAAGAGGTGAAAAAATTGAATCATTGATGAAAGAAACTGAATATAAATATCCAGATATTGAATATTCAAGGTTTTCAGGATTAGATCTGATAGACCATTCACTTTGGATTGATGAACAAAAAAAGTTAGGATTGATCAAAGATAAAGACAATTCTAAGGGATTTGAGCCTCCTATTTTCAAAGAATCTAACCGATTAGTATCTCAAACCAATGATAATAGAAGTGAAGTACTGATGAAATATCGTATTGATTTAGCTGTTAAATTTAAACAAAATTTAAAAAAAGGTATGAGTTTTAAAGAATGTGCAGTTGAACAAGTGTTGAAAGAATACGGATTCGATGAAGAGTTTATTGCGGAACATATAAAAAAGGAATAGTTTAGTTTATGATAGAAGAATGATATATGAATACATAAAATATTATTATAATAAGGAAAGAGTTACTTTTATAATAATAAGATCATTATTAGTACAGAAGACATTTTATGAAATATATCCCTATACATATATCGATACATATTGGTATCATCTGATATCAATCACACAGTGTATACTTCTCGTCGATATAATTCAATATCAGTTTAATCAAATTCAAATAATCAAAAGGATCATATTGTCCATTAAGGTTGAAATAAATCGGTTTTTTGTATTTTAACCACAATGACCTTGTTACCTTGTAGCATAGATCCATTGTTTCATTGTCTGAACTGTTCAAAATCGTGTTGTAAATCTCTTTATCACGTCCTATTGTATAAATGTATCCAGATATGTTTGAATTTACATCATTTGTGATGAATATTGAAATTGGGATCTTTGAAGATGATTTTGATGCTGGAAGTGTGAGATTTATGTTTAATGGCGTGCTGTCGAATGGGATCGTGTCATTGAATGATCTAGTAGACATTGTTCGTTACGTTCATCAGTTAGTTACTCAAGATGGTCAAAATACGCGAAATATTTTTCATCTAATAAGCCCAATAGACCATGTTGAGTTTGAAAGAATCATGAGCAAACCACTGAGTATCATCGTTGCTGCCCTATTGCCAGAATATGGGATTGGGTATCAAAATAAACTACCATGGAGATTAATGAAAGAAATGAAATATTTCAAAAAAGTCACTGTAGGTGATGGGAATAATGCAGTTATCATGGGTAGAAAAACATGGGAATCAATCCCATCAAAATTCAAACCTTTAGACAATAGAATCAATGTGGTGATCACTAGAAGTAAAAAGAATTTGAGTACTGGTGGTGAATTGTATTTCAATTCCGTGAATGAAGCTATTGTGGAATTGAATAAGATTAAAGAATTACAGAAAGTTTTCATTATAGGTGGTAGTGAGATTTATAACGAGTGTTTGAAAATCGTTGATAATGTGTTGATAACAGAGATTGAAACCATTGGTGATCATGTCATTGAAATAGATAGTTATTTTAATAAAGAATTACTGAATGAATTGTTTGTTAAATGTCATGACGACGATTTAGTGAAATTTATTCAAGATGATACCGTGGAACTAAAAGTGCAAGAAAAGGGATTTCAATATAAGTATTGTATGTATAAAAGAAA
This sequence comes from Phaffomyces orbus, assembly GCA_003708145.3. Classification (NCBI taxonomy): domain Eukaryota; kingdom Fungi; phylum Ascomycota; class Saccharomycetes; order Phaffomycetales; family Phaffomycetaceae; genus Phaffomyces; species Phaffomyces orbus. The sequence goes on from PPNK03000004.1 coordinate 578,221, forward strand.
GTAATTTATAAATGTTGTGTGTAGATAATTCTTATAAAATTATTATGACAAATTTGTACAAATTACATATAGAAGTTTCAAAGACCTACCGGCCAACATTCAATTAAAATATAAATTGTAAATTAACATCAATTGGATGTGATGAAGATAGTTGTGGTTTTTGAGAATATTTCCCAGATAAAACATTTCTCATATTTTGTAGCAATGACAAATAAGATTGTTGTGGAGAATTAGACATGACTTGAATAAATGCATACGACATTGCACCTGTAGCAATACCATTTTCAGTTGCATCTGCTGAAGTTTGATTATCTTTTGAACCTGAAAACATAATCACATCAGCCGGTGATGTATTCGTCTGTCTAGTTCTTTCTCTTGCTTCAGGATTACCACCTCCATTCATCGCCAATGATGCTAATGACTTTAAACCAGTAAAGACTCCTGAATTGTCACCTCTTGCGTAAGATAATGCAGTTTGTAATACGCCTTTCCCTGCTTCTGCTGCTAAATTAGGTTCTTTTAAAACACCTTTCGTTGAATACATATATGGTAAATCTAAAGCAGAGCCTGAATGACATGAATCAAATAAAGCAGTTAGTCGGACACCTGGAGCTAATGGTCTAACTAATCTGTCATGTAGTTCATCATCTATGATTTGACCAGCTGATTCAAAATCTAATGGAACGATAGTTTCATCGTATCCGTCTTCCTCATCTCCATTAAGATCTTTAACTTGAGATCCATGACCTGAATAATGGAAAAATAAAGAATCGTTAGCACGAGCTCCCTTAACTAACCACTCACAAGCTCTTATGATGTTTGCTCTTATTGGCAGTTTGACCATTTCACGTTGATCATCAGTCAACATCACAATATCACCTTCATCATATCCATTTCTAATCAAGAAATTTTTAACAGTGTGCACATCATTAATACAACCACGTAATTGGTTTGAGGTACCAATGTAGTTGATACCAATTAATAAAGCTTTTCTACGACCTGAACAATTAGAATATTGGAAATTATAACCTTGAATACCAAACGATTGTGGATTTGATGGTGGTCTGGGAATATTTGAAGGGGATTGGAAATTCATGTTTGCTCCAACGTTTTGTTGTTGATAAACTGATTGAGAATGTGCATCATGTTGATATTGTTCTTCCGATATGTTTGGTCTTTGATAGTTGGAACCATTATTTGAATACCCTTGTTGATAGTTTCCGTTTTGATTCCCTTGTTGATAGTTAGCATGTTGTTGGTAATTGCTTTGATCAGTGTAGTTTTGCTGGTATCCATTCCGATTTTGATAATTACCTTGATAACTTTGTTGTTGATAATTATTTTGTTGATAACCTTGATTATTACCACCTTGGTTATGGTGCTGATAGCCTTGACCTGGGAATGACATTGTAGCGGATGAATCAAACTAGCTAATACGATCACAATGGATGGTATTCTTTGATATTTCACTTAATCAAGATCGATTCTATAGATGTTATGTAATTAGAAAGAGAGGGGCTCATAATTATCCCAAATAGGAAATTATATTTTGACACTCACACATCACATACATAGTAGATAACATTTCAAGTTTTATAGTGACTTGTTATGAGACAATTTTGATACTGATTTTGTGTTTTATTAAAGTTGTAACTTGTATTATTAGAAATATTGAAAAATCAATGATAGTAGTATACATCAATAATGGCTCCAATGAATAAACAATATGGACCACAAACGTAGAAGAAGAGGAAGACAAATTAGTATTATGTGTAAACTTCCAAAAACCAGTTTTCATTGTTCACAAGGCTAACATAACCAATGGTAATAAGCCAGCTAAGAAATTTGAACTGATGGCAATATTGGCACCTTGACCTTCGAAAGTTGAGATAACAGCATTAGTGGAAGAATAAATAACTTGAGTGGTAATTGTGAAAACAGTGCTTTCACCTTTATTCTTAGTGGTGGTAATAACAGTTGTACCACCAGTGGTTTCCTGAGCATCAGTGGCTTTAGTGGTATAAACTGTGACAGTACCTTTACCTTCATCACGAGTTTTAGTGTATCCATGAGTTTCAGTGGTGACTGGACAATACGTGACGTATGAAGTGACAACACCGTTAACAGTTTCCGTGACGGTTGATAAACCCCAGATAGTAATTTCATTAGATGAGGAAGCGGAGGTGGAAGTTGAAGTGATGGTAGTATTACCTGAAATGGTAGCACTGGAAGAGGAGGTTACTGATGAAGAGACAACATCTGAAGAGGAAACAACGGCTGATGAAGACACAGCATCTGATGAAGACACAATTTCTGATGATGAAATAACATCTGATGAAGAAATATTTTCTGATGAGGAAGAATCAGTAGCGTCAACAGTAATAGTGTTTGATAAATCATAAACAGTTTCAGCTCTCTTTGAGAGTTTCACATCTGGGGTAATGATGGTTAAAGTACCAGCAATTGTATATTCTGGGAAACCGTCAACGCCAGAAGCGATAACAGTATAGATCAATTCATCATCACTGGATTCTGGATTGAATGAAGAAACAAATTTAACTGAAGTTTCATCATTTGTAATTTCAACATCATTGACTTGATTATCACCAACTCTTGCATAAGCAAATGAGATTAAAATATTTTCCCCAGATAATGCTAATTCAGTAGAATCCCATGGTCCTAACGATGCTGGGATATGAACAGCCCAATATAATCCAGAACCGGTTTCACGACCTTCAATGTATGGAGTTGCAATTACATTAGAAGACGATGAGGAGGAAGTGTTCTCATCAGAAGTTGATTCTTCAGGGGTTGTGGAAGAAAAAGAAGAAGAATCAGTAGTGATGGATGATTCTTCAGTGGTGGAAGAGGTTTCGTCATTGGAGGAAGTAGTTGATTCTTCAGTTGTAGGCTCAACAGAAGATTCAACAGTAGAGGAAATTTCATCAAAAGATGATTCAGATGAACTAGTAAGAGCTGTGTTTGTGACAGTGAATCCAACTTCATAGGTAGCAGTACCTCTTTTAACGAATCTTTTAACACCATCTGGGGTAATAACAGTAACAACACCCTCAAGGGTATATTCACTAGCAGAAGCATCTGGGGAACCAATTAGTGTGAAGATAAGAACTCCATCACTTGAAGTTGGATTATAACTAGTGACGAATTTATAGGTTGAAGTACCTGGAGTTGTTGTAACATCAGTGACTTGACTGTTATCTTCTCTAACATAAGCAGTTCTAACTGGGAAATTAGCGAATTGTAAATCAACTTCAAGAGAGGTCCAGGGACCTAATGAGGCAGGAACATTGACTGTCCAGTAAAGACTTCCTGAAGCTGCATAAGAACCAGTGATATAAGGAGCATCTTGAGCTGTGACTAGTGAAGTTATGAATAACCAAAAGAAAGATAAATAGAAGCGAGCGTCAGATTTCATGTTTTGGTAGTTGATAAAGAAATGTAGTTAGAAAATGGAGGAAGATCAGAGATCTTTTATAGTTGAAGGGAAATATCTCATAAGAATGATATCGTTCATTCTGTATTCCTTTTGACTAATTAAGCTTGCGCAATAATAATCCCAAATGGTTTAATTGTGGTCTTGGAGTTTCACATTGAAAAGCTTAGAAATGAATTACAGAGACCAGAGACAGAGGTAAATTGAGTGTTGGAAGATTCTACAGACTCACAGTCTTATCGTTATATAATATACTGTATTGGTTTTATATAATATATTTCATTAATGCATAGATTGAATATAATGGATTGGTTCATGGTTACTTTATATGAATTAATTATTAATGTCAAATGCAGGGAAATCTTGAAATTGAAGGATTTTAGGGTGTTTATCCAATTCAGAATGGCTGCATTTGTAGATTACTGTAGATTCTGGAATCTGGAATGTTTTATCTTGTAAGTTGTTGCTTTAAATAGATTTCTTCATTTGAGGTTCCATGGAATTATTTTAAAAGATGAAGAACAAAAAATGTGTGTCTTATGTTCTATAGTTGTGGTAGTTATCATGATGATAGCCTTTGATGATAACTAAAATTTATTTCATCTCTCCACACTCATGAAGCTTAAATTTTGCAAAAACGTGAATTATGACGAAATTATATCATTTTTATCTCATCCATCTTTCTTGAGTCTTGACTCTTGACCAAATAAATCAAAGTTACTCGATATCTTTCCAGCTCCACTTTGCAAAGCTTAAGTTCCAAATTAAGTACTTGATGAACTGGGAATTATCACTTGGTAGCATGAGATATTTCATGAATTTGATGATATCATCTAAAAACTTACATACTCTCTGAAACCCACACAAATATATATTGTATAACCCTTTTATAACTCCTATATACACAAAACCTAAAAATATAATCACCATGTTACCAGTCATAAAGAACGACTGGAACAACTAAACGAACGAGTTGAATTCCCATAACCAACAAAAAAAATCCTTCATACAATCAATATACGATACCCATCAAAATCCATCCAGTTAGAAGTAATTCACGTAGTTATCTAATTCTCTGTGATCGAATGAAAAACTATGAGCAGGTTGAATTTTATTCTGTTGATATTGACTAGGTTGATAAATATATTGAGTTTTAATCATTGAATGTTCTTCATTTGTAGAGACTGAAGATAATGATGATGAAGACGAAGAAGATGATAAAGAAGAAACAGAAGTGTTTCTATAATGTAATGATGAAATGTCAGTTTTACTTTCCATTATATCTTTATATGAAACTGGTGAAACTGGTAATTGTGGTAATAATAATCTTGATGATGGAGATTTTTGTAATTGTGAAGGTGATGGAATAGTTGAAGTTAGAGTTGAAGTTGGTAGTGAATTTGATGAAATTGACATTGATTTTTTATGAGAACGACGAATTCTTTGTGCATTTCTTAAATCTGATTTAATTGGTTCAATGAAGATCCTCAAACAACGGCTTAAATCGTTATTAGATACTCTGACATCCCAATCTAATAAGTTCAATAGTTGACGTTCCATTAAGTTGATGTCTTCAAGAGTGAATAATCCATCTGTGTACTCAGCCCAATGACTATTCTTTGGTGAACTGTCGTTGTTAAATTTAGATGAAATTATCAATGATGCTAAAAAAATTCTATGTAAAGTACAAGGTAGACCTTTTGAATTTTTAGGTAACTTAGTTGATAATTTTTCTAAGTAAACCAATGTTGATAATAAAGTACCTGAATAAACGTTTGTATATCTAACTAATCTTGAAATAAATGTCATCAATGATGGAATTGGTTTTCCAGCTGAAGCTTTACCATTTGGTGAGTTTGGTGGTGATGGTAATGTTGTTTTGGATTTTTTACATTGGATGACTTTCAAAGTAACGTTAACTATATGTTGAATCATTTGTTGAGTAACAGGAGTTTTAGTTAAGACTGCTAAAGCTTGAGAATCTGACATGGTTGCATATATGGTTATTTACAAATAGAGACAGAAATAAAGAAGAGATCAAAGAGAGAATACTTTAAGGTATATATATACCTGAAGGCATTGGAGAGCAAAAGGTGTCAATCTGTTCCTTAAATACAAAACAAACGCGTTTCATTTATAAATTGAAGTAAATAAATAATTTTGTTGATGTGGAAAATGTGCAAAAATGCACAAATTTTGACCAAAAAGGAACAATGTCGCGTTTTGAATCTTGATTAGCATTGACAACTCACGCGTTTTGAGGTGGGAATTTGGAAATTGATGTTTGTAGACTCTAGAGTGTTGCACTGTTGGACTACACTGTAGACTGTAGTATCGTGGGTAGGCGTTAGCATTCGGTGGTTTATAAGTTATATGGTTTATTTCGATTGAATCAATGTACCCTGAATTGTGACTATGTAAGATTCATTTCTGTAATAATTAGACAAGAAGAAATCAATAGTCATATAGGCCCATGCGCCATCACTGAGCTGCACAAAGTTACACCGTTCCTGTTGTCTTAGTTTATTGCTGTTATTTGACTTAATCTCTTAGACCTAAAAAGGGAATTCATTAATTCAATACATTGATAACGCGTTTTATTTATTAAATTAGACGCGTCTTTTTGGATATTGAACATATTAAACAGTAACCAGTTGCTTGATTGGAGATCGAGATGATCTAAATATAAAATTCTGATAATGAATGGATAATATTGTAATGAGAGAACTTATCGTTATAAGAAAGAAGTAGAGAAATGTCTTTCTATGTGAAAGTATTCATAAATCACGATATGCTAATATAACCCATTTTAATACAACATTCGAGTAAATACTCATTATAAACACTGACATTAAACCATAAAATTAATGAGACTTCAGTGTCCAAAATACCACTTGGTTGTCCTTCTAATCGTCCTTGAAATTGTGTCCTTCTAAGTCTTTTCGATTCAGCGATTCAGCCCTAAAATTATCTAATCTGGACGGGTAATTTTCTTTGTTGTTTGAAAAAGTAAGTATAAAAACAGGAGAAATTTTCTTAATTTCTTCCCAGTTTGATTTATTCCACCATTTAATTAAGATAAAGAATTTGTTTACTCAGAAAAGTAAGTCATTTACAACTATCCCATCAGGATCATGATTCACGATTCCTCATTTCTAAATGACGAGAAAAAATGCTGTGCACCAGTCTGACTCTGGAATAGTACCCAGAAACAATGAAGCATTAAGTATACCCAAATTTCTGATATTTCAATTGAATGAATAATCAAATAATCATGATGGTTGATATCGAAGTGTTTTTGTTCTAACAATTATATTATTTCAGATTGAATTGTTTTTTTGTTTATAAATAATTCTCAATGAAGTTTCCTGTAGTTGTAATCCTACTCTCATCTAGTATCGACTATACTTAGTATGAATGTATGCTACTTGATGCAATTGGAATTTGGCACTATAATCTCTTTTATGTATTAATCAACTGACTATAAGAATTTATTACTGACAGTCAGTCACATATGGAACGGAAGAAAGTTCCTTCTCTAGATGTGTTGAGAATGTTCAAAGGAAAAATTAACTGAAAATATAAGAATTTGTAAACTAAATCCACTCTTGAGTCCTAGGTCTTGACTCTTGACTTTTTTACTTCAATCACGAATTTGGAACCTAATATCACATTATGATACCAACTCAACTATTGCATCTCATGTACTCCATTGATTACCACGCATTATAATCATATAGTTTAGAATCATAACAATTCACAAATAAATATAAATTTACAGAATTATATCTAAAACTTCACATTCATTTCTTCATACATCCACACTTCTATCAACTCGAGTCTTATATCTTCAGTTATAGTTTCCTTTAAAGAAGATCAATAAATACAGTCACAAATGCTCGTGAAGACCGATTCTTTCACGAAAAAAAGGACACAAAATAAGTGGAGGTTAATAATGATGAAGGAACAACATTTTGAAGTTAAAACTCAAGACATTACACTGAATTTGAGCAATGGAACCATTAAAACTTCAACATGATCTCATTATGTAATTTGGTTTTTTTGTTTACCTTTCACACAAAAATTTATTAACAAGAAAAATGTTCAAATCTCAGGCTGAAAACCACAAAAATACACGAGATAAAATTCAGACAATTCTCTTCAAAAGAGTCTTGAAGCTCCCTGATAGTCCTTGCCCACATACTTGAACCAACTCTACAAGTAACTCTTCATTTTTTTTCACTAAATATATTTAATACCCATATTTCATTACTCATTACATTTCATTGTTGCATAACACAGGTACCTCTATATACTTTTATCAAGACAACTACAATGTTTTCAAGGAATAACTCCATAAAGAGAAACAGTTCTATAAAGAAATCAAACTCAAAAAATAGTTTCAAGAATAATGATGATGAAGCTTTACTGCCAAATAGTTCATCTTTTGTTTCAAGAAAGAGGTCTCTAGTTAGACCAGAAAGAAATAATTTAAATAATCCTGAAAATCCACACTATTATTACGCTCAAGTGGCTTCTCAAGAACAAGATCATATCAGTATTCTTCCATCCTCGACAGGTGTTGACCCAACTAGGAACTCTTACACACCAAGTTATCCACCTGAAAATGAAGATACAGATATCCCATTACAAGATCTCTCCCCAATTGGTTCAGTTTCAAGTGAGATTGATATTCACAAAGAACGAGGAAGAACGATATACGGCTTAAATGATGAATACGAAAGTCCTTTCCAAATAAAGAAGAATCCAAATTCAAATACTGGCAATACAGCAACTTCTAAAAATAACAAATATAACAAAAACTCAAGTAATTTATCATTATGGCAAGTTTATTGTTATATCATCACATTTTGGGCCCCTGGTTCTTTGATGAAATTATTCGGTATGCCTAAGAAAGAAAGACAAATGGCATGGAGAGAAAAATGTGCTTTGATTTCAATCATCCTGTTACTTGGGGAAATAGTCGCTTATATCACTTTTGGCTTCTCTCAAACTGTCTGCAATCATACTATAATTAGAGTAAGAAATAATGAGATAAGTTCTGGTTATTTGATTATTAATGGTAAAACTTTTGATTTAACTTCTTCATCTCATCCTGAAGCTGCTGGAATTCCAGCTGGTTCAAATGTGTTATATCCTCCAACTAATGCAGGTGGTATGGATGCTTCATTTTTATTTCAAAACGTCAATGGGAATTGTAAAGGTTTAATTACTCCAAGATCAAATTGTTCAATTCCTTACAATGAGTTAGATGTTGCTTGGTATATGCCCTGTAAATTAATCAATCAAGATGGTTCATCATCACCAAATTTCACTCAATCTGAATATTATAATGGTTGGGCTTGTCATACCTCTGAAACTGCTCGTGATGTTTATTATTCATTATCTGCCAATAGTGATGTTTATTTCACTTGGGATGATATCAAGAACTCTTCAAGAAATTTAGTCGTTTATTCAGGTAACGTTTTAGATTTGGATTTAATAGACTGGATTCAAACTACAGACTTAGAATATCCTCCATTATTTGATCTATTAAAAACTGCTAATATCAGAGGTTATGATATTTCTCTATTGTTGGCAGATTCAGACGATAGAAAAGCTGCTAAATGTTTATCTGAAATTATCAAAGTTGGATCAATTGATTCTGATTCAATTGGTTGCATTGCATCAAAAGTTGTTGTTTATTTAGCTTTAATCTTTATTTTATCTGTTGTCTTTGCCAAATTCTCTTTAGCTTGTTATTTTAAATGGGTTATTGCACCAAATCAAGGTGCTGATCATCTAAACATTAAAGAAATGAATAGGAAAGATGCTGAAAAGGATGAATGGGCTGATCAATCGAACCAAATAAATATTACTTCACAACTAGATAAACGTTCTTCGAGATTAGATTTTTTGAGAAGTTCAAGAATGTCTATTAATGAACTAGATCAAGAATTCAAAAATAATTCTTCCCCAATAGTTTTAGATAAGAATGGGAATGAAATTACAACTTTTACTTTACAAAATTCTAAAAAATTGAATGAGTTTAACATAATGAAGAATAATAATTCAAGAAGTAATATTACTGGTTTAACTCCATTTGGTTCAAGAAATGCATCAATTTCAAACTTAAACCAAATATATGAAGTTCCTGGTTTAGATCCAGATATTATTCATTCGAATGTTATTCCACAACCACCAATTGATTATATGCCATTTGGTTATCCTTTAGTTCATTGTATTAATTTTGTTACTTGTTATTCAGAAGATGAAGAAGCTCTTAGATTAACTTTAGATTCACTTGCAACTACTGAATATCCAAATTCTCATAAATTAATCATTATTTTATGTGATGGTTTGATCAAAGGTTCTGGTAATGATAGAACAACTCCAGATATTGCACTATCAATGATGACTGACTTTTCAACTCCAATTGATGAAGTTAAATCTTTTTCTTATGTTGCAGTTGCTCAAGGTTCCAAAAGACATAATATGGCTAAAGTTTATTCAGGTTTTTATAAATATGACAATTCAATAATACCAATTGAAGAACAACAAAGAGTTCCTGTTGTTTGTATCGTCAAATGTGGTACACCAATTGAAGCAAATTCTTCAAAACCAGGGAATAGAGGTAAACGTGATTCTCAAATTATCTTAATGTCATTTTTACAAAAAATTACATTTGATGAAAGAATGACTGAATTAGAATATGATATATTATTAAACATTTGGAAAGTTACAGGTCTACTAGCTAATTATTATGAAATTGTTTTGATGGTTGATGCTGATACAAAAATATTTCCTGATTCTTTAACTCATATGATTGCTGAAATGGTTAAAGATACTGAAATTATGGGGTTATGTGGTGAAACTAAAATCTCAAATAAAAGTCAATCTTGGGTCACAGCAATTCAAGTCTTTGAATACTTCATTTCTCATCATCAGGCAAAAGCTTTTGAATCTGTGTTTGGTGGTGTTACTTGTTTACCTGGTTGTTTTTGTATGTATCGTATAAAAGCACCAAAATCTTCAGATGGTCATTGGGTTCCAATTTTAGCTAATCCGGATATTGTTGAAAGATATTCTGATAACGTTGTTGATACTTTACATAGAAAGAATTTGTTATTACTAGGTGAAGACAGATTTCTAACAACGTTAATGTTGAAAACATTCCCAAAAAGAAAACAAGTTTTCGTTCCAAAAGCTGTTTGTAAAACTATTGTTCCTGATAAATTCAAAGTTTTATTATCACAAAGAAGAAGATGGATCAATTCAACAGTTCATAATTTAATGGAATTAGTTTTAGTTAAAGATTTATGTGGTACTTTTTGCTTTTCAATGCAATTTGTTGTTGGTATTGAATTGCTGGGAACCTTAATTTTACCAGTTGCTATTTGTTTTACAATTTATATTATTGTCATAGCAGCCGTTTCAACAGAAGCTCCTATCGCATCATTAGTTCTATTATGTATAATTTTAGGTTTACCAGCTTTACTTATTGTTGTTACAGCATCACGTTATTCTTATCTTGTTTGGATGATTATTTATCTAATGGCTTTACCTATTTGGAATTTTGTTCTACCAACTTATGCATATTGGAAGTTTGATGATTTTAGTTGGGGTGAAACGAGAACAATTGCTGGTACTGATAATGGTCATGAAGATGAAGAAGGTGAATTTGATCATTCAAAGATTAAAATGAGAAGATGGAAAGAATTTGAAAGAGAACGTCAATTAGCTTCAAATTCAATTTCATTACCACAAAATGCATGGGATCCTGCTGAACAAGATCAAGTTCATGATCCATATAGTTTTGTTCATGAAGAATTCCATATTTAATAAGAGAGAATAGAGTTTATATTATTATTATTATTATTATAAATTAATTATTTAATGCATATATTTATATATTATCATTCATTGTATTGTTTTTTCTTCTTCCATTTCATTAGTATCGTACCGTACATAATATTCTTTTTTCTTCTTCCATTTCTCTATTATCGTAATCAACTTGTCAATCTATAAAATTCAACAGTTATACCAGTTAAATATTTTTGAGAATCTCTCAAAAGTAGATATTGTTGATTATCTAAAATAAATGGGAATATTTTGAATAACTGGTTATATCTTTCATAGTCTTTTTTCCTCAATTTTTGTAATAACTGAAATAAATTTTTTAAAATTAAATTTAATTCTTTTTTTTGAACTGTATAAATTGGTGAGTTATTAACTAGTTTTACTTGATCTGAGTACCTTTTAATAATCAAGACAATTCGAGATAATAAGAACGGTAGTGTGATGTCAACCAATTTTGATAACTCATCTTCAGCAATGTCAGACCCTTTGTTTCCTTCATAATTACTTTCATGTTCATTATTATTGGAAATTAGGGTATCTTTATCATCAGGGGTGGATCTCAATTCATATAAGTTTGAAAATTTGAATAGGTCAGTAAGACAAATCAACCTAAATGATTGTTGAGATAGTAATTTTATTGGTTCAGTGGTGTATGAATCTATGTTCAATGATAACAGTTGATTAGTTAGATCTGAAGGAGTTGTATTGTTTTCGAAAAGGTAATTTTCTAAGGAGTTATTTTCATAAAGGAATGAACTTTTCCAAATTGATGAAATCAGTAAACTTAAATTAATTTTGATATGATTTTTATTATTGTTCAAACTTTCAAGGATTAATCGTTTTAAATCAATGTACACTTTCAAATTGAAATCAGAATCTCTATTTTCGTTCAGATGTGGTAGCGTCAATGTTATAGTTTCAATAATTAATGACCATAATTCAGTTGAAGTTTCATTATTATCTAATAACTTAATGAAATTAGGTATGATTGATACAATTAGAGTTAATGATTTCCTCCAAATCTGTTCATCATTGATATTTTGTAATTGCTCATGATCTTCATTGTTATTATTATTCAAGTGATATTTGATTGGATCTAATAAGTTTTGTAATATTTTAGTCAAAACGATTTTCTCTATTAGATTAACAAAATTTTCCTTTTTATTTAATAAATGTGTAGATAAAATATCAATTGATTTATTACTTGTTGAAATAAAAGTTGGGATTTGTTTTTTATTCAAATTTGATAGTTTTTTCAAAATTTTAGACCTTATTAAGAATGGTAGTTGAATTAGATTCGATAATTGGATTAAAACTAAATCCTCAATTTCATCATTGATTTCAATAATTTCAAATGATTTTAAAACTATATCTTGTAATAATGTTGGATTTGAGATGTCATCTTTATGATTTGGTAGAAATGGGAATCTAATTGAGTTATTGAAGATTGATAAAGATGATTCAATTTGAGCTCTTGATAAACTGGATTCATTTCTATATAATAATTCGAAACTTTTAATTAGTTCAACAACACTTAATTGATAAGAATCTGAATCGTTTAAAGAAACGTATCTTATTCTTTGTGATGACCAAAATTCAAAAAATAATTCAAATAAATTGGTTGGAATTTTAAAATTAAATAGTTTCAAAATCTCATAAAATGATATGTAAACGGTTTTAGTTATTTCGATTATATTCAAAGATATTAGTTCATTATAGAAATCTAATAATGATTTCCAAAAAATATCAACTTTATAATCAATGAAAAACAATGAATATAGTTGATTAATACCATTCAAAGTAATTAAGACGTTTTCATTAAACGATTTAATTGATTCATAATAATTTTCATCATTTTCAAGAGGTTTTTTGAATTTAACCGATAATAAATCCTTAACAACAATATCAAAAGTCTTATACCAATTCAAATAATTACCATGAGAATCAACGATTCTGAAAAAAGTTTGAATAGCAACGTTTTTAATTTCGATTCTATCATCATTTGAAATCTTAATCAAATTATTCAATAAATATAACCACAATCCGTTAATGACGATATCATCATCTTTGGAATTTAATTGAGAAATTAACTCATCATAAGTTTCGAAGTTTAAATCAACTTCTTTATTTGTTAATTCGATTGAATTTTGTCTGAAAAAATCAGATAATAACCAATAATAACTGACTGCCGAGAAAGAAATGTTTAAATCAATTTCTTGAGAAACGAATTTATTTAAGACTTCGATAATTGATTTGATTGAACTTTTAGGTGTGATTGATTGTAAAAAATCGTTTAAAATCAATTGTAAGATTTCAAAACTTGCTTTAAGTAAATCTCTTGATGTACTATTTGATTTATTATCTTCTGAATTTATGAAAATGAAAGTTGAATTTGTTATCTTTAAAATTATGTTCCATGAGTTATTGAAAAAATTTCCAAATCTATCTAATAAATCAGATAGATTATTTAAAACAGAATGAATAATTTTCAAATCAGTTGAGTTCAATTGTTCAATTTTCAACAAGTTTCCAATTAATGTGTTTAATGAGTTAAATAAATTGACTTCTAAATTTGATAAAAGTTTAACATCATTTGTTTTGATGAATCCAATTTTGGAAATCTCTTTAATGAATGAATTAAAATTCAAAGAGATGGTTAATTTGACGTCAGGTTGATCAATTTGGGTTGATAGTAATTCAATTGAATATCCAATTATTGAATCCCAATAATCAAATTCATTGTCTAATTTCAAAAATCTTTCACAATTTGAGATTGAGAATTCATTTAATTTGTTTATGAAAAATTCTTTGTTATATGGACAAATGTTTAATTCATTATTGAATAAAGGATCATTAATGTTAATTGTTTCATAGATTGTTGCTTTAGATAGTTGAATTAATTGATTTGATAAATCATTGAAGGCGAGTTCATTAAAAGATTTAGTACTTTCATTCAATTTATTCAAAGAGTTATGGATTGATTTCAAATCCGTCGCAGATAATTCTGGATTTGAAGGAATCTCTTTAAATGATAAATATTTAGAAGGACCATTCACATAATAGTCAAACCATTGAAATGTTATCAAGATGAATTTCCAGGATTTATTCAAAATTGGACCTAAGGAAATGGTTAAAGAAGTTAAAGCTCTAAAACAGATAACGTGTCTTGAATTTAAAATTCTTGTATGAAACTTACTTTCTTGAACTGAATTGGAAGTTTCATTTGATGATGTGAATTGTTCAACAAGAAAATCACTGATTGAATTATTTCTAGTTTGTGGTGAACCTTTTTTAGAGACGTTACTAACTGTTGCAATTGAAAATAATAACAATAATGAATCTCTTTGTCTGTCCAGTCTCAAAATCCCCGAAGAGTGACACAATTTTTGTAAAGATCTTATTAGAAGATGAAATAGTTCATTACTTAAACAAGAATATAGAAATTCGTTCCCGATATTAACAATTGAGTCATTTGTTGATATGATTAAAGATTTCAATATTTTGAAATCAGAATCAATTTGATCATTTTGAGAAGATTCATCAAGGAATGTAAAAGTACCATCATGTGAAGCTTTTGATTTATTTAAAACAAATTTACCTAATCCTTCACCAAAGGAATTGATTATGTTTAAAACTAAATAAACTTGGTAAGTTTCAGGAATAGTTGGAGGTTCTGGTTTATCTAATAAATCTAAATATGCAATTTTAATTAAAGAGTTTTGTAAATTGATTGATCTTTCGTTTTGGAATGGAGCTTTTACAATTTCTTGTGGATTTAAAAGTCTTTCAAAAATTGGTTCTTTAACTAAATTTGAGATTATTGTTAAAAAATCACTTATTAAAAATTTTTTATCATTTTTTGAATCATAATCATAAGTTTGATAAATTAATTTGATTAAATCAAAATCACTAAATAATTTATTGAAAATTTCTAAAGATAAGATTTTTTTCCAATTGGGTAAATTTGAATCTTTTGTTAAAACATGGGTCAATAACGATATGATGACTTCGGATTCGATTTCTAGTATAGATAGTTGATCTTTAATTAATAATGATATTATTCTTGAGACTCTAACAACTATAGAGAAATCTTTGTTATTTGAAAAAAATCTTAATAATAAAGGAGTTATTTTAGTTCTAACTAAGAATGCGAATTCATTGTGTTTCAAGAATAATGATTTATAATTTGTTAAGACATTTTCTAACAGTTCAAATCCTAAAAGTTCAGGAATTGAGTTAAATTTCAGGAAACTTGGTTTTTGTTGTTCTATTAAACAACAAATATCATTAAAAACTCTAAAGCAATCGAATGAATTTGATGAAATTTTAATTATTTCATCCTCATCAATTTTAACGTCATACACCAGTTCTATATTTTCTTGTTTATCTTCATCGACAACTTTATCGAACAATGATAAAATGATTTGCGTTTCAGTGGCAGCTGCTGTATTAATAACCATAGAAGTTTTATTATAAGATTGTAAAATTGAACAAATCAATAACAATTTGGCAATTAATTCACCATTGATGAATTTGTTATAACTTTGGAAAAAAGTGGGCAATATCTGTAGAACTCTCAATTGAATCTCAACGGCAAGATGTGTTGCCTCCAAGAAAGAATCGATCAGTGCATTCAATTTAATGATGGGGATTGATTTAGATTGAATCAATTTATTCAATGATTGTATTGCGATAGTACTAAATTTAGCATTTCTGGAAGAGCAAGCTAGTATGAAAGGTGTGACAAACTCATTATTTTCAGATAATGATTCTAAAAAGACTGATTCATCAATGGAAGAGTTATAACTTTTCAATATTGATAAAGATATTTCAGATGCCTGTATTTAAATGGAGTTAGTTTTGAGATAACATTATTTTTATGATAATTTTTAACGCACATTTTTGATATCAGGGTTTCGTCTCCTTGACTCTGAGACTAGAATGGTCAATTCTGAGATCAATTGACTCACAATCGACATTTTTTCGAGTGTAAAACTGATGAATTTGATAGTAAATTTATATACAGAAACGTAAACAAAAACAACAAAAAGTATAGCGAGACTTCCGGGAGACAATTCCGGTCCATATTTAAGGGAAGATTACAGGCAATTCATCATAACTTCCTTATATTGTTCATCAATCACAGACGACCTCCTTCTTGGAATAGACGAAGACGTCTTTGTTCTGATTTTTTTTCTTTTGTTTAATCTCTTGAGCTTCAGTGCTGACAGAAACGGAACGAGGTATTGCTAATCCATAAGCTATAACTTGATCTGTGAAGTATAAGAATGCATTCGTTGTCCGTAGGATTGACGACTTGAGCTTCTTTGCCTGGAAAGGCGTGTCTGTTCTTTCATTGTCATTGTTGTTCCTATTATTATTATTGTTATTATCATTATCATTATCATCATTATTGTCTTTATCATCATTATCATTATTATTATCCTCACCGTCTGTAACCACTTCGTATCGTTTTATCCCCTTGTACTCATCCTCGTAAACAGGCCGTCCCAGGACACCTTCTGTTTGATTATGCCTTTGTAAAACGTGGACTCTATTAACCCATTCCCATGGTATGACTGTTGCACTCACATATATCGTTGTGTTGAAAATCTCACTCAATTCAGAGACCCAGATGTTGGCAACATCAGTAATGAAGAATGCTACTTGTAAGTTGATCACCAACGCAGTTAATAACGTCAACAACACTATGGAACTTTGGAAGATGTACTGTCTTTTCCAAATCGCATAGATCATGATCAAACCAGAATAGATCATGGATAACGCAATTCTCAAAAGATACGTGAACGCAGGCAGTATAGAGATATCTGAGTCTTCTTCACCTTGGTTCAGATTGGCGAAAGTGGAAACTCCCCAAATGACTTGAGAACTTATCGATAAGAATCCACCTAAAATGAAACTGACTCTTTTCTCTTTAACTCTTGAAAACAGTCTGATGATGACTTGTACTTGAGAGAACTGAGCAATTAGAACAAATATAAAGTCAATGATGTTGAATGTGTTACTATCTTGTAAATCGTTAATCAATTTCTCACCAGAAGAGAATCCTAATCGATATTGTTGACTTAGTAGAACGATAGATCTGACAAAAAGGATACATAAATTGACAGAGGCAAGCAGGGACCCTACCCTTAGCAGCCATGAAGGTTTCTGTGTGTGATTTGTGAAGACTATGACTGTTAAGAACAAGCACATCACCGTTGAGACAGTTATTGAATATATGATTGGATAGACAGAATATTTGAAAGAGCCTGTTTCTGTGTGCACAAACTGGTTCCACTCGAGACTCATCAGGGGGATGGTGTCAGCTCCCACTTTCCTGAACGTTGAGTACACTGGGGCATTCAAATAGCACGTTGCTGAATAGAGGACGTTTTCTGATGATGAGACTTGAAAGGGTCCTGAAACGACGATTCCTGGGCCTAATTTGACGCCTGAACAGATGGAGTAGAACTCTCGCTGCTGAGAGTACCGCCAGACAATGTTTGAACCGAATACCATCCTCCCAAGTGTGGTATTTGCTCGAGATGATTTATCTTATTATATAGAGAGAGATGCTTATAAAAATATCTACAAAAAAATCTCGAGTTCCCTGTGTAAATAAACGATATCGATATAGACAGAAATAATGGAAGCGAGTCACCTGCCGCATTCAGATGACGACAAGGCCCTGAGTGTGATTGAAATGTACGGAGAAAGTGAGTCTTTGCAGCCAGTCTCCTCGACGCAATTCACCTCTGAATCGTTCAGAAACTCCAGAGAAATTGCAAACAAGATACGTGATTCTATAGAGAAAACAGATCGAAACGATCCTTCGTCGTTACGAGACCGTTATGGGTTCCGCAAGCAAAACCAGTTCGTCAGTCTCAGTGAGTACAACTCCTGGTGGGATTCGTACTCAAATCATCTTATAAGAAGAAAGACGAAATGGAATAATCTACTCAATAAGAATGGACTGAGTTTGAATAACGACAATCCAATCAGATTCCCACCAAGATCTGACAAGCTCAAGAGATACATAAGAAAGGGCATCCCTGCTGAATGGAGAGGGAATGCGTGGTGGTTTCTGGCCAAGGGGCCTGAACTGTTGAAGAATAATTTAGGTGTTTATGATGAACTCGTTGAAGCTACTATCAACTTACAAAGTAAAGACGCAGATATAATCGAAAGAGATTTGCATAGAACATTCCCTGATAACATACATTTCAAGCCAGATGGGATCATAGAAGAAGAACCGGTGTTAATTCAAGCATTAAGAAGAGTATTAAGAGCATTTGCAGAGTATCAACCATCGATCGGATATTGTCAGTCTTTGAATTTCATTGTTGGGTTATTACTGATATTCATGGACGAAGAAAAGGCTTTTTGGATGTTGGTGATTATAACTTCAAGATATTTACCTGGGATCCATGAGATTAATTTAGAAGGAGTTAATGTTGATCAAGGTGTTTTAATGTTATCATTAAGAGAATTCTTACCAGAAGTTTGGGAAAAAATCATTGGAATTGATTTTGAATCTTCTTATGGGAATGTTGGAAATGATAAATTTAAGAATAATAAGAATAATGATTTTTTGAATAAATTACCACCAATCACTTTATGTACGTCTAGTTGGTTCATGAGTATATTTATTGGGATTCTGCCTGTTGAAACGACTTTAAGAGTGTGGGATTGTTTCTTCTACGAGGATTCTAACTTCTTGTTCAAGATATCGTTATCATTATTCAAACTATTTGAATCCAAAATATTGAAATTAAAAGATGAGATGGAGATTTTCCAAATCGTTCAAAATAATCCAAAATCAATCATCGATCCAACTGAACTATTCGATCTGATATTCAAGAAAAGATTCGGTTTCAACCATTTAACTCAAGATGAGATCAACAGATGTAAGAAATACGTCATTGATAAGAGAAAGAAATTTAAAAAAGAATCTGAAAATAACAATGACAACGTTGACGTTGAATTCAATAGAGGATTACTGTCTGATGATCTATGGCAGCCTGACTTGTACGGTTTCAAGAAAAATTCACTTCCTGGAGTTCATTGGAATAATAATCTATCAAGAAGAATGAAGATAATTAGAAGAAGATGATGAATAGAATTTCAATAAGATTTTTGAAAATAATAGATTATAATCATCATGTGTATTTATTTAGTCAATTCCCAACCTCTCTGTAGTCTTTTCACGACTTCATCAACGTCAATGATTCCATCTTCTTTCAACAATTGACTGATTTTGTCCCATGGTAAACCAACTTCAACTTCTGGTTCTTCATCAACGACAACAACATCGTCATCGGTGTTTACTGCTATCCCTGAGATCATGACTGTGAACTTCAACTCATGGCCATCATCAATTGAATTGATTAGATTGTTATCCTGGATGACTTTACCTTTAATCAATAACTTCAACTGATTCGTGTTATAACCAGCCAACGCATCAATGCTGCTAATTAAAAGTTTTTTGACTTTGATGATTGAATCATTCTTATTGACATTCAGTTCAGTGTTGAATTTAGGTGCCTTGATTGATCTGAATGAAGCTTTAACTGTTTCATCTTGATCTTCGTTTGTAGATTTGAATAAATTTGGTAGATTTGGGAGCTTTAAAAAGGTTTTCACGTTGTTCAAATCGTTCTTGTAGTTCGATTCGATGATTATAGGAGAATCTGACAATAATTTAAGGAACGTTGATGCGAATTCGACCTCTGAGAGACTCATCTTGTGTGTTTGAAATATATAAAGAAGGGAAAGTTTTCCATCATTTTTTGTTTTTCTTTTCCTCTCTCTTTATATCTCTATATTAAATGTCAAAAGAATCAAGGCCCTTATTCTTCAACTACAACGAGTATTCCATCCACACGTACAACCACATCAACACACAGCACACTTCATATACAAACACAAATTTAAACGATGAAATTCCCATAATTATAACACATTTTCCCAACGTTTATGTCCCATCAACATCAACGAAATTCACAACAACAAGAATCGTGAGGGTTCCAAGGGTGTTTGATCGCAATGACTGCGCACAGTTCTCTGAAGTGCTGCCCGGTAGGGAATCTGGTGCTATTATCTCGAATAATGAAGATTTAAATCTTGTGTTTGTTCCAATTGGTGAGTTTAATGACGATATCTTTGGAATCAGTTCGATTTCTCCATTGAGTTTATATTTCAATGATGAAGAGTTTTCGACGATGATGAAAGAGATTAATGCAATCCTGTTGAATGCTTTTGGTTTCAAATGGTGGAATGTGTTGGAATTCATGATTGATTTGTTGACGTTTTGGGTATTCTTTGATATTGTCAAGAGTAGAGATAAAAAAGTGAGTTATATATAAACACGATACACTATATCCATCAATGGGAAGAGGAAAGAGGGTATGTATCGTTAAAGATCATTACTAACAAATTTTAGACACTCGATGAGTTGGAAACTTATATAAACTCCAAAAATGAAGCTTTGAAAGAGAGGGAAATCCGTATAATATCACCAAGAAGAAGTGGATATCTATCTCTGGATATTGAGATTCCTAAACCTGAACTGAATTAATGAACAATTGATATATAAATTTGTGTAGCTCATCTCATCTCATCCCGAAAATTTTTAACACTTCTCTTTATATAAAGAACTAGAGTCAATATGTCAGAGATGTCAGGAGTCTTCGCTATAAATAAACCGAGTGGGATCACCTCTGCTAAATTCTTATCAAAGATCCAACAACTGTTGACTGAATCTCCAGTTTTCGCTCCATACTTATCCAAATTACAAGGGGACAAGATTAAATTGTTACAGAAAAACGGTGAAAGGGCATCAAGAAGAAAATTAAGATCAACTTTGAAAGTCAAGATGGGTCATGGTGGGACTTTAGATCCATTAGCTTCAGGGGTTTTAGTCATTGGGATCAATAACGGTACCAAAAAATTACAAAACTATTTAAATGGATCAATTAAAACTTATGAAACTGAAGCATTATTTGGAATTTCCACAACTACAGGGGACGTTGAAGGTGAGATCTTAACCAAAACTGGATTTGATCATATTACTAAAGAGATGGTTGATGAAATCCCTCAAAAATTCATTGGTGAATTAAGACAAACACCTCCAATCTTTGCAGCTTTGAAAATGAATGGGAAACCTTTATATGAATACGCAAGACAAAACATTCCATTACCAAAAGAAATCAAATCAAGAGTCGTAAATGTATATAAAATGGAGATGTTTGATGATACTTTATCATATGATCATGGATATGAGAAGTTGAAAGATTCTGAAATAATCAAAGAATTGAGTCAAAATGAAACGTTAAACGATAATAAATTATATTTCAGTAAAGAGTACATGAACAGTATAAACAAAAAAGAAGATGAACCAATCAACATTGAAATCAAACCATTATCAGAAGAAAAGGATAAAGAAGACGTTAAATTACCACTACTACATTTTAAAGCTCAAGTTAGTTCAGGGACTTATATAAGATCATTGATAAGTGACGTTGGGAAAGCGTTGAATTCAAGTTCTTACATGGTTAAATTGATCAGACATCAACAAGCTGAATGGGAATTAGGTAAAAATGTGTTTGAATTGGATGATTTCGTTAATAGAAAACATCAAGTTTGGGGGAAAGTTATGAAACAAATCTTTGATGATTCTGATGTCGATATTAATCAGTTGTTCATTGAAGCTGAAGAAGAGTTTAAAGACGTTGAATTTGAAGTGAAGAAAGATGAAAGTGATGAAGTGAAAGAAGATACTAAAGAACCAGAACAGAAAAAGAGAAAAGTAGAATAGATTAATAGACTTGTGAATGTAAAACACTGAATATAGATACCCACTTACGTATTGATAGATTGTTACTGTTACTGTTACTGTTACACATATCAAACCTGTCAAGTTAAGGGTTAAGGCTCTTTCTTAGGTAATGTGTGCCACAGTTCTCTTCATTCAAAACCGTTGATAATGAAACCAATTTTCTTTTGAACCGCACTACATAGTACATATATTGGATTCCATGGAGAGTAGAATCTCATGACTTTCTCTCTGTAGGATTGCCCTCGTCTTTCGATTGTTTTGTTCAGAAGTTTTATCTTTTTACTTAATTTTATCAACACTGTAGAAATACCAACTCACCAAGTTTTCGAATGAGCACAATCAATCCATCAGTGAACTTCTCATTGAATCATTCTGGCTCTCTAGTCTACTTCATCTATATAAACTACCTTCAAACTCACTAAAATTCTAACCACCATAAATGGATATCTAGCCTAATCGAAAACACCACACTTTTACTCACCACAGTTAATGGTATAAAAACAACAGCAAAACCCAGCTTCATCTCGCCATGGATACATGATGGTCTCACCTACACATAATCATGACTAGATTAAACAACAAGAAAGTCGAATCGATTGCAATTATTGGTGGTGGTGCATCCGGTGCAATTACTCTAGACTCATTAATTCAACAAGGATTCACCAAAATCAAAGTATTTGAAAGAAGATCAAAGACTGGCGGTGTATGGTGTCTAGACACTAATCCAAACCAATTGAACGTTGCCCCTGGATTGACTGAATTAGAATTAGATCCAAAATTGACGATTCAAGAAGGTGAACAAATCAGATCAAATCAAGAAAGATTCGAACAAACTGCCTCTTATGAAGACCTTAGAACTAATATACCTGAACAACTAATGACATATTCAGATGAAAAATCGTGGGGTATTCCAAAAGATTCAAAATTAAGAGTTGATAATGATTACGTTACAGGTGAAGTCATACAAAGATACATTGAAAAGTATTTCAATAGACATGATTCAAATTATATCGAATTCAATACCACTGTGGAAGATGTTTTCAAAGATTATAGTGAAAAGGATTCAAAATTCGAATTAACATTAAGAAAACAATTAGATAAGAAAGATGATGATAATAACTCATTAGATTTATGGTATAAAGAATCATTTGATGCAGTTATTATAGCAACTGGTCATTATCATGTTCCATACATTCCTGATGTTCCTGGTTTAAAAGAAGTTTATTACAGATATCCTTCTAAGATCCGTCATTCTAAAACATTTAGAGCATCAAATGAATTCAAAGACAAGATCGTTTTAATCATTGGTACAAGAGCTTCAGGTTCAGATATTGTGGAAATTGCTAAAAAGAAAGACGTTAAACTTATTTATCAATCTAAAAGATCAATAGACACAGAAGTCCGTGGTGATGAAGATTCAAAACATAAAATAGTTCCAAGGATATCAAGATATGAATTAGTTGATAATGATATCATCGTTCATTTTGAAAATGGATTCATTTTAAAGAATCCAGATGAAATCATCTACGCAACAGGTTATAGATATTCATATCCATTCTTAAGAAACTTATATCCAAATTTCACCACTGGTTACATCATTCCTGATTTGTATCAACATACTTTTTTCATTAAAGATCCCTATTTATCAATCGTTGGTGTTCCAACAGATGCTATTTCATTCAGAGCTTTTGAATATCAAGCAGTTTTAATCTCCAGATTTTTGGATAATTTAATAGAATTACCATCTACGAATGAACAGTTGAGATGGGCATTAACAAGATTTCAAAAACATGGAAATACAAGAAGTTATCATACTATTGACTTTGATGGGAAATTTGAATATTTAGAATTATTAACTCAATTAGGTGGTGGAGTTGATCCAATTAACAATACTGGTAGACCATTCCCAGAGTGGACTCAAGATGATAAAGAGTTTCATCAAAAATTGATAGAGAAATTAAGAAAATTCTTTGGTGGTAAAAAGGAGCAAGATCCTGAATTAGATGGAGTTAAAATACCTTGAAGATCGATATATTCTTTAATTTAATACATTTATTTGAAGAACAACACAAGAAGCACTTTTTTTTTTTAGTAGATTTAGAAATTAACGGCTCTGTTAACAGTTTTTTGATTCAAATCATTAGTATTATCATCATTGATATGAGGATTTATATCATCCTCTTCGTCATCGTTCCAATCTTGACCTGAAGTTTCTAAATTCTTATTCTTTTTCTTGTAATAAATCACTGAAATCGCAATCAAGATGATTAAAAATGGAACAATTATACCAACTGTACAACCAATGATGACTTTATCATGTTGTGATAACCCTTGTGAAGTTGATCTGTTCAAAATGGATTCAGTTGTGGAAGATGATGAGGTTTCTATTCTTGTTACCATCATTCCATCTGATGAGAAAATGGAGGTCACAGTGACAACTTTGGTTGTTTCTGGAGTTGATAAAGTGGTAGCAGGATCAGAAGAAGTGGTTGATGGTATAATAGAAGAAGATGATGAGCTTGTTGAAGTTGATGATGACGTACTTGATGATGATGAACTTGATGATGATGTACTTGATGATGAGCTTGATGACGATGAAGATGAAGTTGTTGAGGAGAAGCTTGATGGGAATGAAGTTGAGGAAAATGAAGTTGAGGAAGATTCTGAAAATGATGATGATGACGATGATGGTAATTCAGAAAATGAAGAAAAACTTGTGAAGGAGTTTATTGGACTTACTGACATGGAACTATTTGTTGATGTATCCAAGGATGAAAAGGTTGTGACTTCCTCTGATAAATCAGATAGTACCTGACCATGAGCTAAAGGTATAAGGAAAAGTGGAATGGTATTGAATAACATCTTGATCGATGGAAGATTTACAATCAAAGATTGTTTAAAGAATTTGTGGTATATATTTTTTGTTTTGGATCGAAAGTATTTTTATTTTTTTGATCTAAAAAAAGAAAAATCTGTGGAATATTTTTTTCATCACGGGAATTTGACGTATCACACAAAGATCATATCGCTGCTGTTATTTAAATGGTTGTAATTATTGTGTTAAAGGTCAGTTATTGTTATACTACTCGCTGTAAGCTTTAAGATCCTTTTTTCCTTTTTCAAGTATCTTTATTAAAGAGATAATTACACATTTCAATCAAACACATTGTCATAAGAGATGATATGTATCTGAACTAATATCAAACTAACTGGTCATGGATCGCTCAATACAATACCATAGAGCCTTTTATATTTCTATAAAATTGAAAAAGATACTAATCAAAATTAGACATAAAATGACTTCTGAGTAACTACTATGATAGAACTAGTGAAAGTAAAAGAAGAACCAGTAGATTGAACAGTCTTTATGTACCGTTAAGACCAATGAATTAGGTCTTGAGCAGAAATCAAGCTTGTATGTGAAGAATCTATAATAAAGAAACCAAAAGTACAGGATCCAAGGCATAGTTTGTTCTTGTTCTTGTCTAGACTAGCTGAATCATGGCCTCATGGTCAAATTTTTACATCTGGTGCTAATTCAGTTGAAGGCAGTTTACACGCCACAGAGATTTCTGAAAATGTAACTGGTTTGAAACAAGCTCCAAAAACCGCAATTGATACGAATGGTAACGTCTTCACTGTTCCAGACTATACCATCAAAGATATCTTAAGTGCCATTCCAAAACACTGCTATAACAGATATGTTTTCAAATCATTGGGTTATGTTGCAAGAGATATCATTTGTATGATGATTATTGGTAAAATTGGTTATACCGTTATAACATTATTTGAAAATAAACTCATTAGATTTGTTTTATGGAGCTTACACTCTTATTTTATCGGTCTTTTTGGATTTGGTCTTTGGATCTTGGCCCATGAATGTGGCCATGGTGCTATCACAGAGTTGTTAATGATTTCGTTGGTTGGGTTTTACATCATTAGTTCCATATTTCTCATGGAAATTCTCATATTCAAAACACCATAAAGCAACTGGGTCATTTGACAAGAGATATGGTTTTAGTCCCTTTCAATAAAGAAGAATATCTGGAAGCTAAAGGTAAATTATTGAATTATCTGAAGAAACTCCAATTAATAATTTCCTTGTTTCAGTTTTCCAACAATTGGGTGGTTTACATTATCATTTATTTACTAATGCAACTGGTCAACCTCAACCAGGTTAAGGTGAATCTCATTTCAACTCAACTTCTCCAATTTTCGATGAAAAAGATTATTGGTACTGTTTTTTCTGATATTGGTATGATTTCTACTTTAAGTGGACTTTATTTATGGTATAAGGCTTATGAGCGAGTTAACTGGTTCTTACCATGGTTATGGGTTGATCATTGGTTGGTCTTTGTTACTTTCTTACAACATACACCAACCAACTAGATATTTTGGTCTTTGCACTACTTATATAGTTGGAAACAAAATTCTACTTTTATTAATCTATATATCTTTAAAGTAGATAAATGTAATGTACATTGATAAACAACAATGTTTAGAGTTTAGAGAATTTGTAAATTAGATTGAGCTTTGAAGTTTAAGATCTTCTTGTTCATTATAACCATTATTTCTCTTTCTAAGTTCATGACTTTCAGCTTTTAAAACCATCCAAATGGAGACTGAAAGCACAGTAATTGCTAAGGTTTCCTCTAAAAACACAAGAAATGTATAAAGAGACCACCTTCCTTCATAAATAGTATATCTGTTAAGACCGTAAGCATCTCTTGGTGAAAAAGCTGCAACAGTATTAGCAACAGTTCTGACACCTAAGAAAACCATTGTAATTCCACATATGATCAATAGTCTACTCTTTAAAGGAGTTCTGAAATTAACAACATCCAAATGTGTCATTATAAGTGGGATTATTAAAAGCGTTAAAGAAGCTATGTAAATGATTGAAGAAGCTTTTTGTAAAGCCACTTGAGTTTTCATTGAAAAGGCACCACTTATAGCACCAATGATAATGGAAATATAAAACAATTTTTCAGCAATTTCTTCATAAATTAAATGGTTTTTGTAATTACCTTTCACTAATCTTTTAATCAAACTAAATGGTTTAAAAAAATCTATTAGAACAAAACTATTACTTTCTTTTTTAAATTCTGGATTATGGAAAACTTCAATAAAACGTAATAGAAATACCAATAACATTGATAACAAACCTATTGAAATTGAACCTAAGGAAATTGTAGCAATCAAGATTTTTGTACCAACTTGTGGATTTAATGAATAAACTAATAATAAAACTGACCCAGCTATTCTAATTGATAAAAATAAATAAAATCTAATGAAGAAAGGCCAAAATTTTGAACGAAGCTTTATTAATTGATGAGTTGGATATAAAGCACTTAATAATATAATTGTATAACATACTACTTCAGTGATACCAATAGATGCCCATTCGTTTAACATTGTTAGATTTTTTTAAACTTGAAAACAGTTTTAGTTTGAATTCTCAATAACAATAATTTAACAGAAATTAATGGGATATTTATATCCATTTTTATACTTTTCTATTGAGCCTAAATTGAGGCTTATCAACTCATTGTAGTCATGATCTAAATGTTTTCGAGGCTTATTGATATTCATGATCTAAATATTTTCCAGCTAGACTTATTGACTTGCGTTTTGCCGAAACTTTAAACGTCTAAATGTCTTGAATCTTGGCCCTCGGATTATTACGTAAGTACGTGGCCCCTGAATCAATGTTTTCTAGATTTCATATTTGTATAAATTGACCTTTGTTGCTTTTAATGTTTTTGTAGTTCGTACGATCGAGATAAATGAGGATATTTTAGTGGATCTTTGATCAAGATTCAACCTCAGAGATTGATTGTGTAAATCTAGCGCGTTTAATTGTCAGATTCCAGAATTCGGCCGAGCCAAGATGTTAGATTATTTTAGATTAAAATTTAGATTGATGCGCAGGTAATTTTTTTGAACCACAGCAAGATTGAGGCAAAGCAGATATTGATTCTAAAGTCATCAATTAAATGAATAAAAGATGCGGAATCCAAATAAGGAAATGTAAATTGCTCAGCTCGCTGTAATTTTTGAATGTCCTTCAAGAGATCTGCCCTTTTCAAAACTCCTGTCTAGGTGTTTCTAAAATATTGATGAATCATTAGTATTAGTGGGATGAGATTATTGAAGATTATTGACAAGTTTTGAAGCAAACTCAATAAAGAATGTTTGTGTTTAAAATGACGAAGAAGAAATAATAACAATCTATCAAGCCCCAAGTTGACTTCAAGGTCAAATTATAAACTCTAGAACTAATCAATCTTTTCACAAAACATCAGAATTATTGTCTTTTAGCTTTATAGTATACTTTTCAAGATCATCAAATATCTGGTCAAATGCTTGCTGTAACCATCATAATTTTTGTTTATGCAACAATACATCCAATATCGCCAGTTCCTTTAATTTCATTAGATAGTAACACAATTGTTTTACTTTGCTTGAATTTACACAAATCTTTGGTTTCAAGAGTTCAAACGATTAAAGGTTAACCATTTGAATGTTTATTAGTTCCAGAAGATTTAAAGCATTTTACCACTGATACTATCGAGGAAACAAAACTTGCGGTTATTGAATTTCTGAAAGATTATGTTGATTCAAATATCGATTTATTTGATGACAAATATCTTGTTTATTATTCTGCAATATCAGCTTTTGAGTTAGGTCTTCAT
Organism: Phaffomyces orbus; assembly: GCA_003708145.3. Lineage (NCBI taxonomy): Eukaryota > Fungi > Ascomycota > Saccharomycetes > Phaffomycetales > Phaffomycetaceae > Phaffomyces > Phaffomyces orbus. The sequence continues at coordinate 607,070 of PPNK03000004.1, forward strand.
AGAAGTTTGTAATCAGGTTATATGGCCGCTTGTTTTAGTATTATAATGAACATAACAAGAGTTTCGAAGGTAGACACTTTCAATTGAATAATATATATATATATATATGAGATTGATATTAATCTACTATAATCAACACTCTTTTTTCGTTAGACAAACTCTTATACTGGTTCTGATTCATTTTGAATAACCTCCAAAAAACCGACAGCTGGTCTTACTCTAAACAGTAGAATCAAAGATGCAATATATGGACCCCAGAGTAGAATTCCCATAAGTATGACGGCTGCAATGGTGAATTCTTTGAGAATAGTGTTGGGGAAGTTGAGTATACAAATTATCAATAATAGATTAATTGTGACAGCTTTGGAAACGTTTATCCAATAGTAAGGATCATATGGATCATATGGAGGAAGATTCAATATTGATGAAAACATTACAAGAAGTTCAAATAGATAGAAGTTGAATCCAAAGGTCTTGATATTTATTGTACTTGATATTTATTGTAAAATGTTTATTCAAAACTGATTATGCTTTTTTCGAAAGTTAAGTGTCAATAATATTAATACTTAGAACTGACCAATGAGTACTTCAATAGATGAGAGATAATCATGCCAATTACTGTTCACTAAATAGATATTCATGTATTTCCCCATTTTACTCAGGTTAGTTAAATTAATGGACTGGAGATTCAATATCAATTACGTTACGTCGTCTCAGAATCTAGTTTCCTCTTTTAAATAGTGATATTCAAACTACTCCAACGCTCAACCTCTCACTAATAGCGTTAGGAACGTTTAACATATCCTCAGAACCGGTTGATCATCATCATCATCATGAAGTAGTACTAGTATAAAATAAAATTTAATAGCTGATTAGGTTATGTGCCTGCATATCACGACAATACCGGCGACATTCTAAAAAGATCATCAAAATCTAATAAAAATCTACTAAAATCTACTAAATTTTACACATTCAAGTTCATTAATTATGTCTCTCAACCAACAAGATCTGAACAAACTAGACGATGCTTCAAGACAAGAAATCTTAACTTTCATCGAATCAGAAAATTCCAAAATCAAAATCCAAAATTCAATTCATCAATTTACAAATTTATGTTTTAAGAACTGTATTAAAGATGTATCAAATGGTTCTTTGAGCAGTTATGAAGAATCATGTTTAAACAACTGTGTTAATGCCTTCCTAAACACAAACATCAAAGTTGTTGAATCTTTACAATCTCAAAGTATGTGAAGTGTGAAATATTTTTGTATATAGAATCTATACTATCGATCGATCTCTTTATAGAATATCAAACGTAGTATTAGTTCTTTGTATCTTTCTGTTTATACTTTTGATACTGGTGCTCTCAAAGTTCAAGTCCCATTATAGCATCAAGTTTCTACACTATTCTGGTTCTAGATACTCACTAAAAGCGTTTTACTAGTAACAAATTTGCTAACAAACACATAGAGCCTTAGGACTTACATAGGTATGTTTCTAGGAGATATCTGGCTCTAAGTAGAAATTCATCTTGTTTTGCCCTATAAACTAGCTTTGTGCAGCATCAGCATTTCAAGAGTTGATTATGAAGTTTCATTACAATCTCTCCATCAACAACATCAACAATCATTACATAATAGAAGAATTTTCTTTTCCACTTACACACTGTTAACAATACCCACGTCGAATCATGAAACAATCTAAGATACTGAGTATATCTTCGTCTATAACTCTTTTCACTAAGTTCAACAAAAGAATAGCATCACCCAAGCTAGAAGAGCAATACATCAAAACTTTCCAAAGAATTTACAAGAATAGAACAAGTTCAAATTCAACATCAAATGAATCGATGGATTTAATCTTTGACGAAACCATCAAACATATGTATAAAAACCATTCAAATAGGAACAAAATAAGTAACAAGCTTTTCAGTAATGATAGGTTACTCGTTGATAATCGAAACAAAATTCAATTCAACACAAATTTATCAAACAAGTTATTGAAAGATTTGGAATTAAAGAATAAATTATCGTTAATCTTGAATGATAAGTTAGTTCATATCAATGCGATGAATTCAGACATTGAAGTCATTACTTATTTATTTGATTTGATTGATGAATTCGAATTATATCTTGAAAATGATAATAACTACATAACTGACATCACTAAGGTGAACAACGATTCCATAAATGAACTAACATTCCCAATCCTATTCAATTTTGGTATTAACAAACTGATAAAGTTGAATTCTTTAACAGAAGCACTAAATTTGATAAATCTTTTGAAGTTGAAAAGTTTGAAAATTTTCTTCTTTGGATATACTATTGAGTTAATCAATAAATCAATAATGCTTGAGTATAAATTATACAAAGATTTGAATAAAATTAATTCAATCATTGAAGAAATCAAAATCAATGGGATAAAATCGAACTTGTTGACTCTGAAATTATTGAAGAACATCTCAAATGATTATGATAATAAAAATTATAACAAACAAGATGAATTAGAATTATTCGAGATTAATCAGTACATTAATGATTTGATAGAAGAGTTGAAGTGATTGGGGCCATGTACATGTGTATAAAAATATAATAGTCTGTAAATATATTATGTTTCTTGTATTATAATTCTGAAGCACTAATTGTATTGAAAACACACAGTTGAACATAATCAGACGAATGAAATCTTTTATTACTGGATAGTCTTAACGTTAAAACAATAGGTTACTCATTTATACCGTATATTTTCATCCTTCTAGGCCCTGAGCCTAATCTCTTTAGGCAGAACTCTCCAGTAAAAGAGAGACTCTCCGGTGGGAAAAGGAAAAAAAATGGTGCAAATCAACGACCGACCAACGACATACAAGAAGGATATAGAAGAACAAAATAATAGAAAAGTGACATGTCTTTACAAATTTGCAAAGAATGTCATGATATCACCACTGCATTCTTATCATCAGCATCACCAAAGTTATCTTCAACTCAATCGAAGCTAAAAGAATCAATACAAATAATAAATCAATTGTTTAGAGATTCACCATTCGAATCTATCTCAATCTCTTATAACGGAGGTAAAGACTGTCTAGTGCTACTGATCATATACTTATCATGCATTTACGAGTACTATCCAGCTTCAATGATCGAGAACATCAAGTTCAGTTCGATATTAATCAACTACGAATCACAATTCAACGAATTAACAGATTTCATAAATCAATCGATAGACAAATATCAGCTGAATCTGGTCCAATACAACGGTTCACTAATCAATGGATTCTCTCAATATATCAAGAACTACCCTCATATCACCAACATCCTTATTGGTCAACGTAAATCTGATCCATTTTCTTCAGATTTAAAGCATTTCCAGAAAACAGACAACAACTGGCCAGTCTTTAATAGAATAATCCCTCTTTTGAACTGGACTTACAACGATGTCTGGTTATTTTTAAAAGAAACTGGAGTTGAGTATTGTAAATTATATGATTTAGGTTACACTTCAATTGGTGGGATAAATAACACTGAAAAAAACAAATATTTGCATAAAGATGGAGAGTATTTACCAGCTTACATGTTGATCGAGAACAGTGATGAATTAGAGAGAGTAGGGAGAGTTTAATGATGTATTATGTGTACTACCACTTGTAATTGTAAGTTGTTTATTCGGGAAAAAATTTCACACAACCTCATCTCTTAGATTATATAGAGAGCACTTGATATTCATCATATCAATAGAATACATTAGACACAAATCTTTCATTCACATAGGTAATCACGATGGATGTAGGATCTAAAAAGGGTTCAGGTGGTGTTGCATCCCAATCCCAATTGAAAACACAACAAGATCAAAGAATAAATTCATTAATCTCTAATGATCCATATTTAACCAAAAACAACAGTGGACAGTATCAATGTCTACTATGTAACACACTCCATAAATCAAATGAATCATACTTAAATCACGTCAATGGTAAAAAACATCAACTTAACGTTCTTAGAAGAGAAACACCTACCACAACATCCACAACCACAAATGTATCGAATACAAAAGTAACTAATGACTTCGTCAAGATTGGTAAACCATCATATAACATCATCAAAACTAAAAACAACGATCAATTTGGTTGTTTGATAGAAGTGCAAGTTGATAAAATTCAAAGTAATCCATGTTTTAGAATGATGACTTCATATGAATATAATACTAATGTTAATGTTGATAATGATGAGGAAAATTATATGTATTTGATCATTTATGCCAAACCATATGAACTAATCACTTTTAAACTAAAGATTAATGAACTGATTGAAGTTTGGGATTTTTTTGATGTTGATTTAAAGAAGTACTACGTTCAATATCTATTCAAAGATTGAAATTTTTTAAATACCAACATCTCTTTTGAATTTACATTTGAGATATCTACTGAAGTCCGTTATTGCTATGAATTGTAATCAAAAGTCAATTTAAATCATGAAACCATACTCATTCATTTCATGATCTGAAGTTGAAGTATCATAGATCATTTCAAATGGATAGCATAACTAGATTGCCCATTTGAGCTAGACTTTAAATCTACACTCCATGGGCTACTTTAATCTACCATTTTTCAACCTAATAAATCCATTAAGTTTATAAATAGTATTTGTTTGGATCATTGAACATTGGATTATTTATATCTGTTAATCACTACCAAAAGCAGAAATTTGTAGATGAACCCGCTGTTGTACTAGATGATACAAATAGTTGACTTTATCAGAACAAATAACTACCAAGTTCACAGTTGATAATTTATTGAATGATAATGTAGTGTTTAATTAACTAATTGTAAGTCTTCTAGTACTTACCATGAATTAAACAAAGGCATTTCACATGTAAATGATCTTACCTGTTCAATTTATTCACTTATAGGAACATCATTTGACACTTTGATAAAGTATATTTAGTACTGTGATTAAATTAAATAACTTGAACTACTACTATAAATTAGTTTTATGTTTTTAGAAGATTATATAAAAGTTCTACTACATTTTTTAATTACCTATACGTCTTTACATAAAATAAATTTATCCAGTAAAACCTCTTGAGCAGGGAATTACATAAAAGGAATAATAAAGTCTAAAATGATTCCGTAGTATGACTTATATCATCATTTTGAATCATCCAATTAATATTAATATAAATATAAATATATTAATGAATTTATATGATTATACGTCATGAAAAGATCATTTTATTTTCAACTTTAATAAAACTAAAATATAAGTTACAGAAATTTGATCTAGTATAATTAATTAATTATTTCAAACCGGCGGTATAAATGTTAGTAGATATTTTGATAGCAATTGATACTAATATATATTCCTGTGTATTATTCAGTTATTATGATATATAGATTCAAATTTAGAGTGGTCAATTGCATGGTTGTGCACCAAAATGAAGGAGAATGTAGACTATGTATCATGTTTATTACAATCACTTTTTATATAGTAAGGATACGCCAAAAATTCTTCAATTTTAGTTTTTCCACTATCTTTACTAGATGTAAGTGTCTTGGAAATAAGGTAACGTATGAGTTTTGATCCGTTTTTCTTGTAGTGCTAGATATCCCAATCATGTAGCTTAACAATATTAATCTGCACTTAGTCCTGTGATTTTTTTGCAAATGAATTCTCCGAGATGTGTCATGTTTGAACAAGATGGCAAGATTACAGAATAATCCAAAAGCTTATAATTAATTTTAACATATATAAGGGTGAGGTTGATGGTCCTTGTTTATTTTAATGTGCTTTAACAATCAGTTAAAAAAATGAAAGAAATTTTTTTACATTCAAAATAAACCCAAATCAAGCGTCAAATTAATCTAAAAAACAGTTCAATGATATAAAACCAATCAACAACCGACATATATACCAACAAAAAAAATCCTAAATGCAATGAAAATTAACAGAAATAAAAACACAAAACTCCGTAATAGAAACCACCTTTGATATATGCACTATTTATAACAGTAAAAACTCACTCAAATTCATCAAATTTCTTTTCTAGTATACTTAAATTATCTAACAAATAAACATTCAAACCTTCTATTGCTTTATTAGTTTCAATATATTGTAGATTGAATTGAATTCTTAAATCATTGATTAGATTTTCATAATTTTTATAACTTTTCATGTATTCATTAATTTCTGAAGATTTTAAAGAATTTTCAGTGATTAGTTGTGATTTCGTTTGATTTAAATCTTTTAATTTTAAATTAAATTCATTTATTTTTTCAAATTTTGATAAATTTGATTTTTCAAATTTATCTTTTAAAATTTTTAATTGTTTTGATAGAATCACTATTTTTCTCTCTAGATCTTCTAATTGAAAGTTAGTATCTGCTACTGAACTTTTGAAATGACTTAATTCTTTATTCAAATCATCTTGAGAGTTTATTTCAAATTTGACTTCATTAGCTAAATTTGATAACTGTTTCAAATCTGAACTTAGCTCTTTGAATGAATTGATTGAGACATCTAGATGACTAGATTTTTTCTCTAAATCGTTTAGTGTCTTTTCATCTTCTTGTAACGCAGAAGTTAAGCCTTTCAAAGCATCATTTAAAATATTTGGATCATTAATTAAATAATTACTTAGATTCTCATTTTCTAATTTGATTTCATTTAAGTGATTGACTAAGTCAGTTAGTTCCTTAATCATTTTCCCCTTTTTTTGTTTGTAATTATCAAACTCATTTGATAAACTGATTTGCTGAGTTCTTAATTTTTTTAACTCTTTATCCATTTTTAGGTTTTGATTTTTAACTTCATTTAAATTCTGATTTGAAAATGAGATTAATTTTGATTGTAATTCATCATTATTGATTGTCAGATTTTCAGAATATGTTTGTAATTCTCTCAATTCATCTAAATTACCATTTATTTCTCGCATAATCATATCATTCTCTCCTATTTTACCAGATCTAAATCTCGCTAAATTGATAACCCCACTCAGATATCTGGCGAGTCTTTCCTTTTCAGGTTTGATTAGATCAGTTAAAATGAAATCGGTAATTCCTATTGAAGAAAGGAAATCATATGATAATCTGTGGAGTTTTAATAATGGTAAAGTTTGATATTCCTCATCTTCATCAGGTTCATCTCTATCCTCATTATTTTTGTGTTGACTTGAATAAAATTTGAGAGGAATGAATCTGAAAACTTCTAATATCCTTTGAAATAGATGTTGAACGAATATTGAGTTTGGTTTATCTAGATCAGCTTCATTTATATGAATTTGACATTGAGACAAACAAGTGACGATTTCAACTTTGGACAGAAGTGGGAATCTATAACCTCTTTGCTCATCCCTTTCTCTTCGTTTAATCATAATGTACACTAACAACACCAACCAACAATTGGCAACAAGAAGTGAATATTGATTTTTTTTTTGTTTACTTTTTAATTATTTGTTTGTTTACCTTCTGGGTTGACTTCCAAATGCGGTAATTGTAGTTGACCAAGCACTAAGATGAAGTAAAATATGTTCAAATTGAGTGAAAATTATTTCAATTTAAACTCAAGGAGATTCTCATGTCGAATCATCTGTTATTATTGTCAATTTAATGATCAAAGTGGAATAAATTAACTTGTTTGTCTTTTTAAAGGTCTCATGAACGTTTCGGTATAAAATCGGAGTGAATAATTTTCCTCTTCTTACTGAATGAAATAATGCACAAATCACATCATGTTGGCACAATTTAGAAGACGAATCACCACATTCAGACCATTATTCAACGCCAACAATTCCCCACAAATCACAAGTTATATTGATCCGGTCACTAAGAAGGAAAAGATCAAAATTAAACCAATTCAAAGAACTAATGAAACAATTGAACATAAAAAAGCAAGATTAGTTTATCAAAGTAGAAAGAGAGGTATTTTAGAAACTGATTTACTATTGAGTGGTTTCTGTAAGAAATATTTGGATACTTTTACATTAGAAGAATTAAACGAATATGATTCTATTTTAGATCATTTAGACTGGGATATTTATTATTGGGCAACTAAAAATTACGATATTAGTCCATTACCACAAGAATTAAAAGACTCAAAAGTCTTTGCATTATTACAAGATCATAGTGAAAACAGAGAAAAAGAAATCTTAAGAATGCCATCTTTATACAACGAGTAAATAATTTAACAATATATATATTTATTTTGACTTATTTAGCTGTATTGATCATAACCTCCATATTCAAAATTATTATTTGGGGTTTTGTTATCACCACCATTACCATTCCTGCTAGTACTAGCTAAAGGACCAACACCTATTTCACCTAGGACGATTTCAGCACTTGTATTATTCAAATTCAAACCACTTAAGTTAATTGGATAATTATTAGAACTGTTTGATTTTATCAGTTTTTTCAATTTCCATATCATTTCAACTTCTCTTCTGTTATTTTCATCAATCTTGTTCTGTAGGTCTTGAATATATTCTACTCCCTTTGTTAATATTTGTCCTTTATTAGGCTTCCCGTCTTTAGTACCACTTGACCTATCTTTATTATCAATGAAATATGCACTTGGTATCAATGTCAATAATTCTTGAATTTTTTCATTCATATTATCTCTTTTTTTACGGTCCTCATCATCATCAAGTCCATCTTCATCTTTAACTACTGATTTTCTTCTATTGTTATTGAAGTTTTTAGAAATTTTACCATCGTTTGAAATTGAGTAACTGTTATTAAGACTGTTCTCTTGAAACGATCTTGACAAGGTTTGCTTTATTGGAATGGATTTAGAGTCCATAAAGTCAAGGAACTGATCGTGTTCTGATTTGATATTGATATTTTGCATAGTTTCTGATCTATCTATCTGTCTTTCGTTGTAAAGGTATACCGTATCTTCTCTTGAAGTTCCTAAAAATACGGTCCAGACACATCCAGACACCAACCACTTACAGAACTATATAAAAGAGAATCTATTCCTATGATTTTATACAAAAACTTCAATTCAACACTTTTAATATTTTAACTTGTTCAAATGGCTCTAATTTAACAACATTCTCTTTGATGATTTTTTCCCATTTGGAATTGTCAATTTCATTCAACTTCAAGTTGACGATGTTAGTCAAAGTGAGTAATCCATAGAATGAATTTAAATCTAATGAGTCAATGATAGAATCTAAATTATTAAAATCATACTCTCCAAAGAATTTTTCAATCAGTTTAGATGATAAAACTTTATTTAAACCTTCAATTTTATCATCAAATTTGATTAAAATTAAATAATATTTCAATAATTCATAATTTTTATTAGTTATTGAACTTAATTTATTTAAGGAATTGATAGCAACTGGAATCTTATTCAATTTGTAATTCAATTTGAAATTCAATTCATTTGTTGTGATTAATTCATCTGGATTTTTAGATTGAACTAATCTATCGAAAAACTCATCTTTAAACAGATTCAACCATGATTCATTTTCAAATAAAGATTCACCTAAAATATCTTTATCGTCTTCATATGCAATCAATTTTGATTTTTCAAGTTCCAATTGTTTAGGTTTTTGATTTTTTTTGATCTCTTCAATTTCAATAGCTGGTTTAGAGTTTAATAAAATTTTAGCAATTCCACTCATTGATCTGACATAAACTGGGGAATTATAAACAGAATCTTCCCATTTTAACATCTCGATATATGATCTGAGCGTACCCTTTCTCATACTATAAGTATGGAAATCCAGTTGATCGTCATAATATTCATCAAAAACTTTAACAATACCTTTAAACCTTTTAATACATAATGAACCAAATTTGAAAATTAGTTCTTCATTTTGTTCTTCAATTGCATTTTCATATAATCTTAGATAAGTTTCTGATAATTCAATTAAAAACCAATTAACTTGCATCATATGTAAATCTTTTAAACAATTTTTGGTTTCATCATCATTTTTAGTGAAAATTGAAACAATTTCTAATGCTTTTTCAATGTTATTTGAACGTAAATAATATTTAACAGTTTTAGTGTTAATAAATCTATCTTGTAAATCAATTAATCTACCTTCATTAATAGTTTCAGCTGCTTCAACTGGTTTGTTGTAATGTTTTAAAATTCTTGCTTTCAAAATGTATAATTCAACCAAAGTTGGTGTATGATTAATTGCAACATCAATTAGTTCTAGTGATTTATTTAAATTTTTTAAATATAAATAATGTTGCGATAAGAAATACGTTGTCCAGATGAAAATTAAAGGATCTTGAACATCTTTATAAAAATTCAAAACAATTTCTTCAACGATTTCAATTTTTGAAGGTTGAGATTGATAGAGAGGTTTAATATTTGCAAAAGTTGCAGGAACACCTCTTTTCAATTGATCAATTAAATAAGTTAAAACTCTTTCTTTGAACAAATCACCTGTTGTGAAAAACAATGGAATGAATTTTGGAGCATCTGATTTTGGATAAAACTTGTTTAATTTTTGATATAAACCATCTCTAAAAGTTTCACTTTTATCTAAAGTATTTAAAGAAATTTCTAAAAAGTTGTAGTATCTAATATTATCTGGATTTCTTTTCAATAAAGTTCTGAAAATTTTAGTTGCATTTTGGAAATCACCTAATTTCAAGTAACATTTCCCTTTCAATTCTAATTCAGATGATTTATCAAACAAATTTGATTCTTTTAGTTCCTCTAAACATCTTTGAATCTCGCCACTTTCATACATGATTTGAAGCTTATATAAACTTAACTCAGAATCTTCGAATAATTCACTTTCATTTAGTCTACCTTTAATCAATTCTTCAAATTTCGATAAAGTTTTTTCAGCTGCTTTGTAATCTTTATTTAAATGATGAGCAGCAGCTAAACTTGACCAATTGGCCCTATAACCTAAATTTGTTTCTAAATAGGCATGTCTTGATTTAGTCAAGTTTTTATAATCTCTAGTTTGAGTTTGCATAACACTTAAATCTCTCCAAATCTGATTATTTTTTGATCCATTATCTAAAGCTTTTTTGAAAAAAACAGCAGCTTCTTTATATCTCATTTGAGATCTTCTCAAGATACCAAGAATATGATTAGAAACACTTGAGTATTCATTTTTTTCAAGTGCTTTAGTAACGTAAGATTCTGATTCTGATAATTCCTTTAAAAAATACAAATTTAAAGCTTTCAAAGCAAAAGATTCATTGTAATTCTTATTTGATGATTTTTTAAGGATCAAATCACAATTCTTGATAGATTTCTTGTAACTTTTATTTTCATAAAGTTTTAAAGCTTCATGAAATAATAAATCTTCTTTGGAAGAAGGAACAGGAGCTCTTCTAGACATTATTTTTTGGATTTAATAATCAAATTAATCTTTGAGTATCAAAATTCGTTTTTTGAAATTGTCGAGGAATCTTTCCGCGAATGAATCGCTGGCCAAAAAGAGAAGTGTTTGGGGCGATGACTGTCATGGTATAAATCAGAGGATAGAGATGGGAAGGTGAATAGAAGTGCAAAGATCAAAGAGCATCAGATTAGTCAATATACTATAAGTATCAAAGGATAGAACTGGAGAGGATCAAGGAGAGACATTGTGGTTTGGATTAAGATCAGATTCAAAGTTCAAACAAAAAAACTAATAAAGGTACTTAATAGTAAACAGCATCGTGAGTTGTGTAGGTGAATGTACTGTCACTAGTAAAGAACATGTAACATACTAGTAGACATCACAATCAATAATAACATTTATTGCTAGTTTGATTAAACTTTCAGGCATCGACTTATTGAGCGTTTGATTAATCCAATGATAGAATATTGTTGTTATTATGATACAACTTGGAATTTAAACTTGTTAAGAATTATTAGTATCTGGAACATTACTCTTGAGTCTCTATCACCAAGTTACAAATATCCTCATTTCACACAAATTTAGTTGATTAAATTGATAACCAAAATTAACCGCCCAAATTAGATCTGATTTTGACACATTCTGTCAGTGATGGAAATTACTACTGGAGGTGAAGTGTGTAAACATCAGAACAGACCTCTCAATTCGGGACAAGTAATTATGTAACAATTGTAGTAATGCTGAGATAATCATACACAAAAAATTCAACTCTACCTCACTTAATGGGATCTGATGTCTGGATTTTTCTTTTTGAAAGACAAAAATTAAAAATTTTCACAGTCACTAAACAGTCACAATTATAACAAGAGAAGCCCTGTCTAAACTGATAACGATTGTGTCAAAAGGTTACGATATAATTAGTATCAATATCAATATTAAATTAGAACAAGGTAAAACCATTCACAAAGCAATCAAACTACACTAATCACATCTACTAGTCAATCACCAATCTCTCTACTCATTTGCTATCTCAATTGTTTATTCTTGTTTGTTATCAATCTCTTTGTTTACATTACAACAATATCAACTTACAATAGATACAATAAACAATGCCAGAGGAGTTGAATGAACAGGACATCGCCTCCGTTGTTGAACAGGCTATGTTGGGTTTAGAACATGGTATTTTTGATGATGGTTCAAGTAATGAAACTAATAATTTAATTCAAAACAATAACAATGATGAAATCGCTAATGACAATGATAGCAATAATACTGAGAGTAACCGACAAGATGTTGAAGATTTTGAACAAGAGATACAGAGACATTTAGAGCTACAATTCAATCAACAATCAGAAATAAATCCAAATAATGTCGATGGTTTACCTGATGGTAATAACATTAATCACCATGGTAACCAAGATCATGATGAAGATATCACAGAAAATAATGTGAACATTGCCACAGAAATCGACCTAAACAACAATGGAGACGATGAGGAAGATCATGATTTCGCAAAAGAGGTAGAAAGGCAATTTCAGGCTCAATTAGATGAAAGCATCAATAATAACAGCCATATCAATGTAAACAGTACAAAGGATGCCAATAATGATGATGGTAAAAATAAAAATGATGAATTTGATTTTGATGAAATACAACAACAATTGAACATTCAAATGAGTCAAAACATTAAATCTAGTGATAGTAACAAAGATAATGAAAAATCAAATCAAAATGATTATAGTCAGGAACTACAACGTCAAATAATGGAAGCATTAGATAATGATGTTTCAAATGATTCAAAAGCTAATGATAAGGCTGATTCTTCTGATGAGAAAAAGGAAGAAAATCATTTAAATTTTGATGATTTGGAAAAAGATTTGCAAAATCAAATTCTTGATGCTTTCAATTCAAATGATGATATCACTGATTCTAATAATGACAAACAAGACTCTGCTTCAGATAATTTAACATCTGTCACCATCAATGAGTCCAAACCTGCTGATGATGATTTTGAAAAAGATCTACAGAATCAAATATTGAGTGTTTTCAATTCAAGTGACAGTAATGATAAACAACAGTCTACAAATTCAAATAGTGATACCAAAAAAGATGATAATATTGATGATTTTGAAAAAGATTTGCAAAATCAGATATTAAATGCTTTTAATGAAGTTAGTCAATCTCAAAATGAATCTCAACAATCATCTACAAACTTGTCAAATAATGACAATAACAATCAATCTAATGAGAATTATGAGCAAGAGTTACAAAATCAAATATTACAGGCCTTTAATGAGCATGAAGGATCTAGTCATTTAGAATCATCTTCATCATCTTCAAAAGATCAAGCAATTGATACTTCATTCAAAGATGCTTTAGCTGAATTGGTTCAAAATGTCGTTGATGCCCAAGGTGAATCTGAATATCAGCAATCTGCACAAGAAACTTTGCAATATCAATTACAACAGCAATTACAATTGCAGCAACAGTTACAACATCTTCAACAGTTACAACAACAACAACAATTACAACTACTTCAAAAACAACAGCAGCAACAACATCCATCCCAAGTTGATGATGAAGATATCGATATGAATCAAATCATGCAAAATGCTTTAGCTATGGCTGTGGAAGATCCAAATGCTTTACTACAAAGTTTGAATCTTGGCGATGATAATAACAATAATAATCTGTTAGGTCAAATACTACAACAAGGTAATTTAGATTTATCGTCTAAAACGAAAAAGAAACAAACTAAACCAAAAGAGAAGAAACCAGCTAAAGAGAAAAAACCAAGAGCTCCAAGGAAACCAACGGTTAAGAAGAAGAAAGAAAAACCTTTAGTTAGTCAAATTCCAATTTTTCAACAAAGTAACAGTCTCAATAATTCGAATTATCCTCAAATTTCAATCCATAATTTACCACAATCTTTACAACAACAAGCGCAATCTTTAGGTATTTTATCATCATCTCAACCATTGCAATTACAGCAACAAAAGCAACAACAACAAGCCCAATTATCACACAGACAACAACATGATGTGATTCACACTAATTCTACGTCTGCCACCAACACTGTCAGTAATAATAATGACAATAAAAACAATATTAATCAACCTATTGTTGTCCCACCTGTCTTACAACAACATGTTGCTCAACTTCAGCAGGAAAAACAACAGAAATTGTTTTTACAATTACAGGGACAACAGTCATCACAACAACAGCAACAACAAACTGATGATTCTCAAAAACTTGAATTAACGTCACCTCTGTTGAACTATGATATCAAATCTAGTACCGAATTACCAAGACAACCAAAACCTGCTCCATTACATTCAGTTGTTGATTCAGTCAAAAAATCTCCATTAGTCTTACTATCAAAAGATACCTCAATTGACTTAGCAAACTCAACCAAAAAGAAAACTTCTTTATCAATTGCTGAAACTTTAGCAATTTCAAGATCTAATATGTCAAGTGGTAAATTCAGTTCAAAATTAAATGATAACCAGAAAAATGATAATCTAGATAAATCAACAAATCCAATCTTAATTGATAACACCACTAGCGCCAATAAGACCCACAAATTATCATCTTCATCTAAAGAAAAATCAACCGATTTAACACCATCATCACAACCATCTTTATCATCTTCATCATCTCAATTACCATTAGTTCCAGGTTCACAAAGTAATGCTTTGTTGAATAACATTGGCTCATTATTACCTAACCTTCCAACGAATTTAACAAATTTAATAAGTAATGCTATATCTAATGCATTGAATTCAACATCAACAATGTCGACTTTTAGTGGGAAGTCTAATAGGGATTTACCAAAGACTAATAAGAGAAAGATTTTGGATAAAGATGAAACTCCAGAACAACAAAAGGAAAGAATTAGATTGGAGAATAGAGAACGTAAGAAAAGATGGAGAGATGCTAATAAATTGAAGAATCAAAATAATGATTTAAGAGCAAGATTAAAGAAAAGAGCTATTCAATTATATGGAGTTGAAGATTCAATTAAAAAAACACAATGGATTGAAGCTGAATTTGAGAAAAGAAAAAATAGAAGAATATTTAAAAGTGCTAATTTAGAAGATTTAACTAATTTAATCAATGAATCAATTAGTAAATTAGACGTTGAATCATTAGATCAAGAAAGTTTGAACAATATTGTTAGTCAATTAGTCTCAAATGCTTTAAACAACAGCACTTTAATTTCCTCAACAAATGATTCAATTAATGACACTAATGCTAATAATCAATTAATTAGTTCTTTAAATGATGAAAGTTTGTTGAATAATGAGTTTACCAACATCACGAAAGAACTAGTAAATAACGTATTGGATTACAAAGAGGGTTCATCATCTGGTTCATCATCAAGTCAGAATATCTTTGAACAACAATCTTTTCAAGATATTCAAATTCCAATGATTCCAATGACTAATTCTTCTAATATAAATACCATTCCTGTTAATGCCATTCCCAAAGAAGTTCAAGAGTTGAAAACGTTACCAATCAAGAGAAAAAGTGATGTTTTATCAAGTTTTGATTTCAAAAAGGCTAAAATTTCATTGATTCCACTAATGAAGTTCAATGATGAAGATGATAAAGCTAAACCTACTAGAAAAATCAGTCCAGGTATTCCATCAATTTCAACTAGTATTACTGGAATTCCGGCCAATACCCAAATCTCTCCTAGTCCAACAGTTATATCAAACCAAACTGCTCCAGAGAAGAGTCCAATTGTTTTGAATTCCGCTGCTTCTACTGGCATTTCAACTGTCAATTCTCCTACAATCCCTATGGGTACCACCCCTACGCCCACCACCACCAGTGGCATTTACAATGCTAATAGTAATACACTAGGCACATCTAGCACAGACGAAGTTGTTGATACAATCAAATCCAGTATTAATAAACCAATTGAAATCCAGTCAGTGCGTGAGGCAAACAAATCAAAACCAAAAGTAACACCAGTCTCAATTATCACTAGACCAATCAAGATGCCTGTTTTCAGAAAACCTGATACTAATAATAATCCAATACAAAGACCTAAATCAATTGCCATCACATCAACAACTACTGCCAATAAAACAAATGATAATACCCCTACTCCGTCTATAACTCCAACAACTAACATGGTTAAACCTATTCACATTTCCTCTTCAAGCTCAAGTTTAGGTAAACCATCTGCAATTTCAAAACCTTTCACTATCAAGACTGAAACTCTTAAACCAATAGAAGTCAAGAAGAATGTCTTACAAAGACCGAAATTCGGTATGAGAAAACAAGGTAATCGTGTTATTGAACTGAGAAAACCTGGTGCTTTCCAAAGACCCGAAAAGAAGAACAAAGTGTGATTTAATGAGTTACGAATACAAAGAAAATATCTAAATAGTTAATAACTTGTAGAATAAACAATTTTTTTGTGTCAAACTTTCAACCTCGGTAAAAATACTTTGGGGTTAATTTGACATAAAACTGAATAAATTTCAAAAGTTTTCCATTCTCTTTCCAATTTCTCATCATAAAATGCCACAATTCAAGAGTTTTAACGTCAAATTCCAATCAAATGGAATAACTTTAGTAGAGATCAACAGACCTCACAAACACAACTGTTTTGATCAAAAAACTTGGGAAGAATATTATGAAGTATTCAAATATTTAACAACAACTTCAACCAGAGTGGTTATCTTATATGGGGTTGGCCAAAACTTCTGTTCCGGAATAGATCTATCATCAATTAAATCAATGAAGAGTGGTGGTAGAGTCACGCCTGGGTTCATACTTAAGTTCCAAAGATGTATCAATGCACCAGTTGAATTCAAAATTCCTGTCATTTCAGTGTCTCATGGTATCTCATACGGGCTAGCTCTTGATATAATCAGTGCAACTACCATTAGAATAGCTACAAAGGATACAAGGTTCTCTATCAAAGAGGTCGATATTGGTATTATGGCAGATATTGGTTCATTACAAAGATTACCTGTTGTTGTAGGAAATGTCTCCAAGATTAATGAGTTAGCATTAACAGCAAGAGAATTTGATGGGACAGAAGCTTACGAAATTGGATTAGTGAGTTATGCTTTAGAAAATAAACAAGAAGCTTTACAGAAAGCTTTCGAAATTGCAGGATCAATTACCTCAAAGTATCATCCTGCTGTTAAAGGTACCAAAAAACATCTAGAAATGATGAATGTCGCTGGAGATTCCGTTTCAAAAGGATTGAAGTCAGTTAGTATTGATAATGCTGACTTGATGAATGACCCAGGTTACTCAAAGTACGTTTTATCCAAGTTTAGTAATTTGTTTTCGAAACTGTGAATAAACATTTTAGTTGAATAGCTGGAAGCTGGAAAATCTTTATGTAATCGAAAAAAAATATTTCACTTACTTGGAGTATTAAGAATGATAAAGATCTAAGATTTACAGACAAGAATGGAGGAAGAGATGCCCTCTGTTGCTTCATCACTGGTTCGCTCACGTTCTAAGTCTCCTGCTGTTGCTCAAAAACTGCGTTCTGAAAACGGATTTCGCTCAAAAAGACAAGAAAATCATCAAGATTCAGTCAATGAAGACATTGTGAAGTATCAAATAACTGGAAATTATAGAAAAGTTGAACCATATTATTTCACTTATCTAACTTACTGCAAGATGAGATGGAGGGACCGAACTTTGATTGATATTTTTAGTAAAGAATTCCGTGACCGTGACATATCTTATTATAAGAGTTCAATTGAGAATGGTAAAGTTTTATTAAATGATAAAGTTGCAACAATTGACACTATTGTAAGGAATGGTGATTTGATAACACATAAGATCCATAGACATGAACCTGCCGTGAGTTCTAGACCAATCAAAATTGTCAAAGAAACTGATGAATTGATCGTTATTGATAAACCAGCAGGTATGCCAGTTCATCCAACTGGAAGATACAGATTCAATTCAGTAACCAAGATTTTAAAAGTTGAAAATGGATTAAACGTTCACCCATGTAACAGACTGGATAGATTAACATCTGGATTAATGTTTCTAGCGAAAACTCCAAAAGGTGCAGATAAATTTGTTGAACAATTGAAGAATCATCAAATTTCAAAAGAATACATAGCTCGAGTCAAGGGTAATTTCCCTTTTGATGATGAAATAATAGTTGATAAACCAGTTAACACAATCGAACCAAGATTAGGCTTAAATTATATTGATGAATCAGAGAATGGTAAATTTGCAAAAACTTCGTTCAAAAAAATAAGTTCTGATGGTATCACTTCCATAATCAAATGTAAACCAGCAACAGGGAGAACACACCAAATAAGGGTACATCTACAATATCTGGGATATCCAATCGCTAATGATCCTATTTATTCAAATGAAGAAATTTGGGGACCTGATTTAGGTAAAGATAATAAGGCAAATTTGAAGGAAGTTATTTTAAAATTAAATGAAATTGGTAAATCCAAATCAGCATCTTCTTGGTTTTACCCAAATTCAAATAATGGTGAATTATTATTGAATCAAAAATGTAAAGATTGTGATACAGAGTTATATAGTGATCCAGGTCCAAATGACTTAGAACTTTGGTTACATGCTTTCAAATATTCATCAAAAGAAGATGAATGGTCTTATCAAACAGATTATCCTGATTGGTCATTAGAGCAAAACATTCCATTTTTGAAATTAGCAATTCAAGAAGCCTCAAAATGTGAAGATACTAAAACTGCATTCTCTGTTGGGGCTGTCTTAGTTTCAAATAATGAGATTTTATCAACTGGTTATTCAAGAGAATTACCAGGTAACACTCATGCTGAACAATGTGCATTTGAAAAATATTTTGAAAAAATTGGGAAGAGAGAATTACCCAAGAAAACCGATCTGTATACGACAATGGAGCCGTGTTCATTAAGATTAAGCGGTAATTTACCGTGTTGTGATAGAATTTTAGAATTTAAAGATAACATTAATAACGTTTTTGTTGGTGTTTTAGAACCTGATACTTTTGTTGCCAAAAATATTGGGTTACAAAAACTTGAAGATAATGGAATTAACTATATAAAGATCCCTGGATTTGAGGATGAAATACTGAAAATTGCATTTAAAGGACATGATGATGTCTCTGAAACACTATAAATTTTGAAAAAATAAACAAAATCGTATGAAATGCAACTATTATTTCGTTTCGATCATCTTAGAAGTACACAGTCATCAGATACTCAGAAGACTTATGCATATCATGAAACAAGTCAGATCTGGGTGCTACAATGCTTAAATAAACATTAAACCAGATATCAAGATGAAGTGTTGAGCGGTTAAAAAGTCAAATATGAATACATCAGTTTTACACACACAAAGAATTATGAACAATTGTAACTTTTTATGATATGTGATAACGAGAATTCATCAACATATTCATATCATTAAAATGTTTCTTTAATCCTTGTCCTTTAGTATGTATCGTTGGTATACACTGTAGTTTCAAGAGTTGAGGATTCATGACCTTTTTGGTCTATCAAATCAATAAGAGAATTTTTAGCCTCCTTTGATTTTGTAAGTATCATTATTATGTTGATTTTCTTTCAAAGTTTGTGTGTCATCTTCAGGAGATAATATAAACTACTATCTTCACAGGCAAAACAACCTGGTAGAATTTTGCAAAAAATTACAATATGAACCGACCAGTATTTAAGAAATTTGATGCCACTTTTTTGTTTTTGTACAACTTAAACGATACAATGTGATTTTTTTATTTGGTTTCATTAAATTCATTATATTTAGATCTATGTAAATATCTCTATAACGTTATCATTTCTGTGATCTGAATTTCAACTTTTTCAACAAATTTCTTTAATCCAACCTGAACACCGTGACTTTTCAAGAATAAATCTAACAGTTGATTGAGATTTCCCATATTCGTTGAATAAAGAATTTCGAGTTTACCATTCTCAAATGATATATCATAATAAAAGATTAATTTTTTGAAGCTTATTGAATTAGTCAATATATTATCAATAAAATTCCAATTCTCAAAACTTTTGAATAATTCATAACGTTTTTTCAGCAATTCATGTAAATAATTTAAGTTGAGTAGAAACTCATTGATATTCTTATTGGTCATATAATAATCCATCATTTTAACTAACAGAGAGTTTAATTTGTTATTTGATTTCTTTGTCGCCATTAATTTGAAAATTTGATAAGTTTCTTGATATTTCTTAAGTTTTAGTTTAATTTGGAATTTGATGATCCTCCTTATACTTAAATGAAACTCAATTTTTTTAATAAGAATTTTTTCATCATCCTCATAATCAAGACCTATTGTTGATTTAACATTCGTGATAATTGTATCTGGATAAAATTTGGATAAATACTCAAATCGCAAATCCCAATCTCTTGAAGGTTTAGCATCATATCGCTCAAGATCATACTCTTCATCTTGTAATGGTTCTTCCATGTCGATTTCTTCAATAGATACATCATCATCGTTATCATTTTCCAATTCTTCCACCTGTCTCTCTTTTTCCTCTTCTTCTGCCTCTACTAGCAATTTCATAATCAGATTTTCCTCCTCTTTCCGTAATTTGACATTTTCTACAAGTTGTGCATTTGAGAATTGGTTTATCTGTAGTTCTAATTCATCAACTTCATTAGAAAGTTTTGCTTTGTGGTCTAATAATTCTTGTTTCAAAGCAGATAGTTCCTGCTCTTTTGACAACGGACTCGAGCTTACACCCTGAGGTACATTTCTGTGATCTGAAAACAATTCCAGTGGATCCATGACTGTATTCACACCGAAAATCCACAAATAAATAGACTCAAGTCGAAAAGTAAACAAAAAAACCGAAATCAAAACAAACTCACGTGATCATTAAATTCCGGGTAAAAATTTCACTTGCGTGGCCGAACAAACTCATCGCATTTTTTTTTTGGTTAAAGAAAATTTTATTTAGTTCAAATACAAAGAGTAATTGGTTTCTTGAAGATTGAGGAATGGGTAAAGCTGCTAAATCAACAAAGAAGTTCAACTTAAAACAGTTGAAACACACTATTGATCAACGTAAAGTTGTCAAGAAGCACAAACAACTATTAGCTAAACATGGTGCTAACAGAAAGAAATCAACGACTACTCCAACTGAAGCTAAGGATAAAGATGAAATATTTAAAGACATGAACGTTGAGGAATTCTTTGAAGGTGGTTTTGAAGTTCCAAAAGCTAATGGTTCTAAATCTAAACAACAAAAAGTTGAAGTTGAAGAAGATGAAGATGAAGATGAAGAAGATGATGAGCAAAATGCATCAGATGAAGAAATTTTAGGACATCAAGATGATTTAGCTGGCTTAGCTGAAAAAGACCCAGAATTTTACAAATATTTGAAAAATAATGACAGAGAATTACTAGATTTCAACCCAGCAAACCCAATGGATATAATTGACGATAATGAGGATGATGAAGAAGAAGAAGAAGAAGAAGAAGAAGAAGAAAACAAAAAACAGGAACAACGTGAAACACAAAAAGTGGAAGTGACTTTAGAAGTAATCAAAAAATGGGAAAAGGATTTACAAACTCCAAGTTTAAAAAACATTAGACCAATTTTAACTGCTTTCAAAACTGCTATCCATATCAATAAATCAGATGATGTTGATTTCAAATACACTATCTCTGATCCAAAAGTTTTTGAAAAACTAATCTTGATTGGTTTAAAACAATTACCAGAAGCTTTCACAACATTGTTTCCATACAAAGTTATTAGAGGTTCAAGAACTGTTCCAGAAACTGATAGATTGAAAAAATTATCTGCTCCATTAAAATCACATGCTGCTGCTTTATTAGTTTTACTAGAAGATATTACAAACACTGAAACAGCAGTTTTAGTTTTATCTTCAGTTAGTGACTTATTGCCATTTTTCTTAGGTTTCAGAAAGCTGATTAAACAAATTTTACTTGCTGTTATCAACGTTTGGTCTTCTGCCACTGACGTTCAAACTCAAATTGCTGCGTTTGCATTCTTAAACAATGCAGCAAGAGAATTCCCAAAAGGTTCCTTAGAAATCATCTTGAAACAAACTTATACTTCATTTATCAAAAAATGTCGTAAAACTAACATGCACACAATGCCAATGATAAATTTTCAAAAAAATTCAGCTGCCGAATTGTTTTCAATTGATGAAACTTTATCATATCAGATTGGTTTTGATTATATTCGTCAATTAGCTATTCATTTAAGAAGTAGTATCAATAACACAAAAGATGGTTATAAAACTATATACAACTGGCAATATGCTCATTCTTTGGATTATTGGTCAAGAGTTGTCTCAATTCAATGTAATCCAGAAAAAGAATTAAAAAAACAAAGTCCTTTAAGACAATTAATTTATCCTTTAGTTCAAGTCACTTTAGGTGCTGCAAGATTAGTTCCAACTGCTCAATTTTTCCCAATAAGATTTTATTTAATGAGATCATTGATTAGAATTTCCCAAAATACTGGAGTTTTCATTCCATTATATCCATTATTACAAGAAATTTTAAATGCTACCATTTTGAAAAGAAGTCCAAGTAATGTTAATTTACCAGCTTTTGATTTTGATCATAACATTAAAGCTAATGCTGCTTATTTAAACACAAGAATTTATCAACAAGGTGTATGTGAACAAGTTGTTGATTTAGCTGGGGAATGTTTTGTTCTTTATTGCAAATCTATTTCTTTTCCTGAATTAGTTACACCTGTTACAATTTCTTTACGTCGTTATATCAAACAAGGTAAAGCTGTTAAATTCAATAAACAATTATCCAATTTAGTTGAAAAATTGAATCAAAATTCTGAATTCATTCAACAAAAAAGATCAACTGTTG
This sequence comes from Phaffomyces orbus, assembly GCA_003708145.3. Taxonomy (NCBI): domain Eukaryota; kingdom Fungi; phylum Ascomycota; class Saccharomycetes; order Phaffomycetales; family Phaffomycetaceae; genus Phaffomyces; species Phaffomyces orbus. The sequence continues at coordinate 630,234 of PPNK03000004.1, forward strand.
AATTTAGTCCAACTAATAGAACTGAAGTTAATAAATTTTTAAAAGATTTACCATGGGAAAAAACTCCATTAGGTGCTTACGTTGTTATTCAGAGAGAAGTTAAAGCTGAAAAGGATAGACTGTTAAAAGAATCATTATTGCAAGATGAAGAAGATCGTCGTAATGCTCAAGCTAAAACTGATGAAGATGGTGATGTTAAATTAGGTGAAGAGGATGACAGTGAAGAAAGTGAAGAAAGTGAAGATGATAGTGAAGGTGATCAAAGCGATGAAGAATAAAAATGATAATTTTATAACTTAATGTACATTTATAGATCAAACATAGATAATGATATAGTAAGCTCCTCTTTTGATAATTTTTCAAGATATTAGGTGAAAAAGTACCGATAGAATTTTATATGAGATGAGCTGGTTCTCGCACACTGAAAAACAGTTTTTAGTACATAAGTAAATCAAGTAAAAGACACATTTTTTCACTCAAAAAGTCATAAAGATGCTCAAATCCGTTCCTGATACTCGAGTATTGGCTTGTTCGTTGAAAAATGGAAAATGTCTTATACCCGGACTCACAAGATTTCAGTCTTCAACTCCAATCAGAACAGATAGAATATCAATCACTTCTAGTTTTAGAGATACACAATCAAAAGAAAGAATAGTAACTGATAGATACGATCCAAATGTTCAATATTCAGTAAAAAAATGTACCTCTTGTGGTATCACTTTGCAAGAAGAAGATCCCAAAGAATTAGGTTATTTTATCAAACCAAAAGCTAAACCAGTTAAAGTGTATCAATCAAAAAGGCTTCAATATTTTTCAGCATTTTCTAAAGTTGACGAAGAGGGTAGAAAACTGTTGGGACGAGACAACACATCTGACATATTAGAAAGCAAGACTCGTGGTAAAAATATAGAAGAGGATCTAATATGTTTGAGATGTCATGATGCACTTCATCATTCAGTGTTTAAGCCTGATGAGCATAAACCAATGAATTTTAAAGAAGTGATGGATAGTGTGCCCAAAAGATCCAATATACTACATGTTTTCTCAGCTTATGATTTCCCGTTGTCTTTGGTAAACATTGAAAAAAGACAAAACGTTACATTAATTATGAATAAATCTGATTTGTTATTTGGTCATGGTTCAAGTATCAATAGATATAATGAATTTTTCAAATCTATGACATATAGATTGACAGGTCGTGATGTTAGAAAGATTCATTTGATCAGTTCTTATACTAAATGGGGTATTGCTGATCTATTCAAAAAACTAGAAGTAACTAATTATCTTGTTGGATTCGTTAATACTGGTAAATCAAGACTTTCAGGAATGTTAGTGAATTTTGCTAAACAGATTAAAAATCCTGGTTCAAAATTTGTTAAAAGTACAGGCTCTTCTCATTTACCTGCTTTAACAAGAGAAAATATTGAGCATGAAGTTTTAAATAAAACCGTCACTGATGTTCCGGGATTTTTAGATGAAGCTGGTGTTTATAAACACATTCAACCTGAAAATTTGAAGCAAGTATTACAAGGTAAAAAAGTTTTTGTTTCAGATTTGAGAAATTTCCCATACCTGACCTTGAAAGGTGGAAATTGTTTCACTGTTGGTGGTTCATTTTTTTTAATTCCTCCAAAAGAATCCATTTTACAAATCAAACCAATTGTGGAAGGTGAACCATGGACTTTCAGTAATTTAGAAAAAGCTAAAACAATTGTTTCGAATCCTCCAGATGCAATGAAGAAAATGATCTATGTCAAACCTGAATCAATGAACGATCTAATTAGACATGTGATTCCGCCATTCTTTGGTTCTATTGATTTATTGATCAAAGATATAGGATATGTTCAAATAACACCAACGGGATCTAAAAAAAATGATGAATTGTTTGAAGTTTGGGCTCCAAGAGGTGTAGTGTTAGGTGTCAGAGAGACCATTGAACATTTTTTATCAAGATATTTGAAAGAGATTAAAGTGAAAACAAGAAAAATTGAACATCAAGGGAAATTACTGAGAATTGAAAAGAAAGAGAAGTTAAAAATGAAGGCAAAGCCACTACCCAAGTATAAAATATTTAGTAGACTTTATGAAATACCTAATGATTGTTCTGATCCTTTTGATGAAATGGTTTCACAGTACAATAAACATCTGAGAGAAAACGGTGAATCTTTCAATGTTTTTGAAGGAGATTCGACAAGAGATGAAACCAGAAACAGATTCTGGATTGAAAAAGTGTAAATAGATAGATATAAAATGTCTATATGTATATGAGTACATTAATGTGGTCTCTAGTTGTGTAATTAGCGTTCTATGTTACCCTGTTTAAACGGATTTTAGTATTTACTCCAGTTTTGTACATAATGGTATCCCTCTTCATTTATATGAACTAACAACAATCCAATGGCAAACTCATCGGTTCATTTTTGTCAGAAATGCAAACTACCACTGGGTATCGACAAATCACTTCTGAATTTAAGTAGAGCTCAAACTCATCTGTTGACCTCTGGGAAAATTGGATACGGAAAACCAGCAGAAACTGACAACAATGAAATGCTAAGTGATACCACCATCCGTCAAGACCGATTAGAGTTGTTAGAACGTGTCACAGCCACTAATCAAGGCAAGGAATCATTAGCTAAATGGAATGGAGCAGGATCAGAATCGTATGTGATATTGCCACAGTTTAAAGATACAGAGTCAGAAAGTGATGATTTTGAAGATCATGAAAATGAAATAGCTGGCAAGGCATTATCTAATAGAATGAAATCTTTATCGACCATTTTCAATATTTTATCATCGAAAAGTGATATAGACTATCCTGTTTGTAAAGATTGTGCACAATTATTATTAACTGGTATGAAATCTCAATACGAGAAAGCATCTCATGAAAGAGATCTTTACTTACAATTTTTACAAAAACTAGAAAATAGACAAACTCCATTAGTCTCCAAAACTGAAGAGTCAACCCAACAAATCAAGAAGTTGAAAGAACAAGAGAAGATCTTATTAGATGAGTTACAAAAATTAGAAAATGAGAAAGATGATTTAGATGATGAAATATCAAAAGTTGAAAAAGAACTACAAGAGATAGAAAAAGAAGAACAAGAACTAGTAAGGTTAGAAAACAGAAGAGAATTACAAGAAATGGAGTTTATTAAACAAAGAGATACAATCAAAGCAGAATATGAATTTAATCTAAGACAATTGGAAAAATTGCGAAAATCTAATGTTTATAATGATACGTTCCCAATATCGCATGATGGGCCTTTTGGAACAATCAACGGACTACGGCTTGGATCCTTAGATTCTGTAAGAGTTCCATGGCAAGAAATAAATGCTGCGTTGGGACAAGTTGTGTTATTGATAGCTACTGTTTGTTCAAGGTTAGGTATAAATCTTGAAGACTATAGATTGAGACCAATGGGATCAACTTCTAAGATTCAGAAAGTTGAAAGAGACTTAAATAATCCTGTAAAACCAACAATAACTACGTTTGAAGTTTATTCATCTGGTGAGTATCAGATTGAAAGATTTTTCAACCATTCTAAATTAGATAATGCGTTAGTTTCAATTCTAGAAATCATTTCTAAGATAGAGTTGAAACTTCAGGAATTTGATGCAAGTATCGATTTACCTTATAAAATATCGAAAGATAAGATTGGTGGAGCAACTATTAGATTATCATCGAAATTAGTCGATGATGAATGGACAAGTGCATGTAAATTCTTATTAACTGATTTGAAATGGATTTTGGCTTACTCTAGTGCCCATGCACCCAACTCCAACAACAGATGATATTAGTAACAAAAACTAATAATCAACTAGGAAGTGTATTTTCCAAATTTTTATTTTTTTGTATTTGTAATTGTAATGACAGAAACATAGGATTCAAGTAGGTGATTCTAAATCATTCTCTTGATCTGGTCAATCAATTCATCGATCTTAACATTTGACGTCAAAATCATCATCTTACTGGAGCTTTGATCTGGTCAATAAATCCTTCAGTCGTGATGTTTAACAAAACTATAGGACTGGGGATAAATAAGATTTTGAACAACTCAATAAAAAATGTATAATCAATAATTTTGAAGAACATCAATCTTGCATTAAGAATTATCAAGTGTTGATCAACAGGTTGACTTGACAACTTCACAAAGGTTCGTCAAAATTTTAGAATGTAATCGAGATATTGAGCACATTCCTATTGATCAAGTTCTTTGTCTTTAAGGAGTTAAACGCTTCTATTCGTGAAATGGTTTAGCTTTCTCTACATTCTGGAATATCAAGTACTGCAAAACTTTCGATATTTAGAAATCAGTTCGATTCAAAATTCAAATTTGTTTCAAATTTTGTGTCAGAATTAAGATCCCGAAACGGATAAATTGCCCGTTTTTAGATTATTACCTGCAGCAAGAAGAATAATTTGTTGCCCTGGAAAATTGAAATAATACAAACTTTTTTTTTCATTATTAATGATTTTTCAGTAAAACGATTTAAATATTCGAATTGCTGTGTTTTTTGTCTTGATCAAGTTAAGGTTGTTTCAAATATCAGCTTAATCTCTAATTTTTAGGTCTGGTGGTCTTCTCATTTTTGCTTATTAGTTGAAACTCAGCTAAAGTCATTTCAAATATGATAGATACTCAGGTACTACAACCTGATGGAAGTACAAAAGTGTATCAAAGCAATAAACTACGATCTAGTATCATTGAACTTACAGATGGTATAGCAATAGAACATATAGATATCGAGGGTATCATAAACAAAATATCATCTAGCTTGCCACAAGAAATATCCATTGACGAACTAGTTAATCTGGTATCTGAAACATTAGCATCAATGACTACTCTACATCCAGATCACTCAATTTTAGGTGCAAGATTTCTAGTGCGTTCAATTCAGAAGAAAGTCCCATCCAAATTTTCAGATGCTGTTGAAAAATTACATGGATTTGTAAATCCTAAAAATGGAAAGCACTCGCCATTAGTATCTGATAAACTTTTACAAATTGTTAATGCTAATAAAGATCGTTTAAATTCAGCAATATCATCACATCGAGATTTCAGTTTCACTTATTTTGGTTTAAAAACTTTAGAAAGATCGTACCTTTTAAAGATCAATTCTGTGGTGATGGAGACTCCACAATATCTATTTATGAGAGTAAGCTTAGGTATCCATGAAGATGATCTTGATTCTGCAATTGAAACCTATAATTTAATGAGTGAAAGGTATTTCATCCATGCTTCACCAACTCTATTCAATGCAGGTACTCAACTTCAGTACTTATCTTCTTGCTTTTTAGTTGCAATGGATGATGATTCAATCGATGGTATTTATAAAACTTTACACAAATGTGCACTGATATCGAAGGCTTCTGGTGGAATTGGACTTCATGTATCCAATATCAGATCTAATGGTGCGTATATTGCTGGTAGTAATGGATATTCAAGTGGTATTATACCCATGTTGAGAGTTTTCAACAACACTGCAAGATATGTAGATCAAGGAGGAAATAAAAGACCTGGTGCTTTTGCTATTTATCTAGAACCATGGCATTCTGATGTTTTTGAATTCTTAAATCTTAGAAAAAATCATGGAAAAGAAGAATTGAGAGCAAGAGATTTGTTTATCGCATTATGGGTTCCTGATTTATTCATGGAAAAAGTTAAGAATAATGAAGATTGGTATCTTTTTTCATCAGATGATTCAAATGGTTTGAATGAAGTATATGGTGATGAATTTGTAAAGCTATATGATAAATACGTTGATGAAGGAAAATCGGTTCAAGTTGTTAAAGCCCAAAAATTATGGAATGCTATATTGGAAGCACAAACAGAAACAGGTGGTCCGTTCATCTTATACAAAGATGCATGTAATAAGAAATCAAATCAAAAAAATTTAGGTGTTATCAAATCATCTAATTTATGTTGTGAAGTTGTTCAGTATAGTTCATCTGAGGAAACTGCGGTTTGTAATCTAGCATCAGTGGCATTACCTTCGTTTGTCAAATCTAACGAAACTGAAGTGTGGTTTGATTATAATAAGTTACATGATGTTGTTAAAATTGTGACTAATAATTTGAATAAAGTTATTGACGTTGGTGACTATCCAATTCCTGAAGCTGCTAGAAGTAATTTCAAACATAGACCAATTGCAATTGGAGTTCAAGGTCTTGCTGATTTATTCATGGAATTAAGAGTTTCTTATGAAAGTGAAGAGGCTAAATTGTTGAACATTAAAATATTTGAAACGATTTATCATGCTGCTTTAGAAAAATCCATGGAACTAGCAATTAGAGATGGATCATATGAAAGTTTTGAAGGATCACCTGCATCTAAAGGATTATTACAATTTGATCTATGGGATAATTATAAACTAACAAGTTTATATGATTGGGATTCATTAAAAGCTAAAATCATTGAAAATGGACTAAGGAACTCTCTATTAGTTGCACCAATGCCAACTGCATCAACTTCACAAATATTAGGGTTTACTGAATCTTTTGAACCTATAACTTCAAACATATATTCAAGAAGAGTATTATCAGGAGAATTTCAAATTGTTAATAAGTATCTTGTTAATGACCTAATCGAACTAGGATTATGGAATGAAGGGATGAAGAATCTGATAGTTGATAATGATGGATCAATTAAAACCATCAAATCAATTCCTGATGAAATCAAAGAGTTGTATAAAACAGTTTGGGAAATACCACAGAGGAAATTGATAGATTTAGCAGCAGATCGTGGCCCATTTATTGATCAATCTCAAAGTATGAATGTTTATTTGAGGGAACCAACTATGGGTAAACTAACAAGCATGCATTTTTACGGATGGAAGAAAGGTTTGAAAACTGGAATGTATTATTTAAGAACTCAGGCTGCAACTTCTGCTATTAAGTTCACTATTGATAGATCAGTCACACCAATAGACAGAGAGGATTTGAATATTACTGCAAGTTCATTAAGAAAAAGAATTTATTCTCCCTTAGGTGCAATTTCTAAAAGAAATAAAGTGATAGATTCCAGAGAGGTGACTGTTTCTTCTAGTTCATCTCCAATGACTCTTTCAATGAATATCAAAGAAAGTGAGGATGATGATGAGTATGATATTCATTCCACAACTCCAGTTGCGTGTAATATTACAGATCCAGGAAACTGTGACAGTTGTTCCGGATAGGCAAAAAAAAATAATCAAACTAATGTAAATAGATAGAGATCAATATACCATGTTGGTGTATAGTACTGTATATAGTTTAGATCAACGGACACTTTTAGAGGTTTATATATTAAGTGTTTTGGTGGGACTTGTAGTTTTGGTTCTTTCGCGGTTGGTGAAAAATCAATAAATATTCACACACCAATTAAACGAGTTGATTCACGAAATATATAAGTAAACAAAATGTCATTTGAACAAATCTCACTTCAGTATTCAGAAGTTCAAGAGACTCTACAAACCAGTCTTGCAGCTCGTCAACAATTGGAAACTCAACTTCAAGAAAATAAAATTGTTTTAGAAGAATTTAAAGATTTACCAAGTGATACAAAAGTTTTCAAACAAACAGGTCCTGTTCTATTACCACAAGAGGCAGATGAAGCCAGATCTAATATTGAGAAAAGAATTGAATTTATTACTAAAGAAATGTATGTTTGTAAGATTTCATGGTCCGAATCATTAAATACTAACGTCATAACAGAGAACGTGTAGAGGCAAATATTGAAGATTCACAGAAGAAGATAGAAGTGTTAAGACAGAAACTAATTGAGATTCGTACTCAACAACAGCAACAACAACAAGCATAATAATAAGAAAATTAATGTACATTGTATTTTTTAACACCGTATATTGAAAAGTGGACCATATATCTAAGAATCTCATGAAGCTCAACCTCTTGATGCTTGACTTTTTATCAAATTGATACCCGAATTGAGCGTATAAGATAAGAATTCTTCTGCATTTGTGTACAATTGGCCTAAACCGTTCATATTATCCACTTTTTCATCAGCTAGTTTCATAGTTTGAGTAAAGTTTTCAGATTTGTCATTACTCATGAATAGTTCTAAAGTAACGTAGCTTGAACTCAATGATAATCTTTTAGAGTACCAAGCGAAATCATTGCTTTTATCACCTGAAAGGAATCTTAAATCATCTGAAAGTTGATGTAATTCGTTTGAACTTTCAGCGATGTTTGGTGGAAGGATCATGTAGCCTTGCATTTGAGTTAGATGTTGAGCGAAAGGGATATTTCCTGATAATCTTTTCTTCAATAGATATCTCAATTTATCATTTTCATTGGACAATGAATTGAATTCCTCTAGTTTAGCCAATTCATGTAAAATTAGTCTTTGTTTAGATAGATGGAATTTGATTAAATCAAATGTACCACTAGTGAATAGGGACTGGATAGTGTCCGCATAACCTAATGTACGGGCACTTTCCAAGATAGCCTTATGCTGGAAACCATATTGAGGTACAAAATCTGTTAAAGCTCTGTCTAGTATATTATATTGAGGAGAGCCAGGTTTTAAGACCGGTTCTTCGGCGTGCTGTTGAGAGTGGTAAAGGGCTCTATTTGTGAGTAGTCCCCGGAGTGTTTGTGTTCTACTGAGAGTCTTCAACATTGTATATAGACCTGATTAGTATATGCAATATAGTAAAGGTGATGGTTTCAAATGGGTGTCTAAATATATTGTGGTCTGATGATCCCATCGGAGCATAACCACCTTACATAATTAATTACTAAGCAGTCACGTGAAGATAATAACCAGCCAGCCAATCGGAGCGCAGCATCGCCGAAGCCCATCGACAAGTCGAAAATAAGTTGGCCTTGAATAGACAAGTCTAAAACAGGCAATTCTATCCAATCATGTTCAATTCCGTGCATATTTTAACCCTTTTCAGACAACGAATAATTTTAGTTCCATTCATCAACTCCGATTATTATAAATTAGTAAAGAATTCATATAAAAGAATTGATCTTTCTTGTAACTTCTATTCAATTCACTAAGTATCAAATCTAATATCAATATAATGTCCACTGAAGGTAAACCAATCACTTGTCTTGCTGCTGTCGCTTGGGAAGCAGGTAAACCATTATCTATCGAAGAAATCGAAGTCTTGCCACCAAGAGCTCATGAAGTTCGTATTAAAATTGATTACACTGGTGTTTGTCATACTGATGCTTACACTTTATCAGGTGTTGATCCAGAAGGTGCTTTCCCATCCATCTTAGGTCATGAAGGTGCCGGTGTTGTCGAAAGTGTTGGTGAAGGTGTCACTTCAGTTAAAGTTGGTGATTCTGTTATCGCTTTATACACTGCTGAATGTCGTGAATGTAAATTTTGTAAATCTGGTAAAACCAATCTATGTGGTGCTGTTAGAGCTACTCAAGGTAAAGGTGTTATGCCAGATGGTACTCCACGTTTTAGACATAAAGCTACTGGTAAAGAAATTTTACATTTCATGGGTTGCTCAACTTTTTCACAATATACAGTTGTTGCTGATGTTTCAGTTGTTGCCGTTAATGAAAAAGCTCCAAAAGATGTCACTTGTTTATTAGGTTGTGGTGTCACTACCGGTTATGGTGCTGCTATCAATACTGCTAACGTTCAAGAAGGTGATACCGTTGCTGTTTTCGGTGCTGGTATCGTTGGTTTATCTGTTGTTCAAGGTGCTGTTGCTAGAAAAGCTTCTAAAATCATTGTTGTTGATATTAATGATGATAAAAAAGCTTGGGCTGATAAAGTTGGTGCTACTGATTTTGTTAACCCAACTAAATTACCAGAAGGTAAAACTATCGTTGATCAATTGATTGAAATGACTGATGGTGGTTTAGATCATACTTTTGATTGTACTGGTAACGTTCAAGTTATGAGACAAGCCCTAGAAGCTTGTCATAAAGGTTGGGGTCAATCTATTATCATTGGTGTTGCTGCTGCTGGTAAAGAAATCTCTACAAGACCATTCCAATTGGTTACTGGTAGAGTTTGGAAAGGTTCTGCTTTTGGTGGTGTTAAAGGTAGAACTCAATTACCAGGTTTTGTCGAAGATTCATTAAATGGTACTTTAAAAGTTGAAGAATTCATTACTCATAGACAAAAATTGGCTGATATTAATAAAGCTTTTGATGATATGCACAATGGTGAATGTATCAGAGCTGTTGTTGATTTACACAACTAAAAAAAATTTAATGAATCATTTTTAACAGTACATACACAGCGAAAAAGAAAAAAATGTCATAGTAAATTGACTTTTATATTATTTAATGATTATTGAAACTTTGAATGTGTAGTCTGTTTCTTTTTAAAAATGATATATCTACAACTCAACTCATATCCTAATACTCTATTATTATAAACTTTTCCAACTAACTATGGAATAAATGCACAAACTACACATATATACAAACAGTAGAACACACTATCAAGACACAACAAAACCACATAACCGTTAAAAGACAAATATGAGAATAAAACAGAAACACACAACTAATCATAAAACAATATTTATCCTATGTTACAATATAAAAACATCCTGGTACACAAATAATTCAACTCACTTAACCATCGATTAGAAACGATCACCTCCCCTGATTTTTTAATATAAATCACCATTCATTGGTTTTGATAACATTAATGTTTGAATTACTACTCAATTCAGCTCCATGAAATTGGCCTTGAATTGGGAATTGATGTTGAGATTGTGAACTACTTAATTGATGATTATGTTGTGGAGGTAATTGATTCAATTGTTGTTGTTGAATTCTGTCATTATTAGTGACATTATTAACTCTTGGAGCTCCACATCTTAAACAACAAATATTTTTAGCAAAATTATGATATGTACATCCTTCATTACCACATTTCCAATCACCTGCTCTGAATGGTACAGATGATGAACGACCGTTACCATTATTATTATTGTTATTGGAATTTATATGATTACTGTTATTATTACTATTGTTGTTATTGTTGTTATTGTTGTTGTTGTTATTATTGTTATTGTTGTTGTTGTTATTGTTATTATTAGTAGTATTATTAATATTAGAGTGATGATGTTGTAATGATAAATGTTGTTGATGATTATGAGAAATTTGATGAGATTGTGTATGATGCTGATTTTGATTTTGAGTTTGATAATGTTGTTGATTGACATTACCATTGTTAACATTATTATTATGAACACCAACGTTATTATTGTTATTATTTTGATTATTATTAATATTATTACTAGTATTATTATGATTCAAACTATTACTATTACTAACAATTTTATTGATACTTGTAGAACTTAAATTTTCATTTGGTGAATACATTGATTCTTGAATTGCAGCAGCTGAAGCAGCAGGGAATGAACAACGGAAACAAGCAGTACGACGTTGGAAATTTGAGAACCCACAACTTGGACAAGTCCAATCACCTGGTCTTGGTCTATTCTTGCTTGGAGGGAATGGTGTTAAAATTTCTTGAGCCCTATCTAATACTCTTGCACTTGATGGTTGAACTTCAACACATTTATCATTTAAAGATCGGCCATTCATCGCTAAAGATTCAGAAGCTTCTTCATGAGAACTAAACACTGCAAACCCTAACGAAGTTGATTTATGTTGATCTGGAGTTTTCAAAGTCCAAAATGCAATTGGTCTACCACCGTATTGAGTGAACCAACTTTCTAATTCACTTTGTGTTGTATCATTTGGTAAGTTAGATAGATGTAAAACTTTTGACCTCTCTGCTAAAAATGCACAAACATCAGTTCTTGCATCAAATGGTCTTCTTAAAACGTCTGGATGATCTTCCACAGGGATAGATTTTTTAATCAAGGCAGCTAAGATTTTAGTTGATGTTTCAACTTCTTCATTTGAAGTTCTTGTGATTGATTGTTGTTGACTGTTGTTATTATTATTTAATTGAAATTGTGATCTGTCTTCATTTTCAACTTCCAAGGCAGTTATGATATTTGCTAAATTTGATGAACTATAACTTAAAGTTTCAGGATGATGGGCTTGCCATTTTGAGTATTCTTGTTTCAAATCAAATAATTTAGCATGTTGTAAATATGGAGGTAACACAACAGATTTATCTCTTGCTTCTCTAGGTAACTGAACTCTTAAATCCCATGAGTTTAGAGTAACAAAAGTGAATTCCAGATTTTTAGATATGATATATTGATGAACAAATTGATCGATTTTATGAATTGCATCCTTGAAAGTTCCTGCATTTCTAACGTGTTCCCAAGTTAAATTTGTCAAGCTTGTACATGAAGCAGTGATTGGAGTATTAACAGGACGAATCAAGACAAAATCATGGGCAATTTTTTGTACAGTGGTAGCATCTAGCAGGCACCATGCAATTTCAACAGTCTCAGCAGAGTCCTTTGTGACATAAACCCCTTGTTCGTCACAAGTAGTTGCGATATGAATCACAAGAAAGACATCACTCATATTTGTTTGATGGGTATTAAATAAGTAAATCCTTTACTATGAAACCAAATAAAAAAACTGACTGAAAAATGAGTCAGGTAGAAAAGTCTTTGAGATCTTGAAAGAATCACTGAAATGATACAAAAATGAATGAATTGAGTAAAAGTTTTCAGATTTCTTATGAATTCTTCAGTTTTGATTGTATTTAATTCAAAAAAAATGGAAATTTTTGCCAGACGAAAAAAGATTCGCGAATGTTTAGGCTTGATTTGGTCATTTCCTAATTTGGAGTGTTTCCATTATTTATTTTCTTGATTTTAATTTATTTTCCAGTTTTGATTTGAAAGAGATTTGGACATTTATAAGTGATTTGCAGGCGTTGGTTTGTTGTTAGTTGTTCTTTTCTGATATTTTTCTCTTAATTCTTCAGGTTTGATCCAGTTCATTTGAGTTCAAAAATGAGTACGTTACCTCCAGATATGGATCCAACTAAACAACCACTAAGGGTTTTTAAAGCTCAATTGGTTGTTTGTGTCACGTTGAGTTTATTCACATTTTTGACCTTTTGTGTTCTTCGATACAGATGGCCTCATATATATGCTGTCAGGGTTCTGAGGAAGAAAGATTTGGAAGTTTTACCCAAGAGTCTATTTGGCTGGTGTTTAGGATTATATAGAATAACAGATGAAGAAGTTTTAGAACATTCTGGTTTAGATGCATATGTGTTTTTGGCATTTTTCAGGATGGCTATTAAATATTTTGCTTTATGTGCTTCAATCTCTATTGTGTTTATTGGACCAATAAGGTATTATTATACCGGATATTTTGATAGTGATGGCATATCATGGGATGATCGTGGTGATGATAGGATTTTGCTTATTAAAAGACTGTTAGGTGGTGATGATCCAGATTCACCAACATTTGATCCAAATGAAGCTAGGGCCACATGGGTTTATACAGTTTTCACATATACTTTCACATTAATTGCATTCTATTTTCTTTGGAAACAAACTGAGATCGTTGTTGCAATTAGACAAAAATATTTGAGTAGACAAAATTCAATCACTGATAGAACTATTTTATTAGAGGGATTACCTGAAGAATTTAATCCAAAAGATTATTCAACAAATTCTTCAAGTGATTCATTAAATGGACTTAATGATAATGGAAATCATTCAAATTCACAAAGCTTTTTATTTGACGAAGTTAGATTAAAACATTATATTGAAGAGTTAGGGATTGGTAAAGTTCAAAATGTTTTTATTGCATCTGACTGGACTGAGTTAAAGAAATTATTTAATGAAAGAAAACGAATATTAAGAGAATTAGAAGTTGCTTATTCAAAATATTACCCATTGAATATTAAAGTTTATAACTCAACAGATAGTTTGGTACCTCCATCAGTTGTACCATCAATCAATTCAATGAATCATACAGAAAATGATCAATTACTATCAAATAATTTCAAAAGACCAACTAAAAAATTAGGATTTTTGGGATTTTTTGGTGAGGAAATTGATTTAATTGACTATTATTCAAATAAATTATCATCAATTGATTTTCAGATCAATGAATTAAGAAATAAGAATGAGTTTAAAAAGGCAAGTTCAGCTTTTGTTACAATGGATTCAGTTGCTTCTGCTCAAATGGCATCACAAACCGTTTTAGATCCTCATGTTAATAGATTAATTGCAAAATTAGCACCTGCAGCACATGATGTTTGTTGGGAGAATCTATCACTATCAAAGTCAAGTAGATTTTTAAGATCCAACTTAATCACAATTATAATTGGTATATCAACTTTCACTTTGATTTTCCCAGTTATCTATTTATCAACATTTATCAATATTAAGACTATTGAAAAATTCTGGCCTGCACTAGGAGACTGGATAAGTCAATCAGAAACTGCAACTTTATTGATAGGATTAGTTCCTCCATATCTATACACGTTATTAAACGTTTCTGTTCCTTATTTCTATTCATATTTATCTGAAATGCAAGGTTATATATCAAATAGTGAAATTGAATTATCAACTTTATCCAAGAATTTTTTCTATATTTTTTTCAACTTATTTTTAATCTTCACATTAGCAGGAACAGCAACAAATGTTTGGGCATTATTGGGTGATACAACCAAAATTGCTTATGAATTAGCAAATTCTTTGAAGACGTTATCATTATTTTATGTTGATTTAATTTTATTACAAGGGTTAGGGTTGTTCCCATTTAGATTGTTACAAATTGGTGATGTTTTTACAGAAATAATTTCAAGAATTTTTTATTGTCGTACAGCTAGAGATTATAGACAATTATATTATACACCACCAGTTTTCAATTTTGGGTTAATCTTACCGCAACATATCTTAATTTTGATAATTACAATGATCTATTCGATTACATCAACTAAAATAGTCACAGCTGGATTAATTTATTTTATATTAGGTTATTATACCTATAAATATCAACTATTATATACGATGGTTCATCCACAACATTCAACAGGACAATCATGGCCAATGATTTTTAGAAGAGTTTGTTTAGGATTAATTTTATTTCAAATTACAATGGCAGGTACATTAGCATTAGAACATGCATTTATTTTAGCAATTTTAATAATTCCATTAATTTTTGCAACTTTTATGATTATTTATACTTTTGAAAAAGATTATCTACCATTATCATTTTATATTGCACTGAAAACAATACGAAATTCAAATCATTATAATAATAATAATGACAATACAATTGATGATGATCGTTCTAGAAGATTGAAAAAGAGAAGAAGTAATATTGATGAATTTAGAGAACAAAATCATTCATACACCTATCCATATTTAACTAAACCTTTAGATGGACCAATGATTGGATTTGATGGAGATTATGTTCAATTAGTGGAATATGAGCCAAATTCATTAAATGAAAGAATAATCAAAAGGTTTTATGGAGTTGCAGAATGGGAATGATTATGGAATTGGTTGGGAATATAGATGCTTTTTTGCTTCTCAGATGAGATTATTCATACTTTATCAAAACCTTTTCTTGTATTTGCTAAGCACCATCTTTTTGGGTTTTTCCTTATTACTTTTCTCTCTTTTTGAGCTCTAGTTGGCATCGGTTCAGTCTTTCTAATTTGGTCTGTTGTCATGTGTGTATGTATTTGAAGAGATTTATGTTCACGCATTAAATCTATCTTGTCTTAGTGTGTCATCCTGATTTAGAGATAGTTGATGGTAGGGTGCTAGAAGCTAGCAAAAATCTCAACTCTCCTCTGCAACCAGGCAAAGCTTGAATCTCAATCACTCAATTAATCACTATACTTAACGAGAGATATTTTATTCTTTCAATCAACTTATACAATTTTGATGTCATTTATATTATACAACTCAGTTCTATAATCAAATTCAATCTAAACACAAAATATTTCACATTTTATTCAACAATTTGGATTATTGGATTGATTTATTTTATGATTGTTTGATATTCACTTGATTGAGATCATTGACTAAATTCTATCATTTATAATAAGGCATCTTCGACATGCCTTTATTGATTTTTTATTTACACAACTAAAGCATCTTTTCATTTTACTTTTAATCAGAATTTCATTCATAGGATTTACTCTATTATCATCATTGATACTGATATTTCTATTATTCAAAGTTATTTGATTTATTTGATTCGAATATGATGGATTAACTGAATTTTCATCTGTATGAATTGGATGATGATATAAATGATGAGGTTGAATGCTTTTGATAACGTTTTGTAATTTGTTGGCTTTATTATCAAATTGATATTGTTCAAATTGTCGTTGTTGTCTGATTGAAACAAAACATGGTAGTTTTAATGGTTGAGTACGATTGTTTCTAACATCAGAGTCAATGTTCCCATGTCATCAAATCTTTGATTCGAGTATCTATTCACTCTATTATTGATATCTTCGCCAAAATGAGTGATGGTTGCTGTCCTTGGTTGATTCTTTATCCAATAGGGATTTCCATACTCTTTTTGAGCTTTATCTTTGATATTAATTTTCAAAGATTGAACTCTTCTAAAAACTCGATATTTTGTGGTTGATGAATTTATTGATTTGGAGGGAGTGCCTGGACATGAATAATAATGTAAAGTGGACATCATTATCTATTAATATTAAATATAATGAGCTAATGAGCTTATGTGATGTAAGGTCCCGTGCGTTGAGAGAGAGTCAGCACATTATACGAGTTTATATAACGTATTATAACCAATAAACATGACTTGAATATGAAACGGAAACGAGACGAAAGTTGTAGACCTAGAAACATATACCTGTTACTGTATACGCTTATTTATTAGATAAAAACATACTGTAAACTCCTATATTCATGAAACAAAGATGAAACGAACACAAAAAAAAATCAATCACAAATGCTGTTGAAACCTGCTTCGTCACAAGACACTCCGAAAACTGAAAGAAACTCAAGTAATCGTCGATAATAATTAATAATTCAATTTTCGAAGAAACTCAAAGCTCTAGAATCATCAATCGAGAAAGACAGAGAAGTATCAAAGGTGATTATTGACCTATTTTAACGGAACCTTAAATCTCTTGTATTTGTACTTTAGTTAAAAACATTGTTTAAATCGATTTTCAAACTTCCTGGATCATATATCAGATGGATTGTTGAAAGTATGGGACTCGAAGCATTGCCTAAGATTATTGGATGTACCTGAAAATAAGTGTGTGGGATATAATTTGTACGTTTGTTCGTAGTGTGGCCATTTTGAACTTTTAAGGGATCACTACTGAAGGGAAAGTCGTTAATATTATTAAGAACTCATGATCTAACTTAACCTAAAATGTGTATATCAAGATTCAGTTCTAATTTATGACGTAGGAAGACCGTAAATAGTAAATAGCGAGCTACATTAACTGATTAATAAATTATGCCTTCTAAACATTCTAATTGACATTACTTTGTATACAACTTTTGTATGACATTAATATTATATATCTCCTCTGATACGATAACTGATTATATTGTTAATGATTCCATTTTTTCATTTATATAATCATTGATTTGGTTTTGGTTACATAGCTCTTATGTTTTTTTAACATAGTACATGGTAGGCTAAACTAAATCAAGTCGATTCATTTCAGCAATATTTCCTCTCGTTTCAGCAATATTTCTTCTCATTTCAACGTGAATTTGTTAAATACCATCCAATAGTGGTGCGAGTTCTGCTCTTAAAGTGTTCATTTTGGAGGAAAAATGCAAACAAACGCACAAAGCGCCCGCGAGTATCCAACATGCTTGAATATTGAGGACTCGTTTATGTGCATTTAAAAGTGAAATTGATCAAACAAAGATGGCTTACAATCTAATAATATTTCGTAATTATAATAATTGATCATATCGTTTAATGGGCCAGATTTGCATCAACAGTCACTCTTTTTACTTACAGTGTTGAACAGACGTCTGTCATTATAACAATAACAAAGTCACACTATAGAATCATGATTGATTCAGTGATTTGATACTCAAGTATCGATCTTTTCCAATCCATGGTTTCTCAATGAATGATATATTTAATGAGTAAATTTTGTAGAGACATTTCCATTCAAACACAATTTAGACATTTATTTAATTAAATATACTTGTTTGACTCATTGGGGTTATTATATGTTTATTTTGTTTATAGCGAAGTATGACACTAACAGGTAAGTTGAAAGTTTTGATCTTTGAGAGTACATTGATCTGGTCTTTGTCAATCTGAATCAAATCTGAGCTGAAGCGAGTCAACAGATTGGGAACTAGTAAAATAGTAGTTTTTCTATATATCGAATTATAAAGAAGCTGAATATTCAACTATATGATCTTCTATTCAACTGTTTGGTTGATAGTTTGATCGATATTAACTATCTCGCTCATTTGTACTTTAAAAAGATATCTTTGGATCAAAACGTGTAATTTAATAGCACCTCAAGACGTAACTACATTGATATAGTTATCATTAATATGAATAAATAAATAAATAAAAAATAAGCAACGAACTGATACAAATAAGAGTATAAGTCAAATATGAACAAATAAATAGAAAGTTACTATTCTACTTTTTTTTTTGATCAATACTCTTCACACAAAGAAAATTCAGTTAAGGTTGATCTCTTTCTTCACACCTTCTTCTTTAAATTTCACTTCTCCTTCAGTATCCTCTTTCATACCAACTTTTCCAAATTAATTTAATAATATTCGCAATACTCTTTGATCGCAACTAGAAAGCTTGTCTCCATCAATTCATTATACTTCTTGACCAATTCAGCATCATTTGAATCAAATAGTTTGACATGAGAAAAATCAAAGATCACTGCTTCACCTTCAGGATTAACTTTGATATTCGGGAGTCTGATATCCAAATGATAAATCCCTGCTTCTGCTAATAACTGAACTTGTTTCAACCTTTGAAGAACTGTGTTGACTCCAACTCTGTCTGGACGATCTTCACAATATCCAAATGAATCCTTAAAACTGAGTCTAATCACACCAAATTCCAATACAATTGGTGATATGATTCTTTTACACAACTTATTATGAGAATTGAACTTCTCAATTTTCAAATTAGCTTCAACTTCATGATAGTTTTGGATATATGGAAATCAGGGTTAACGGTATACCCTGAACTAAATGTAGCTTTTGGACTTCTTTAGTCTCTGATACCTTCAAACAAAGATCTTTAATTTGAATAGCAACTATAGAATTCAATTGACACTGGTAATGTTCTTCTCCTCGTTGTCACATACATCCACTTATCGGTTCCCATTAAAAAATCGCTACGACTTATTTGGATATTTTCACAAAGGTGATGATTACCTTCAAGAGTCTCCAACTTTCGATAAAACTGTTCAGCAGAAAAGTTCAATTCCTCATTTGTGATTTGAGAATCTTTATTTAATACGAATTTGATGTTTGATGTGATAAGTTTTCTCTGCTTCTTGAGTTTTAGTTTCCGTTGCACTTGTAACAAGTGATGAGTTGAATATATCTCTCGATTTATTATCTTCCATCTCCTCATCATGAATAGTTTCTTCACTCTTCTCCAAATCAACTAGTAACTCTGGATTTAACATATATCTTCTGTTGAATGTTAATGTGAACTTTGTAAGTGATACCAAATCTTTGCAGTAAATCAAACATCCTGATACCATATTGTGTGATACTTTCTTGGATTTTTTAGTGCCTCCTCTAGATGTGGAATAGATTCATAGTCATTAATGATTGACAGTGAGTTAATTGGTAGCTTCCTAATATCTTCATGGATATCTGGTTATTCCTGAAAGAAGTCCATATCTGATCATTGATTAGCTTGTTATGTACAGAGAGGAATACAATATGTAGCATCTTTTAATCAAAAATCAACACCCTACGCAGCTCCAATCCGAACCGATACGAAAAAGATCACATCTCATCTTCTTTTACACCAAACACACACCAGCTCAGTATTAAAACGCACAATGGAACGAAAGGCATTCCTTGATCAAGAAGCCCCGTTAGGATACATTGCTGGTATTGGAAGAGGTGCTACTGGGTTCACAACAAGATCAGATATAGGTAATGCAAGACTTCCACCACAAACTAGATTAATAAATGAAAAAGATGCCATTGATGGACGTTTTGATGATGCAGATACAGGAGAAGGGAGTAATAATAAGGAAGATGAAGAAGCAGATGAGATATTCAAAGAAATTGAAGAACGTTTGAAGAAAAGAAGTAAAAGGAAACTACTGGAGGAGGAGGAAACTAAAGTTGATTTAGATGATGGTGGTAATATTGCCAAAATTTCTAGCCAGTTTGTTGATTTGAAAAGACAATTATCATCAGTAACAGATGAACAATGGGCCAATTTACCAGAAGTTGGGGATTTAACTAGAAGAAATAAAAGATTAAGAATTTTAGAAAAAAATGAACAAAAAACTTATAGTGCCCCAGATTCATTACTCTCTGGACTGAATGAAAGTACTGTTGATATTATTGCTTTAAATTCAGAAAGATATAAATTATTGGGATCTAGAATTGATGCAAGTTTAAACACTACGACTGAAAATGAAGATATGTTGGATATAGACAGGTATTTAAATGAAGATGTTAACAGTGGAATGAAAGAAGAAGAAAGATCCAAACTGAAATTGATTTTAAACTCATACACGAAATCAGATCCTAAGAATCCACAAGGATGGATAGCAAGGTCACGTATTGAAGAACTTGATTCCAAATTTGAGAATGCTAAAAAAATAATCAATCAAGGTTGTATTAATTGTCCTAAGAATGAAGAAATTTGGCTTGAAAACGTGAGATTGAATAGATACGATAACAAGACATGTAAAGTTATTATCAGTGAAGGTATTAAATTCAATAATAAATCATTGAAACTATGGATGAAGGCTATTGAATTAGAAAATGAAATTTTCAATAAAAAAAGAGTCATTAGAAAAGCTATTGAGATGATCCCTACAAGTGTTGAGCTATGGATTCAATGCATTGATATTGAAGAATCACCAATCGATCAATTGAAGATTGTTAATAAGTCCCTTGAGATTATACCTGATAATGAAACGTTATGGTTAAAATTGATTTCATTACAAGATTATCAAGATGCTAAAAAATCATTAAATAAGGCAAGAAAACAAGTAACTAATAACATTGGGATCTGGTTAGAAGCATGTCGACTAGAAGCCATCAATAGTGATGGTAATGATGATGATAAACTAAATAAATTAGTAATGAAGATGTTTAAAGAAGTGGAATTAATAGATACTAGTGGATGGATTAATCATGGTATTGAATTTGAGGAAAAAATACCTAAATTAACCGAATTAATAGTGACCAAGGCGTTAGAGGAATTGAATGAAGAAGAAAGTTCATATATCAAATTATTACACTTATCTGAAAATTTCAAGGATCATATCTATGTTTACAAAAGTGTTTTAAAATTCATTGTTTTAAAATATCCTAAAAAGATAATAATATGGAGGAAATTAATTGAGATTTATATTAAGAATTTTTCTAAAGAAGAATTATATGAGATGTTTGAACGTATTATTAGAGATTTATCAAAGATACCAATGTTTTGGTTAATGTATTCTAAACAAATTTGGAAAAATGATAATGATTTGACAAAAGCTAAAGAAATTCTAAGTAGGGCATTCAAAGAGATACCTGAAAATGTTGACATTTGGTTAGCGTATATTAAATTAGAATGGATTGATGGAAAAGATGTTAAAAAAAGTGAAGGATTATTTCAAAAAGCATTAAAACTCAATAATGAAAGAATTGATCATAAATATGTGACATTTTTAAGAAAATCATCAAGTTTATCCAATAGTTTAAAACAAGTTGAATCAAGTATATCAAATCATCCAAACTGTTTTAAATTATATCTTCAGAAATCTCAAATTTTAAAAGAAATGAATGAATTTGCCCAATCAAGAGAAACTTTATCAATAGCTACTAAGATCATTCCTGATTCTATCACACTATGGAAAGAATTATCAAGTATTGATTTATTAATGGGTAATGCATCAAGAGCGAGATCTGATCTAGATTTAGCAATGTTATCAAACCCAGAATCAGATGAATTATGGGTTTATAAATTAGAATTAGAACGATTTTTACAAAACTATAATCAATTATCTATGATATTAAATTCTGGATTACAGAGATTTCCTAATTCAGGGATGCTTTGGTCATTTAAACTAAGATACATCGTTAAGAAAAAAGAAAGGAAAACAGCGTATCAAGATGCGTTAAGTGTATGTTTTAATGATGTTAGAGTGTTGGTGACAATTGGAGTTAATTTTTGGAAAGATGGGAAATTTGAAAGATCTAAAAAATGGTTTGAAAGAGCGAGAGAAATCGATGAAGATTATGGAGATTCATGGGGTTGGTTATATAATTATTATGAACGATTAGGATATGATAATAGAGATGAATTTTTCAAGAAGTTGAATGAAGTTGAACCTCGTCATGGTGATATTTGGTGTGTTGTTTCTAAGAAGATCGAGAATTTGGATAAAAATATGGAAGAAGTGATTCAACTAGTTGGTGAAGAGTTGTTGAAGTAGATAGATTTACGTTTATATAGATTGGAGATGAGTACTGTAGGTTATGTATGTGTTTCTCGGATGGACGAAAAAACAATGAATAATTCAAATTATATCATTGTAGGGCAAAAAAAAATCATGTCACAATCTTTCAATGAGTATTTGAGTAGAAGAAGAGCCCAGCAGAGTGGATCCAGCAATGCCACTACGCCCAAAACACCAATAAATTCCTCCAACAATAATAGCAATAGTAACAATATTGTTGGTAATAGTAATAATAGAAGCAGTATCAAGAGTCTTCCACCGTTATTATCACCAAACATCCCTCCATTATACAATGAGTTTCAAGGGTTGAAGATTGAATTGTTGTCACCTACTTTGCCTGGTGTATACGATGAGAGTGAAGACGTTGATGAACTTGAGTTGGATGGGAAGGATAAAAAATTAGTTAAAGAAGATGTGAAGAGAGAAGAAGTTAAAAAAGAAGTAACAAAGAAGGAGCGAGTGAAGCAGGAAGAAGATAACAGTAGTAATGATAAAGATAGCAATGATAAAAGTAGTAATGATAAAAGTTATAATGATGAATACAACAAGATGATTGATGAAAAAAATGAATACTTACAAAGAGCAATAGATGAGAAACACAAAGGTGATGCATTACGTACCAAGGATATCAATGATTCCATCAACCACTTCATGAAGAGCATAATGTTATACCTTAAAGGATTCAATATTGAAGATTTATCAAGAAGGTTATTGAATAAACTGTACAATGATCAACCATGGTTGAGTTTGATCCAATTGATTGACAACGTGATTGAACTGAGTAAAAATGGAGGCCATGATGGGATGAGTGTGATGACTGGGCTATGTTACCAAATCAGAAGTGTCGTTTATGGACATGTATCTTTCATCATTGGAGAGTACATCTTATTAGATCATATGAAGAGAAGAAAGAATGATGTTAGGAAAGAGTCGATTGACGATAAACTGGTTGTGAAGACGAGAGATTACATCAAATATGGACGGTTGAGTAAGAAGAGCATGGAGCTTGGAGATGAATACTTGAGTGTGAAGATGTTAGTGAACATCTTTGGAGAGGAAGAGCTGAAGATCATCAGAGAAGGCAGTGGGATCGAGGAGCTTGTTGCTTATTGCCGGATTGTGTGTCGAGAGATGGATGCGTTGTAGATATTATATACCATACTACCATACTACCATATACCATAGAGTAACATGATAAGTTTTTCACCGATATTTCCAGCTGTCACTTATCGGAGAAGATAAAAATATTCTATTTAAACAGACAAGAATCACTCAATTTATCTTCAATTCTCTCCTTCTTTCAAGTCACAAACAATGAAAATACCACAAAGCGAAATACTTCCTCTGCCAACAGACATCGGTGCTTTGGCCAACAGAATCAACAAGAACACGTTGAAAGAACACAACAAAATCGACAAAAGTGTCACCATCAAATTCGCTATTGCCCTAAGAGATGCTAAAATTTACAGACAGGGTCTTCAAGGTTTCTACCACATCTTCAAGAACGTCGAGATCTTGATCCACGAGGAACTCAACAAACCCCAACTGACAAAGACAGGAGAGATATTGTCCAAGTTTTGGGATGACGATAAAATAGCAAGAACTGCTAACTTAGAGAAAGATTTACTATTTTTTTACAACAACGACAGATCTAAATTTGAAACTCCAATAAGAGCAGAACAGATCGATTTCGTCAAACATATCTATCAAATCCATAAAGAGAAACCTCATGTCTTGTTAGCATATTGTCATGTCATGTATCTAGCACTATTTGCTGGTGGTAAAATATTATCATCTTCATTGGCCAAGGCAACAGGTATATTCCCTCAAGTTGAAGGTAAAGCCACCGAGGAGGTTGCCAAACTGGGCACAAACTTCTTCAAGTTCGACGTTGAAGACGATCAAGCTCTAAGAATCGAATATAAGAGAAATTATGAGCTTGCAACAAGAAACGCACTAACAGAAGATGAAAAATTGGATATCATTGAAGAAGCTAAAGAGATTTATAAAAGAAACTATCAAGTCGTTGGTGAGATTGAAGATCATAACAGATCTAAAATCACTGGGAAATTGTCATATAAAATATTGTCAAACATCCATTATTTTGCAGCAATCATTGCCTTGTTTGCTGTTTATGTTTTAGTTCGTCGTTTTGTTTAATATTAAGTTTGATGTTTTGTGTTTTTATCCATTGTGTATCTATCTTGTGTATCTGTCTCTTCATCCAAATGTAATAAAAAATCTCATGTGTCCACTCTACATTCGTGGATATCAAATAATTATAGATATATACATGTATTTTGGCACTAACAAACAACTCTCTAATCCTTCTTCAACTTTCTTCTTAATGCTCTTTGAGCCTTTCTTCTCTTTCTTAATTTATGTTTCTTCATCTTCAATCTTCTCTTTCTCAAGACCGAGTCCAGCTGGATCTCTTCCTCCTGGACATTCTCTCTGATGTTCTCCAGCTCTTTGGCCTTCTCAAACGGAATGATCCTCATGAATCTGATCTCCTGTAATATTTCAAACTGTCTTGATGTTATATTGGTGTTGAACACTTGATTTGATGAGAAAATTGCACCCAGTTGAGTTCTAGAGTCCCTGGAAAAAAGACTGTTTCTCGTGACAGTTGACAAGGGTCTTGTGAGCACACGCAATGGCTGCAAAGACCTTCCTGAAAGCCTTGTAAGGACGTTCATGATGCGTATTTCTCTATCTATTCTTCCTAAACTGAGACGAAATTATTCAACAGTTTTTTTTTCGTTTGTTTCAAATTCCGGGTAAAAAAATCGAAAAAAAAAATCTTTCCAGCAAAAATTAAAACAAAAACAACTGGCACTAAAACAACACAATTCAGGATACTTAAACTAGCGATTTACGATGCTTCTTCATAAAATTAAGAGGAATCCGTCCTCACCATTGAAATCTCCACAATTTCTACATACCAGAACCATTTTCTCCGTGCTCAGAAACGCCCTGGGAATGGATCCTCCTCCTTCTAATGATGAACCAACTTACGCCAATAGATTCCATCCATGGGACTCTTCACCTTCAGAGGACCTGAGACACAGAGCGGCCACGATACGGGCCATGGCTGCGTGCCCTGTCACCGGTAAAGAAATCAAATACACTTGCCCATTGAGTGGGATCCCTACCCATCATTCAAGAGAAGCATGGGAACAAGATACAAATTATCATAAATATAAAAAATATGAAATACTTAAGAAAGTCAACGTCTATGAACATGATTTGAGATCAGGAAGACCATTCCCTGAATTTGATCTCCCACAATTTCAAGAAAATGAATCACAAATCAATTTGGATAATTGGGATTTATATTTCTATACAAGACAATACTACTCAATGGACACTGAATTCCAATTAGCTGCCATCACAAAGATGTTATCGTACCCAATCACCATCGGTGCCATACTACATCAGTTCTCCCCTTATTCTTTAACCCCAAAGGGACCAGTGACTTTAGAAGGTTTGAAATCATTAGCTGCTTTACGTTACTCTTTATATCCATTTGAAAGAGCATCAACTTTCAAAGATAGACCTATTAGATTGTTTATTATTGGTGCTAGAGCTGAGGGTCAATTACCAGGTCATGTATGGGCACAGTTGAACTTTTTATTTCCTGGAATTGAATTCGAATTACATTTTATTGGACCTGAATCTTATTATGATCAAAATAAAAATTCATACCTAACTACATCACAACCAGTCATTAAAAGAGTTTCTCCATTATTATCAATGGTGTATCATACTGATTATTTCCATGTCTTACATGAATCTCAAGATTTATTCCCATATGATCCATATTTAGATTGTTTCTTTTTATTCCATCCTGGTTTATCTTACCCTGGAGTGCAAAACCTATGGGATAAGACTCTTCCTGGTTTATTAGAATCAAAATGTCCTGTCTTTATAACATGTTACCATGATGAAGATTTACAAAATGATTGGCAATGGTTGATGGACAAGTATGGTGATGAATTAGACGTTTTGATTAATAAAACTGATAATTTATTCGGTTCAACCAAATGGGAATTAAACGATTTAAATCCTCAAGAAACTTACAAATTTAATCAATATTTATTTGGAATTAGAGGTAAGAGATATCATGCAATTCAACAATAGAATTTTTTTCAAACTCCACACACACATTAGTTGTAAATAGTTTTTTACATAGTTCTTATATATAACTATAATATCATTATGAATACTACATTGTACTAATTTAAGATGACTTTCTAGCTATGAGGGTCAAAGAAGTTTTATGATTCCAGTTCATTTGAGTTTGAAATTGCTTCAATTGATGAATCTTACTTTGGTAATTCTTCATAAATCCTCTAAATTTACAATACTGATATGTCTCATGTAGTATAGAGTATTATATATTTGAATATTGAAATGCATGAATTAAGATAAAAAGGTTTAAAAAATCACAAAAATCTATAAATTATTAAAAGAAAAAGGTCCATCTAAAAACCGCCCCGACAATATAATCACCACTAATCAGATTCTTCATCTGTATCAACTGGTTTTGGAGTACCTTTTGGACTACTCAACCATTCAATGTGTCTTAATCTACGACGTTCATCTCTTAATTTCTTTTCGTTTCTAGTCATCTTCTTCTTTTTAGTTCTAACTTTGATATTTGCTGGAGAATCATCATCTTCATTCGTCTTCAATGGTACAGCATCAGTACCTGCACCATCTTTGTTATTACCACCATCTTCAAATCTATCATTATCAACAGAGATAGTACCTTTGGAAACCATCGTACCATTTTCCACAATCCATTGTTCTGGACATAAAGCACCAACAAATTCACTATTATGTGAAATCATAACAACACCACCACTCCAATCTCTAATAGCAACGGCTAACCCACCTAAAGAATCTCTATCCAGATAATTGGTAGGTTCATCCAAGACTAATAAATGTGGATTGTTCCACATGGCACCAGCAATGACAACTTTAACTAATTGACCACCAGATAAGGAACCTAATGGAGTATGATCTGCAATATCACCATCAAGACCAACGTCTTCGAAATGTTTTCTGATGACTTTTGGTGTTAAATCTCTATAACCTAAACCTTCTCTTGATGCTTCATGATCATCAAATCTTTGAACTAATTTATCAAATCCATTTTCGATTAAAACTTCTTTTGGAACCCATGAATTATATTTTGGCAACCATAATTTCCATTTAATTTCATATTGAAATGATTTTTTAAATTTTTGTCTACCAACGATAGCTTCTAATTGTCTTGGTCCTCTACCGTCATTGATATCAATTTGTTTTTCCATCATTTCCTGTTCTTGTGCAGAAATTTTTCTAGATTCTTTTAATAAAACTTCACGATCATCACCAAATCTATATCTCCATTGTAAATATTGATTTGCTGTTTTTTCTTTATGTAACTCAACGTGTTGTAATGCATGTTGTGCAATGTAACCAATACGTAAATTTGGATGTTTTTCAACTTTACCAACTTGTGGAATCAATTCACCTGTTAATAATTTAATTAAAGTTGATTTACCTGCACCATTAGGTCCTAAAACTGCAACTCTTGAGGATAATGATAAAGAACAAGATAAGTTAGATAATGATGGTTTTGAAGCACCTGGATAAGTGAATGTAACATTTGTCATTCTTGCAACTGATCTTGTACTGGATTTAACACCTGTTAAAATACCTGGAGGTGGGAATGCCATTTTAACATTTGAATCAGTTAATGTATAGTATGATTTTCCTTCTGGTT
Organism: Phaffomyces orbus; assembly: GCA_003708145.3. NCBI lineage: Eukaryota > Fungi > Ascomycota > Saccharomycetes > Phaffomycetales > Phaffomycetaceae > Phaffomyces > Phaffomyces orbus. The sequence continues at coordinate 658,551 of PPNK03000004.1, forward strand.
TAATTTCAACAAATTTGGATAAATTACCTTTATAATAAGCTAATTTTTTGTTTTCATAATGAATGATATCTGTACAAACGTTGTCTAAAAATCCAGAATCATGTGAAACTATTAATGAAGTTATTTCTTCATGTTGATTCAAATAGTCTTCTAACCATTTAACGTTAGCAACATCTAAATGATTGGTAGGTTCATCTAATAATAAAACATCAGCTTTCATCAACATTGCTCTTGCTAATTCTAATTTCATTTTCCAACCACCTGATAATGAACCAACGTGTTGTTCTCTTCTTTCTTGATTGAAACCAACTTCTTGTAAAGCTTCAGAAATATCATCTTTTGAAACATGTTGTAATTCAGGATCTGATGCAATGAATGCAACTAGATCCATATCAGCTTCTGAACCTTGTAATTTATGTTCAACAAAACAAGTTCTTAATTCAGATTTGTCTGGGAAACCTTCTAATTGACCATTAGCGATTGATCTCATCAAAGTTGATTTACCACAACCATTTCTACCACATAAACCGTATCTATGACCTTTGATTAATCTTAAATTAGTTTTATTCAATAACATACGACCACCATAAGCCAATGAGAAATCAGAATTGACAATAACAATACCTTCGTTTGGATCATCTGCGATAATTTCTTGATGGAATAAAGATCTTAAATCATTGATTAATGAGTCAATATATTCAGATTCATTTGGTAATGAGGCATTTAAATATTCTTTTAATCTTTTCCAATCATTAACGTTAGCATCAGAAATAATAATTTTTGTCAAGTAATTAAAGACAGTTTCATCAGGAACTTTTTCCTTAGATAGATATTTTAAACCTTGTTCATATGTTAATCTACCTGAAAATGAACCATCATCTAAAGTATCATCTAATAAAACTTTTAAAGCCTTTTCAGCTAATTCTCTAACTTCTGGCAAAGCTGCATTATCAACAACTTTTTTAACACCAGGCATTAATAATGGAATAAAACTTTCAATTTCCATTGCATTATTGACCAATCTGGTTAAATTCTCAACAACAATAACGGTTTGACGTAATTGTTCTTGAGTTGATGAAGATAGATTTAAGGATCTAACTAAAATTGGGACTAATAAAGATAAAGCAGGCTCAGTGACTTCAGCAACAAATGTAACTGATGATAAAGATTTGATACATTCTTGAGTTAAGTTTGGATCAGATAGAGTGGCAATAATTGTATCATATCTTTTTTTTAAATCTAAATTATCTAAAACTTTAACAAATGAAGTCATGGTTTTCAAACCAGCTTTGGCTAATTCTGGTTTGAAATCTGTAGTCATATCAGTTAATATTGGAATTGAGTCTTTGAACTTTAATTCAATTAAATCAGCTGGAGAATCTTCAATAATTTTGTCAACTATTTTTAAAGCAGCTAATTTTTGTTGCCATTTAGCTGAAGATTTTAAATATTTTAAAATATCCATTAGTAAAACACTTGATAAAGCTTCAACTGGATAAGATGCATAGATGAAGTCCAAAGCAGTTTGTGCAGCTCTTTTAACGTTATTATCTTTATCGTTTGAACCTTCGAAAGTCAATGAAATGAATTCGGAATAATAAGCTTCAGAAGATGGTTTATCAGTGAATTTTTTAACTATTTGAGAAATTAAGAGAAAACCTGACTCTCTTATTAAAGCAGGATTTTTATTTTTGATTAATTTTGAAATGATTTCTATCAATTTCCAATCTTTGATTGATGAAATACCATTTTCATAAGCTTTATCAACAATTGAATTGATTTCAATTTTGATTTTATTCAATTCATTCAAACTTTTTAAATTGTTCAAATTTTCTGAAATTGGAGTGAATTCTAATTTTTCAAAAGATTGATTTAAAGAAGTTAATGAGGTAGTTGATTGAGATGGTGAGTTAAGTTGAGAAGTGGCAGGAGTTGAAACAACTGAAGATTGGTTTGAGTCATGGTTATATGATTTATTTGAGTTAGCTCTAGGAGTGATTCTATTTAAATTTGGATTCGATTGTTGTTGATATTGATCATATGACATTGGTTTTCTCTGCATTGAATAACCACCTTGTTGATAGTTTGGTTGATAACCTTGCTGATAATTTTGTTGGTAACCTTGTTGATAATTTGGATGGTAACCACCTTGTTGATAATTTGGTTGATAACCTTGTTGATATCCATATTGGTTATTATATCCATCGCCTTCTAGCGAGCTAGGATTGAAGGCTTTGAACTTTGGAGGCATATTAATCGTAGTAAATTCCTTTAATTCAAATCTTTAATCAAATAAAGAACAGAGAAAAAAAATTTTATATTAAAAAAAAAAAAAAAACACCAAAACTTTGTCAGCAATTACGTAATGATTTGTGATTAGTCAGCAATGACATAATATTTAACCTCGGAAGTTCAAGATTGGGACATTTTCGCGAACCGGGATATTCAGTCCATCGATTTCAAATTCTCGATCGTTGATTGGCTGCTGAGCATTCGCGGGTGTCTTTTTCACGTGATGAATTTCGAGAATCGGTTTTCTTTTTGATGAAAGGGAAAAAAACTAACTTAATCCTATTTAATACTAACTAAATACTCATCATTTTTATTACAATTATTTATTTGGCACATCCATCATGTTAAGTTCCTTTATCACTCAGACACTGCGTCCACAGCTTATCACCAAGTCAAACACTTCTCGAAGATGCTTAATACGTCTTCTACAGACTTCTCAAACTGGCTTGACATCCCATAATAATATTCAAACTGAAATCAAATACGAAGATGTACCAAAACAACCATCAAACAATAGCAATGCTACTATCAAGAATAATACCACAATATCCTCATCATGGTCCAGACATGCCATGCCATCTACAAGAAGCTTTAAAGACTTGTTAAAGAAACCTCAAGATACAAATATTACCAATATCCCAAAAATGACCGAATCAGTCACATCCGAAAGTACTAAATCAACTACACCATCAACAGATATTCCAGTAACTCCAAAGAAAAGAGTAAGAAGAAGCCTTAAACCAAGAAAAGCGTTGATAACACTATCACCAACTGCTGTTTCTCATCTTAAAGGTCTTTTAGATCAACCAACCCCACAATTAATTAGAATAGGTGTTAAAAATCGTGGTTGTTCAGGATTAACTTATAATTTAGAATACATTGAACAACCAAACAAATTCGATGAAGTAGTAGAACAAGATGGTGTCAAAGTAATAATTGATTCAAAGGCTTTATTCTCCATCGTTGGTTCTGAAATGGATTGGTTAGATGATAAATTATCTTCAAGATTTATATTCAGAAATCCAAACTCAAAGGGAACCTGTGGTTGTGGTGAATCGTTCATGGTTTAGTTATCTTCAGGTTACTTTTGTCATTATTATTATTATTCATTATTATCTATATTTAGCATCATTATAAGTTCTTTATAATCATTTTTTTTAAATACACAAAACTGGATTTTGTGTTATGAAAATAAAATTGTGGTTTATAATAATTTCAAAAACATCCTTTTAACACATTTTCTCTTTCTGTCATACACCTCAAGACAGGTATAGATTCAACTTGACCATCGTCCAAAATGTTACCAAAACTCTTATTATTTACTTTAGCCAATTCTTTATTATCATCTGCTTTTGAAGAAGCTCCAAAAGTCACTAATAATCCAACTGATGTTGTTTTAAGAGCTGATTTTCCTTCTGGTAATTCACAAACTGTTGTGGGTGTAATCCAATTCTATTCATTAAATGGAACAGTTAAAGTTCATGTTGATATTACTGGTTTACCTAAAAATTCTGGTGTCTTCTCTTATCATATTCATGATAAACCTTTAGATCAATCAGGTTCAAGGTGTGAAGAAACTGGTGGACATTTTAATCCTTTTGGTTCAACTGGTTTTTGTGATGATTTAGCAAATGATGCGTATTGTGAAGTTGGTGATTTAAGTGGTAAACATGGTTTAATTAATACAACATGTTTCGAAACTTATTATTACGATCCTTATTTATCTTTAGATCCAGCAAGTCCTCAATATATTGGTAACAAAGCAATCAATATTCATTTAGTTGATAAAAACAATGAAAGATTGGCTTGTGCTAATATTAAACCTTCAAGAGAACCTGAAGATTTATTTTTATTAAACTTTGAAACTGAACGTCAAGAAATTCAAAGTTATGAAGAATTGTCAGGTGTTAAAATTGAAAGTTTTAAATCTGCTGTTGGTTATGATGATGATTTATTATTATCTGCCAATTCAATTAATCTTGAATCTTTAGAGAACAATGAAGTTGAAGTTGAAAATGAAACTGAAAATGAAATTGAAACTGAAAAAACTGAATTCACTGAAGTTGTTGGTGATTCTGAAGAACATCATGATGAAGATTTAGAGTCTGGTTCTGACGAAGAGTATGAACAAATTGATGCAGAAGAAGAAGAATATGATTTAGAAGATTTAGTTCAAAAAGATGTTTCTGCTAATAATACTTATATTTCTAGTAATCATACTTTTAATGTCACTGGTAATAGAACAAAAGGTGATGAGGATGAAGATTCTGAAAATTCAGGAAATAATTTGAAATTTCACACTATTTTAGCATTGTTATCTGCAAGTTTGATTGCATTATTAGTCTAAATTTGATTCTTTGAGATATTTGTTTTGCTTTTATAATTATGAAATTGTGTGTGTGAATTAGTATTTGATTAGTTTTTAGATCGAAATATGTATTTGACATTACAAACTATAGTAGAAGTACAAACAATACGAAACTCTGAGGGGTTTATATTCGATCCTGTATTTTAACTTGAACAAGAACATTGAATCATTAATTTTTCATCATCATCATTATTTAACCATTTTCTTTCGTAATCTTTTAACTCATCACCCCATTTAGATTCATCATATGGATTTGAGCTCATTTTCAATAATTTTGATAATATTGGTGTATTTTTATCACAATCATCTTCAATTAAGTCTATAACATCCTGCAAAATCCAATTTCTTGGAATGAATTTAGGATTCACTTTTGAAGCGATTGCCAATCTTTCTGAATATGAGATGTTTGATGTTCTTTCTTTAAACAATTTCAACCAATCATCGATTAATTTGATCAATCTTTCGTTTTCCTCTTTATCGATCCTGTCTTCAGGATGGTTTAATCTCTGTATGAATTTCTTAGATAAGAAAATTTCTCTGTTTGTTAAAAATTCATCATTTTGTAAAGATATGAAAAATGAGTTATAATCGACTTTTGTTTGCGTTAGTAGCTCTAATAGTTGATTATACATATCGTCATCTGTTGGCAACACTGAATTTAAACCTAATCGTTTCCCCAATAATTCATTATATGTATCGATGAAGACTTCTTTATATTCATGAGAAGTTAGATTGATGATTGAACTTGCTCTTTTGATTATATTTTCACGAGTTTTTTCATCATCATTTGCAATACCATTTTTGATGAAATTTTTATCATTGATCAATTCAGGTCCAGCACCTATCAATTCAATTAAACTTTCACCTAATCTTGTTAAATTCCACCAAATAACAGATGGTTGATTTGAAAAACTATAACGTAATGAGGAATCATCATGATTTGGTGTGAAATTTGGATCAAATTTATCAAGGAAACTAAATGGTCCAAAATCAATAGATAACCCTAAGATTGAAGTGTTATCAGTATTTAGAACCCCGTTTAGGAAACCATAAACTTGCCAATATGCGACTGTTGTAGCATTCAATCTAGCGATCTGACGATATAATTGTTCATATTTAGTCGAATCATTGATTTCCATGTACTCTTCTTCTTTTTGTTGATCATTTTGTTTTTCATTATTTTCATTGATATTCTCAGTTTTATCTTCATGTTTATCAATTTTATATTTACCTGGAACAAATTCAGGTAGATTATTTTGAAAAACTTCATCAATCAAATAATCTGATAATTTGATCAATCCATCACGGTCCTTTTTATATCTATAATAGTCAAATGTTCCAATTCTTACCCAAGATGGCGCAAATCTTAGCACAACTGCACAAGTTTCAGCACCTGCTCTTGATGCATAGGTGCCTGGAAGGATGGATAAACTTAATGCTCTTGTTGTAGGGATTCCCACCCCATTTAAAGATTCAGAAATTATGAATTCTCTAATGCTTGATCTAACAACAGCTTTACCATCAGCAAATCTTGAGAATGCAGTTTTACCTGCTCCTTTTAGTTGTAATTCGAATTTCTCATTGTTGGAAGTTTGAACTTGAAACAGATTGACAACTCTACCATCACCTAATTGACCTGCGAATTGACCAAATTGGAAACCAGCATAAGCTTGTGCATAGGGGAATATCTCGTCATTATGAACAAAAGTCTTACCAGAAACAATATCTTTGAACTCTTGATCTTTATCAGAGTTGGGATCGAGCGTTAATGTCTTGAGAGCGTTAGGAGACGTTAGAACATGTTTGTATTCTTTTCTCTTCGTTGGAACGGTGAATTGGAAAGCACCCGGTCCCTTTATGAACCTTGGGGTATGAAATTTGAGTGATTGTAGTTTCTCATCATTGGATTGGTATATCTTGATAGCTTCTTGGATGGTTGGAATCTCAGGATCCGCAGCGAGATGTTTGATGAAAGGAGAAGACTTTGTGATGGATTGCAAGGTACTCATTTTCATATTTAGAGGAGAGTCTTTATTAGTGAATTTGAATTTGAGTGGTTTCTACAGTAAAAATGAGAATAGAAACCAGAGAAACATCCAGACATTCTAAGAACATGTCAAATTGATGAGAGTGGAAGTAGAAGGAAGTAGAAGGAAGTCGTAGTAGAGGTAGAGGTACACACTTGAAGGTGTTGAATTCAAGACGTCTTTGCTCCTTTAATTTGTAAAACACAAATTCTTGTATTGTAATCAATTATGTCCCTCCCACCAATATATTTCACTCTCAATCTCAGATAATCTATAAAGCACCACGGGTTAACACACATATGACTGTAAATTCTAGGGTGAAACTCTGGAATATAAATAAATCTGTAATTCCCGTCATTTATCTCTTCTCACAGTTTCCATAAACTCCTTGATCTCACACAATTCAAAGTAAAAAAAATGGGTTTATTCGATAAAGCAAAAGAAGTACTTGACAAACATTCAGATAATGAATACGTTCAAAAGATTAAAAACACTGTTGGTGAAGACAATTTCAATAAAGCTGAAGAAGCATTAACCAAACAATTTGGTTCAACAAATTTAGATGATTCTGATTCCAATAATAATAACAAGAACAACGATGATTCTTATGGTTCCAACAATGATTCTTATAACTCTAATAATAATTCTTATGGTTCAAACAATGACTCCTATGGTTCTTCGAAAAACGATTCTTACAGTTCTTCAAACAATGATTCTTATGGTTCAAACAATGACTCTTACGGTTCAAACTCAAGAAGAAATGATGATAATGAGTTTGATTCAGGATCTAAGTATGGATCAAATGATAATTCTTATGGATCAAATAAGGATTCTTACGGTTCTTCAATCAATGATTCTTACCGTTCAAACTCAAGAAGAAATGATGATGATAATGAGTTTGGTTCAGGATCTAAAAACTCAAAGTATGGATCAAATGATAATTCTTATGGTTCTTCAAACAACGACTCATACGGTTCATCAAACTCAGAAGCATACGGCTCATCTAACAACAAATCTAGTTATGATGGTTTAGATGACAAATCTTATGGTTCCTCAAGAAGACAAGATCGTAATGATGATGATGAGAACACTACTTATGGATCTAGAAAATCAGAAGACGACTCTTATGGTTCCAAAAACACTGATTCACGTGGCTCGTCAAACAGACGCTCTGAATATGGCTCAGACTCGTATGGATCAGCAAACAAAAAGTCTGATTCTTATAGTTCAGATTCTTATCGCTCAAACGAAAATTCATACAAATCTGACAACTCAGACTCATATGGTTCTTCCAACACTGATTCGTATAGTTCATCAAACAGAAGGAATAAAGACTCATATGATTCTAACAACGATTCATACGGATCAACAGGAAGAAATAACGATTCATATGATAATCAAGACTCATATGGCTCTTCAAATAGCCAATATGATGAAAATCAAAACTCATATGGTTCATCTAGAAGAGATAATGATGATGGTGATTCATATGGTTCTTCGAACAGACGTGCCAATTCATATGATAGAGAGAATGAACGAAATGATTATTAGATAGTTCATAGAATGATGATCTGATTTATGGATTCGTTGTAGTTTTGATCTTTTAACTAAATCCGTTCATTAGATGCAAAGAAAGATTCCTTCAAATTGACAGATTTCTTGGTGGGAAGTTGGATGGGACACGCCTATATTACATAATGTAGTCCTTCTATATTACATAATATTTTTCATTTATCAATTGTCAACTACACTGAAATGGTATAAGTATGATCATTGATGTTATTACGTGTATCATCTGATAGAGAAATGGCTTCAATAACCTGAATTGTTAGTCGAATCTTCAATACTTCGTTTGAACACAAAACAGAATAGAACCCTCGGAATTTACTTGAAATATAATCGGAATTCAAACACCAAAACAACGATAACAAAACTGGAGTTCTCAATGTCATCTTATCAATCCACCTAAAGTTTTAACATCGAATCAAAAAAAATGAGTGCTAGTAGCAAGAAGAAACTTCTTCTTATGGTAAGTGGTTCCTATCTATCCTTGTGACCACATAGTCAAAGTACCTATTAAGCTCACAATTACTAATACTAAACAGGGACGTTCTGGTTCAGGTAAATCATCAATGAGATCCATCATCTTCAGTAATTATTCTGCTTTTGATACAAGAAGACTTGGTGCCACTATTGACGTGGAGCACTCCCATTTAAGATTTTTGGGAAACATGACTTTGAATTTATGGGATTGTGGTGGACAAGATGTTTTCATGGATAATTATTTCACAAATCAAAAAGATCATATTTTCAAAATGGTTGAAGTTTTAATTCATGTTTTTGACGTTGAAAGTAAAGAAGTCAATAAAGACATTGAAGTTTTCGAAAGATCTTTGAAACAACTAAGAGAGTTCAGTCCAAATGTTAAAATCTTTGTATTGTTACATAAAATGGATTTAGTTCAATTAGATAGACGTGAGGAATTGTTTGATTTAATGATGAATAAATTACAAGAGCATTCAAGCCCTTACGGATTTCAACTGACTGGGTTCCCAACTTCTATCTGGGATGAAAGTTTATATAAAGCATGGAGTTCCATCGTTTGTTCATTAATTCCAAATATGAATACTTATGAAAAAAATCTTTCTAAATTGACTGGAATTTTAGAAGCTCAAGAAATAATTCTTTTTGAAAAAACGACTTTTTTGGTGATTTGTTCAACTAATAATAATGATAGTAATGGGAATAATGTAAATGGTGAGATTTCTGATAACAAGTTAGATCCTAAAAGATTTGAAAAAATTTCAAATATAATGAAGAACTTTAAACAAAGTGCAACAAAGTTGAAATCTCAATTTAAGACTCTGATCTTGAACGACTCGTTGTATATAGTGGAATTAAGTTCAAATCTAATGATCTTTGTTGTTTTAGAGAAGGGTAAAATTGGTCAACAAGTCATTCTTGAAAATATTAAACAAGCAAGAAAGTATTTCAATTAGAGGATGAATAAATATGTTCAAAGTAATGTTTCATGGATTTGTAATTGTTTTTATATAATTCGAACTATATGTATCCTACATATCAAATCAAAGATCACATCTAATATGTTGTATATTATTTACGTTAAGTATAAAATTACTGAATGATGAATCCTTCAAATTAGATAATTCTTTGTTAAATAACATCACACGGCTGATCTTTCTGTGTTTCTACTTCTAATGCTCTTTAATTCTTCGATCTCCATCTCTTCATCATCTTTCAATTTGAATGCAATTTCCTGTAATACTAATCTTTCAACCTCACTTAATTGCGAATCAATGCTATCAGGTAAAACTAATCCATTTTTAGAGATTCTTATAACATCTTTATCATGACGAGAAGTAATCTCTCGATACAATTCCAAGTCTTCTTCCTCTTGTTCTTCGTTAGTATCAGTGACTATTGTATCAGTTTCCACTGGTTTCATATATGCAGTCCACCAATAAATAGGATATCTTCTCAACACGTTATTAGTAACCAAACCAACTCCAATAATAACGACACTTGATACAATTTGGGTAGGTATATACCACCATGACATACGTGCTATATCTTCATCAATCAACGGTATTAAAGCTGTTGCACCACTTGGAGGATGAACACATCCTAGTATCGACATGATGACACTAGTTATGGCTGTGCTCAATGCCGCACCAATGTATAGATGATCTTTTCCTGCTTCAGAAAGACTGAACAGTTTCAACATGATTATAGCGATGACAGAACTGACTAATTGTCCTAATAGGATGTTTCGTGGTTGTGCCAATGGGACCTGATTAGAATTGAACAATAATATAGCAGTGGCACCGTAGCTTGCAATCAAGATAGGAGCATGATGAGATCTGAAGACCGTAGGAGATTTGAAGATACCTTCAAGTGTTAATAAACCAACAAACGTCCCAATGAAAACGTCTAGCCATAAGAAATAATCCGGGATTGGTCTTGTTATGTGATGACCTAACCAGCGTGCGATGTATGGAGGTAGTCTAGGGCAAATAGACCGTGGATAGTGTTTATTGAGATATTTATCTATTGTGAATGTCCAAACCATTTGTTACTAGTACCTATTGTATCTTCACATTAAGTGAGTTGCTGGAAACTTGAAAGTATTTGAGGTGGAAGATACTTATATATAGAGACTGAACCGGGATTTGCAGAGAGAGGAGTCAAGTTGGGAGAGTCAGTTCTAGTGGATATCAATCAGAGTCAGTACTATGAGCGTGTAGAGAGTGTACAGTGTGTAATTACACGCGGTTAGCACCTCCTATTTGAACGGGTATTATTCGTATTAACGATGCTGATTTGATGGAGATGAGCCTATGGGATGAGTGTGTACAGGGTAACATAACATAATATTTTCCGACCATACTAGAAAAAAGGAATTGATTTCCGTCATTTAGCTACAGTTCCCCCAACAAGCAAATAATGTACGATCCAGTTCATGATATAGTGGATGAGGCACCAGTGGTACTTCCTGAACAACCAACTGAGTTAATTGAAGAAGATGTCAAACAACCACTGATACTGAAACATAAATTAAGTGATGGTGTCAAATCTAACCTGAAAGCCAAAAAACAAAAAACATTAATTGGTCCAATTGGTGGTAAAGTCCCTAATGTATTGAGTTCTGCTCGCTCACGTCATCTGAAGAAGAATGACGGTGAACCGTTCTGGAGAAAAGATATCCAATATGAGTTATTGAAAGCCTTATTTGATGATAATACTAAAGCATTTACTGATCCGTATTCTAGTTCTTCAGATAATGTCAATATGATTGATCGTGTCAAAGACGGTGTTACTAATAAGCTGAGCTTTGCAGAACTGTATATCAAAACCATTGCTCATTCATCCAAATGTTCAAAGATATTGAAAGATAGATTATTAAATGAAATGAATATGAGTATACCTACTTGCATGATTTGTTTATTAGTCAACGTTGGTAGAATGAACACGACTATTAATTTTGTTCCTGGGATGAAATCACAACTACGAACATATCATTCAATCCCATCATTACAAGTGAATTACAATGATAATATTAATGGCAAGACCAATGATAAACAATTACAAGATACACCTAGATTAAAATCAATCCTGAAGGCATGTTGTGATGAACCAGGAGAACCAAATGGATTACCAAGTCTAGAAAGGGAAAATAAGGGTAAATTTCCTAAAACTAATGTTATAAACTTGATTTTCATTTTATGTAACGCTGAAGAATCTGTCAATGTGAGATTTTTCGAAGGATTTGAATACAACTTCTATGATCTGTTTATCAATTCAAGATACAGTCCTTTTGAAAGATCTAAATTGTTCTTGTGGTTGTTATACAATTATTTAGAAACTGATTTCGAAGAAGAACAATTGAAAAAAAATCCATTTGGAGAAGAAATCATAAAATTGAACGTTGTTGACGAGACAATGTTTGATATTGACACTGAAGAAGAGATAGCATTGGGTAAGACGTTATTAGAACAAAGAGTTAACTTTTTGAGTGAAGATGGAGATGAAATGGATGAAGATAAGAAAGTGAGTCCGATTAAAGGCAATAATAATGTTAGCAATATCAAGAAGAAGGATAAGATAGAAGAAGATATTTGTAATGAAACAAGAGAGAATAGCGTGATCAACAGTGTAACCAACACCAATCTGAATACGAATGTGCCATTACCAACATTAAGACAAGATATTGACGTTGATAAGATCTTCAAACTGATAGGGATGTTTAGAAGACAGAACAATAAAAAGAGGAATAGAGAAGGACTATTAAAACAAGAGCATTTGAATATATTCAAGGAATCAGTTGGAAATGAAGATATCACAAGATTAAGAGTGAAAAATTATAAAGGAGATTTTGGTGAATTTGATAGTAAAATGAACAAACTTTTTGGGGTACTAAAGGACGAGTATCTTGGAGCTGTTGGTGGTGATACTGCTGTTGGTGCTCTAGAGGGCCGTGAGATTGAGTATAATGAAGACTTGAGTATGAATGAATAATAATTTAGTTATGAGTACCCTGAGTTCCCTGTAGCTCATTTTTTTTTTTTAATTTCTTTCTACAGAACTCATCTTTCCAATAGTGCGCTATCAATATGAGTTTCTGTATCTTTATAATTTGAGTGTAAGGTTATATTGTCCGGAAGTAGATGATGAACCCTCGTAATATGACTCATCTATTACATAATAAAGTCCCGATGCCCGATTCCCCACGTGCATTTCAGTTTCTCATACAACCAAAATTAATTTTATTTAAATACTTCACTTTCTTCATTCTATTATTTATTTATTCATACTCACAACTCGTCAATTCACCAGTTCAAATGCTCTTTGGTGTTCGTTTAAATAACGAGTCTTATCCTGCCTGGAAAGATCACTATATATCCTACGACAGGTTGAAAAAACTGTTGAAAGAAGCAACAGTTGGGCAAACTAATGAATTTACTGATTATGATGAGAATCAATTTGTTTCTGCCTTAGATCAAGAACTACAAAAAGTTTACTCTTTCCAATCTTCAAAATATTTAGAACTACAACAAAAAATTGATTCATTGGAACAATCTTTAGATGCTTCAAATCCAAATGATTTCAATTGGAATAAATTTAAATCTGATTTAGATAACTATTTATCACAATCAAAAGAATTAGATCATTTTGCAAGATTAAATTTCACTGGTTTCCAAAAAATCATTAAAAAACATGATAGATTACATCCAAATTATAACTCTGTCAAAGCTTTATTATCAATTAGATTAAAAGAATTACCATTCCATTCAGAAGATTACTCTCCTTTATTGAACAAAATTTCTTCTTTATTCCAAATATTAAGAGATAACGTTCAATCAACTTCTTATCTATCTGGTTCAAATTCTTTACAGACTCCAAATCAACAAGCTGGTTCTGTTAATTCAATTAATCCAATTGATTTAGAATATCAATCTTTCAAATTTTGGATTCATCCTGATAATCTAATGGAAGTTAAAACAAGAATTTTAAGACATTTACCTGTTTTGGTTTATAATAACGCTGATGGTTCTGATACAAACTTCAATTACGATTCTCCTGATCCAACTATTACTTCCTTATATTTCGATAATTCTTCATTTGAAATTTACAATCAAAAACTCTTGAAGTCAAACACTTTCCCATCTTTGAGATTAAGATGGTCTGGTAAATTGATTGATTCCCCTGATATCACATTAGAGAAGAAAATTGTAGATAAATCTTTGGATGATAATTCAAGAGATGTTAAATTGAAAATTAAAGAGAAATATTTACAAGATTTGGTTATTAATCATAACGTTGATGATTTTAAAAACAATACTTTGAAAAGATTTAGAGAAATGGGTTCATCTGAAGATTATTTACAACGTTTAGAAGATGATATCAATGATGCCTCAAGCTTTATTAATAAATATAATATTGAACCAGCTTTAAGATCTGTTTATACAAGAACTGCTTTTGAAATTCCTGGTGATGATAGAGTAAGAATCACCATTGATTCAGATATTTTATTTATTAGAGAAGATTCTTTCGATAAAGATCGTCCTATCAGAAACCCTCAAAGTTGGCATAGAGATGACATTGATTCTAATATTGATAATCCTTATAAAGTTTTAAGAAAGTCAGAATTTGCTAAATTTCCATATTCTGTAATGGAAATCAAAATCAAAAATACAACAGGTAGAAAAGGTTCTGAATTAAATGGTATTAGTATTCCATTTTCAAGAAAGCATGGGAAATGGATCGAAGAATTAACTACTTCTCATCTAGTTAAAGAAGTTCCAAATTTCTCTAAATTCATCCAAGGTATTGCTTCTTTATTCTTAGAAGATGATAGATTAGATATATTACCATTTTGGTTACCTGAATTAGAAGATGACATTAGAAAAAATCCAAATGATGCACTAGAAGAAGCAAAATTAAAAGAATTAAAAAAACAAGATATCAAATCAAGAATTGAAAGATTTGAAAATCAAAGCCCTAGAAAATCTTCAAAACAATCACAACCAAAAATAAACGTCGTTGAAGAGGATGATGACGAAGATACTTCAGATGATGATTTACATCCAAATAAATCAAGATCAAATAAACGTTCAAGATTTTTACCAAAATCTCGTGATGAAATAATTCCATTCTTTATCGGTGGTTCTAAATTAGATAACGTTGATTCAGAAGATGATGAAGTTGAATTACCAGTTGGTGTGTTCAAACCAAAATCGTTGTTAAAGCAAGCTGGGCCAATCAAAATTGAAGCTAAAGTTTGGTTAGCTAATGAACGTACTTTCAATAGATGGTTATCAGTCACTTCGTTATTCTCAGTCTTAACTTTTTCAATCTATTCAAGTGTTTATAAATCAGATTCTCCTGAGTTAGCTACAAATTTAGCCTATTTATATTTTGGATTAACTATATTCACTTGTATTTGGGGTTATTTCATCTATAACAAACGTTTAACTTTGATCAAATTAAGAGATGGTAAACATTTAGATGCTCCATTAGGTCCATTAGTAGTATCATTAGGTGTTTTAGGTGCAATTGTGATTAATTTTGTCGTTGGATTTAAAGAGGCAGCTACTAGAGTTGGTGCTCAAGATTTAGAAGAATTACATCCTTTAATCAGGGCAGTTAATGAAAGAATGTTTAGATTGGTTGGTGTTGAAGGTTATTAATGTGTCTGTAAAAAAAACTTTGTATATTGCTTTTAATATAATAATTTAGATTTATGAATTATACGATATTGTGTACAATAATATTACACTTTCTTTTAACCAATTTTAATATTAAAAAAATCATACAAAAATATATTAATACAGAATTGAAACACAAATGTATAATTACACCTAAATCATAACAGTTCTTATCATTCATCAACAGTATCATCAACCTTTCTTAAAAACCCAACAACTCTACCCATATCAACTTCATCAGGATCACTTTCAACAGCTTGAACCAAACCATCTAAGATATCATCTATTTGTTCCTCTGGAACACCAGTACATAAACTAACAACTCTTCTGAATTTGGATTCTAATGAATCTGAACTTTGTTTCAAATTATCTAAATATGATAACAATGAATTTTGATTCTCTTCATAAGCTCTAATACGAGCTCTTAATATCGCAGGATGTGGTAATTCTGATATGTTCACTTGTTGATTATTGTATTCAATGTCTAATGATTCGATATCCTTTTCTGTGAATAAAATTGGTTTTTCATCATCATCATCTTCTTCTTCTTCCCTTGTCTTTTCATTTTCGTTATTGTTATTATTATCATTATTATTATCATTATTGTTATTGATATTATTATTATTAGTGCTATTGTTATTGTTATTATTACTATTATTATTATTGCTGTTATTGCTATTATGATTATTATTGATTTCATCTTTTTCAGGTTTTGAAAGTGAATTATGTTTTTCTTGTAATTGATCCATAAAGAAATCAAAGATTGGTAAAACTCTAAAGGGTTCGTCAGCGTCAAAATCAACGTCATAATTTCCAATTGAACCTAATTCAGTTGTTTGATCTAAGAATTTTTTTTCTTCTTCACGAATTGATCTTTCAACGTTAATTTTCTTTTGTTTTAACTCATTTAATTGAATATCCATTTCTTTCAAACTTTCTAATATTTTTCTATTCTGTGATAATTCAACAGTGGATTTTCTTAATTTCAAATGTAATTCATCAATTTTATCTTGTTTTATAGAAATCTCACTTTGGAAATCTGAATCTAATCTAGTCAACACTTGATGCATACTTTCTAATATCTTTGATGAACTTTGTCTATTAGTGGTGTTATATTCTAAGATCTCAACATTCTTATTACTATGGTTCATTGATTGTTGCTTTGTAGCTAATCCATTGATATTAATGCCAAAATCAATTGGTCTTAATCCTGCTTTGTTAGGGATGGATGGATCTGCACCAACATCTAGTAACTGCTGCATGATTGATTTATTACCAATTCTAGCTGCTATGTTCAACGGAGTATCACCATTTTTATCTTGCGCATTAACGATATCATTCATGAATTTTCCTAATGTTATTGATCCTTTTGATATTGTTGATGATTTTTTTACTATCCATTCTAATAGAGTTTCTAAATAATAACGTGATGCTGAACTTCTTTTTTTGATACCTGCCGTCAAGGCAATATGATGTAAAATTGATCTTCTTTGGTGGTCCAATAATAATATACATGGATATAACAAGTTCAGTAACTCATCAAATGAACCTTGATCATAGTTATTTGTAACAAGGACGGATCTGACTAATGGACTTTCACCGTTATTATTTCCTCTTATTCTAACTGCACCACGACGAATCAATTCTGTAACTAATGGAATCCTAGCTAATGATGAAGCCCAGTGCAATGCAGTATGCCCTAGTTCATCAATTGTGACGTCTAATTCAACGTCTCTCAGTAAATTCTCATCATTTATTGAGTTATCAATATCCTTATTCCAAAATATTTGTGTTATAACTTCCTTTGAATGTTCCGATTCTGGTACAAATCCAGATAACGGTTCTAAAGTGAAAGGAGTATTGGGGTTATCTATATTCAAATCATGTTCAAAAATTTCAACGTTTGAATCAAATGAAGAATTTTGTCGTTGTTGAATCAATTTTTGTTTTTTCGTTGGTGATTCTAAACTATGATCCACATCATTCTCGTCCGCATCTGTCAATGTAGAATAAGCTCTGCCTAAACTAGATGGTTGCCTACTCATTGATTTATAGAAACTATTGCCTGGTTTGGTCACACCATTGTTGATATTTGAGTTTTTTCTTTGTGCTGCAACTGCTTGTTCTTTAGTTGGAGTTTCATTGGCTTCACTTCCTGAAACGTTGTATAAAAACAGTGGTTTCAAATCTTCATAAACATTATACTGTTGAGCTAAGGAAACTGCTTTATCGTATGGGATCCAGGTTCCTTGGAATTTACCATATCCACCTTGAACTTTTTCGTGTATTCCAGTATGGATTTCCTTTTCCAAGATTTTTGTTCTTTTAGGTTTATCTAGCCCTGCAACTTTCAGTATCTGTGTTGCATTGAATGATGAATCGTTTCTTCTTCTCATGACTGCGACATTATTGACGGTCATCTCAATGACCTTAATTCCTGAATACATCGCTGTGTAGATGGTGTTTTGATCATATAGAGAGTTATTCGGGGTTGCCAGAGGAGCAGTGTCCTCTCTTTTCAAACCTAGACCATAAGTCGCGTTGGTGTCTTCCATTGAAATAATTAGTAGTATATTAACTCTTTTATAAATTGATTAAATATGTGAGATTATTAGATTTTTGAAGGGTGATATAGCGACGAAATTGAAACAAAAATAGCATAAACAGGCCAATTGAGGTACGCAAAAAACCAACAAACTCAACACAGAAGGACACACCAGCTTTAAAACCTGGTATAATTGGACTTTTTATCGACTTTTTATAAACAATTGTTTTTGTCCAAACAATTTAGGAGAAAAAAAAGAGCTTTTTCGCGTTTTTTTCACGTGCCGAAATATTTCCGTTTTCGGTGTTTGTGTTTTTTGTTTTTCTGTTTTTTTTGTCATTGATATTTAAAAGAGAGAAAATTCGTCATAAAAAGTGTCAGTTTCGATGTCAAGAAGCGTCAGAGAGACGCCTGTGCTGTCCAGGAAGAGAAAAGGAGACTCTAATTACCAGTATGCCGGAAATCTGCTTCTGAATCCGTCAGTAATTGAGTCTAGCCCACATTTAAACAGATCAAGTTCCATAAAACAATTGAATATACAACCATCCAAACCAAAGCTGAAATTCAGATTGAACAGTGACGACTGGACCAGACAGAAACATATAGATGCAACAACTGATGAGACTGAGAGCCTATTGAGAAACTCCACTGGTTGGATCTCTTCTATTTTCAAGAAATTTGTTCATAACGTCAAAGATAAAGTGGATAGTTATTATGATGAACCAGGTACCACTCAATTGAAGGATGATCATGACAAAATAAAAAGGCGGAAAGTCCCCATCACGCATGAAGAATCTCCATTGAAATCTGAACTTACAAACTCAGATTTTTTACCAACTTTGCAGCCAAATGAAGAAGATATCAAATTTAGCAAGTCTCCAATCGATTGGGAACTTGAAAAACTTGTTAAAGAAGAGTCAAATAAAACAACGAAGAATTATGGGACTCAGTTTATTCCAAGAAAGAAGAAATACAATAATCCTAATCCTGTTGCTGGCTATTTAAATGCTGTTTTCCAGGGAACCTATAGATCGCCTGCACCAAAGAAATCATCCTCATCATCATCACCAACTCCATCAACATTATCATTATCATCAACTTCAAAAGATCAATTAGTTGAAGGGATCAAAAATTTAACCAACTCAATGAGTCGCCATTTCAATGATTCAAATGGAAATACTAAGACAATCCAAAAGAAAGAATTTGAAAATGATTTAATCTTTATCAAATCAATACCAGCAACTCCATCAAGACATTCTCTTAAATTCAATTACACTGATTTAACATTTGAAAATGAAACAAAATTCTATCAAAAGATATTGAAACAAAGAAAAGAGATACAGGAACAAGCACATAGAGATAGATTGAAAGCTCAACAAGCTTCATTAATATCAGAAGAAGATGAAAATAGACTAAGAGATATTTGGAAAAGTCGTGGTAAAGATCAACAGAAACTTATAACTGTATTTAATATAGATGTATCTGTAATGGATATCAAAACGTTAGCTGATGGTCGTTGGTTAAATGATGTTATAATTGAAGCTTTTTTGAAAACTTTAGAAAGTGATAGAATTCATACTTTTAATTCATATTTCTATACAATTTTAGAAGAGAGAGGTTATTCAGCTGTTAAGAAATGGTTGAAAAGATCTAAAAAGGAGTTGAGTAAACTAGATATGATTATATGTCCAATAAATGTCCATGGAACTCATTGGGTTCTTGGTGTGATCAACATCAAAGATAGAAAGATTTTATACTATGATTCATTAGCTACATCTACAAATTCCTTCAGTTTAAGAGCATTAGAAAACATGAAAATTTTTATTTCCTCAGAAGCAGAGAAACAAGGAACACCAGAAATTGGAACGAATTATGAACTAATCCATGTTGTTGATTGTCCTCAACAGAAAAATGGATTTGATTGTGGAGTTTTCACGTTATTAAATGCCAAAAGAATCTCTGAGAATAAAAACCTAGATTATCTTGATTCTTATCCAACTCAATTTAGAAGACTGATTGCTCTAAAACTTCTTTCTTATGCCCCAAAGAAGAGTAATTTATAATGAATTTGAATCAATCTAATGAAAATCGATATTGTAATTGTATGGAATTTCTCGAATAAAATTTTTGTGACATTAAAACTTCACTTAAATTAAAAACAATTACATACAGTCACACAACTTCGACAAATAATGACAAAGAGTCCAATCAAACTTCTTGCTGAGTCAATCAACAAGTATCCAAACACGAAAATCATTTTCATGGTTGGAGCTGGAATATCAACCAGTGCAGGAATTCCTGACTTTAGATCTCCAAAGACTGGTCTTTATAATAATCTTCAAAAACTTTCATTACCTTACGCAGAAGCTGTTTTTGATATTGATTTCTTCACAGAGAACCCCAAACCATTCTATCTACTTTCGAAGGAACTATATCCTGGTAAATTCAAACCAACTAAATTCCATATATTGATGAAATTATTCGAACAAAAGGGTCTTCTACATAGAATCTACACACAAAATATCGATACTTTGGAACGAATCGCTGGCATAAATGAAGATAAGATCATTGAAGCTCATGGTTCATTTGCCAATAATCATTGTATCGAATGTCATGCAGAATATCCTTATGATCTATTTCATGAAAGAATCAAGAATTTTGAATCTGATAACGACGAATTCATTTATTGTTTGAAATGTAAGAATGGACTGATTAAACCAGATATCGTGTTCTTTGGTGAGGGACTTCCATCTTCATTCTTTGATGCTTGGTGTCAAGATCTTAAGTCGTTCAATGATAAGACAGTGAAAGATGGTGAATTTATTACTATTACTTCAGGTACTTCATTAACCGTTTACCCATTTGCTTCTTTACCAACAGAAGTACCGAAGAGACATACAAGGGTTTTGGTCAATAAAGAATTAGTTGGTGATTTCAAAGATTCTAAAAGAAAAAATGAATATATTTTTGTTGAATCAAGTGATGAATTCTCTGAGAATTTAGTTAATGAATTAGGATGGAGTGAAGAGTTTAATAAATTGATCAAGAGTGTGGATATCAGGGATATCCCTGATACTGAGAAACCAGAAATTGTCTCCAATGAGACTGAAGTTGAATTAACAAAAGAAGAAACATCACAAGTAGATGATACGGTCCATAAATTGGTAATTGAATTAGACTCTTTGAAATTAGTTAAAGAAGATAAAACAATAGCCTTAGTTTGAAAGGTCTAATAAATGATGAAATGGCTTATGACTAAAATCGTAATCGTACTCTCATGAATTTAACATTAATCATATAGACATAAACATTAAATTAAACTTATAAACTCATATTTCCCAAATTATATACATTAACTTCACCATAATCCACCCTTTTTGGTTTCTTTTTTAGCAGCTAACTTCTTGATAGCTTCTTCTGAATTCAAAACATTAGTGTTAGCAGCCTCAATTTTACCAGAAATCCATGATATTCTATTTTGGAATTCTTTTTGTCCAACAAAATGACGATATTTCTCTAAATCTCCTTGTAATTTGGCAATTTTCGCATTTTCAAACGCAATTAATTTATAAAGATAAGAAGTTTCTAAAACTCTTGATAATGTCTCATCATTCACAATGTTAGAAAATGATGCTTTGTAAATTGGTTTTGCTGGATAAATATCATTAAGAACACCTCTATCTCTAGTCATGGTTATCAATCCTCGTCTTTCTAGTTCTAATAAAATAGCTTCTGGATTAGATTTAAATAAAACACGATTTTGAATATCTGAAAACTTGATTGAATCCTTTTCACTTAATATTTTTATTAATTCCCAAGCCTGAGCGTTATTACCCTCTTTATGTAAAAACATTTGTGTGATTTGTTCTGCTGTTTGATTAACCATTCTATTTAATGCTTCTTTTGGAGATTCACCTGATTTAACACGACGAACAAATGCTTGAAGATCCAACATTCTACCACCGATAGGATCTAATGATTCATCTAGTTCTGCAATTATATTTGGGAAAGTTTTAGCTATTTTAGACATTTGTTTTTCCTTCATATCAATTTCTTCAGTTGAATCTTCATCTGTTATGTTATCTTCATACAATTGATTCAAACAATATGATCTTGCACTTTCCTTTGATGCATCACTTAAACTTAAATTTTTGAAAACTTGATCCGGTAAAGATTCAGATAATGCTTGTAAAGTTCCAACATCCTCTGTTAAGAAAATAACATGAGCTAAATTCATCGAAACTAATAAACCTGCCCAATCTGCTAATTCTTTATAAATGAACGTATTACCACTACCTTCTGAACGATTTGTTGTTGTGAAACGATCAATGACAATGACTGGTTTTTTTTCAGGATGTTGTTGCAAGTAATCTTCTTCTTTGACGTTGATGACATTATCGCCTGATCCAATAGTGGCTTTATAACCCCTTAATGAAATTGATCTAATTGCAACTAGAGCAGCTGATAACATGTTTCTAAATTGAACGTCTTTTGATTCTGAGAATCCAGTTTTTTGCCCAGTTAAACTTTGAACACCTAAGTCGATTAAATTAGAAACAGAGTTTAGCCATGGGAAAACAGGGAAATAACCTAGTTGATGAGCTGTATTGGAAATGAAAATAGAATCATTTCTTGATTTAACTAGTTTATCACAGTCTAAATATAAAATATCTTTTTTATCTTGTAGTGCATGAGACATAACTAATTCATGTTTACCTGTACCTCTTGGACCTTTAACGATGATAAAAGTGTTTACATTTTCTTCGATCCATAATTTTAATTCTTTGACCATATCCATACGTTCTGACCATAATGATTTTCTAAAATTATCGTTATCCTTTTGACCAATTAACCGGTGTAATGATGAAATGGTACTATTAGTTAAATCAGCAACCCATTTGAACGGACTATGTTGTAAATCTAATGAGAATTTGTTTGTTATTTTAGATTCAATTGAAAATTCTCTGATTGGATCAAAGATAATGACAGCTAATGCAGTGAGTAAAGCGATAACCAGTGGAACTGCGATTCTTGGATGATTGACAAACATGTCAGAAATGAAATTTTTCTTATCATATTTTTCATATTGAATGTGTAATGTAGTCTTATCAACTTTTAACCCATTTAAACAGTTTTTAGAGCATATAGCACCTCTATAGGTTCTATAATAAATAACAGCAGAATCCGAACCTGGCGAAATATCATAAATTGTACCATATCTTCTAAATAAAGAATATAGTTCTTCCTCACTTAAACTACCACCTGTAAATTTAACAACAACAGTCTTGTTTGGATACCTTCTTAGATCTTCAATCCATGGTTGACCTTTAACTGAAAAAGCGGTTGATTGGGTTAAATAATTGATGAAACCTTTACTACTTTCTCTGATAGTATTTTCTTGAATCTTAAGATTTAAATCAGCAGCAACCCAACCGAATGGCATTCTAAATTTAACGAAAGCACCACCGTCTCTAGCCATAGGGACAACCTCTGCGATCTCCAAACCTGGAATTGATTCATTACCATTCTCATCTTTTGGATTTGCTAAAGTTTTAACGTATTCAGTGATTGCCTTGACGTCTTTTGAAGGAACTAAAAAGTAAGCGAGCCATTGACGAATATCCCAGAACGATGATCTGAATGGTAAAACATGGTCAAAGTACAGCATTGTCTCCCTTGCAGTTTTTTGGATAACACCAGTCTGCTCAGCAACGTTAAGATCCCCAGCTTCTTTATCAACTTGTTTAATGTCTTCGGAAATGGATCTGATGAAGGTCTTATTGAGCGCATTTGTCACTGGTGCCCTTCTGAGTGCAGTCAGAGTCCGCAGTGGACTCCTAAATGAAGATCTGAGTAGCATTTTGCAAAGCGTTGGAACTTATCAGTGATTTAAAAGTGGTTTGCTTTCCTATAACTTTGCCATTGAAAAAAAAAAGTGAAAGTTTTCCATATAATGAGTACTCTATATACAGTAGTAGACTGGGAATATGAAACAAAGAATCACTTCATTGGATCTTCAGATCATCACGAAGGAACTACAGCCTTTGATTGTTGGCCACAGACTTCAAAACATCCACGACATCATCACTACTTCCACTGCTCATCATCAATTCTTACTCAAATTCAACCTTCCAGATTCAAAACATAACATTGTTTTGGATTCAGGGTTCTGTGTTTATGAGACTGAGTTCTCACGCCCAACCCCTCCAACTCCATCCAGCTTTGTGGTTAAATTGCGTAAACATTTGAAGACTAGAAGGTTAAGTGGAATTAAGCAAGTTGGTAATGATAGAGTGATGGTATTGAGTTTCACTGATGGACTATTCTATTTGGTTATTGAGTTCTTCAGTGCTGGTAATATCTTACTGCTAGACCATGAATTGAAAATCATGTCGTTGTTGAGACTTGTCACTGCTAAAGAGGACGTTTCAAGGTACGCAGTTGGTGAAATTTATCAATTATTTGATGTTAGCTTATTTGATGAAGATGAAATTGATGAGGAAGAAGAACCAACTCAGTCAAAAGACATGCAATTTGATAACCAGAAAGTTAAGGAGTGGATCTCTACTAAATTGGATGGTAAAGTGTTATCTATTCAAAAGGCATTATACCATAATTTACCAACTTTTACACCAGATTTAATATCAAAACATTTGACTATGAATTCAATCAAACCAACCTCATCAGCCTTAGATTACATTGACTCAATTGACCTGATTGTTAAAGTCCTACAAGATATTCAAACAGAAATCAAATCAATAACTGATTTGAGATCTAAAGTCACTGGTTATATTCTGACTAAACCAAATCCATTATATGATTCCACTAAGGAAAAAGATGATTCATTGGCTGTATTATATGAACAATTCCATCCTTTCAAACCATATCCAAATGATGATTCATTGATTGCAGTGCAAGGATATAATCAAACTTTAGATAAGTTTTTCACCACAATTGAGTCTTCTAAATATGCATTACGTATCCAATCTCAAGAGTCTCAAGCTAATAAGAAACTAGAAAGTGCAAAGAATGAGAAATTACAACAAGTAAAACGTCTTGTTGATGCACAAGAGTTAAACCAATTGAAAGGTGAAACTATTATTTATAATGCTGAATTGGTCGAGGAGGCAAAGGCTGCTGTTCAAGCGTTATTAGATCAACAAATGGATTGGAAAACAATGGAAAAGCTGATCTCTTTAGAGAAAAAAAAGGGCAATTCTGTTGCGCAATTGATCAATTTACCATTGAGTTTAAAACAGAATAAGATTAGTTTGAAATTATCAACAGAGAGTCCATATGAAGATGACGAAATTTCAGAAAGTGAAAGCGACTCAGATTCAGAAGAAGAAGAAGCATCATCAATTCCTAAAGCAAGAAACAATAATAATAAAAATAAAAAAGAACATTCCACTGTTAATGTCACTATTGATCTTGGGTTAAGTGCATATGCAAATGCATCAAACTTTTTCACAACTAAAAAGGAAACTTCATCAAAGCAAGAAAAAGTTGAAAAATCAACGAATAAAGCATTGAAGAACATTTCTAAAAACATTGCTAAATCATTATCCAAAACATTGAAACAAGAGCCAACAACGATTAAAAAATTAAGAACTCCTTATCCATTTGAAAAATTTAACTGGTTTATATCAAATGAAGGATATTTAATCATTTCTGGTAAAGATTCCACTCAAACTGAACAAATTTATCAAAGATTTGTTGGATCAAACGATATTTACGTTCACGCAAATCAACCTGGTTCATCACATGTTTTTATCTTAAATCCAAATGGTGATGAAGTTTCTCCTTCTGTTTTACAACAAGCCGGTATAATGGCCTTGAGTACTTCTAAAGCATGGGACGGGAACATTAAAGGTGAAGCAAGCTGGTGGAGTTATGTGAGTGATATCAGTGACGTTGATCAAACTGGTGAAAAGGTTAGAGATGGGTTTAGGGTTTTAAAAGATAAAAAGTATTTACCACCAACTCAATTGGTTATGGGGTTTGGGTTTTTATGGAAGATTAGGGGTGGTGAAGCTGATGATCATGAAGACGATGAAGAAGAAGATCTTGATCATGATCATGAAGATAATGCTGAAGATTCAAAATCAACTGAAATCGAAGAAACTCCAGAATTTGAACAACAAAAAGTTGATGAAGTAGTTAATGAAGTTGTCAACAGAGTTGAAGAAATCCAAGAAGAAATCAATGAATTAGGAATTGAAGAAATATCTGATTCACCAGAATCATCATCACCATCAACGCCAGAACCAGAACAACAAACCACCACAATCAAATCCAAGAAACCAATTCGTGGTAAAAAAGGGAAGATGAAGAAAATGGCTGAGAAATACTCTCAACAAGATGAAGAAGAAAGAGAACTAAGAATGAGTGCATTGGGAACATTGAAAGGAGCAGAACGGAAAGCAGAATTAGAGAAAAAAGCATTATTAATAAAGCAAGAACATGAAGAACAACAAAGATTATATCTTGAAAGAAAGGCAGAACGGGAAAGATTACAAAAACTAAAACATCAACAACAATCAAAGAATTCAGGTCCAATTAAAAAGGAAAAAATTGATATGGTCAAATTATTGAATGAAATTACTCCAGCTATTCAACATGAAGATGAAATCATTGACGTTATTCCAATCTTTGCTCCATGGCCGGCATTATCCAGAGTTCGTTATAGAGTTAAATTACAACCAGGTACAACTAAAAAAGGTAAAGCATTACAAGAAATAATGACATATTTAACAACAAGACCAACTGATCCAAGTGAACATGATAGAGTTTATGATTGGGATAGAGAACATGATGTTTTGAAAAAAGTTAGAGATACTGAAATGTTGGGTAGCTTATACGTTGGGAGATTAAAAGTGTTATTACCTGGTAAACAATCTGCTTCAACGAAAAAACCATCAAAGAAGAAAAAATAGACAGTTACATGTTATATAAAGTTACCTTCATCTTCTTATTCTTTTTATAGTCTATTATACACGATATGAACCATTCATATTTACAAACCTTGTTGTAATCTTTCAGCCAGTTTACCTCTAGCGAATTGGAAAGCACTGAATAAACCCTTTTCTGATAATTCGATACCATTCAAACTTGGTACATCTGTTGCAGTTGAAGGTTTCGAAGTTCTTGCAGCGATGATTGCACCTTCTGTTTCCAGGATGATACCATCGTCGATAGTTTCGTCAGCAGCAATAGCAACAAGATCATAATGTTGCAACACTGATTTCTTATCGACCTGATATTCTAATAATTTTTCTAATGCGTCTTTAAAACCTTCTAGAGTATCAAATAGGACGACTTCATTTTCTTGAGGATCAGCAACGATATAGATCATCACGTCTGCCAATTGCTTATACACGACAAGGTAAGATTGGAACAGCAAGACGTCTGCTGATTGCTTATAAGTTTTATCGAATAATTGTTTTTCAAAGACACGCTGTTGTTTAGTTGTGTTGAAGTTGTCATCTGCATCTTGATCTTCTTCTATTGGTGATGTGTGTGGTTTTTTATGGTAGCGTGCGTACAGTCTGTTACCCTCGTTGTCTAGGATCAGCAATGCGGTGGCCGTGTAGAGTGAGAGGTCCATTGTGACAGAGGAGAGTTTTGGTGATTTTATATACAAAAATTCGTTATTCTGAACAACTTTTTTGTCCTTTTGGAAACTCGTCCCTCGAAATTGCACATTAGGTCCCGGAACTTCAAAAAGGTAAACAATTTTTTTTGTCGTTTTTGTCAGAGTAACGAATAATTGAGAACTCGTTCAACATTCATCATGCCATTCAACGCTCTTTTGAGAATCACTGTGCTTCAGCTGATGCGGTCCATTGGATTTGATAAGGCACCACCACAGGCAATTGACATTCTAACCGATTTATACATCCGTCATTTACAGTTACTCACGATTGAAACTTTATCGTTATCAAGGGCAAGAGGCTCTGAAGACGTTGAGATTCAAGATATAACACAGGCACTAGTGGACCTGCGGATGTTCACGCCGAGTGATGTACTAGATATCTATGAACAACATGAGAATTATAGTTGTAATCCAAGTGAGAATGATACGAATGGGAATTCTGACATAAATTCAAGATTGAAGAACGTTGGTGGTTTGAAAGGTGCAAGAAATTTCCTGTTGTGGGTCGTTGGCAATATTCCAGAAAG
Source organism: Phaffomyces orbus (assembly GCA_003708145.3). Lineage (NCBI taxonomy): Eukaryota > Fungi > Ascomycota > Saccharomycetes > Phaffomycetales > Phaffomycetaceae > Phaffomyces > Phaffomyces orbus. The sequence goes on from PPNK03000004.1 coordinate 686,691, forward strand.
GGCCAGAACGGTGAGTAGACCAACGGTGGAGATGATTAATAGTGTTTCTGGTAAGGGTAAACCAATTTTAAAAAATGAGCCAGTGATACCTGAATATATCAATGCATTAAATAACAACAACAATAATAATGATAATAATAATAATAATAATAATGAGAATACCCTGCCCTCAATAATGTTTGAAAAGGGTGAAGGAGAGGCAGAAGTGTTGGGGGAAGAAGACTGGTTAAAATTCTTGATGCAAAAAAGTTCGAAATTGGGTTCCATTGATGGGAAATTCAAAAACACAGTGTTAATGGATGGACAACAACGAAGTGATTATAGAGTCGTTGGCCCAATGAATGATGAATTGGAGAGTAAGTTACCCTATAATAACAAACTACATTATGATGATGATGATGAAAATTACAATAAAACATATTAGTATTGTATGTTTGAAGATTAACGACGTATGTAAGTATATAATAATAAAAAAACTGCAGACATCTATATATGTTTATCTATAAGAGTAAGAAAAAGTCTATTACCAACATTGATAACCACCGTCAACGACTAAGTTCTCACCAGTTGTATAAGAACTTGCATTAGTTGCAAAATATAAGATACTACCAACAAATTCTTTAGTTTCAGCCATTCTTGCCATTGGAATTTTACTTTCCCAATCGTGTTTCAATTCAGTGTCATTACCAATGACATGTTTAGTTAATGGGGTTAAAATATAACCTGGTGATAAACAATTAACTCTGATTCCATATTTTGACCATTCACAGGCTAATGATTTGGTTAAGTGGATAACACCAGCTTTGGACATGTTGTAAGGGGTTTGTGGTTGTGGGTTGTTGATGATAACACCGGACATGGAACCAATAAGAATCAAGGAACCTGGTCTATTATTAGCTACTAAAGCTTTTGCGATATATTTGGAAATGTAATAACTTCCTAATAGATTGACACTGATCAAATCAGCGACTTTGTCATCAGGATACTCTAATGCGGTCATGTTTTGGCAATAACCAGCAGTGTGGATTAATAAATCAGCAACATCATTAAAATATTCATTGATTTCATTAACTACTGTTTCGACTCTTTTAGCATCTGCAACGTTACATTGGAAGCCCCCGATTTTAGGAATATTACTTAATTTCTGTTCGATAGCCCATTTATGTAAATCAGTAGCAGCAGCTTCAACTGTTGGTAAGTTTAAATCAACTAAAGCGATATTAGCTCCTTGTGCTAATAAAGCCCTTGATAAAGTTAAAGCGAGACCTCCTGCCCCACCGGTGATGACAGCAGTCCTGTTGTCGAGTCTGAACGTTGGGATGATTGATTCGATGGATTCGTCTTTGGTCATGGTCATTCAGTATATTAGTATCTTTGTATAGTTATAGTATTATTGATAATAAAGAAAGAAGATAAACAAAAAGAAAAGATTTAATATATCTGTACACTGTACAGATAGAAAATAAAAAGAAAAGAAGATCCTCTTGGCCCTCTATCGGCTAGATAAAGGCACATAACCGATCCTAATCGGGACGTCGTTGATGTGAAACAATTTTATCAATTACCACAAAATTCAAATCTTTCAGCTCCTGAACTGAAAATTTATTTGGACCAGTATCAAGTTTTCTATATTCACGATAAGAACCACGCATCTTGATCAATTCTTTTGTACCAAATTATCATAGCTTAGATTGGAAATATCTTCAAGATCTGAATTCAAATAATAACCAAAACCCGTTTTTGTTCCAATTTCAAATATTGAATGCATACTTACATCAACAACATTGTTCAATAATTGTGTATATTTTGGTAATTACCATCGTAACGAGTTTTAGATGTGATATTTTGTTTTAACAAGGAGACGGTTTTTTTCATTGATTCGATATTTTTTTGAAAAATATAGACGAATGGTGCATCTCAATAATCGATAAATGGATTTGAAAACCAGCTCACGACTGGATGGATTAGTGATTTTGAACCTGAAACACGCAGTTGCTGCACAATCAGTAGCATGAGCTGCGGTTGGGTTCATCACAAGCTTGGACATGGCCTCGTCCAAATAGCTAGATACAAAAACATTTAGATTTAATTTTGGGATTGCAACAGCAATACGACTCCATTTTTTGATTATTCTTACCTCTTTGTGGGTATATTGAATGGTTCAATTTAGGAGTTATATTCCAATTCCATCAGATCCATGATAGATTCAATGAATTGATACTCAAGTATCGTTCTCTTTCAATCGATGTTTCTAAATAAAATGATATAATTACTTAATAAATTGCGTGTAGAGGTATTTCCATTCAAACTCAGTTTGTCTAAATTGATTGTTTTGTTTTATTAGATATCTTTCAAGCCATTTGGAAGTTTAGATGTTTATTTTGTTGCATGTAAGTTGAAAGTCAAGAGAGCAATGATTTTGTCTTTTTTTAATAATCTGGATCAATCTGAAATGAAGCGAGCCAACAGGTAGATGAATCAGATAACGAGTTTTGGATCAAAAACTCAATTGCATCAACTTCTAATGATTGAATTGTTTGGAAGAGTTTTGATATCTTCAAGGATATCTGGACGTTCCTGTTCTAATTACATATCTAATCACTGATTAGCTTGAATAAGACTTTCATAAAATCAAAACTATATAAGAATCTGCGACGATACTTTAATGATTTCTTCTCAGAAATCAAACAATTTATATTGAAATGATTTTCGAACTGGAATCTTCATCGATTGTTGTTTTGATTTGGTCTTGAGATGAAGCACGAATTGAATTGTTTATATCGTATTGCAGTACATAGATAAGTATCAGTTCTCACTATGGAAGTAGGATTATATCAGTATGTTATTAGATATATCACCTTTGCTCAGTCACTTCCCATTTAATTCCTTCAATCTTGTGAGATTCACTGATTGGAATCAAGTCACACGCAGGTCCCATTGCAAATGATTTGATCCATTCACCACTCTTTGAATCTCTAAAGTACCTCAAACAACTCAACTCATTCCCTACTCTCTTCAATAAAGCTCCTTGTAGCATGCCTCCTAATCTAACCATCTTACCAATATACCCTTCACTGACAACATTCATCACTAGACAATCAGGTTCTCTATCGTGGTCTTTGTAAACGTACTCACCACCTTCATCAGCATCAATGGTTCTCCACACTTCCTTATAAGTCTCAACTTTCCCTGTGTCTAAATTATACATCGATCCAACTTCTAATCTATCTATACTTCCTTCAATTGCATGAAACTCACCAGTGTCAAATTCTTTGTTACACTCATTGAATCCAGTGCATTCAGGGACAACATGTGAGTTGATCTCGTGTTGGAACTGTAACACTGATGGCTCTTTGCTCAATTCAACTTCTTTACCAGTCATGATCCAATCCATCTTTGAATCATCTTTAAACACTCTCAAATCAACAAACTCTCCCCTTGGTGAGACCAGAACTAAAGTATTCGTCTTCTCTTCTGTAATACCGTTTCCCCACTGAATGGAGATCCTCGTAGAAGCACAGGACATTTGTATTATAGATACCCTCTTTATGATAAGATAAGAATAAAAAATGATTTTGTACTGCCAAATAAACCCTTACAAATTATCCAATCGAATGCCCAAGGACTACCAGCCACTCCGTCAGCTCTCTCCAACGCCACTTGCTGAAGATGAACTCCCGTCAACTGAACAGTTTCCCTCTCCATCAACCACTCCAAAAGAGGACAAATTATCAACTTTCCGTTACTACACCTTCCTAACTCTAGGTATATCTTTACTATGGCCTTGGAACTGCTTGTTATCATTAAGTGCACATTACTCCCATCAGTTCACTTTGGGGCACAGCGAATCTTTAGGTAGCATGTTCACTTCCACAATGATGACAATCTCTACTCTAACCAGTCTAGTCGTCAACAGTTATTTAACTACAAAACAGCATGCTAGTTTAACTCATCGTATCATATGGGGAAGTCTGATCAATATCATGGTATTCATCGTATTAGCTATATTAAGCGTATCTGTGCCCATTAAAAGTCATGGAGTTGGTTATTTCACTCTAATCATGTTTTTAACCTTTATCAGTTCAACTGGAACCTGTTTAACTCAAAATGGAACAATGAGTATTGTTCAATGTCTAGGTCCACAATTGGCTCAGGGGGTCATGGTTGGTCAAGCCATCGCAGGTGTTTTGCCATCGTTAGCCTTGATGCTTTCAAATTTGTATTATTATGGTGCTAATATTGAAAGTGTCAGTAAATCGACTGTTTTATATTTATTGCTAACAAGTTTTGTTACACTGATTGCAGGTGGGTTGTTCTTAATCTGTGATAAGATTGACAGTAATGTAACTGATTTCGATGTTGAATCAGTTCCAAAAAGAAAAAATCACGTTCCATTCATCACATTATTCGATAAATTGAGATTCATTGCATTATCTATATTTACTGTGTTTTTATTCACTTTGATATTCCCTGTCTTTGCAGGATCCGTTTCATCAGTGAACCGAAATGGATCTGAATTCACTTCAGATACTATTTTCATTCCTTTTATATTCTTTATGTGGAATCTTGGTGATTTAGTTGGTAGAATGATTTGTTCATATTCACAATTCACAATCGATTCAGATTCAAAGCTATTTATTTATTCAATTGCAAGATGTTTGTTCATTCCTTTGTTCTTTCTTTGCAACGTTCCTAACAGATCCAATTTCTTCATTCATTCTGACTTGTTTTACATCTTATTACAATTCTTATTTGGTTTAACGAATGGACATTGTTTGAGTTTGTCCTTCATGGACGTTGGCAAATACGTTCTGGAACAGGAAAGAGAAGCAGCCGGTGCTTTCTGCAACGTGTTCCTCAGCTTGGGACTGCTCGCTGGGAGCCTACTGAGCTACGTGTTTGTGTGGGTTGTATAAACTTGTATAGTTGACTCGTTTTTATTAGTTGATCGCGTACCATAAAAAAATATATTTCATTTCAGCACAATACATATCTTCAATTTCAGTGATTCACCACATCGCACTGTCTTTACTCCTCTAAAATGTCGAGTTCAAGGAAGAAATACAGACTCAAATCAAAGAACTCTGGTGGGTTGGGTGTCATGAACACTCTAAGGTAAGTGTGTGAACTCAATTCCATCTTACTTAACAACAAATACTAACGCATTCATTAAACTAGCTCTGGAAGACCATCACCAATAAGTTCATCCCCTTCACCAAGAATCAAATCTGATAAATGTCTCATTCTCTCAACTCCATCAAAAGCACCACCCAAGACGCCTGAATATGAAACTTTTAGAAGATCTCAGGAGCGTAAAAGGTTGAATGAAGAGACAAGTAACTCATCATCATCAACTAATTCCAAATTTTCAAAACAATCAGCAACTCCAATCACTCATTATACATTTCCTACATTCAATAATAGTAACAGTAAGGTTCATTTAGTTAAAGATAAAGACGATGAAGATGATGATGAATTCAGTGATGATGCTTTCAATGATTTAAAATTAGCAACAACAAAAGATTTCAAACAACTCAAATATTTGAACATTTCAGATTATGATTCATCAACTAGACTGATCAATTATACCTCTGTTATCGTACCCTGTGAGAAAGTTTCATTTGGCAATGATAGACAAGTCGTAAGAAATTCAGGAAATGAATTAAAATTAACAATTCTTACAAACTTAACAAGTTTTAAAATTCAGCGATATTATCAATCCAAATTACAAGATTTAATAATCATTGATCTAGCTAAAGACGTTAAAAAAATAGATGTCACTTCTGATGCCATATTAGTTCATTTCAATAGAACTATGCAAACGTTAACTTATGGTAATCTTTATATTGATAAACTAACTGCATTTGGAAGTCCAACAAACATCAAAAGATTTATCTCAGTTTGGGAAAGATGTAAAGATGAACAACCAACATCTTTTGATTTGAATCATATATCTAATAGTGATTTAGAAACTCAACTAACAAATTCAAGTATTCGCAATAATGATAGTAATAAACCAATTTTGAATTCTTCATTGAATAAGAGTTTTAGTTCATTAACAAGAAAACCATTGTCTAATTTAAAGGCAAAATCAGTGAAAAGACCAACTTCAACAATGATTCAACAAACTTTAAAACACCCATCACCTCCAATTCCACCAAGTCTTAAATCTGAATTAGAAGCTAAAAATAAAACACCCACGAAAGAAATCACTCTGATGCCATTATTCGATGGCCCTAATCCAACACCACCAATCAACTTCTATACTACAAGAGTCACTAGATCCGCCACAAAGACAAGATTGAACTCTACACCATCTAAAAGAATCACTATTGAGGATAACCCAACAGTAAAGAAGAAGAAGAGTCCCATTCCTAGAATCTATTACAAACCATCATTACAATTTAAATTCAAGGATAATTCATCAATGATGATTAAAAATAACGATTTCCAATGTCTTTATGGAAGTAGATGGATTAATGACACTTTAATTGATTTTTTCGTGAAATACCTTACTGAAAATCCAGAAACTAATGAAAGGTTATTCAAGAAAGTAATAAATCGTCATGATGATGATGATATTCTTGAGATTGAAGAAATTAGATCAGGAGAATTAACCAAACCAACCGGTCCATCATTACATGTATTCTCAACTTTTTTTTTCAATAGATTAAAATCAAGTCCAAATTATTATGAAAATGTTGCAAAATGGGTTTCAAAAATTCAACTAAATGAGAAAAAATATTTGATTATTCCAATCAATGAATCTTTGCATTGGTATTGCATAATTATTCATGACTTATCTTCATTATTTCAACCTTTACCTGAAGAAGATGATGATGATAGTGATGATGGGAAAAAGAAGAAGAAGAAATTACCATACTGCACGATTTATACATTAGATTCATTAGCCCAAAACCATGAAGATCTATTAAGTCCAATAAGATCATTCATTCAGGGATATGCACTCAACATTCATAATTTGAAGATCAAAGATGAACAAATCAAAATTAAAGTTGGTAAAGTTCCAAAGCAACCTAATTTTAATGATTGTGGAATTCATGTGATATTCAACGTTTTGAAATTCATTAATTTAGAAGACCAAATTGTCAATTTTTGGGATGAAACAGATACCTATCTTGACTCGGTTGAACAAAAGAAAGCATCAGGAACGTATCCTAAACAAGGTGGTCATAATAATACAACTGCTCAAGGTTTAAGAGTCACTTTAGCTAAATTATTCAATAGAAATGAAAGATCTAAAATGAGGGAACGATTGAGATGGTTATTATTAGAATTACAGAAAGAACAAATTGGGAGAGGTGATGTCGTTAATGATGAGAAAGATGATATGGAAGATGAAATGGAAGATGATGATGTTATGTATATTGATGCTGATGAGTTCAATAAAAATAGTAATGGTAATAATGATAAAAAATCAAGTTCACAGAGCAATTCAAGAGATGGTTCAAACGATGAAACTCCTAAACCTCAAGATGTTGTTAATGATGATGAAAATAGTAATAATTATGATGCTGATGATGATGAGATCGATGAAATTCAGGTTGATGATGATGATGATGATGAAATAAATAACAATAATGATCAAAAAGTAAACAATAATGTTGATGATGATATTATTGATGATGATGAAATTGTCATTGAGCCTTTCAATGATGCGCAAGATAAAAATGAAGCTGGACTTGAATCAGATGAAATAGTTTTAGAGAATCGAATTGATAAATCTGATGTTTTTTCAGATAGCGACTCAGATCCAATCATGCTTGATAACCAGAATATCACCAAAGATAACAACAAATCTCCAAATCGACTATTGAATGACATCGAAAGGTTTGTTTATAATCATTCAGATGATGATGATTTAGATAATGAGATTAAAGTGATTATTGAAAATAAACATAAACCAAGTGGGGCAAAAAGTATTTATTTCCAAAGAAATCTCCATTCACCAGTTCTAAATCAATCAAAGGAAGGTTATTTAGCAGAATCATCACAGTCATCACTTTCACAAATTCAAGAAGATGATGAAATGTCTGATTCAGATGATATCATTCCTGATACTCAGTTTAAACAATCAGTTATTCCATCATCATCACCAAGAACGATAAAAACTTCATCATCTGAAATGATTGAATTAGTTGGTGTTGAAGTTGCTGAATCCTCTTCACAGCCATCACAATTGACAAGAGAGACTTTTTTCAACCATGATGATGACGATTCACAGATCAAAGTTGAATCAGCTCCTATAAATGATAATGATGACACAAAAGATAGTAATAATGAAGAAAAAAAAGAAATGTTTAGAAAATATGAAACTGTTGATTCAGATATAGATTCAGATAATCCTGATGTTTCCTTCAGAAAGAAATCAAAGCATTAAGAGTATAGTTATAAATATAGTGTATAGCATTAATGAAACTCCTTCTAGATATACTTTTCCTCCTTCTAAATTCTTTCCGCTAGGCAGACGCTACTCTTCCCAGGAATTATTTCCCACGCGGCTGATTGACCGATTTGAAATCCGGGAAAGAATCAAAAAAAATGACATTGAATTAGTAGTAAAGCACATATAAAAATTTATAAGGAAATTATATATAAAACATCAACCATGTTATCATCTAGTCTAAGACAGATCAGCTCCAGAGTGAAGATAAGAATTCCATACAGACAAGCCAGCCTGAGCTCAACTCAATTCCAACTTCAACCTCTACGGTTTTATTCCCCTCCAACATCAAGTCCAACCTCCACATCAAATATATCAAATTCATCAGCATCCCTCCCTAAGAGAGGTTCATCTTCTTTGTTCAATACAGCTAAATCATTCAATAACGGCGAGTCTACTGGTCCCAAACTAAACATCACAAATAAGAAATATTCAGATGAAGGGAAATTACTAATTATGGATCTAACTCCAAGAGCCATTTCTAAATTAACCTCATTGAAAGAATCAGAATCGAATCCAAACTTAGCACTGAGAATATCTGTGGAGAGTGGTGGATGTCATGGATTTCAATATAATTTAGACCTCAGTAATTTGAGTACTGTCACGGAAGAGGATTGTGTTTTTGAAAAGGGAGGAGCAAGTGTCATTATCGATGATTCTTCATTAAGTGTCCTGAAGGAAAGTAAAGTGGACTACTCAACTGAATTGATAGGTAGTATGTTTAAAGTCGTTGAAAGTCCTTATATGGTTTCAAGTTGTGGTTGTGGATCAAGTTTCGATGTTGATTTTGAGAAGTTGGGATGATGAACTATTTATATATTTATATATCAGCATCGTCTATCTCCTTTTCTCTCATTTTCACTTCATCTTCATACAGTCTTTAATACAAATTATGAATCAACAACTTTGTAGAATTTACTAGAACATCAACAGAATTCATAACCTTTCTGTACGAAAAATTACTATATAAGAACCCTTTATTCCTGTTTTGCCACATCACTTCACAGTTCGATACAACAGTAAACATGGGTTTCTTTTCAGGCTCCAGTAAAGATGAGTCTCATACAGAGATAACAGCAACAGAGAAGGCGTCATCCAATAACAATTCCATTTTAACTATCGTTGATCCTGCAAAAGTCTCTGACTTCACAACGAAAACAGCAAATAAATTAGCTTCAATGTTCAATACAGACTCGGTGTACGACACATTAGACCAGTTTAAACAATTAGACGTGTGGACTAGAGGTAGCAACACACCTGGGTTGAAAGCGTACCCTGTTCCAAGTGTTGAGAAATATGATAAGTGTGTTGATAATAATGGTGCTTCAGTCTGGGATGAAAACGGTTGGTGGAGATGTTTATTCCCTAATTCAGTGGCAAGACAGAATGAGATTAGTCAAGAAGAAGTCAATAATGATTATGATAATAAACTTGGTTTGTTCTTCAAAGATTACAATGGATATTTATCATGGAGATCTAAAGTTGATAAGCTAGTTAAAGAAAAGCAACTAGCTCAACAACAGGAAAACATTCAAACAATCTATGATGATTATGCAAAGGATCAAGATGCTGATTTCAAAGACGATGTCGTTAGAACTTCCAAATCTGTTTATTTCAAAACTTTACCAAATGGTGATGCTGAAGAAGTCACTGAGATTAAAAACGTTTACAGAGATGGTAGAAAACACCATGAGACAATCAAACAGATCTTTCCTAAAGATGGTGGAGAGCCAATTGTCACCAAGACTGAAGACGATGGTAAATCTGGTTGGATTTGGAATAAATGATTGGGATTATTATGATGGGTTTTTATCTTTCATCATTTAGTATGATTTTGAGATTGGATTATTTATGAGTATATTTATAATGGGATATGATTGGATTTGAAACTGTGTTGTATGTAGTCTTTAGTCTTTAGTCTTTAGTCTTTAGTCTTTACTTACTGTATCATTTCTGTCTGTCGGATTAAGTACATCCGAACGAATGTCTTTTAAAGTCAAAAAGAATAGCTTTTATAATTATTTTTACTATTGTATCACCTTTTAGGGATGACATTGAACAAAATACGCTTAATAATAAAAGTCATCATCCACTCATTTCTAATCTGGTGTGTTTTGACCACCATAGTTCCTCAATTTTACCCTGAGTTGAAACTAAACAACATCCCAACAAGACTTCAAAATAAAAACATTCAGCTGTTAATAGCACATCCTGATGATGAGGTCATGTTCTTTGCTCCAACTTTGATAGAACTGAGCAAACCAGAATATGGAAACAAAATATCGGTCACTTGTTATAGCACTGGTAATGATGCTGGATTAGGTGAGCTCAGAGAACATGAAGTTGTTAGAAGTTTACAGATCTTGGGTATTAATAACGTTAAAGTGTTGAATGATGAAACTAAATTTAAAGATAGTATGAATTTGACGTGGTCAATTGAAGACGTTTTACAGTTCGTTGATCATGATTCTGAAATATTGTTAACTTTTGATGAAGATGGAGTTTCAAATCATCCAAATCACAAGTCTTTATTCCATGCAGCTGTAAAATCAGGTAAACCAGTTTTATCCTTAACAACATGGAACTTTGCAGTGAAGTATAGCTCTACTTTGTATACTAATTTCAAGTTATTTTCCAAATATTTATCCAATTACGTTGGTTATCAATTATCAAAACAAGAAGAGTTGGTTATTTATTCTGATTTACCTTCATGTATCCTAAGTACAGCAGCAATGGCTTACGCTCATCATTCTCAAATGGTTTGGTTCAGATGGGGCTGGTTAGCTTCAAGTAGATATACCAACACAAATACATTAACAGAGCATAATTTTTAGAATATAACACCAAATAGAACACAAGGCTAGATCAATATAGGTAATTTTATGTATTTATCTATAATTTTAAAACCAATGAGCTTAGTAAAGAAAATGAAATCCAGTTTATATGAAGAGTTATTTTGATCACTTTTTTCAGTTCGATACAAAGCCTTCAGCTGAGTGTCAATGCCAAAATGTTTATGTAGGCACTAGAACAATGTCAGTTTCTCAATCAATTATTGAAAAAATGAAGAACATTATTTATAATAAGGAAGTGCAATCATTCATATCATTCATTCGTTCAATTTATTTTTGGATCATATCTCTAGTTATTCAATAGTTTTGAGTTTTTTCACGTTGGATATTCCACTACGAATAGAGAGTTTAGTAACTAACGTTTTGAAGTAATGTATAATAATATCTATAACGAATAACTTATATAAACATTTTCTATTTTAAAGGATTTATAAATCACCATAATGCATCTTCTTCGTCTTCTTGATCATATTGTTGTTGTAATTTTTCAAACATATCGTTGTCAGCAATGACTTTTTTCTTGATAAGTTTAGCTTTATGATTCAGATATTTCAGTTGTTTTGCGCTAAATGTAAAACTGTTTAATAGAATTGAAACAGTTTCATCTGAATCAATTTCTGTCTTATAAATTACTCTGATTGCAGAAACTAAATATTCAGAAAGTAAAACTTGGTACCATCTGTTACTTGTTTCAGAGCTTTGAATTTGAAGATTTTCCCAAATTTTTGGTATATCACGAATCAATTCATTTTCATAATCTGAATTTCTTAAAATATCCAATCTTAATCTATATGAAAACGAATTTAACTTAATTTTTTTAAGGACCATCAATTGCCAGATATTTCTAAATGATTCAATGATTTGTTCTTCTTCTGCACCGCTTGATTTGATTAATTTGATCAACGTGTTCCAAACGGTAACTTTCTTATCCAAATCTGATTTATAATATTTATCAAATAAATGTAAATAGTTTATGACATCATTTATTTTATCATGATATGAAAATATCGTTACTATTCTTTGCAATAAGACATGATTTGGATAAATTGCTGAAAATTTTTCAACTTGATGTTCTGGTTCACTACCATCTTCTGTGATTCCCCATATTACTTTTATATGTTCTTTAACTTGTTCTAAATTACCATTTTTGGAAAATCCTGAAATTAACTCGATGTAAGTGTTTAGATTGAGGACATGATCATTATGTGGAAACTTTTGAAGTAGATCTCCCCAAGATTCTTTTGATTTTAAATTTGTCGTTAACGCTTTTGGGTCAATCTGCTTGTTTCCTGGAAAAGTCCATCTTAATGGTGATGTTTCACCTAAAACTTGAAGTTTATAATTTTGATAGTTTAGACTTGGGTTGAAAGTTGTGAATCTAGGAGAATTTTCATTAACAACTTGACTGTTCAAATGTTCTTCGATTAACTTTATCCAATGCGAAGCTTTCTGAAAATCTCTATTCCTTATTAATAAATCTAAAATCATATCAACTTCTGATCCTTTTAACTCAAAGCCAGGAACTCCGGAAATTGAAGTCATTATTTGAACTATTTGTTTGTATTTCAGTACATTGATCTCGGTATCTGATTTGTGTTGTTGATTTTCAATTTTTTTAGAACAATATTTATAAGGTTTAGTTCTTTCATTTATCTGAGATTCACATAACATTTTCAATAAAATACTAATTTCATGTCTTGATAAATAATTTGTGAATTTGAATGCTTCATTGGTTGAAGTTAACTTCGCAATCAAGTCCCATAGTTTCTCTATATCATTATTGATTAACCAACTTCTAATCACTTTACTTTCATGAGTTTGAGTGACTGAGACTTCAGTCTTTGATTCATTGACGGAAGCCGCATACAATGGTATGTATGGCGTGCGAAATTGGGATCTTTGTTCTTGTATAGTTGGAATAGATTGTGGAATGTCAATTCTTGATGATTCAGTTGCAGATTTATTATTGAGCAGATCTTGTAAGATATCTTGATGAGCAGAAGCAGTAATGTGTCTTTTCGTTATACTTCTAAGTACATTAGTTTTGGCCAGGCTGTTAATCATGATAGAATCCGGTGATGCTCTGACCAAAGACCCTCAAATCAACTCACCTTTTCACCTAATTTCATTGAAATCTTCGAGGTTTTTTCAAGTGAAAAATTCTTGAAATTCCGAGGTTCACGGCTGAGTTCCGACTTAGTAGTAGCTTTTATAGATTTTGAGTAACATTTTGCATTCATTAGCTGTCTTATAATCTACATTTCTATATGATATTAGGTTATTGTAATGAACAGAAAATAAAATAAAATATATTTATATTTGAAAATTAATGTACAAAAACACATGTTCTGATGTTTAGAACTTCTTACGAGGATTTTTGAATGGTTTCTTTCCTACTTTACCAACTCTATTCTTATTATTGGATTGTTGGAATCTTGGTTTCTTTGAAGTTGCTAATTCATCATTACCTTCATCATAGTCTTCATCACCTTCAGCTTTAGCTCCTCTTTTAAATTTAAACTTGTTGTTAACACCTTTAACTGGACCAGATTTGATAGCTTCAACATAAGCATTGATACCTGAAGTAATTGATTTTAATGGATCTTCTTCATCAACTTTAGTACTGAAAATTAATTTACCTTCAGCATCAGTTTGAAAATGATCAGCATTGATTTTTCTTTTCGTTGATTTAGACGTTGGTTTGGATGATGAAATATGTGTCATTGCTTGTCTATCTAATAAATCTAATGGTTCATTACCAGATTCCATAATATATTGATTTGGCTTCTTGTGATTTCCTCTACGGTGGTTACGTCCGTGTTCATCTTCATCTTCATCACCGGAATCGTCAGAGTCATTCAAAACATCTTCATAAGAGTTACCCTTACTCTTGTTAGTGGATTCTTCTTCCTCGCCATCTTCAGCAGCTCTTCTTTTAGCCCTAGCTTTTGATTTTCTCATATTACTTAATAGTTTTTTATCACCTTCTGGGAATTTTGACTCAATAACTTCATAACCAAATCTTCTAACTAACCTTTCAATGATATGTTTAACTTTAACTCTAAAATTACCAGTATGTTCTCTTGACCAACGTAATAAATTTTCTAATAATGTATCTAAAGTTGGTAAAACAATATGATCTGGTAAACTAACACAAGCAATTTTAACAAATCCAATGGTAGATCTAACGATTTCCCTTGAATTTGAAGTCAAAAATAACTCAACAGTTGAAGTTAGTTCAGTTAAAAATTCGGTTTCAATAACTTCTTTGAATTCATAAACAATGCACGAGATAGCAGTGATGGTAGCACTGATCATATGTTGAGAACCACCAGCTAAACCAGCAGTTGTGATTGTTAAAAACTCATTTAATGAAGCTTCGGAATCTGGGGCAGATTCATCAAATCCTCTAATTTTAGAATTCTGAATCAAACCACCTTCAGACATTATATTAGCCATTTGTAGTAAAATGGAATAAGATAAACTTCTTGATTTTTCATTGTTATCTTTAGTCGATAAAATGACCTCAGATAAAATAGTTGGAATGAAATGCAAATGGTCTTTTGGTAAGATATCTAGAACAGTTTTAATTGCAGACAATCTTGAAGCTTTCGCACTGACATTTGCAGATTCAGTTGATTCAATCAAAACATTTTCGATTTCAGAAATATATGAAGTTAATGCCTGATTACCAGTTTCAGTTTCACTTAATTTGGTGATGATTCTGTATGATCTTTTTTGTAATAATAGGTCAGGTGATTTAACGGTTTGAGTAAAGATTGTGAATAACGCATTATAAGAAGATTGAGGCACATATTTTGCCATTGCAACAACTAAATCCATCATAGTAACACTTAGTTTATTTTTGACTTGTTTGTTATTATTATTTTTTTTATCAATGATTTGTTGTTTAGCCTCTTGATCAAAGGCATTTTTCAGTAATACAGAAACTTGGTTGAAAGTTTTTTCTAAATCTTCAGGTGTTGATATACTTAAATAGGCATCAATTGTTTCTAAAATATAACTTCTTGAATCAGGATTTGATTGGGAAAAGATATTGAATAAAACAGCTAAAATATTTGAAGATTTACTTGATAAATAGTCAACATTTGATTTTGAAATTTCAATATCAAATTCTTGTGATAGTAGTTTATCCTCACTTAAAGCACCAGAAGAATAAGCGACATTACTTTCAACTAATAATCTTAAAGCATGACAAATAGTGACTCGTAGTTCAGGTTTTGAGTATAATAGTTGAGATAGTTGTTGAGCAAATTCATCATTGAATGATTTTTGTAAGTCTGATGGTAAGTCAGCAAAATGCGGTAATAAACTCCAACATTGATCAATAACAGTTTCAAAAATTTTGAAATGAACAGAATCATTTTTCAGTGGTTTAATCTTTTCATTAAATTGTTTAATTAACGGAATAAAAGCTTCAATGAAAAACCCTAATCTTGCAAATCTAACATTGTCTCTTAATAACGGTAATAACCAAGCCCTACCTTCTTTTTGAGAATCCAATAAGTTCAATGGTAAAGTTCTTAAAACAACTTCAGGACCCAGTTCAGAAATAGCACTTGCAATAACCTCTTCAGCTTCGGCTTTGAATTCAAATTCTTCATTAGTTCTCCACTGACCAATGATGTCCAATAATTGTAAAAATTCTGGATTTGATCTAGTTCTAAAGTTAGTAAAACCTACTGAAATCACTTCTAGAATTTCTTTTGTTGCTTGTCTATATTTAACATTTAGTAAATCTTTCAAAATGTTTGAGATATCAGTGATAACATCATCAACCTCTTCATAAATTTCACCAGTGATTCCGTTTTCCTTTGTTGGATTTAATAAAAATTCTTCAGGGAATGCTTCTGAGAAGATTGAAATAACACATTGTGAAGCACTTATATAAATATCAGAAGATTCAGAAGCAAAGAAAGGTTGTAAAATTCTTAAAACTTCTGGGATTCTTTGAACCGATTGTAATGGTTCAACTTTCGCATATGATGAAAGACCTTTAGCAACAACAGCAATCCAAGCAGCAGCTAAATTAGCATCATTAACAGATGGTTTTAAATCAAAAATAATATTCAAAATTCTAGCAAATCTATCGTTATCAATTTCATCAGTCATTGAATTGAATAGCCCTTCGAACGCATTAAAAGCAGAAGAAACTAAATATTGATCATTGGTTTTGGAAATTTCTAATAAAATATCACATAGTTGTTCAATTTTACCACTTGGCCAAGTATTGGCTGAAGTAATTGAACTTATTAGTTGTAAAACATGAATTAGTTTGGCAGACAATTCTTTATTTGGTTTTGAACTGGATTTGGAACCCAATAATTCAACAATTGATTTGATTGCAAAATCAGCAGCAACCGGGCTGATAACATGATCAGATAATGGACCTGCAGGTGGGTTGGATAGAATAGCATGGATAGCTTCTTGAGCTCTCTTTCTAACTTTTGGTCTTGGATCTAATGAAAATTCTAACAAACCACCAAAACCTCTTTTTGGATTAATGGACAAGGTTGTATTATTCCAAGAGCTTAAATCTTGGGTAATTAATAAAGTCTCTAAAGAACCAATAGCAGATCTAATCATTGGAGCTCCTGAGTTGGAATTTGTTATAATTTGGGCTAATTTAGCCAACATTTCAGGAAATTTGGACTTTAATAGAGGTTTTGGGACATATGGTAAAACTAAGGACAACATATAAGCAGATGAAGTAGCTAAAGCAATATCTAGGATTTCATCTGATTGGTTATCAATAGATTGGTCTAATAATGCTAAGAATGAAACTAAGTAAGCAACAGGAGATCTACCATTATCTTGACCATTTAAATTGTCTTCAACTGCACTTAACACAAGAGCTAAATGCTTTTGATTCTCCAATTTTGAAGAAATGTGAGATCTTACTTTCTCCAGCTTGAAATCAAAGTCTAACAGATCAACTTCTTTATCGTAATCGATGGAGGACATTTGAATACTTTTTATTCTTGTTATTATTTCTTTCTATGTAAAAATAAAGATAAAAAAATTTTTTGAGCTCATCGCACCAAGAGTGGCCACACCGAAAAGTTTTATATCAAAAGGAAAAATCTTCAACGAAACAACTAACGTGAAATAAGTCAAAAGGCACAATCCATCAAAATGAAAGGGATCGTGAGAATCAGATTGGCCAGATTCGGTAGAAAGCACCAGCCAGTTTATAACATTGTTGTGACCAAAGCACACTTAGGAAGAGATCAAAAACCAATCGAAGTGCTAGGGACCTATAACCCTATCGCTCCACCACTAAAACCATGGGAAACGGATAAGAAACCTGCTAAACATGTTGAACTAGATTTCGATAGAGCTAAATACTGGTTATCTGTCGGTGCTCAACCAACGGAGACTGTCACTAAATTATTAAAGAAAGCTGAAATATGGTTTTAGATATCAGACACACTCTCAAATAATTCATTCACTCAAATAAAGAATTGTTCAAATAATGCTTTTCATGACAATGTACATAGTTTCAAGAACTCATTAGTGTAGTGTTTATTTTTGACAGCCCATATTGAGATCTATCTGTCAGTTGATATAAGTTACAACCTGTTGGCATATGGTTCATACTCGAATTCAAGTTCGTTGATTGTACGCCACGGTTTGAGCATAACAATAATATGATAACACTTGAAAGAGTATAGTAATCTATCAATAACATCTACATCTTGTCTAACACCCGCAAATTTAATGATAATTGTTTAGATTTCATGATGTTACAGACACAAAAATCACATTCAACTCTTCGAGAAGTTTGATTCTACAAAGCTTCGTGGTGTGTGTGTACTTTTGAAAAAAGCATCATCAATGTCACTGAATTTCTGATCCCAGTAGCACCCAGACCAACTGTGCTCGTCATTTCTTTTATGGTAAAATGTCACAAAAATAACCAACTTCCGCTAACACTCAAACTTCAGAAGCTAATCTTCTGTCTCTCTGAATTCGAATTTCGACATTACCTCAAAGAGCTAACTAACCATTTCTTTTTGCTGTAACATCATATGTATTAAACTACTAGTAGTACTACTAGATCATCATCATCAGCAGCATGGTCAACGACATGATCCGCCGCGGATAATTTTACATGGTTATGAAGCACTGAACCAGTCATTTTCCATCCGGGTCTTTACTTCCAAGTTCCAAATAGTTATCAACTTTTGTAAAAGAACGCTGAACTTTACTTAATTACAATCTCTGCTTATTTTGTGTCTTTGAAACTGCTCTAATTGTTCTTTACGTGTCAAGTTTACTAAGATTGAAAGTCCAATAATCTAATCATATTCATTTTCTAATTCCATTGGTTTGCACAGTATCAACCTAGGACTAACATCATTCTAATAGTCTTTCAAACACTCAATCATATACAATGGCCTCTCGTACTAGAAAAATTTCAGTTGTGGGTGCTCGTGGTGTTGGTAAGTCAACCCTAGTTGTCCAATACGTTGACAACTATTTCCTAGAGAGTTATTATCCAACAATTCAAAATCAATTCAATAAACAAATTGAATTTAGAAATCAGACCTATGAAGTTGAGATCCTTGATACAGCTGGTCAAGATGAATTTACCATATTGAATGACTCGACTATTGTACATGGTTATATCTTGGTTTATGCTATCAACAGCAGATCTTCTTTTGAATTACTACCTGTTATAAGGGATAAAATCCTTGATTCAATTGGTAGTGAAGATGTTCCAATGATCTTGGTTGGTAATAAATTAGACTTAGAAAGAAAGGTTACCAAAGAAGAAGGTGCTAAACTTGCTAAAGATCTCAAGATTCCTTTTATTGAAGTTAGTGCCAAATTAAACAGTGGTGATAACAATGACATTTCTAAAATATTTCTTTCGTTATTACAACAAATTGAAGGTGAAAAGATTGATTCGAGTGAAGAGAAATGTGTTATCATGTGAATAAACACTACTCGAAAACCCCATTTTCGTAGATTTTTCCACTAACTCTGTTTTCAAAATCGAAGTTGGTAGGACATTGGTGACTATGTATCTGCAAATACTATTCATTATTTTGAAAATCTACCTTAAAAAACAATGAACATTGAAGAAAAACTCCAGTCATCGAATAGAGGATCTACTATAACTAATTTCTGTCTTGATTCGTATAAGAAAAAATAGCTTAGGTCCTAAGAGTAGATATTTTCTTCTGGATTATAAAAAGAAGAAGTAAAAAAGAGAAAAAGGTCGTACCCGGATTCGAACCGGGGTTGTCCGGATCAAAACCGAAAGTGATGACCACTACACTATACAACCTGAACGATTTATCCCCAAAATCACCGTTTATTCCATACCCTGAAAGCTCCAGAATTGAAAAAAAATTGTGTTTCTTCGCCATAACGAATAGAATAACAAAAGAGAGGTTTCACAGGTTGTATAGAATTTAGTATAAATTACTTAAGAGAAAAAAAAATAAGTTAAGTTGAAAAATGTCAAAACAAGGTGTTTTAGAACGAATATAACAAAAGAGAGGTTTTAGAAGAAAAAAAAAGCCAAAAACGTTGTTAGTTCAATTCAGATCAAAAAGAAGGTGCAACAAGTACAAGCTAAACAGAACTAGAGTATAAGAGTGTATAGATAAAAAGTTAATGAACAATCATTTCAGAGAAAAAAAAATCTCAAGGACCACAAAATAAGGAAAATGTGTTTACTTAAAAATACTAGAATAAAAAAAAAAACTACGCAAAAAAAGTGGTGTCTGCAGTATCAACTGAACTATTGGCTTAAATGAAAGAATCATAAGTGGTGATTTTCTTTTATAATAAGGATTTACTTAGAGATATAGTGTCAAAATATGTATTCTGAGAATTCCTTCCTATAAACCTTTTCAGACTTATTATTCAGGAATTCCGTCTATATATACTATAAATTAAGTTTCAATTTACTAATATTTTACGGTAGTTCATGTATCTATTTGACCAATTATATCAACTGCTTCTTATTCTAATGCAACTTCTCATGTATGCTCGTTTATTCTGACCAATAATTGATGATTCCATTTGTTTAATTGATGCATGTCCATCTGATTGACCAATACATTGGGTCCATTGATTATAATGTATGTATATATTGCATATTTGCTGTATTTTTACTGCAATGTGGTAACTTGTGTATGTTTCAATTGTAATGTTAAAGTTGTAATATTTGAATATTTTGTTGTGTAGATAAATGTTATGTTGAATAACTCGCATTTGTGACATCATAAATAGTAAGCTTGACAACAAAATGATTTGCACTATAACAATAAAGTTTCTGTTTGTCATTAAGTTTGAAAGTTGACATCTTTGTAAAATAGTAATTCTAAATTAACATAGTTCAAAAGGTGAAGAATAATTTATTGATGTACAGACTAAAAATCAATAAATCATTTTTGGGGGAATAGTATGAGACTCAACATTATCTTGAGTATAATATAACGAAATACTCAATTCAAAGCATCCTTAATTATAAATAAAAATCATTAGTAAATCAAATAAGTACTTACCTTAATTTGATCTCATGAATAGATTTGAAATCTTGTAAGTAAGATAAATATCTTATCTTAGCAATAATGAAAGTGTAGATTACTATGTTTTATGTATGGCCAGTACTATGCACTTTGTGTCTTAACGATCAAAAGAATAAAATGAAGTATTCTTGATAATATAGCATATCATAAGAACATCTTATATTTCAAAATTGAAAAAGAATCTCAACTTTCCAATAATTTGAATTAGATACTCAATAGAGTTATCATAATTCTAACACTTATATTGAAAACAAAAAGCTCCTCCCACCTAGAAAATTAGTTTTATCTTAATTAATTTATGTTATATTCTAAACAATTATACTTCTTTTGTGACTCTGCTCATTATGAGACTTGTTGATTTCGATTGTCATCTGGGGGTAATCTTTTTTTTCTCTAGTACTTTATCATACAACTAGCTAAACACGTTTCATTATTTACTCTAACTGTTACACTGTTTCTTCCTTAATCTTGTTTTCAGCTTAACTTTTCCTTTTAAAGGTGTTGGCGTACACAAATTTATTAACATCGGTTCAGCCTTGCCGATCTGGCCTGTTCGACTATGTTTGGTAAACCACAATCTATTTTTTTTTTGCTCTAAGATGATTGTTCATTAACTTTTTATCTATACATTATATACTCAAAAGCTTTGTTTAGCTTGTATTTGTACAATCTGGATTGGGTTCTTTTTTTTCCTTATTTTATTATCTCTACATTTATAAAACCTCTCTTTTGTTACTCTATTCGTTCTAACACTTCTTATATTAACATTTTTCAGCCTGAATCGTCCTTGGGGTCTGTTGCAAATCGGTTCAGTCTTGTATAGTGTCACAATATTCAACATATATTCACTATTTATAAATATCAAATAAGAAACAAGTATTCAACATACTAAATTATCACTATACTCAACATATAGAATTTCATCAATATCAAATAAGAAACAAGTACTCAACGTACTGAAAGAGTCTCGACTCTCTAGTCAACCAACCACAGTCTTTTTCATAAAAGTTAAATCAATTTAAGCTATATCAAGCGTCAATATTACAGGTTATCGAACATTCAAGCTATATCTATTGGTCAGAACAACGAGCATACATGAAGACATACATGAAGAGTTGCATTAAAATAAGAATTAGGTACAACCATTGGTTAAATATTCGTAGATGCAGTCACCAACTGCAGATGGTTCGTCAACAAGTAAATTACACTATATATAACATGATTTCCTGATTATTGGAACTGAAAGGTTTAATAAAAGGGACTCATTCAAAATACACATTTTGACACTATAAATTTTAGTAATAACATTCTAAACTATTCAAATTCTCCACTTATAGGAGGCCTGCTCCACCAATTTTTTTTTTTTCTCTAAATTTACTTATATTTATATTCTATACAACTTAAAACCTTTCTTAGTGGCTTCTAATTACTCTAATTTAACCACTTCATGTTTCTTAATCTTTCTTTCAACTCAACTTTCCCAAACCACAGCCTTTTAGGGTTTTTGAGTCTGGCAGAGTCCTTCTTACCATAGGATTTGTATGTCAACAAGTGTCCGTGATAGTTTAGTGGCTAGAATCACCGTTTGTCGACTCGACAGAACATGGTAGACCGGGGTTCAATTCCCCGTCGCGGAGTTTAATTTTTTTTATTTTTTTTCATAATCACATAGAAAAAGAACATAAAACAAAACAAAAGAAAACTACAAGTCTTATAGATATTAACCACCAAATTTGACTAGTTATTTTTATTGACATCAGTTACGTCCTCAATATACCGAACAATGAAGGTAAATATAAAAGGATGGAGGGGAGTAGCCTTATGGTCATGGAATGTCCCTAATGAAGAAGATTGTGGTATTTGCAGAGTTTCGTTCGATGGGACTTGTCCTTCTTGCAAATATCCAGGCGAAGGTTGTCCCCTTGTTATTGGTGAATGTACGCATAGATTTCACTTACATTGTATTATCAAATGGTTAGAGGTCAAAAGTTCAAAGAATTTGTGTCCAATGTGCAGACAAATCTTCAGGATCAGAGAAGATGCTGAAGAGAATTACGTTACTTTGAAACAGTTTACTAATGATGTTTCTGCAAGTTGAAAATGAATTTCAAAACTGGGGTGAGCTAGATTTTATAATCTGATAGAAATAATTGCTATAACAATGCTTCCAATCATAATAATTTTCTAAAAAAAAAGACACCCCGTGTTTCCATCAAACTATACCATACACGATTGTTTGGTTATTTGAGTACTCAATTTGTTCCAAGGTTATCAATAAAGATCCAACCAATTCAGTGAAATTTTCAAAGTTCCTGTCAAACCAGATGATGTGAGGAACATAATTTAAATTGATTAATTTTAGCATTATATTAGTCTATATATCTTGATATTGCAAGAGTTGGGATTTACGACGATTTCAAAGATATATGAGATGATTAAAATTAATTTCATTAACAATTTTGTTAGTACATTTTCTGAAACTTTATACAATATTATCGTTAACAAAAATACTCGCCTGAAGATAAAGTGGCATTGTTTGTCATCGATTTTGGTATAGTCTGCTTACAAAGCTTTTGTATTCATAAAGATAAAGATCAAACGCTGATGTAACAGAGGAGTACCATTATTAAAACTTATTCGTTTTAGGCTTAACATTTACAACCTGTACTTTTCTCATAAAAAGAACGAACTGCCTGATACGCTCAAATGGTGGGATATTTTTTTTGATAAACACAAGTATACTACAACCTCAATGAATAGTAACTACTAGCAACTACTAGAATAAACTGTAGTTAAATGAACTGTAATTAAAGGCTTGATTTTGATGAAAAAAAAGGTATTGAAGCATTAAAAATATTTTTCATCCATCCATCGAAACAAAGTGATCTAAACCTAATCCTTGTAACATGTCCATTGAATAACTGAATTTTTTTTGAGAACATGCGATTGTTGTATAATACATATTTTTATCAAATTCGTCCTCAAATTGATTTCCAAATTTCTGAAATGAAATAGATTTGAAAATGGGTAAATAACTATCCCACACATTAGGATAACCTGCAGCAAACTTAAATCCACCTATTGAGCAAATACAACCCAAATGGAAAACAATCTTAAGACTAACATAATCTAAACTTCTCAATAATTTAACAAACTCGGAATCCCTTGTCATGTTCATTATAATTCTAAAACAGGCGGCCATATAACCTGATTTAAAACTTCTATAAAGCCCTAATTCAAAAGTTGATACAGCAGAATAATAAACCAGATATTTATCATCAAATGTATCAAAATTTGAATCAACATAATCTTTCAGAAATTCGATAACTGCAAATTTAGTTTCCTCAATACTATCAGTGGTGAAGTACTTTAAATCCTCTGGCACTAATAAACACTCAAATGGTGAACCTTTAATCACTTGAACTCTTGACATCACAGATTTGTGTAAATTAATGCAAATATGAAGTAAATCAATCGTGTCACTATCTAATGAAATTAAAGGAACTGGCGATATTGGATGAATTATTGCGTAAACGTAAATAATAATACTAACAGCAAGCATTTGACCAGATATTTGATAATCTGAAATAGTACTCTTATCTGAAATTGCTAAAGACAATAATTCTGATGTTTTTTGAAAATATTGATTAGTTCTAGAATTTATACTTTGACCTTGAGCTAAACTTGGATCATGATAAACTGTTAATTTTTCTTCCTCATCATCTGAAATACAAACATTCTTTATTGAGTTTGCTTCAAAATTTGTCAATAATCTCATTCCACTAAATGCCAAAATAGCATTTTTCATCAAGTCTGTCGTTGCGAATAATTTTGGAGCTTCAACTGACCAAAACTGATAAACTCTATCATTTCGATTCAGGGAAAATGTTGTTCCACCAAATTTCAAAAAATCATTTAGTAGCCTTAGTTCAAAATTTGTGACATTGAGTTGATGAGTCAATGAGTTGATTTCTCTTAATTTTTTATTCCTTAAGTCTGTTGATGATATATTTTTGTAATTTATCAAGCTTAAAGCTTTTTCCATTTCTTTCTTCTTCCTCAGTCTAGGTAGCTTTTCTGGATAAATGCAACGTTTTTTAGTATGTATGCAATATTCGCAAAAGGGTGTGCCTTCATCACACTTGATTTTAAGTCTCTTACAACTTAAACAGCCGTTTCTTGATCTTTTCAGCTTCGGTTTGAACAGTGCTTTTTGAGATTGAATTGTCATAGTTAAAACACCTGAGATTTGACTCTGTATCAATATCCTGAAGATGAAGATGACAAGAAATAACTTAATGAGGATACCGATATTTTAGAAACACCCAGACATTTCACTGGATCTAATGAGTTTCAACATCAATACATTGAAAAGGATTTCAAAAGGTGCTAATGAAGTATAAATCTCTTGATGTTGATTTGATTTCGAAGTTCAAACTACAAAAGGCTAAACAAATAATATTTTTTCAACTCAAAAGCCGCATCTTTTATTCTTAATATTCTCAAACGTTGATGACTTTATCTAAAGTTTAGAAACTTTAATTGTTTTCCCCCAGGGCCCAAGGCCCCCAATCAAAAAAAAAAAATATTCATTACCTAACCGCTTACCTAATCGCCATTTTATTTTTTATTTGATTTCTTAACTATTCGATCTATTGATGCTCCAAAATGATATTAAAATGCTAGATTTACGTTCAATTTCTGAGGTAAATTAAAGATCCAATGAGGTATCTTCTTCCATTTCAATTGTAAAGAGCATACTCATATGAATTATGTACGAATATTTTTAGAAACTATCTTATTAATCAGCATTTTGGCATGTAGCATTTTAAGCGCTTACATAATAATCCAAGACATTTTAAATTTCTGCAGAAATGAGCAAAACACAAATAATAGATCATAATTAGTTAATAAACTTGAGAAAATTAGGCCAACTAGCAAACTATAAAAGTGGATATAAATATGCCACTAATTTCTGTTAAATTTATAATTGAAATCTCAAATCTATTCATTCATCAGAAAGTATATAAAATCGAATAATGTTGGACGTTTGGACATCTATTGGTATCACTGAAGTAGTATGTTATCCAGTTATATTGTTGAGTACTTTGTACCCAACTTATCAATTGATTAAACTTCGTTCAAAATTTTGGCCTTTCTTCATTAGATTTTATTTATTCTTATTAATTAGAATAACTGGGTCAATTTTATTAATAGTTTACTCCTCAAATCCACACCTTAATACAAAGATTTTAGTTGCTACAATTGCCTTAAGTTCAATTTCATTAGGTTTTCTAGCCATGTTATTGGTGTTTTTATTACGTTTTCTTGAAGTTTTCCATAATCCAGAATACAAAAAACCAAGTAAAAGTATTTTATTAGATTTTTTAAAACCAATAGGTTTGATTAAAAGAATAGTGAAAGGTAATTACAAAAATCATTTGATTTATGAAGAAATTGCTGAAAAATTGTTTTATATTTCCATTATCATTGGTGCTATAAGTGCTGGGTTCTCAATTAAAACTCAAGTCGCTTTACAAAAAGCTTCTGCAATCATTTACATAGCCTCATTGACACTTCTACTAATCCCACTTATAATGACACATTTGGACGTTGTTCATTTTAGAACTCCTTTAAAGAGTAGATTATTGACCATATGTGTAATTGTGATGGTTTTATTAGGTGTTAGAACTGTTGCTAATACTGTTGCAGCTTTTTCCCCAAGAGATTCTTATGGTCTTAACAACTACACTATTTATGAAGGAAGATGGGCTATTTATACATTCCTTGTGTTTCTGGAAGAAATATTAGCAATCACTGTGCTTTCGGTCTCCATTTGGATGGTTTTAAAAGCTGAAAACCAAGAACTTAGAAATAGAGATAATGGTTATAATGAACAAGAAGATCTTAAACTTCAAAGCTCAATTTAATTTACAAATGTTCACTCCAAAGCTTAATTTAATTTACAAATGTTCACTCCAAACCTTGTTGTTTATCTAATGTACATTACATCTCTCTAGTTTAAACATCTATAAAGTTGAAAGTAAATTTTTGTTTCTGACTGTGATAAATAGCTAAAGTAGTTTATTTAGTTGGTTGGTTTAGTACCAATACCATTAGTATTTCTAAACATTCTTACCCCATTTGAACCATCGACAAATTGACAAGATCTTGCAACTTTCCATAATGACTTCCACATACTTTCACCTTCATAACGATAATGCTGACCCATAACTTTTTTGATAGCTTCAGTGGCCTCTCTAGCATTATAGAAGGGAATTCTTGAAACGTAATGATGTAGAACATGAGTTTCAATAATATCATGGAAAATATGCTGACCAATAAAACCATAATTTCTATCAATAGTTGCAGCAGCACCTTTAGCGAAAGTCCATTCATCAGCATCATAATGTGGCATACTTGGATCGGTATGTTGTAAGAATGTAACAAAAACTAACCAGTGGTTGACCCATAACCATGGCAAGAACCAGTTGACTAAAACAGAAAATCCACCATAAGCCTTATACCATAGATAAACTCCAGTTAAAGTAGAAATCATACCAATATCAGATAAGACTATATACCAATAATCTTTTTCATCGAAAATTGGAGAAGTTGGGTTAAAATGGGATTTACCTAAATTTGACCAACCTGGATGAGGTTGACCAGTTGCATTAGTAAATAAATGATAATGTAAACCACCCAATTGTTGGAAAAGTAAAACAAGGAAAGTATGAATTGGAGTTTCTTCAGTTAATTCAGAAACTGATAATTTGCCTTTAGCTTCCAGATATTCTTCTTTAGTGTAAGGAACAAAAACCATATCTCTTGTCAAATGACCAGTTGCTTTATGATGTTTTGAATGTGAGAATTTCCATGAGAAATATGGAACTAATAAATAAGAATGTAAAACCCAACCAACGAAATCATTAACAACTCTGTAATCAGAGAAAGCACCATGGCCACATTCATGGGCCAAGATCCAAAGACCAAAACCAAAAAGACCGATAAAATAAGAGTGTAAGCCCCATAAAACAAATCTAATGAGTTTATTTTCAAATAATGGAATAACGGTATAACCAATTTTACCAATAATCATCATACAAATGATATCTCTTGCAACATAACCCAATGATTTGAAAACATATCTGTTATAGCAGTGTTTTGGAATGGCACTTAAGATATCTTTGATGGTATAGTCTGGAACAGTGAAGACGTTACCATTCGTATCAATTGCGGTTTTTGGAGCTTGTTTTAAACCAGTTACATTTTCAGAAATCTTTGTGGCGTGTAAACTGCCTTCAACTGGATTAGCACCAGAGGTAAAAGTTTGAACATACGAAGCAGTCATTTAACTAGTCTAGACAAGAACAAGAACAAACTATGGAGAACCCAAAGATCGGATTAAAAATAAACTCAGATTTGTTGGTTAAAATTTTTTTTAGATTTACTTTTTTTCGAAGCCCGAGATATGTAATCAATTATCTGTGATTGATCTGTAAATTGAAGGTTATAAATAATATATTTGAGGGCCAGTGATTGGCTCAGCCTTGGACTATAAGTGGCTTTGATTTTGTGTGGCTAAAGTTTGACATCATTGGTTTCTGGGTTTTATTCACAGCTTAGGGTTGATTACTTTGATTATGGAACTGATATTAGATTTTACAGATCTTTAGACTTGTGCAAGAAATGAACATATATGGCTGCCGTAAAAAAAGCCAAATGTGTTGCAACTTGCGTCTTTGTGACATATTTTCATAGGAAAGCTATCAGTGGAGTTACTGAATCCTGATAATAAAAAGGTCACTGGTAATAAAAAAACAAGCACTCATGCTGGGGGTCGAACCCAGAATCTTCTGATTAGAAGTCAGACGCGTTGCCATTACGCCACACGAGCTAATTTTTCTAATTTTTTGTTAGGGTTTTTTATGTCATAAAGCATAAAGTGATTGCTTACATAATTTTCTGTGTCCGTACCGCATTAATTAGATTGGTAAGAATGAAGACTGAACCAAACGCCAAAAGCCAGACACCAAACAGTAGTGTTACGTGTACAATGTGAATAGTCAATAGTCACCCCCAAATGATAAGTTAAATTGAATAAAATTAAAATAATGAAGTATCAGAATGATTAGAGTCACGTAGAGTATAATCACTAGAGAAAAAATAATTATTTTTTTTTTCTCTGAATTTACTTATATTTATATTCTATCAAACTTAAAAACCTTTCTTAGTGGCTTCTAATTACTCTAATTTAACCACTTCATGTTTCTTAATCTTTCTTTAAACTCAACTTTCCCTTTGGGTGTGTTCCACAATTTTTAGCATCGGTTCAGTCTTGCCGGAGCGGCCTGTTCGACTATATTGTTGTAAACCACGCAGCTACTTGCCCAAAGGTCATGTTATTAGATCTTTTTTCATCAATGGTTACTAGATTTAGAATGAAAGGAAATGTTGTTTCATCTATCTTTTCATTTCATCTTTCAGTTTTAATTCATCTTATCTGTCTGGAAAATTTTCTTGTGTTTAGTAATATGTCTTTGAGTTTTTATGGCGAATGAATGAACTAACTAGACCAGCCATTTCAGACCAGCCGAAATAATAGTAAAGAAAAAAACGGTTTAATACAGATAAGGGAGGAAGGAAGTCAACCAGTATTGCTATGAACTTGGAAGCAATGGTTCGCCTCTCATTCATCCCAAACGATCTCCTATTTATTACAAGTGCTGTACATGTAGATAAAGAAAAAGGTACCAGCCTAATTTAGATGAAAAATGGCTTAAATAAACGTGGTCAATTAGTAAGTGTACTTCAAATGGATATATGTAAAACAAACCTGAAGCCAACTGGCACCATCTATATTGTTCCACACATGTACACGATACCTTTAGTATTTGTTTAATGGCTCTTACAACCCCTTCAGTCTGACATTTAGTTTCTCTTAGTTTCTGTTATTTTTTTGCACAAAGATCTCTTCTTATAAGGATGTTTATATTTTATCTTTGTTTCTTTGGCACTACAACTAGAGAATTATTTGCATTATTATAATGACTGCCTCTTTTGATCTTTACACTCCATTCTGTAATCTCTGTAATCTCTTTATATGATTCAACCTCACATATTTTCTCTCCTAGCACAACTTTTTTTTCAGCTTAGGTGGAACTTCTAGGTGGAAGTTACTGGATACTCCCCAGTCCCCGCCTGGACGAGTATTTTTCAGAATTAGATGTGTCAATGGAAATTCGCGTTTTCAAGGGAAGAAATCTTCGTCGATACAAAATCATATCATTTTTGAACTGACAATATCAAAACACCTTTTTTCACTATTCTTCAGTTGTTTTGATTCATTCTGCATCAATAGAGGTTCAACGACGAAAGGGTATATTGGTATTTTTTTTTTGGCCCAAATAAATAATCTCGCTTTGAGATAAAAACCCATTCTAAATCAAATGAATAATGGAAACCATGACAATGGTAATTTCCATCTGAATAATCCCAATAACCAACCAAATCGATGGGGAAGTAACCCTTATGGTCAGAACTACCAACCTAATTCTGGTAAACTGGAGCAACCTTGTTTTAATGACCAGCAACCACAACCACAACCACAAATGACGAACCAAAATCAACAGTTACAACAACATTATCACCAACTAAAACTTGAACAGCATCATCAAAATTTAGTTACACAACCTTTTACCCAAACTCCCAGCACTTTTCAACAGCCTCAACAACATAAGAAAACATCCAAATCAAAAGTACAGAAACCTGCAACTGGAACAAATAAAAGAAGGAAAAGAAATTTCACTGCTTGTGAATCTTGCCGTATCAAGAAAATAAAATGTAATTTAGATAAACCAACTTGTGGATCTTGCATGAAAAATGGAGCTGTTTGTGTTTATCGATCTTCTACAAACCAGGACTCAAGTCCATCAACAACCAGCTCCAGAGATTTAATGTCAACTCCAACCTTGAATGATGCTTTAGATCAAGACATTTCCAATTTAGTTGACAATCAATCAAAGCTAGATAAATGGTCAAGTTGTAATTGGATTGCAAGTGCTGAAAGTATACTTAAATGGCCAATTTTCAATGGAACCTATACCATTAGCAAACCAATAAATACAACAATTAGTGAACTTACTGATAGTGGACTCCCCGAAACCAATATATTTACCATGGAAGAAATCACTGAGATTTTAAAAGATTTGAGCCTCAATTTAGAAAAATATATTCATAATTTCAATGAAAATATCCAAAACAAGAATCCATTCATTGAAACTCAGATCTTAGAACAAACAGTAAAATTTGTTAGAAATTATACTAATGAAGGTGAATATCAATCTCTTTTGAAACTCCACATACCCGATGATTTGATTCCATTGCCATTACTACTTATAATATCTGCAGGCTCATTAGCTGCAAAACCTTTAACTTATAGAAACTTGGTTGATTTCAAAAACTCATTGCAAGAAAAAAGTGATATATTTAGACTTTCGTTTAAGTATTATACTTTAGCCAAATATTTGAATCAGCTAACTCCTTTCAAAATTAAACCATTTGATATCAGAAATGTTCAGTTTTTGTTATTAAATGCATTATTTTGGATGTATCATATGAAACCTTTCAAAGGTTGGACATATATGTTTAGAAGTTCGATTTCAGTCATAACGATTCTGGAAAGTTTAAAAGATTCTAAGAAAAAATTCACGGAACAACAGCATAGAAATTTGGAAAGTGTTTTTTATACTTGTGTAAGATATGAGTGTGATCTTAGAGTCCAATTATCCCCATTTGTACCTGCAAGTGGAATTGTTAATTACAAGTTTCCAAAACTATATCCAACTCCACCATTCAATGGCCCTATGAAAACAACTGAGGAATTAAGTTGGTTCTATTGTTTAACTGAAGTGATATTTAGAAGAATTGAAAACAGAATTTTGGACGAATTTTATACTCCAACTTTTCAAAGTGCTGATTATTCAAAAAATGATAATGATAATGATAATGTAAATAATGAATACTTGGGAGACGAATATAAGTTAAGTTGGGAAAAATTAAATTTTGAAGAAGTTTCTTCTACAACTGAAGAGTACTTTAAAGAAATCTCAAAAATTGAGAAGGCAATCGAATCTCACATTGATTCAATTTTAAAAGCAAAAGATTATGACGTTGAAGAAGTTTCAAGACCTCACGGTTTCGCATTTCAAAATGTTGATTTAACGAAAACCCATTCATCAAATAGTTCAAGCCCTGTTGGCTACCCAGCTTCTGAAAAATCAAGTGGTAAAAATTTACCAATGACCCCAAAATCAAATTCTTCAAGTACAGCAAATTTCCAAAAAAGACTCCCTGAAGTTCTGAACTTCTTAAGAATAAAATCGATCAATGCAAGATTATTGTTATATAGACCAATTTCCTATTTGTTCATTCATTCACCAATTCCAAATGAAATGCTTCTACGAAATCCAGTTTTTGTTGAGTTCTTGAAGCAATCAGCAGAATCAATGGATTTAGCTATTGTCACTCTATCTTCACATAGACACTATGGATCTTGGTTGTACTTGAGAAACATGTATTGTTATGTCATGAATCTAACTGCCTTATATAAAAGGTTCAAACAGCGTGTTGCACCAAAGGAAAGATTTGCTAATTTTTTAAAAGATTCTTTGATCATGTTTGATTATTGGATTGAGGAGAGTCCTGACTTTCAAGATGCTAGAAGATTTACTGCCCAAGCGTTAGCTGAATTAGATGATGATTGAATTATCTCATGGCTATTTAACATCTCTCTTATAAACATGTAGTTGTAATCCGAAATCAAAACAAAAAGAATTAAAAAAAAATATACTTTGTACTATCTCTACAATATATATATTTTAAAATGGATCCAACGACTCCAACACTATCAAGGACTACTAAACTCATACAACCTGCTAACCAAGCGTCACCTGAACTTCTACAAGTCAAATATAAAGATTATAAGAGTGCTATTGAAGCTGTTGAACAATTAGAGATCGAATTAAATGAATTCCAAATATCGAGTTATGAGCTAGAGAAAGAACTAGAGAAAGAGTTGGAGGGATTAGAAATCAAAAATGATGAGTTAAATAAGAAAATCATTGAATTAGAAGACCAAATACTCAAAAATAAAGAAATTGAAAATGAAAAAGAGATCAAATTCAATGAATATAAAACTGAACTATTAAAACAGATCGATAACTATAAATCAGAACTCAATCAAAAAAGCTCAAAATTAATAGATATAGAAATCATTAATGATAATCTTGAACAAAATGAGAGAAATTTGAAAATCGATAAAGACGATTTAACTAATGATTATGATGAGGTTTTGGAAAAAAACATCTTACTAGAGACTGAATTAAATGATTTAAGAAACCTTTATCTCAAACAACAATTGATAAACCAAAATTTAAATAATGAACTAAACGAATACAAGGAATTAAAGAAAATTGATGACTTTATTCCATCATCAAGAAAGGCGTCAACTTCAAGTCAGGGCTCAATGCATAGATCATCATCATTATTACATCTTCACTCAATACGATCACAATCCAAAGAAATGGGCTCTAAATTAGATAAAATTAGAAGTTCTCTAAACAACAGTAATGAAAAATTCAACAATTTGATTAAGAAGAATCCTAAATCAAATATAACTACTAAAATCTCAACAACTTATATAACTACAAGAACTTCGTCACTAGGCTCTTCGTTTGATAATCCTTCTAATAATACTGATGAGAATAAAAGAAAGAAACTAATCCCGTCTTCCCCAAATTCAATTACTTTGAGTTCTTTAATCTCAAGTAAGCCAAAGCTTAGTAAACTAGACGTCATTGAAGGATCTCCAAACAAAGAACACAAAGAAGAGAAATTGAAACACAGTAAAGGAAGATTGTCTTTTGGTGGGTTTTTATAGTTACACTTCATAGAGGAATATTATATGAGTAACGAGTCAAAGGTGAGATTGTAGTTTCCGTCAAACCTAACACTTATAATAATAAGTTAATTATAATTATGATAATTTGCAAACTATTTGAGATGAATTTTGAGATTATTATTTAATTATTTAAAATTTTATTAAATTTATTATTAAATAAATAAAGCTATAGGTGATGCATTAAAATTATTATTAGAAGAGATAAATTAAAATATATATTATATATATTAATTATATATATATATCATTTATCAAAATAATTAATAACATTTTTAGCTATTTTAAAATTAGCAAAAATAGTATTACAAAATCAGGAGAATAATGAATATAATAAATTTGAATTTGACTAATATATATCATCAATCATTCCTATTGAAGTCATTGGATTAAGGAAAACTAAGAAGTCATTGTTTTTGTATATATAGAATCATTCATCATTCAAGGTAGAACAGATCGTTTTACTGGAAGAGCAACAACAAAGGCTTAGTAGTACAAAACGAATTTGCGATTATTCAGTTTTAATTCAGTACACTGTGTTTAACTGGCAGGCTCTCAAACTTACTCACAAAATATAAAAGGCACTGTGTTTAAAATTCAAGTAAATTGGACGTTCGTTGGTTGATTTTTGTCTAATTTATAGTCGAACCTAATTAAGTACTTAATGGTTTTTATTTTGTGATGATCAGTTGGTCCAACTGTGACATTTCTTATCATGAATATTTTGTGGTTTATGACGTCCCACGATTGGTTTCACTCATTCTATTAACCTCCATTAATGTCAAGTTAGTAGATACTTCTAGTAGTTTAATTTTTTTTTCATCGTTCTGGTAAACTTGTGGTACTACAAATTCATTAAAGCAGGAACTACTCCAAAGACTATTTATTGTTAGAGGATATGTACTGTGATAGCCAGATAATCTCTGTTTGAGATTAGTAGAGATTCAAAAAATAAAGTGAAATCAATATGGATGTGATTCTGATATGTTTGGACAGGAAACACATTTTTGAAAGCTTTCATGAAATGTAGGCGTTGGAATTGATTGAAGGTGTTCTAATAAACCAATTTCTAAATAAAATTGCCATGTCATAAATGAATAATTTGCCCCATCTTTGATTATAATTGAACCAGGCATTAAAAGAATATATCAATTTAAGATAGAAATTTGTAGTTTTATTTTTCCAAATATTTTCAACCTCCTCATCATATACTGTCTTTGCACAATATCTTGTCATAATCAGAAACGCACGTTCCGGTCCTAATGGATTTTGTAAACTTTCATCAAGATTTCTAGTCAAGTCATTAGTTTTCAAAATCAATAGAACAACTCTTGGAACAGTTGCCAAAATACTCATTAAATCAACTAATAGATCACCATTTGATATAGCAGATTTCATGTTCTTGATTTCTTCATCATCACGAATTTTCTTTGGATCATAATTTAATGCCGTTGAAATATCTCTACCTGTAATTGCAGCAGCAAATAAAGGAAATTGATCTTTTGTTATACCTGCGAATCTTTCAGCGTAAATTTGCATTTTATCGACATCTTTATCCAATAAACTTAACCAAAAATGAGCATAGTCTCTTCTCATTTGAGTTGTTACTTGTCTGTAAAGTCCATGATCATATAGGATAATTTCGAAGTTATATGGATTTTTGGGATTAGAATCTTTTGATTTTAATCTGATTGCAAGATTGCCACCATGAGGATCACAGTGAATACCAACGTCTGGAGTGAAAATCATGTTATTGAAAATATGTGATAAACATGAAGAAACTTCTGATCTTGAGATGTTATTATCATCCATGTATTTTGAGTTATCTAATCTTTCACCTTTGATATATTCCATGATTAATATTCTTTTATTTGATGATACAACGTTTGGAATTGTCAAAGCAGTTGTACTTTGGAAATTCTCGAAGTATTCTTTGGTTTTTCTAGAATTAATTTCTTCGTTATTGAAATTTAACTCAACATAAATCGAGTCATTTAATTCATCACCTAACCAAACCAAAGTATATTCTGGGAAAACTTTATCCATTAGTTTGAAAACCATTCTAGTTAATAAGACATCTAATGGAACAAATTCTTTCAATGAAGGATGTTGACATTTTACAGCAACTTTTTCACCATTTGACTTTAAAGTTGCAACATGAACTTGAGCTAAACTTGCAACACCAATTGGGATAGAATTAAATTCAATAAATAAATCGTTTATTGAAGAGCCCAAATCATCTTTAAACATTTGGTCGATTTCTTCAATTGTTGATTTTGGACATTTATCTTGTAATGGAATCATTGTGTTAGTCCATTCCTTTGGTAATAGATAAGTCATTGCCGAGATATGTTGACCTAATTTTATATAAATCCCACCATTTTTTTCTAATGCTTTCAAAGTTATTTGTGCACATTTCAAATGACAGTCGTTCAAAGAAGTTTGTCTGACAGATTCATTAGATTCAAAATCGTTTAATAGTAAAGTTTTTTTATAGTTGAAAAAACATTTGATGGTAGCTATTGTTATGACATTTACTCTTACTAGCGTTTGAAAAGTATGCTTCACCGAATTGTGGAATGCATCATTAGTATTATATAGAGTTAATGATAGGAAAGTGATGGAACTTAATGCGATAATTTTTTTGGTATGATTTTTTGATTTATTTAAATCTGGGGTGAATTTTGATAAATTTTTATAAGATTGATGAAGGGATCTTTTAGATTGTTTAGTAGAGAATCTTATTGTGTTGAATATTGCATTTGATCTTAAAATACGGGTATTATAAAGCAACATTGTGAAGAAGTTGAAGATTGAATTGATACATAAAAATGAAAGTAACGAAGAAAGTTTTGGATTCTGGAAGATTTGAAAAAATAAAGATGACTAAGCGATGGATGATGTGATGATGTACTTATGTGCTATCAATCTCTAATAACGTCTATTTGGTGACTGTTTCTGAGACTCAGATAAGTGTTCCATGCTATACTTATCAAATTGACACTTAATAGTTGAAATTGAACTGGGACTAAACCAAGGTTAAATAATTGAAATAAGGGCCATACAGTCCAATTTGCTTTCAGCGTTGGCCACCAGTTTTCCATTACTTTTTCCTTCGTTTCTGCGTAAGATTTGAATTCTAATTGTGATATAACTAGGTAATATAGGGGAATACCCACTGGAGCCCAAACTAATTGATCAACTGAGGTTCTTAAAACGGTATTTCTAAAAGAGTTTAAATTTGAATTTTTTAATGAATTACCAGGGTATTTTATATTTGATAACAGCTTATACCATTTATCACCAATGAATGAAAATACGCAAGATCCATATATGATTGCTCTTAAGGTTCTCCTATAGTCATATGAATAATTTGAAGTTACTTGATTTGATGGAAAACATAATTGGGCAATTGTATCACCTGCACCAAATAAGAGTCCTGTTGTTAGGAAGTTTGTTATCTTTGGACGAGTAATCAGAAGGTTATTATAGTATTTGAAGGGCATTTTTAGATGATTTTTATAAAGCAATGAAGTTTTGAGCTTGTAAATAACTAAACTAAACTAGAAGAGATAAGAAAAGAAAAAAAAACACAAGTATGCTGACATAATTTATTATATAATCCATAATCCAGATATTAATTACGTAATATAAATTTGTTTGTTGTTCGTCCCAACACATCAACTCTATTTCATAGATTTAAGACATAATTTATATGACAAGAGGTAGAAGAGTCACCTAGGTCCTAGTGAGACCCATCGCAAGATTTAGGATCATTACGCCTAAAGTCCCAGACAGAACATGGCCAATGAGAACTCACTAGAGTCGTGAAAGTTGGGCTCATCTGGATCGAAGGGCTTTAAGATTCGGATTTGTCTCGATATTCCAGCAAAATTTATCCAGGGACATGCTAAATAATGCAACAGAACTGCTCATTTCTAACAAATCTGTCAAATTGATTTTAGATTTAGTGGAAGTAGTTAACTCTGTCGGCAAAAAATGTCCGGAGTCCATGGGACAATGGAACTTGTAGAAATATTACAAGTGATTAAGTGATTATTTTGATTAATTTGCCCCACTCATTTTTTTTTGCTTTAGTGATGAGATCTCTAATTGTGTTGGTAGATGGTCTAAAAGTGTGTAATGAATACAGTATAGGCTTTGGTATATAGACTACTCCGTCATACTCCAAAAAGAACCACCAATCTATCCCTTGCAAGTCAGAATATCTGCTATCTGTTGTCTGTCATAAACAAGAATCCCCCACCAAACCGCTTTTTGAAAACCTTAAGACGTTATTTGTATCTGTATCATGTAAATTATAATTAACCAGCACCACCTCAATTCACTTAAAATGACTGATTTCAAACTCACTCAAAAATAATGGTTAATAGATTACATAAATTACACCACTTTGAAAGACCCTGATCGACTTGAGTGATTTCAAATTAGGTCATAATTAATAACATTATTCAATTTTGTTATTGCGGTGAGTCGTGACTCTCCACAAATTAATCAAACCATAAAATTTGTATAAATAACCACAAATTCCCAATTACACTCAAAAGTATTATAAGAAACCCTACAGAATTTACTCTTAAAAACATAACAATGACTGCTCAATACAACCCTGAAGATTTAGAAAAACAATTAACTAACTCTGATCACACTCACGATAACAATTTCAATCATGATGATGTTCAAAAAGTTGTCACTTCAGGTGACAACAATGAATATATCCATTTAGGAAGAACCAAAGTTCTAAAGAGTGAATTATATGACGCATTCGGTGGTACTTTAAATCCAGGTTTTTATGCTCCACCAGTTCATAAATTTGCCAATCCAGCTCCATTAGGTTTAAGTGCATTTGCTCTAACTACTTTTGTTTTATCTTTAATTAACGCACAAGCAAGAAGTGTCACCACTCCAAATATTGTCACTGGTTTAGCTTTCTTCTATGGTGGGTTAGTTCAATTATTAGCCGGTATGTGGGAAATTTCTGTTGAAAACACCTTTGGTGGTACTGCTTTATCTTCATATGGTGGTTTTTGGTTAGCTTGGGGTGCAATTCAAGTTCCTTGGTTTGGTATCAAAGATGCTTATGATGATCCAATAGAATTAAGAAATGCTGTTTCATTCTTCTTGTTAGGTTGGACTCTTTTCACATTCATGTTATTATTATTAACATTCAAATCTACTGTTGCATTCTTCTCATTATTCTTCTTTTTGGAAATTACATTTATTTTATTAACTGCTGGTGATTTTACAGGTAAACATTCAGTTACTAAAGCTGGTGGTATTTTTGGTATTATTACAGCTTTCATAGCTTGGTATAACGCTTTTGCTGGTATTGCCAATAAACAAAATTCTTATTTCACTGTTTCTGGTATTGCTTTACCAGGTTCTAAGAAGATTTAATTTTGTTTGTTAGATTTAATTCTTGTTGGTTAATTCTTAATAATTAATATTTTGTTACAATTATGATTAATGATATAATTTATATTTATTCTTTTTATTTTGCAGTTTTACTGAATTAACATTGTAGATTTCAATTATAAAATTTATCTAAATTATTAATGAGAATATCTACACTGATTTGTAAATTCCTTAATTCATGTATTAAACACAGCATTTAATTTCACGACCCCATTCACTGTTTAAAATTTGTTTACCATTAATTCTTCTTGATGGAATTGGATCTAATATACTATAAATAACATTTCTACATCTTGCTCTCTTTATCAATTCAATGGGTTCGTAACCTTTCGAGCTTTTTCTATCCTCAAGGTATTTTTTATAAAATTCATCTTTTGTATTTGCTTCTTTCCATAAATGTCTACCCGTTCTCATTGCCATATAAATAACACCACAGGACCAAATATCAACTAATCTTGGATCAAATTCACTTGAAATATATTCTTCAGGTGCAATATAAGGAGAAGAACCACAAATTCCATTACTTAGATGAATTTCATTTTCCCATGCCATTTTGAAACATTCACCATTACCAAAATCTGTTATTTTTAAGTTACCATTTGAAGTTAATAATAAGTTTTCAGGTTTTAAATCTCTATGACAAATACCCATTTCATGCATATAGTTAACACCTCTTATTAGTTGTTTAAAGAAACAATCAGCTTCTAAATATTCTAATTTACCAGTTGCAATAATCAAAGTGTATAAATCACCACCTGAGCAAAATTCCATAACTTCAACGTAACCACCTTTCGCATCTTGTAATAAGTCCAAAGTTTCAATTATATTAACATGTTTTAAACTTGATGATATACAAAACTCTGAAGTTAATCTTTTTGAATAGTTTAAAATGTCTTCACTTGGCTTTTTTTTAAATTCTTTAACTGCAAATAATTGTTCACAATCTGAATTTTTAACTTTTTTATGTGATATTCTAACAACACCAAATGTACCCTTCCCAACAATTTCTTGACAACGACCATACCTTTCAACAAAAGTTTGATTATTCGTGAAATCAGTCAATGGATTGATAATGTCTTTACCTTCAGCTGTAACGGTTGCACCACTAAATGGATACTTTTCAGGATTTATTAGATTTTTCTTTTGTTGATTAATTAATCCACTAAATAAAGATGGTGGATTTAAAATATCTGGAACAGCAGAAATAGCACCATCTCTTAACTTATTATTGTTGATTAATAAACTTTTAAACATGTTTGATAGATTTTCCTGTCTTTTAGTGTTTTTCAAATGATGTTCATGAGTTCCATCTTCAAACACAATAAATCTTGGTTGAGTACTACTAGGTGGTTTTGAAATTGAAGAAGATCTTGATAATAAGGTTGGTGAGCTTGGAACACTCGGTAGTTTTTCATTTGATTTTTTGTTACTATTATTATTATTATAATTTGAAGGAACTCTTGACGGTAATGATGAGGTTTGAGATTGCTGTACTTGTGATTGTTGTGAGTTAGTTCGTACTATGGTTTGGTTTTTCTTGAAGTCGTCTATCGACAATTGATGAATTGATGAGGAGGAGGAAGAGTTTAATGAAGTATGAGAAGAGTTTGATGTAGATCCTGTTGTCGGTATACTCCTCGTGGTATTATTATTAATACTGGTGTTATTCATATGGGTATCAACGTGAGTTTCAGGTTGTTTTGAGTCGGCATTGAAGAGCTTGGTGATTTTAGAAAGCGTTAACTTCCTTGATCTACCATCATTTGTCATTATCAAATTGGATGAGACGGGAGGTTTCTATGTATTTTTTTACTTAGTAGTGCTGTATTTAACAAACTGTGTAAGTTTTAATAATTGGATGAAAAAAAAGAGAAGGAAAAAAAAACTAGAATCCCAAAAGAGTAATATTTGAAAACGTGACACGGTTACGAAGCGCTGTCGTTTGTTTTAATTTCGTTTCACAAAAACTGGAAATTTCACAATCATTTTGAACTCACAAAAGGGCAAATTGTGAGAATAAAAGCTGTATTGCGATGAGTTGGACTGGATTCAAGAAGGCTGTTTCCCGTGCTGGACAACAAGTGAGTTCTATCTGCGTTCAATTGCGGATATATTTGAGATTGGGGTTTCTAATTATCCGATAAAGGGTGTATGGGGCTCTATTTGTAATATACCACAGTTACTAACAATTAAAAAACAGGTGCTTGTCAAAAACACCGATCGTACTAGTGATAAGGACTATGACATTGAAGAGCGTCGTTACAAAACATTGAGCAAAAATGGTAGAGATATAGAAAAAGAAGCTAAAGGTTATTTGGATTCAATTAGAGCAATGACTCAATCACAAGTCAGAATTGCCGAAGTTATCTCCTCTTTGTATGATGATTCTAAGTCAATGGGTGGCTCTGCCAACGTTGGTAACTACTATCTACAAACTGTTCAAGATTTTGATTCAGAAACAGTTAAACAATTAGACGGTCCGTTCAGAGAAACCGTGCTAACACCATTAACGACATTTACGCAATATTTTGAAGAGATTGATGAAGCTATAAAGAAGAGATCACATAAGAAAGTTGATTTTGAAGGTGCTAAAGCAAAAGTCAGAAGACTTGTTGATAAACCTGCAAAAGATGCAAGTAAATTACCTAGAGCTGAAAAAGAATTACAAATGGCAAAAGAAATATTCGATCAATTGAATGATCAATTAAAAGAAGAATTACCTCAATTGATTTCGTTAAGAGTTCCTTACTTTGATCCAAGTTTCGAAAGTTTGGTTAAAATTCAATTAAGATTCTGTACCGAAGGTTATACAAGACTCGCACAAATTCAAAACTATTTGAATCAGGAAGATAGAGATGCCTATTCTCAAGGATTATTAGATGATAGAATTAGCCAATTGTTGATGGAAATGACACAATTGAATATTTCATCACTAGGAAAGTTTTAGTTTAATTTTTAATTGGATAATTTATATTGATTTGCTGCATTTATATTCGTACCAATTTGTTGAAAACTGATATTTCACTACATATATAGGTAAGAGATTGTTCTATATACCCATTACAATTCTCAAAGCCCTTTTTTTGACATTTCTCTAAACCGTTCAATTTCAATCAATTGACGTCGCAATTTTTCTGAGATTTATACAATTTTAGAGTTTAGCCTAATAATAAACACCAGCTACTAGTCTCTCTCGCACTTCTTCAACTTCAACCGATTATTCGCATCGCTCTTGATACCTCTCTCTAAACTCGGTACTGTCGGCCGTAATAAAAAACAACGAATTTAACAACAAATTTTTATTTTCACAATACAAAAAAATAAGTAAATACAAATTCATACATCTTTTTTTTTATCTTCATACTCATTCTTCTTTCCGTTTATTCCCTGTTGGTGGTTTAACAGTTCTGTATCCATATTTCCGTTTCGTCCTTCACTCAATGTCACAATGCTAGAATTCCTCAAATTAATTAAATCTTTGTTCATAGCAATTTTGAACTATTTCTATAATAATCATATTATATTACTCAGGAAGTATTACACTAAACTATCAAATCAAATCATCAAGAAACAAAGGTTATTCATAATAATACCTGTATCAATTGCATTTATATTAAGTTATCCTTCAATTTATTCAATTTATAATAACGGGTATAACCTGAACAATTTTGATTACAAAACTGATTTGAAATTATTCAATGAATCATCTTCTTCAATTAATAACTTGGAAATACTACAGATTTGGATTTTGAACGAAAATACCAATACCAATAATAATAATAACGATAACTATCTTGACTTTTCTCCATATGCATTAAATAAAGATTTCTTAAAGAAAGTGTGGAATTTTCAAACTAGCTTATTGCAGGATATACCATCAAATAATGGAACATTTATTCACTCACCTTTCCAGTTCTGGAATAATGATATAGAGCTATTTGAAAATGATTCAAATATATTGAAGACAATCAATAATAAATCTCTAAAAACTAATAGTCAATTCATTGTAAATGATGGATTATTTGGAGATGTGATAAAAGTTAATGGCCTAATAAAATCTGCAAAATTGATTAAAATTGCACTATTATTAAACAAAAACTCGGATTACAAAAATGTATGGCATTCAAATTTGAACAATTATATTGAGAAAAATAAGAATGATAGTGAAAATGGCTTTAAAATTATTCAAAATAACGAGTTGATTAATGATAATAATAATCTCAAAGAATTTACTCTTCAAATATCCAAAATGAATAATCTTGATCGTTTAATTTTGTCTTTATCTTATTCTTTGATAGCAATTTATTTTATAATTTCATTGATCAATTTAAAATCAGTTAGATCTAAATGTGGTTTGTTATTCGCCTTTATAGTGGAGATTATTTTATCAATTCTGTCTGCTGCAACTTTAACTTCATTCTTATTTAATGGAATTGATTTCCATCAGATTCCTTTACAGTTTTTACCATTCATTGTTCTTGTTGTTAGTATTGAAAATACCTTTAGATTAATAACTTCAGTTTCAAATAATCAAAAAGAATTATCAATTCCTTATAAAATCTCAAATGCTTTAACCAAATCAGGTTTAACTTCAACTTTAATAGTCATGACAAATACTTTTTTCTTATTTTTAATTTATCCAACTGTTTCAAAACCAACAAAAGAATTTCTAATATTTGTTTCAATAACTTTAATTATTGATCATTTTTTGCATTTGACTTATTTTACTTCAATTCTAAGTATTGATTTACATCGATTAGAACTAACTGATTTATTAAATAATGATAACGAAATTAAAAAATCTTGGTCTGAGAAATTATTTAGAAATCATTATATAAACTCAAATAGTATTGACAATGATGAAAACAAGAATGATGAAGATAATCATATTAATAATGGAGATTTTTATCATCATAATAAGATTTCAAGGAAGGTTCTAATCTTCTTAAAAACTATTTATTCAAAAATTAAATTACCATTCTCTTCAACCGTTTGGGGTACAATAGTTGTTATATCATCCTTGATAATAATGAATATTAGATGGTCAAATGATTCCTTATTCCATAATATTCATAACATCGAATTTGAGAACTCATTTATTGATTTAAATAATTTTTTAAATAAGAATGGATTTTATGAAGAGATTTTTTC
Organism: Phaffomyces orbus; assembly: GCA_003708145.3. Classification (NCBI taxonomy): domain Eukaryota; kingdom Fungi; phylum Ascomycota; class Saccharomycetes; order Phaffomycetales; family Phaffomycetaceae; genus Phaffomyces; species Phaffomyces orbus. The sequence continues at coordinate 731,121 of PPNK03000004.1, forward strand.
TTTAGTTAGATTTCCAAGTGAGAAAATCTTAATTAACATATCATCACCATCTTTACTGACACTAAATAATGTTTTATCAACAAATAACAACATCAACAATAATATTCATTATACCTTTGATGTTTATTATATCCTAGAATTTTTATTTTTGCTAATATTCATTTTATCAATTGCTTCATTAGTTTTAACATTTTTCACCAAAAATTTAACATTCAATGAAAAATCTTCTGAAACTTTAATAACTGAGGATAGTTTTCAAGTTAAAGTTTTGAAAGGTGGTCATTTCTTAGATATCATAAAAACAACAACTTCAAATTCCTCATTTATTGCTTCAATTGGTTTGGATCATAAAGTATTGATTTGGTCTCCAATGTCAAAACCATTACCAAAACCAACTCAATTACCGATTAGTGGTCAACTGTGGCCAATTACAAATGTTGTAATTAGTGATTCAGGTAATTTTATTACAATTTTCTCTAAAAATGGTATAGTTCAATGTTGGTCAAGATCATTAATGGATTGGATTTGGAAATTTGAAATCCCTGAATTAAATAAAATTCAACCGTTAGAATCATTTTTTAGAACAAAAACAATTCCAGCATTTTTGCAAAGAAAAAGAAATGCTGCTAATAAATTGAGTTCAATCGATGAGTTATTACCCAGATCAAGAAGAAATTCTTTAAGATCAATTACTTCTCCAAAATTGAATTCCGTTAATAACTTCAATAATAATGATAGTATAAATTCAGATATTTCAGAAGATTTCATCATAATTTTGAGAAATGGAAACCTACTAACCATTTCTTGTCAGAATTCAAATAATACAATTTCAAGGGAAAAATTGATCAATTCAAATATATTGTTAAGTTCCAAATTAATAACTCCAAGAGTTAATGATAGAGTCGTTTCTTATACTACGGAAGGTAATATTTTAGTTTCAACTGCTGTTAATAATAAGTGGAAAACAAGAACGATCAATGTGATTTCAGACACTTTCAATAACCCAAATCAGAATATGATTTCAAATACTTTCAATAATCCGAATCAGTTAAAAAATACAGTTGAACCATTGAATGAATTAGAAATTTCTAAAATTTCAATAGAGATTGTCCCTTTTGTTGGCTTTATGATTAAAACAAATGATAGATTTGCTGAATTGATTGATGTTCAAACTGGTATACTAATTAAAAAAATCAAAGTCAATCCCTTGATCAAACAAAAATCTTTGAAAGTTACACATGATCAACCAACTCACTGTAGGTTCTGTGGTTCTGTTTCAATTTCATCCTTTTCAATTGTTTATTCACTAAGAAATTCAAATTCTTTGGTGTTGCACACTTTTAAAGTTGACCATAAAGCTAAAACTAGTATTTGTTTAAGAGTTGAAAGAGATCCAAGAGAAATTAGATGTGTGGGTTTCAATCAAGTTATTGAAAACATTTATCAAATTGATGATATTGAAGGCTGGTGTTGTAATGATCAAAATGAGATACTCGGATTGAAGAAAAAATCAGAATCTGAGATAATTGAATCAATTAAGAGATTTAAAAAAGATTCCAAACTAAGGCAAAGAAAACAACATACTAATTTTGATTCAAATATCGATCTCAATAATTCAAGATTATACAATTTATGGGAAGGTTGGAAATTGAATGCAGATGGTAAGTTTGAAATCTTTAAAATTCCTGAAATTGACAATAACGATGGCTTATTAGTTAATAGTATTGGGGAAATCAATAAATTTGGACATAAGTCAATCGTTGTTGTTTTTGGTAATATTATGAAGATTTTATATCTAGGTAATGACGAATTAATTTACAATGATGATGATAACAAGAAAAACAACTTAAACGATGAAATTAATGGTTTGAATTTCATAAACAAAAGAAGAACTTTAAACAAATTAAAAGTTGGTGAAAGAGGTTTATCATTTAATGAATTTGATGATAGGGTTCCAAATTTGAGAATTTGAAAAAAAAATTATAGTTTTATAGAAAAGCAAACAATTTGAATCAATGATCTCTTCTTGTCTAGTAATGTAAGCTATAAACACAAAACATTTATCAATTAAATAGTAATAAAAAAAGTTGAATGATTTAATTTGAAAAAAATAAGCACTCATGCTGGGGGTCGAACCCAGAATCTTCTGATTAGAAGTCAGACGCGTTGCCATTACGCCACACGAGCTTAACTTATGCTGTTGGAAATGTCCTTGACAGCTAGATAAAGTACGTTCCCAAAAAGTCACAAAACTGGGTCGCTATTAAGAAACATGAAGTGGTTAAATTAGAGTAATTAGAAGCCACTAAGAAAGGTTTTTACGTTGTATAGAATATAAATATAAGTAAATTCAGAGAAAAAAAAAATCGCTGGATAGAATATAAATATAAGTAAATTCAGAGAAAAAAAAAAGCTGGGAAAGTTGAGTTGAAAGAAAGATTAAGAAACATGAAGTGTTTAAATTAGATTAATTAGAAGCCACTAAGAAAGGTTTTTAAGTTGTATAGAATATAAATATAAGTAAATTCAGAGGAAAAAAAAAAAAAAATCGCTGTTGAACCGATGCTAATAAATTGTGTGCAACACACCCAAAGGACAAGTTAGGTTGAAAACAGTCATAACAAGAAGTTTTGGAACGAATAGAGCAACCAAATATAAAATAATTAATCCCATGAGAAAAAAGATGTCACAATATTCAACATATATTCACTATTTATAAATATCAAATAAGACTATTCAAATTCTCCACTATAGAAAAGAGACCAATACAAGCTAGACAGAGTTATGTCACAAATACAAGTTATTCAACATAACATTACAGCTTTATATTACAATTGAAATTTGATCAATCAGATGGACATGCATCAATTAAACAAATGGAATCATCAATTATTGGTCAGAATAAACGAGCATACATGAGAAGTTGCATTAGAATAAGAAGCAGTTGATATAATTGGTCAAATAGATACATGAACTACCGTAAAATATTAGTAAATTGAAACTTAATTTATAGTATATATAGACGGAATTCCTGAATAATAAGTCTGAAAAGGTTTATAGGAAGGAATTCTCAGAATACATATTTTGACACTATATCTCTAAGTAAATCCTTATTATAAAAGAAAATCACCACTAGTTAGAGTATAAGGATCATGAATAGATAGAAGTTATGAGCAATCATCTTAGAGAGAGAAGAAGACTACCGCAAATACGAGCTAGAGACTAGAGCATAAGAACGTGTATTGATAAAAGTTAATGAACAATCATTGAGAGAAAAAAAAATCAAATTGGACGAGTCCGGAGTCGAACCGGAGACCTTTCGCATGCTAAGCGAACGCGCTACCAACTACGCCACACGCCCCAAGATACAAGCCGAATGAGGCTTTGTTAGCCTATTTATACCTCGCCGCCGGCGCGCCGGAATATATAGGGTTAAGAGGCCCTGTTCTGATTATTTCATGATATCTGATATGGAACTTTAATCCTCCATTTAGACGATAGTCTGTAGTATTTATTATGATTTCTACTTAATTAACGAACTCTGATTAGAACATTACTGATTGTTTAATGTTTGATCGCCGTTCTGTGACCTGGGGCAGGTTTGGTTGTGAAGTTTTCAGATTTTAATACAATACTGAAAGAATCAATTACAAACTTAATGAAAATAAGCAAATATGAAATGACGAAAGAGTACTGAATAATAAATATTAAGTACTGAGTAGCTAGTAGGTAAGTGCTAAAACGATAAGTACATGCCACATGGTAAATCGTAAAGTACTAAAGTTACGTTACGAGTCCCTGATGACGTAACAACCGATTGAAAATTGGAAAAAAGTCGAATCGAGAATCGTCGTTCATTATAAACTTATTCCTTTAATCAACAACATTATTAAAAATGTCATTCGTTAAAGAATATGCTGACAAGAAGGCTATAATATTTACCGATTTCGATGGGACTGTCACTTTACAAGATTCAAATGATTATCTAACCGATAATATTGGGTTTGGTCTGGAGAAACGTAAACAGTTAAATGTGGATATATTAAATGACAAAACTACGTTTAGAGTTGGTTTTAATGATATGTTATCATCAATCAATCTCCCATTTGATGAATGTATTGATATTCTATTACAGAAAATTGAACTAGATCCTGGCTTTACAGAAACTTTTCATTGGGCTCAAGAAAACGATATTCCAATTATTGTTGTCTCTAGTGGTATGAAACCAATTATTAGAGCTTTGCTATTGAAATTAGTTGGTGAAGAATCAGTTGATAAAATTGAGATTGTCTCTAATGACGTTATTGTCAACGATGATAAATCTTGGAAAATTTCTTATATAGATGATACAGATTTTGGTCATGATAAATCAAGAGCTATCAAGCCTTATAAAACTTCAAATTTGAACTCAAATTCAAACCAGAAGTTATTCTATTGTGGTGATGGTGTCTCTGATTTATCAGCTGCTAAAGAAACTGATCTTTTATTTGCTAAGAGAGGAAAAGATTTAGTTACTTATTGTCAAAGAGAAAATGTTCCATTTATACAGTTCGACTCATTTAAAGATATTTTAAGTAATATTAAAGATGTTTTGAATGAAGTGAAAACAATTGATGAACTAAATGAGAATAATAAATAGAGAGCTAATATACAAGTATTTTTCACTTCATTAAATCTGTATTATAATACAATTCCTAATCATACCACATCTTAATCAATTCTTCAGAAACAGCACTTGGAGTCAAAACACCAAGATCTGTAATCAATGCTGTAATAAACTCATGTGGAGTGAAATCAATGACTGGTGAGTTTTTGATATCATCATCATTATTAAGTGTGAAATTCCAAGGATTTTGTTCTGTTGGAATATCATCAGGTGCTAATGGGAACATTCTAACAAATTTATGAGATTCACTGATGACATAGAGTGGTTTATTTGAAGATTTAGCTAAAACACCTATTTGATAAGTTCCAACATGATTTATTATACCACCACTTTCAGCAACACCTTCAGCACCAACTAACACTTTATCAACTTTATGAATGATTGAACCAACTGCAGAATCAACTATTAATGAAACTGGAACACCTTTCTCTCTTAATAATTTAGCCATTGTTTCACCTTGAAACGTTGGTCTAGCTTCAGTTACAACAACTCTGAATCTAACTTTTTTCTCAATTGTATGTTGTAATAAAGTAAAAACAGCTCTTGAAAATGAGTGAACAAGTATTATATCATCATCTGTGATGAATTTAGCACCGATTTCAGCAATTTTATTTCTTGAAGCTTTTGATCTTTCCAAAAATAATTGACCATTCTCAACTAAATGACGTCTACAACTTTCGTAATCATGGTATAAATGAGTGTTTCTTAAGACAAATCTCATGAATAAATCACAACCAGCTGATAATGAAATAGCATTTGGAATACTGCGTTTTAATTGATCAATGGCATCTTGAAGTAGTGTTATCAACTCTGTTGATGTTGCTGGTTGTTTAACTCTTAACAGTGTGACTAATGATTCGATGGCTGCGATTGGCATCGTCATTTCTGTATCGTCTTCTAGAAACTGGAGATAGGTCTCCGTTACATCGAAATCTGACATCGTCTGATATTCCTATAGTTTAGTAGAGATGAGTTAAAGAAAAAGTTTTGGAAAGAAAAATATTACAACTCATAACCAAAACCAAATAGATTAATATTAATATTATTAGTAGTTCATATCTAAGTGTTTATGAACCAATTATGTTGATAAGAATAAGAGCAAAGGCAGGATATAATGGCTTTTATATAAGGCGGTTCTCGTCTTCCTCGCTTAGCTTTGCAGCATTGAACAAAATTAGAAATATTGGTATCATTGCACATATTGATGCTGGTAAAACAACAACAACAGAACGTATGTTGTTTTACTCTGGTGTTATTCCAAGAATAGGGAACGTTGATCAAGGTGACACTGTTACTGACTACTTGCCACAAGAAAGACAAAGAGGTATCACCATTCAAAGCGCTGCAATCACTATTCCATGGGATGGGAAACAAATCAATTTAATTGATACTCCAGGACATGCTGATTTCACATTTGAAGTCATAAGATCTTTGAAAGTTTTGGATGGTGCTGTCACTATATTAGATGCTGTTGCAGGGGTTGAATCTCAAACTGAAAAAGTTTGGAAACAAAGTGGTAAATTGCCAAAGATCTTATTCGTTAATAAAATGGATAGAGATGGTGCAGGTTTTAGTCGTACGGTTAAAGAAGTCATTTCTAAATTACAAACAAGGGTATTATTGGTGAACATTCCATTATTTGAAGAGTTGCCAAACAGAGAACGTAAATTTGTTGGTGTTATTGACATTGTTGAAAAAAAAATCTTGAGATGGGATGACGGAAATGTCAAAGTCGAAGAGATTGATAAAGAGCATATTGAAGAAGTTGGGAAATGTAGAGAATCATTGATTGAAACTCTAGGTGAAAATGATGAAGCTATAATTGATTCATTTTTAGAGATAGAAGATTATATGGAAATCCCATCTGATTTGATTAAAAAATCAATCAGAAAATCGACTTTAGATAAGTTTGCAGTTCCTGTATTATGTGGTGCAAGTTTCAAAAACATTGGTGTTCAGCCTTTGTTAGACTCGGTCTCATCATATTTACCTTCTCCAGTGGAATCAAAACCTGATATTAAGAATTGTGAAACTTTAGAATTAAAAGATAATCGAAAAGGTTATGTTGCAAACAAAAATGAAAATATATCAATTGCTTTGGTTTTCAAAGTGTTAAATGATCCAATCCGTGGTATTATGAATTTTGTTAGGATATATTCAGGTAAATTGAAAAGTAATTCACAAATTTTAGTAAATGGGGAAAAGCTAAGAATTGGAAAATTATTGAAAATGCACGCTAATGTCCCTGAAGAAGTTAGTGAATTAGATACTGGTGAAATTGGTGTTATCATAAGTGATAAATTGAAAACTGGTGATACCGTTTTAAGTCATATGCACAAAAAAAATGTTCAACCAAAAGATGCAAAAATTACTGTTAATCCAATTTTGATTCCGCAACCAGTTTTCTCAATATCTTTAGAGCCTAGAAGCGCAGGTGATAAAAGACATTTAGATGAGTCATTAAACTTGCTATTAAAGGAAGATCCTAGCTTAAAAATCATTGAAGATGAAGAAACTGGTCAAACTTTATTATCAGGTATGGGTGAATTACATTTAGAAATTGTTCAAAGCAAATTGTTAGAAATGAGAGCGAAAGTTGAGATTGGAAAAATCATGGTTTCTTATAAAGAGACTATAATTGAAAAAAGAATTGTTGAGAAAGAAACCCCTGAAGGTTTAAAACTAAAAGTTAGTTTGTTTCCAAATCCAGCGGATGCTCGTGAATTACCAAAAGGTAAACAATATACAGATCTTGGAGATTCAGTATATTTTATCAATGATTATGAACCAAATGGTTGGGATTTCAAAAAATTATTACCTTACAGTACAATAATCAATGCCTTGATTTCAGGAACAATTTCATCAATACAAAGAGGTCCAAATTTAAAAGTTCCATTACACTCAACAATCGTTCAAATTGAAAATTTACAAATTCCAGATGATTTCAATAACACCACAACAATTATAAATTCAATAAGATCATCTATCTTAGAACTAGTTTCAGATATCTCAAATTTTGAGGTTATGGAACCAATAATGAAAGTTGAAATTGAACTAAATTCTGAAGATATGGGTCAAGTTATTCAAGATCTAATTTCCAGAAGAAACGGTGAAATCTCCTCGATCGATGATAATGAAAATAACAAGGATTCGCAAATTGAATTTCAAAAAATTAGTGAATCTCAATTTTTACCATTTGATCCAACAATTAAAGTGACTAAAGATCAATTTAACGGGGTTCAAGTCATTAATGCAGATGTTCCATTAAAAGAAATGATTGGTTATCTTCCAAAATTAAGAAGTTTGACTAAGGGTAGAGCAACTTTCAACATGGAATTGAAAGGAATGCAATCTGTTACAGCTGAGAGACTTGCGGTGATTCACGAGTACGAAAGTTGATTAACCATATAGTTTTGAATCATATCATGTACTGTATATAAATAGAAATAAAATTGTAAATAGAAACCCTGAAATTTGTATAAAAAATATTTTTCACTCTTTGCATTCTTTATTTTTTACAGTAAATATGCTAAGCTCATGATAGCTCATCTCATAATTTTCCATCGCATCACGAAATTCAGGGTAAAAATACACAGAAGACTTATCCCTTTCTTGAACTCATTCTGTTATCAAAATTAAGATTGAATCGGACGGTGGACACTGGACACCATGCTTAAGTTGTTATTCATTTTTATAATACCGATAGGGCTATATCGGTTTTACAACCCTGCATTTACATCAACGGACCTAGATTCAAATCTTCAAAATGCTACACTTGCAACATTATGTAGAAACAGTGATCTTTATGAATTACTAGAGACAATACAATCAGTGGAAGATAGGTTCAATTCCAAATTCCACTATCCTTGGGTTTTTTTAAATGATGTTCCATTCACTGAAGAATTCAAACAAAGAGTATCATCATTGGTGTCTGGTGAAACAAGTTTTGGTTTGATTGACAATAAAAGTCATTGGTCCATACCAGAACATATAGATAAAGATAAATTCAATGAGACTTTGGAAGAAATGAAAGATAAAGCAGTTTATGGTGGTTCAATTAGTTATAGACTAATGTGTAGATGGTATTCAGGATTTTTCCAATGGCATGATCTATTATTAGATTATAAATATTATTGGAGGATAGAACCAGGAGTGAAGTTTTATTGTGATGTTAATTATGATGTTTTTGAATTCCTATCGATGAACAAGAAAAAATATGGGTTTATAATATCAATCTTTGAATATAAAATGACGATAGAGAGTTTATTTGATGAAGTTCTATCATTTTTAAATAAAAATGAGAATTTCATTCAACCATATATTCCAAAAAATGGATTGAAAGAGTTCATTACAACACCTACTGGGTTATATAACTTATGTCATTTTTGGACCAATTTTGAAATAGCAGACCTGGATTTTTATCGAAGTGAACTATACTCAAGGTACTTTAGTTATCTAGATTCAAAAGGTGGATTTTTTTATGAAAGATGGGGAGATGGACCAGTTCGATCAATTTTCAATAGTTTATTTTTATCGAAAGATGAAGTTCATTGGTTTGATGAATTTGGTTATACTCATCCTCCATATTTACAATGTCCACTCGATTCAAAGAAAAGAAAAGAACTTAAATGTTCCTGTAACGAAAATGATGACTTTACATTCCATGATTATAGTTGCACTCCACATTTTTTAAGCGTGATTAATAGTTAGAGGTTTATTTTGATTTCAATAAATGAATTACTAAGTTATAAGCGGTGTGTATGAACTGTATATTGACCTAAAAACATGAATGCAAACACAAAAATCAAAAACTATAAACCGAAGAACACCTGGTAAGATTGACAAGAACACATGTAGTGAAATAGCAATATCACCAAAAAAGGGTTTGAGACCACCCCTGTGTACAAAAAATTCAATAAACAAACACTATGAAACACATTAATAACAAAAAAAAAGCAAACTCTAATGAATCAAAAAAAAACACATTTTTTAATCACGTTCATTATCTTTGACAGTATCCTCCAAGTATTTTAACTGTGCCTCGATTTCATCACAGATATCTTGGCTTGAAACATTTCCAAGAGAATCTGGATCAATTTTCAATTCACAAACTAAGAAGTACATTGATCTCCATTGAATTAATTCAAAATCATAACCAATTCTTTTAGCCATACCAGGACCATATAATCTAATTCTATCGCCATTATCTAGTAATTTACCTTCCTTTTTCAAAGAAGATGGATTCAACTTTGGAAAATTGGCATGAACGAATAATATTCTTGGATCTTTTAGATTTTTTAAGTTTTTCTTTTTACCTAGTTGGTATTCATAATCTTCAACAGGATCATATTGGCCCATACCACAACCGACAAAATCATGATTAGAATTGAAATGACCAAATGCGTTTAAGAATTTATTGACTTGATAATATTTTGAATTTAATGCCACAGCTGCAGCTAAGAAAGTCTCTTTGTCACCTTCACCATCTGAACCTTGAGAGAATAAAGGATAATAATAGTCTGGGCCATAAAGATTATAATATAGAGCTAAGAATAAATCCTTTGGATGATTTGTTTTTGAAATCATTAGTTGACCAGATTCGGAAGAAGAGTCAGGAATACTACCTTTTCTATCATGGAATGGAATATCTTTAACTGGATCAACTTTTGACCAATCTTCAACATCATTTTTTTCCCTGTCATCATAACCAAATCTAACTCTTTGTTTTTCAATTTTAATGCTCGCAATTTCATAATAGGCAGGGGAAGTTGCTCTTCTCCAGAAATCAGGCCATGTGATTAAGCCAGTTGATTTGAAAGGCTCTGAATCAAATAAATAATCTGGTGCATGAACTGGGATATTATCAGAATCTAATAGTAAAACATTTTCAAAACTTGAAAGGATTAAAGCTAATGCTTTATATTGATAACCCTTAAATGTAAATTTTGAAAAGGCTTCAGAACCTAAGGCATGAGGTAATAAGATACATCTAGCATTCAAAGCAGGGAAAATTCTTGAACACAAATTAATGTCATATTCTTCTTCAGATGGAATTAAAATTTCAACTGGTAATTTTGAATCTAATGATCTTAATGATTTAATGGATAATAAAGCTAACCAATTAAATTTACCACCACCCACGTAAACTATACCATTACCTTTGTTTAATTTTTTAGGATAAGATTCTGGTAAACTGTTAACAACAGCTGTATGAGAAGATTTCAAGCTTTCAATTTCTGATGTATTTAAATCTAAGAAACCGTTTAGATATTCTTCAGAGAATATGACTTCAGTTGGACCGTCATAACCAGCATGATAAATTCTATCATTTGTTTTGTATTTTTCTAATCTTGGGATTTTTGGAGCACCTTTTAACAAAGAATCGAATACCTTATTGAAAAATTGATGGGATTGGACCAATCTTGACCCAGATTTATCGGATTCTGTTTGTAATGATATTTCTTTAATAAGGTCAGATTTTGATTTGTGTTCACCAGAATTTTTGACTCTGTCCTTTGGGACGCCTAGCTGAGCATTAGTTTGAGCAGCTGATGTCTTATAGAAAGGAACGGTTTCCCCTTTTGCAACATTAGTTCCAGCAGTTCCTGATGAATTGATTGAAGAGGAGGATGACTCAAGATTGTATAAATTATTTCCAAGTAATTGATATCCTACTAAGAACAATGAAATCAAAAAAATAGTAGCAATTATTGGTATCAATTTGGATCTTTTCCGTATTGATCTTTTGAAGGTGAAAGCAATTGACATGATGAGCTGAAAATGTCAGAATCAGGCATACAATGTGGAACAGAACAGGGACTTCAATGGAATTATTAATGAAGAATTTTGTTTGATGAGTTGACACTGAAAAAAAAAAAAAAAAAAACACGAAAATACCAGTAGAGAAAAAAAATTTAAAGAGAAATGACAGTAAAATAGGATCAAGAATATACAAAACATGTCCAGTTTATTTGTCAAAGAAGATGATGACGAAGACAGTTCTAGATTTGTGACTCCAGAAGAAAACCGTTCTCCGTCAACTCGCCCTTTAGATCCAAATAAAAACAACAAGAATAACAACAAGAATACATATAATGAGGAAGAAGAGGATGATCCAGTGGTTTCAGAGATCCCAGTTATTTTGAAAAATAAACCAAGTATTAACCAAGAATTATATGCTCTACAGTACGCAAATCGTCCAAAACATCGTGAATTAGTTGACAGTAATAAAGTATTAGAATCTAGATTAAAACCTGAATCTCAATTGATTGAAATTGACGTTCCTGTTGAAACTAATAAATTTTATGATGGAAACAAAGCAGAAGAATGGGGAGGTGTTTCAAGACAAACGTTTCAAGGTGTTTTATTAGATATGGAAGGCTACTACGTTGGGTATGTTGAAAATGGTACGTTGGTCTTATTGCCCTTAGATGGTGTAACACAATTAAGAACAAGTTTGAAACATATTGATAAAGAAGAAAATGCCAAAAGGGAAATTGAGAGATTAGAAGTTGCCAATAATAATAGAACTAATACACAGAATGACATTCAAGTTGTTCAAATGAGTGTTAAAAATACATCTGATAATATTCCAAGATTGGGTAATGCCTTATTAGCAAGAAAGAAAGTTGATGAAGAGAAATTCGAAGTATATAAATGGAATGATTTGAATGATCAAGTCACAAAAGATTTAAGGCAAAGGATAATAGGCTGTGATGAACATTTGAAAGTTGAATTATTACCTTTAACAACAAACGAGGAATATCTCACATTATTAGTTGCCGAAACAATAGTTTGAAACTGCTCTACATGTATAACAATAAAATGAATCAGATTCTCATTTGACACATAAATACAAATAAATCTTTGAAAATCATTAAGATAATACACTATCTAGTTGATCCATACTTTCAAATTGATCTTGTTGACCAACTCTTCTTAAAATTTCCCTTTTAGAACTCTCCACAACTTCACCACCAATTATAAACTCATCCAAGATGTGGTAAGCTTTTTGGAAATTGAATATTATATCTAATTCGCTGACATTACCATAAGACTTATCCATTTGTTCAACAAATCTATGTATAATTTCTAAAGTTAACAATTCATTTTCATCATTATCTATCCCTGCAATGAAAAACAAAGAAGCGTATCTTCTGTAAACTATTTTGCTGTCTTTATATTCTGAAACATTACACATTTTTGCTTTACGAGCAAGAACTAATGTTGTTAATTCTCTTGTTATTCTTGTTTTTTCCTTTTGTGATATTGGGGTATACCATTTGGAAAGTCTGACTTTCCCTTGTCTTGAGAGAAGTATTAGGAACTTGATAGCCATGATGGTTTATAGAAGAATTGGTCTTATAGGTGGTTTGATCAATTAATTGTTGATGTCTTGAGGTTGTTAAATTTTCTATAAAAAAAAGTGTCCACAAAAAAAAACAGGTACAGTCAAAATTCGAACTAGTGACCTTGGTGTTGGTATTGATTCAACAAATTGTGATTTGTATTTGTGTCGTGCTGTGTGTATGTAAGTTTAGAGTAGATCCAAGTTGATTAATGGCTTACATTTGAGTAACAATCTCACGGATCCGGGATTATCACTTCAAGCAATCGATCCTGATTTAAAAAATTAATATCTTTTTTTTCTATTTCTAAATTTCCATTGAATAAATTTCATTTCTTTCTTTTACTTTTTGTTTATTTTAATCAAAAAAGTTGATTTCATCGTCAAATTGTGAAATTTTTGTATGTTAATATAGATTATAGACTGGCACCGATTTGGGGGTATACTATCAGTCACTTTTTGGGCAAATTTTGACTGTGTGTTACTGTGCCGCTGAACTATTCGATGATTCTATTAACTCTATAAACAGTTTATGTGTGATTTCACTTGTTTATATTATACAAATATGGACTACAAATTTGAGAAGAGTTGAGCTTCAGTTGTAAATGGTTCATATAAAAGGTAGCGCCATTTGAATGATTTCAATTTCAGTACTTTTTTTGACATCAAATCAATCTATTCAATCAATTATTTGTTTAATTCATACCCATACTTTAGATCCCGCCCAGATCTAATTTCGGTTCATGAATCATGACAGACTAATATTTCATAAATTTCCTATTTGGGATACGCTCATATCAGCTAACAATAGTTGAGAAGGTTTTAGCGGTTAGTCTCAAACTTGGTGAGATAATTGGTGATGCAAAAGATATTACTCACCAACTAACATTTGACAATGAAGTACTTTGAAGAAACTTGGAACTCATACATTTTGTTTTCCTCTAGTTCTGCCAAAGCATTTGTCGAGATACCACGAAATGTACTTGACTCATTTACTATACTCCAGATATCATCGCAAGGAAACTTTCTAATATCAATCAAAAATTCAGAGTTTTGATTACTCATTAGATTCTGCCTCTGGTATTCTTTGTGTGCTTTTCAACATACACCAGAAGTTATAATTGATAAACTCATCTATCAAATGCAATCATTGAAAACAATGGCGCTATTATTGTTACAGATCCAATTCAATGTGGTTTGGAGCTGACCAATAAAAGAAGCTATATGTCTTTTGATGTTGAGCCTGACCAATGTTTATAGCCTCCATTGTTCTAAAGATAAACTAACAATAGTATTTTCAGTTATACCAAGCATGATCAGCAAAAAGAGGAATGTATAAATTACAATTAGTCAGTACTATGATCTACTAATTAGTTCAAAATCACCAATATGGCATAATCATAATATTGATACTAGATCACGCACTGCATATTGGAATAATATTAGTTGTTTACTAAACTCCTATACATCCATATATGTATAAGAATATATCAATTATTTGATATATGATATGTCATTATCTTAACTAGCCGGTGCAGCTATTGTTGATATGGACTTTGAAGAATGTTCTTAAGTGACATATCTAATATTGAACTGAACACAATGGGTACTCAATATCTAATTGTGATTGTGTTTGGTAGTAGAAAGCGTCAACACAAAAAGCTGTACCAACTCATTATTCTACTACTCATTTATGGGCTAAGAAGTTGGAAAGCACCTTCCAATTTATGCCATTGATTGATAATAGACAACTTCAAAGCTGTAGGAGGAGATATAAATATAAATGTATGTGTGTCAAAGAATTCCAATACAAAAATAACTTTTCAATTTGAGGTATAATAACTAGTTGTGCCAAGTTGGGTTTTCTGGTCAACTCACGGGTTTTCTGTATTATACCATCATCATTAAATGAGATAATGATAATATATCTCTAGACATGCTCTTAAAGTAGCTAAATTTATAGCCGTTATTACTCAACGTAAATAAGTACTATACTCTTACTTGAGATCCCACCCTGTATAATATTCAGAGCAGATATAACAGTTATATAGAGTCTGTCTTTTCAAAATTATCGTACTTTGTTGTAGAGTCTGGTGATCATTACTTTGATATTAAAGAATCTAAAAATGATCATTACATTGGAGCTACAAAATATAGTACTAATGCTACTTCTGATATCACGATCGGTAGATCGGTCCACATGCCCGCTTATCTCCTTCTCTAATATCTCTGATTTATCTGAATTATGGATTGTTCCAACTAGTTTTTGTTTGGAAAAACAGAATTCGCTTTTAATTTATTTTGGCGTTTATTCCAACTGAAAGTCACTACTATTTACAATATCTAAACTAAGTAAATTATCACTCATATGCTTCACTAGCTCATTATAAATCATGTAATTATACTTAATTCTTCAATATCTAGCTGAATATGAACAAAAAAAACCGTCGGCGTCGTTTATTATAATAAAATTGTTGAGTAAACAAGTAATATAATATTATTCAAAAAATTGATGTTGCGAAATTTTTGGGGATTAATATCGGTAAAATAAAGCCACACATACATAATTATTAACTAACTTATAGCTGTAAAAAGAAATATCTTGACGATATCATATCAAGTAGCTATTTAAACTAATCATGTAGTTGTAATTCACATTATACAAAAAAAATTGGACGAGTCCGGAGTCGAACCGGAGACCTTTCGCATGCTAAGCGAACGCGCTACCAACTACGCCACACGCCCGAATTAATATTTTTGTGAATGGTTATCTGGACTTGTTGGTGTAATGCCTAATAATAACAATAAGATAAATCGATTGAAAGAAAGATTAAGAAACATGAAGTGGTTAAATTAGAGTAATTAGAAGCCACTAAGAAAGGTTTTTACGTTGTATAGAATATAAATATAAGTAAATT